>JAHBOF010000034.1:0-600000 GCA_020736565.1 Coprinopsis sp. MPI-PUGE-AT-0042
CTGACCTCAATCCAAATGGCTACCCTTTCAGTTATATGTTTCTAATCAGAAAAAGCAAAACCAGACGCCATTGCTTGGATGTGCTGAGCACTGGGAAGTGGCAGTGATTTTCAGGGCACTGTGACAGAGCCAGTGCAAAATAAAAGAGTAGTAAAGATGTGCACCAAATGTAAGGAGGAAGGGGGAGGGTTGGATGAAGCTAAGGAGTCAAAACCAACATGCTTAAGATGGTAATGGTGGCATGAGAAAATCCCAGATTCTGGCATACATTGGTGTAGGGCCCGCTGCTCGATCACAGATGTATATAGTTGCCTTGAAAAGGCTGATGAAAGCTCCAATGTGACCAGGCACTATGATACACAATTATTGACCAATCAGCTATAGGAGCATAGGAATTCAATTCCTCCTTGCATACAGCAAGTCAGGTAATTGATGGTATATACTGAAGCTTGTACTATTACTTGGAAGTTGGTTTACTTTAGTGAGCCTTGAAGGTTCCTCTGACCCACCAAGAATATTGACATGCTGGGGTTCAAGATGAATAATTCCATGAATTATGCAAGCACCTCTAAGATGTAACCATTCAAAATAGTCAGACAGAATCCATTGCATACCTTGTGACCCAGCTAGGTATCCTTGACTGAGAGGCCAGACATTTGTGAGTATTCCACTGCCCAAAATACAGAACTCCATCATTTAACTCTGACTATAAGATCTTGCAAAGATGCTTGAAGTGAAGTATTGTGAGAAGTGAACAATAGTGAGGTGTTAAAAGCTCTGCAAAAACAGTAATGAATACTATCTGACATCTACTATAGCCATATTTCTGTTGCCATTCTCCTCTATGCCTATAGCAGCATGCATCTCAGGGTGATCAAGTTGTCTTTCCACAGGGTGAAGCCTACTATGTGTCAACAATGCTGTGGTGGCTTCAGCCTTTGCCAATGTGGTCTCTTTGCCACAGGCAACCCAAAGAGTCTGTGAGTTCTGTCAATGATTCTGGGTTTGATATTGTCATCATTGGTGCAAATCTTCTACTCGGTTATTGTAGTACTTTGTGTGGAAGGTGAAGAATGTAATAATAGGGGGAGGGGGAGGGGGAGGTGATCTTCACTATTGCAGCTGCCCTTTGGAATAGACACATTTAGTACAACATGTAACTAGGGAATATCCTAATCTACATTAATGTGTCAATCAATGACAGCATTGATGATACCTGATTTGCATTGGATAATATCATAATTTAGACTAGATCAGTCTATTTTTATACATGATGTAATAACAAATGTGACTTATATAAAATTTCCTAATTGTGAAATTAGTCAGCAGTGTCCTTTCCCTCAAGGACCTCAGACACCAAGGAGTGTTCCTTTTCTCCTCTTCTGTTCCAGTACCAGTGTGCAGAGAAAAGGAAAGCATAAAGGGACAATAAACACGAACAGGAGAACAAAAGAAAACCCAGGGTTGTTCTACTGGATACTTGGCCAAGGACCCTGAGCACTTCAAAATTAACTCCCTACTGCCTCAGTACTGCTGCAGTACAGAGGCAGTACTACTCCACTTTTTGGTAAAAAGATCAAGGTGATGATTTCTATCACTAAACACAAAATAATCTTCAGGTAGTACTGCAGCAGTATCAAAAGAGTAGAAGCAGCACCTGCTTCCATACTGCCTCCCATGTGCCTGAGGCAGTACTGCTGCAGTACTGCTGCACGATGTATATGAAATATCATGCATTTAAGAGTTAAAGTTTGTCATTTTCTGAATGCATATCATTTCTTCAATGTCTACCCTATTCCTATACCACAGTATTGTTCTGTATACGTGAAACTATAATTTAGTCAGACTTTCAAGAAATGTGGTATGCAATCCAGCCAAACTGTAGTACTTCAGATAATTTGAACAGCTTATTGGTATACATGGATTGTCTGGGAGTTGAACAGCATAAAAATCTACTATGGCAGTGGGTAAACAGTACTGAAGCAGTAGGGAGGCAGTATGGGAGTACTTTACACTCCCCCAAGGTCCGATACGGAGTCCTATAGGACTTCTAACCTGTCCTAACTCAACTTAAACATTGTAAAGCTATTTTTACATCACACTGAGTAAAGTTGTCAAGTAAGGGTTAGGAGTCCTAACCCACATTGATTTTTTTATGCCAAATATGGACTTCAGTCCAAATTGACTCACTTTTAACTCAATTGTTTTGGGAGTTCTATAGGACTCCCATCCAGTTATATTACACCATTTGTATTGATATTATGCCTTTATCACAATTCTGCAAAAAGAGGGTTTTAACCCATAGGAGTCCTATAGGATCTTGGGGGACTGTAAAGTTATGCAGTATGGAGGCAATAGGGAGGCAGTACGGAGGCAGTACTGCTTCAGTATACCACATTGCTGCACTAAAGGGTTATTTTGAAGAATTTGTCAGGCAGTAGGGAGGCAGTACTGCAGCAGTACTGTACTGGGGGGGACTATGAAGTATTGCATCCTGCCATGATGCTCGGGGTTCTTGGTGACTGAGACAGCACCCTGGTTGTGTTAGATTGTGCTCTAACCATCAGTATTTTGCTTCTTTTCATTTGTTGCTTTGCTATTCGGAACGTGTTACTCATTCCCTTCATATCTCTGTGGTTTCACATCGTTTTCACTTCATTCAAGCCTTCAGGTGTGCCACCAACATTCAACCTGTCACTGGTGCATTTATATAGCTGTAGATCGCACCCTGAAGTCCCTCAGTTCTTTCCACTCACTGTTGGACTTCAGTCCCCTTAGGCCCTGTGCATTCTAACAGGTTATGAGTGTTGAACTTATCTTATCATATCTGATGTAGATTAGTTTGACTCGTGACCTTTGGTCTAGACTCTTCCAGAACATTCTATGAGGCTATGCGTATGCTACAGCATTCGTCATTCATTCGTCATTATGACTCATGTGCTGACTGAGCTTTGACTCACTTCGTTACTCAGCACACACGTGACTGCTTACATATTGTCTATTATTAGTTCGCTCTACATGTATATAAACCCCTGTATTTGCTACACTAATCCCTATCGTTTTACACAACCTACTACAGTCACTTACCTCAAGCAACAAGCCACCTGGTAAGCCTACTAGCATAGTTGCAGTAGTGTTTTTCAATAAGCCCTGTGCTTTCAGCCATCTAGGAGAGCTGCACCACCAATCATGGTCACATACCCACTGTCCAGACTCCTTGCAGTCTCCATGAGACGTGTCAAGGAAGGTGGTGAAGATCTCTGGCTGGAGAGCACCAGACTAAGTGAGCTTGAAGTCCATAGTGCCCTTGAGGTAGCAGGAAAGATGTTTGACAGCAGCCCAATGCTGAGGGCCAGGATTGGAGTTGAAGTGCAGCAGCAAGTTGACAGCATACTGGATGTCTGGGCACGTCATGCCAGCAAGATACTGGACAGAGTCGAGGGCAGAGAGGTATGGAACAGACGCCATGAAATTGAGCTCAGCAGGAGTGGAAGGGCACATATCCTGTTAGATTGTGCTCTAGCTGTCAGTATTTTGCTTCCTTTCATTTGTTTCCTCACTATTCGGAATGTGTTACTCGTTCCCTTCATATCTCCGCTGTTTCACACCGGTTCCACTTCAGTCGAGCCTTCAGGCGCGCCACCAACATTCAACCTGTCAGTGGCACATTTATATAGCTGTGGTTCGCATCCTGAAGTCCCTCAGTTCTTTCCACTCACTGGTGGACTTCAGTCCCTTAGGCTCTGTGCATTCTACCAAGGCACTGACCACCATGAAAGAATGCTAGGTAATGCATCGCAGGGACTTCTCCCCCATGCAGAAGCGCATCCTCTATTGCACATATGTGCTCCCCATGCAGAAGCGTCTCCTCTATCGCGCATATGTGCTCCCCATAGCCACGTACGGATTCAGGTTGTGGTATTTCGAGGGTGCCCGATGCAAGGGCGTCCTCAAAAAGTTCAGCGCAATGCAGCGCAAGGCTGCATTGTGGATAGTCGGTGCGTTCTGCACCTCCCCAGGTGGAGGCATAGAGTCCCTGGCAGGACTCATGCCTGTCCACCTTCATCTTCAGAAGTTGGCCCAAAGGGCCGACTATAGGGTAGCAACATTGTCAAACACCCATCTGACCAGATCGCTTCTGTCTGGTCCAGCTGTCAAAGACGCTGTCCCTCATAAGCTCCCCCTGTCAGTCTGTAAAAAGACCAAGGGCATGGTATTGGAGATTCCATCCCATCTCCCCTCTCTCACTGAGGTTTTCGATCCCGCATGTGTGACATACACGGTCACAAAATCACTTTTGACAATCTGCCTCCTCCGAGGAAGGGGGATGGGGAGGAAGAAAAGGCCTGGAAGGGAAGCCGACCTGGATCGATGCAGGATCCCAACACAGTGGTGGCAGCAACAGATGCATCAGTCCCCACTGCACCACATCGTCAGGCCATGGCAGCAGCCATGGTGTATTATCAAGGCAACTGTGTCAAGGAGGTGAGACAAGCCTCCAGTCACATCCTGCAGCCACTCGGATGATTATCTTCACAGATTCGAAGACAGCTGCAAAGCTCTCCATTGATCCGTCCGCCCACTCAGGCCAGGGGCATTCCTTGGCTCTGCAAGACCCTCTCTATGTGGTTTGATCAGGGAGGACAGCTCCGCAGTTGAAAGACTCACTTCACATTTCCTCGGCTCAATTGTTAGCGCATACGCGCCATTGTGTCCTCTTTGCATCGCCCCATTTCTGGCCACGTCACGTCAACGCGTCTCGCGGAATCACCCATTCTTCCTCTAGCACCGACTCTCCCATTCATTTCGCCTCTAGCGCCTTCAGTTTGCATCGCATCGCCTTCATTCTTGGCCACGTCACACAGCTCGTCGCCATCCACCGTCTCTTGCAATGGCGACCAGCCTCCCCTCCTTCGCCAAGCTCAATAGCACCAACTATTCCACCTGGGCTAGCAACATGAAGGCCTTCTGCATGACCCAGGGGGTCTGGAGGCTTGTTGCTGGCTCCTCCCTTCGCCCTACCACCATCACCACATCCTCCCCAGGTGGCACCACCTCTGCAGCACTCCCTGGGGGAGTACTTTACACTCCCCCAAGGTCCGGTCCGGACTCCCGCTGATACGGCCGTACCAGGGCTACGCTCCGAAAATCGCGAAGTACCCTTAATTGTACTTTCGCAACCACTGTATCTACGACTGCGTAGGAGGACGAATAACACAGCGCCGAAGTTGAGACTTGAGGCTGTCGGCTGAGATCACGAGTGTGGAATCGCGTTGCGACGGAAAACCTATTCAAAGACGCATCTATGTCTGACGGTACTACGAAGGTACTCTAGCTACGAGTGTAACAGCGCGAAGCCAGTAGTATCAAGACGTGCGCGTCGGACCCCTAGAATGCGCAACCATCACTATCGAAATGCACGTAGATTCACTACGAAAGAGGATGCACGACCTCTCCGTAGCACAAGTGATTAGATCACATCAAGTAGTGCACTGGCATAGCAGAGTTCAAGCGAGAGTCTTAGATGATTTACCCTCGAGGAGCCTTTGCGGTTCTGCCGCGACGCGTCTGAGAAGGATCCGTGATCTACGGAGATCAACCAAATCCGGGGAAGCAGAGAATGTATGGCACCTATCAATCGCGGCAAGTGCCCAGGTCTGCGAAGGCGGTCCGTCGGGCCAATAAGCTTCAGCGGATTGCCTGTCGGTTGCAACTGTCGCTAGGCACAACTTAGGAGGCCGTACACCCACGTTGAAGAGAGAGTCAGCAGAGTAGTAAGCCGAAGTGGCACGACGCTAAGCCTCAACCATCGCATGGATCCGTAGGGCTTGGGAGCGTGTCCGTGTGGCTCGTCGAGGCACGCTGTGTCTAATATACCCGATCATCATTCTCTGTCTCGGTTTCATCAGTCATCTCCTTAGAAACCCATGTGTATTCTCTTTGTCTCTATTTTCCTACGGACTCTCGGATTCTGTGTATGTCATATAAAAGCCTTTGCGTAGATAGAAAAATATAGGTTGCCTTTGGATCTCATCTGTCGCGTGTGTTTCTTTTGTCACCTTTCCGTTGCTGTTTCCGTTGCTGTCTTCGTCGCGTATTTTCATCTGGTTTGAGAGCACGTAGAGATCCCTCTGTCGGACTCTGAGTTTGCTTGCCTACCTTGGTACGCGATATCTTCTGAATCATCCTATCCTTTCCCTACCTTTGCATATCCTCCGCGGACACCTCCTCCGGTTGTTGGACGCATTCCTTCAGTTACGAGCCCCCTTTCGGTTGATTCGTCGACCAGTCGCCTTTGCTACATTACACTCCTACGCAACTTAAGTTCTACTTAGTTCGCTACGGACTACCTACAACTCCTACAACCTTTTACTATATATATCCCCTTTTCTCCGAAGGAAGTCAAATCTCCTAAGGAACCCCAAGAGCGAGTGTGTGTGTGTGTGTGTGTTTTTGGGTTGTTGTTGTTGTTCTTTGGTCCTTTGCGGCTAGGCAGCACATCATCTGGAGCCCACCGCGAGGGAGTGGTGATAGCACGAAGTTTTTCGAGCTTGAGCAAGAGCAGAGTCGAGTTCCGTAGGCACTGTTGAGATTGTAAAAAAAAAAAAAAAAAAAAAAAAAAAAAAAAAAAAAAAAAAAAAAAAAAAGCCGTCGAAACGTCGAACTCAGGATCTAGTATCCTTGATTTTGTCGCAGAAATTCGTCGCTCACATCCTCGTCGTAGTTCTCCTGAGCCTCAGGTTTACCCCGTATTAAACGACCCTGAGCAGCTCCTAAGGAAGCCTCGACAGAAGAAGGCAGTAACGGCTTCCGTTGCGGTTCATACACCTCCTACGCAAGCATCATCTTCGCGCGTAGATTCGTCCGTCGGACCAGAGCAATTCCATACCAGAAAGGAAACCCCTTTCTTCGAAGAAGAGCCGGAAGACGAGACTTTTTCATTAGCGGAGATCAGACAAAGCAGTCTCGAGTTAGAAGAAAGGCTTCGCGCAGCTGCAGACGAAATTTATCGAACTCGTCGCCCTTCTATAAACAAAATGCCATACGATAACCTAGAGCCTACGAAGAGTGCAGATGGAGACGAAAGTTTCCCGGTGAAGGAGATGCCACAGGTGCATAAGAAGATTGCAATACTTCACAGTCCCCCCCCAGTACAATACTGCCTCCCTACTGCCTCAGTACTGCTGCAGTACTGCCTCCCTACTGCCTGACAAATTCTTCAAAATAATCCTTTAGTGCAGCAATGTGGTACACTGAAGCAGTACTGCCTCCATACTGCCTCCCTACTGCCTCCCTACTGCCTCAGTACTGCCTCATTCCTGCCTCCCTACTGCTTCAGTACTGTTTACCTACTGCCATAGTAGATTTTTGTGCTGTTCAACTCTCAGACAATCCATGTATACCAATAAGCTATTCAATTTATCTGAAGTACTGCAGTTTGGCTGAATTGCCTACCACATTTCTAACGCACTACTAGTAACACCCTGACTGACTTGAAAGTCCAACTCAATCGTAGTTTCACTTATACAGAACAATACTGTAGTATAGGAATAGTGTAGACATTGAAGAAATGATATGCATTCAGAAAATGACAGGCTTTAACTCTTAAATGCATGATATTTCATATACATAGTGCAGCAGTACTGCTGCAGTACTGCCTCAGGCACACGGGAGGCAGTATGGAAGCAGCACCTGCTTCCACTGTTTTGGTACTGCTGCAGTACTGCTGCAGTACTACCTGAAAAATTATTTTGTGTTTAGTGATAGAAATCACCACCTTCTTGACCTTTTCACCAAAAAGTAGAGTAGTACTGCCTCCCTACTGCAGCAGTACTGAGGCAGTAGGGAGGCAGTACGATACTGGGGGGGGAGTGTAAAGTACTCGAAGATTGGATCGGATGTTAGAGGGGATGATCCTAGCTCCATCGTAGATTATTTCGGTCTATTGGATGCGACAATGAACGACGTGGTGAAAAGTGACCGACTCAAGAAGCGATACATGGTGGACCATCTGTCGGACTACGGCATAAGGGAGATGTGGAAAGCACTCCCGTTGTTCAAGACAGGTTCCTATGCTGAGTTCCGTAGAGCGGTCCTCTCCCACTACCCTGAAGCGGCTGACCTTACTAGGGGAAGCCTAGAACGTCTAGAGAGGATCTTCGCAGGACATGCTAACATTCCTGCGCATGACCATGGCAGAATGATGCGTCTCGCCCTCCAAGTGAGGACTGAGGCACAAAAATTGTTGGGCAAAACCAAGGATACCCACCGTCCCTTAGTTACGAATCTGGAGCTCTGTAGGATGATCTACAGATGCTTGGATCAAAACTTCGAGGCCAGTGTTAGGTTCCGACTGAGCCTGAAAGACAACAAGAAAGCTCCTGCGGACAACGGAGGCGATGGAGAAGCAGCAGACTTCGATGATATCGACTATGATCCGTTTAAATGGGAAGATGTGCTGGACATGGCTGTAGAGCTGGCCAGACAGAATCATGGGCAGTCTTTGACTACTAAGGTGGTGGAAAGGAGTGGCAGCAGCTACGATGCAGCCAACGTTTATCGTCCTGCCGCTCCCGGTCGAGCTCTATGCGAAATCAAGATCGAAGACCGAAATGGCTTTGACCGTCCACCTGAGCTAGGCAATGAACTGGCCCAGATTAAGGATTTGATTGCTACGCAAGCAAAGCAGAGCAGTCTCTTCCAGGAGCAGCTGGCGAGCCAGCTACGGAAGTTGGAAGCCGACCAGGCGGAAACCTGTGCTCAGGTTCGCGAAATCAACCAGTATCAACATACCAGCGGTTCCACTCAAGCGGCTCCGTCGCAGCAGCCTAGGCGCGAAGGAATGCCTCCTCAGATAAGGGACAACCGGCCGCCTATGCCTCAATGCACGGGTCGCCCTGGGTGTTACTATTGTGGGACTCCTGGTCACTTCATGATGGAATGCTTAGCGCGGGCTAAACACCTGAGCGATGGTCTTCTCGTCCTGCGAGATGGGAGGGTTCTCATCAAGGCTACTAATGCTCCTTTGCCTATGATTGCTCCTCCAGGACAATCTGTGAAGGAGTTCGTGGAGCAGGTGTCTGGCGCGCGCTCAGTCAACATTCAGTCGTGGGGAGAAGACGATGACTGCTTCGAAGAAAGGTTGGACCACACTCTGACAGGTTTTGGTGATAGGCTGGAGAGTATTACCCAGCAGCTGAACTTGCTCAAGCAAAGAAGTGGCCCGTCGAAGCCTGTTCCGTCGCAGCTGCACCAGTTGATCTGCACCGACGTTGAAAGGTACAGTGAGATCAAGACCAGAATCAGCAGCAATCATGTGGATAGACTCTCCAAGATGTGCTTGCCAGATATGACAGCGGGTGACAGACTGAAGGGAGTGGAATGTTGGAGGAGGAGTAGCTGGGGAAGAGGCTGATAGAGGGACTGGAGAAGGGGGAGAAGAACTGTTGGAGACATAGCTATCAGTGAAGAAAGATGAAAAGGCTTGAGCAGATGAGTGCAAGCTATGAAATGCATTGGAGACAGCTCCTGTGAAGGTGCGGTCTGCCCATAGCTTCTGCCCAAGCTTGATGTAGCAAGCATCGTTCTCCAGTGTCCGCTCTTGCCCATTTGCCGTAGTTGTCTGGTAGTGATGGTCTGCCATATACGATGTGGCACAGGAAGCACATTCAGCACCAAGGACATATGCATGCCCATACTGCTTGGTTCCTTTGATCAGAGTAACAGGGCTGGAAATATCCCAGAAACTCTGATAAGGATAGAGGGAGTGTGGTGCACAAGTCTGCTTCTGACACTCAAAGGAGTTGGTGACTAGTGCAAGGCTTGGCTCAATAGCACTCAGGTCGATAGGATGGAGAGGTGGAGAGGAAAGATCAAGCAGAAGAGCAAGCTTGTGTAGAGTGGTGCCTAGAGAGCTGACATATGAATGGAGAAGAGGCTCCTTATCGGTAAAGCGAAGTTCCAGCAACTGCCCCAAGCACTTAATCCAGAGATTTGATGATGTTTCCCCTGGTAACTGCCGAACAGAGCAGCGGAAATGCAGGTTGAGGAGTTGAGGATTTTCCAGGACAGTGAAAAGAATCAAGAGAACTGAGCTCAACGAAATGTTGGAGTCATAGTTCTGTCGAACAAATCGGTTGAAAGCACGGAAGGTGATGTCAGGAAAGAGGGATGTTGGCTGAGCAGCAACCAGAGGCAGCCAAAAAGCAGCAAGAAAGCTTGGCCCAGCCAAGATAGGAAGAATGAGGCAGCAAGCAGTCCAAAAGTGCTGAAAAATGTGCACAGGTGGACAAAATAACTAGACGAACATCAAGTTAGATTCTTGCTCTACAAGAATTTACAACCATATACGATAAAATCTACCAACTCACTTGCCCCCCTTCTGCTTCTTGTTCCTCTTATGACTCTTCTTCTCAGGGCTTCTTTCTTCTTCTTCTTCTTCTTCTTCAACCTCCTTCTTCTTGCCTTCCTTCTCAAGATCACCATACTGTTAGATTGTGCTCTAGCCATCGGTATTTTGCTCCTTTTCATTCGTTTCTTCGCTATTCGGAACGCGTTACTCGTTCCCTTCATATCTCCGCGGTTTCACATCGGTTCCACTTCATTCAAGCCTTCAGGCGCGCCACCAACATTCAACCTGTCAGTGGCGCATTTATATAGCTGTAGATCGCGTCCTGAAGTCCCTCAGTTCTTTCCCCTCACTGTTGGACTTCAGGTATGTGCTTAGTCTGTCCAATACACCAGTTCTTTCCCCTCACTGTTGGACTTCAGTCCCCTTAGGCTCTGTGCATTCTAACAGGTTATGAGCCCTGTGCTTTCAGCCATCTAGGACAGCTCCGCAGTTTGAAAACTCACTTCGCATTTTCTCGGCTCAATTGCCAGCGCATACGCGCCATCTTCTCGCCACGGCCCCTTGCCCGTGTCCTCTTCACGTAGTCGCATTTCTAGCCACGTCACAGCAACGCTTCTCGCGAAATCGCCCATTCTTCCTCTAGCACCGACTCTCCCATTCACTTCGCCTCCAGCTCCTTCAGTTCGCGTCGCATCGCCCTCATTCTTTGCCACGTCACGCCGCTCATCGCCGTCTACCGTTCCTCGCAATGTCGACCGGCCTCCCTTCCTTCGCCAAGCTCAATGGCACCAACTACTCCACCTGGGCTGGCAACATGAAAGCCTTCTGCATGACCCAGGGGGTCTGGAGGCTTGTTGCTGGCACCTCCCTTCGCCCTACCACCATCACCACCTCCTCCCCAGGCGGCACCACCTCTGCTGCACTCCCTGGGGACCCAGATGCCTGGGATGCCAAGGCAGACAAGGCTGCTGGCTGGATCTTCCTCATGCTTGAGGATGGTCAAAAGGTTCATGTTTCTGACCACTTGGGAGATCCCAGTGCGATGTGGAACGCTCTGGAGAAGGTTTACCTTCAAAGGAAGCCTGGGCAACGCTTTAATGCCTATGATGACCTGTTTTCCATCAGGAAGAAGGAAGATGAGGAGTTACAGGGCCTCCTGACGCGTGTAGACGACGCATTCAAGCATATCAAGGAGCTCCGACCCAAGGAGTTCACTTTGGAGGACCTGAACAAGGAGTTGGCATCCATGGTGCTCATTAGGGCACTCCCAGACGAGTTTTCGTCGTTTTCGTCGTCCCTCCTGCTCATGGACAAGCTGGACAAGGAGACCATCGCCCAGGCGTTTGTTGCAGAGGAAGCACAGCGCCGCCATCGCGCAAACGACGCCCCAGCAGTTGCTATGGCTTTTTTTTTGAATCATCGATTTATATACCGGTGCGCGATCGCAGTCTGGTCGCTATCTACGTACAAGGTGAACAGCAGTAAAGGAGAAATAACGTGAGCGTCTAAGCCCCTGCGTGACATGGCGCATCTGCGCCGTTTGCCTAGAAAGAAGCCTTGCCCGAAGCCAAAGCTTAGGTCGATACCCCCGGCAACCTAGCCAAGAGCAAATGAGATTATTGATGTAAGAGGCCTTCCCCTCCCCTCCTTCCAGGCATTCCCAACCCCTATCCAAGCGGCCAATGCCCCCGCGGCCTAGACCCGGCTGCAAGGGTCCGCACACCTCCCCGAAGGGTCTCCGCCTAACTGTCTCCAGCCCAGGACCACCCATCCGTCAAGGAGGGGTGCCTCCCCACCTCATCCGATACCCTCCTGTGAGGGCTTGAAGGCGAACGCTAATGGGTTCTTCTCCAAAAAGATGCAAAGGGCTTGAATCCGTTTGACCGGGCCCTTGCGTTTGAATCTCGTGCAGTGATCCAAGATGTGGATGCGGGTCTCGAGAGCCGCACCGCAGGGACAAGCCGTTGGCTCGTTAATGTTGAAGCGATCGTAATACGCTCCAATAGGGGCGTGGTTTAACACGCACCTGGCGAACCTGGCTGAGAAGCTATTGCTTCTGCCAGACATGGGAAGCCATGCACCTCCGTGGAGATACGTTGGCTGGATGGACTTGTCCTTCGTATCGACTAATCGAAGGAAATTGTGTCCTGAATAGGTCGGGTCCTGGAACTGGGTTGTCCAGCTATCCAGGCACCGAGATGTGACGTCCTTGCGGACTCTGTCAAGCGACGTCTGGGGTTGAGCCCCAGCGTAGATCGGTGGCAGCCCTCCCGCAAAGGTATGAGCTGCCTTGTGGATGCCCCACTCTTTGATAGAGGGCACGTATACGAAGGTGAGCTTTCGCTCCCCTCCCTGATTGAACCACATAGAGAGGTTCTTGCACACAGCCAAGGAGTGACCCTGGCCTGAGTGGGCGGACGGGTCGATGGAGAGCTTTGCGGCTGCCATCGAATCCGTGAAGATAATCATCCGAGTGGCTACAGGATGTGACTGAGTCATACATCCCACAGCCGTTCGAATGGCGTTGAGCTCCGCATCTTGCGGGGTCACCATTCCCGAGGCTTGTCTCACCTCCTTGACACAATTGCCTCGATAATATACCATAGCTGCTGCCACGGCCTGACGGCGTGGTGCAGTAGGAACTGACGCGTCCGTTGCTGCCACCACTGTGTTGGGATCCTGCATCGCTTCAGCGAGCAGGCGGTCCAGATCGGCCTTCCTCCCCTTCCAGGCCTTTTCTTCCTCCCCATCGCCCTTCCTCGGAGGAGGGGGATTGTCGAAAGTGATTTTGTGACCGTGTAGGTCACACATGCGTGCACCAGGCCTCGCATCCTCGTGTGTAGGATCGAACACCTCGGTGAGAGAGGGGAGACGGGATTCAATCTCCAATACCACACCCTTGGTCTTTTTACGGACTGCCGGGGGGAGCTTAGCAAGAGAGAGCTTGTGTGGGACGGCGTCTTTGACGGCCGGCCCAGACAAAAGCGATCTGGTCGGATGGGTGTTTGACAATGTTGCCACCCTATAGTCGGCCCTTTGGGCCAACTTCCGAAGATGAAGGTGGACGGGCATGAGTCCCGCCAGGGACTCTACGCCTCCACCTGGGGAGGTGCGGAACGCACCGACTATCCACAGTGCAGCCTTACGCTGCATTGCGCTGAACTTTTTGAGGACACCCTTGCATCGGGCACCCTCGAAATACCACAACCTGAATCCGTACGTGGCTATGGGAAGCACACATGCGCGATAGAGGAGGCGCTTTTGCATGGGGAGAAGTCCCCTTGATGCATTACCTAGCATGCCCATCGCTTTCACGGTGGTCAATGCCTTGGTGGAGTAGTACCGCACGTGCTCGTGGAAGAGCAGTTTCCGGTCAAAGTAGAACCCAAGGTAGCGCCAGACTTCCTTGGGTTGGAGGGGCGTAGCCCCCGTGTAGGGTGCAAATCCGAGGTCGAGGGATGGGTTGTACCTGTCCCTCGACCTACTGAAATGAAAGAGCTCAGTTTTGTTGTGTTCAAGTTCCAACCCCAGAGCCGTAAACAGCCTGAAGAGGATGGCATACGCCTTGACAAGCGTGCCATTGTTGTCGTCAAGCGACTTGGATTGGGCAACTACCGTGCCATCGTCCACATATGAGAGGAGGGTGCTGCTGATCCCAGCATCCCTCGCCCTTGTCACGTACATCTTCATGATGGGCGCAATGTACAGTGCTGACAGTACAGGGGACAACGCAGAGCCTTGCCCTACCCCCACATCAGCACCGTGTGGCCCCGACTCAAAGTTGTTCCACCTATACTTGGTGGACCTCCCAATGAGATATGAGGCAAAGAAAGCTCCCAGGGTGTCAGAGAACCCTAAGAGTTTGAGGACCCGGAGAAGAACTCCGTGGTTGAGTGAGGGGAAGAATTGCGCAATGTCGAAGGCCACCACGCTCGTCATCTCCCCTCTGGCCCATCCGGCACGTACCAGATGGGTCAAATAGGTACCAGCATCCTCTGTGGACCGCTGGCGGATGCCCCCGAACTGATTCGGGTCGACCAAGTCGAACTTGATCATGTCAAATTGAAGACGATTGGATATCATCTTCTCAACAAGCTTCCCCAAAGTGTTCAAGAGCACGATTGGCCTGAATGACTTCGGGGTAGCGTAAGACGGTTTCCCGGGTTTAGGAATGATCACAGAGACCGATTCCTTAAAATGAGTTGGCCAATGGCCGGCGGTCATACAGCCGTCGGCCAAGGCCAAGATGCGTTGAAGAGATGCTGGATCTTCCAGAATCTCCTTCAGATGGGCCCACGTGAGATGGTCGGGGCCTGGCGCAGACAGGCCTGAGCAGGCCGCTAAGGCCTGCTTCAGTTCTGCTGCGCTGAACGGGGGCCACTCCCTTGTAGGGAGTTGCTCCATATCGTCGAGCTCTGAGAGGTCCACCTCTCTCCCAGAGGCCGAGTTGTATGTGCCGTGGAGTCCCCTCCACAAGTCATCAAGGTCATGGCAGGGCTGTCCATTGTACTGGATTGCCTCTACCGGGGGAAGTTTGCGCTGCTGGACCCATTGCATTAGGTCCCACGGGCGCTTATTTGTGGTGGCCACCTCATGGATGCGGCCATCGAAGAATGTTCGCTTGGCTGCTCTCACAGCCTTGCGGAATTCCGACCAAGCCTCCTGGGACTTGTCATCCCTGTAGGCTTTGATCGTGTCTGTGCATTCCTCGTTCCACCATGGGTTCGAGTGTGCAGTGATACGTGAGACTTTGGAACATTTGTCCCAAGCCTCAGACGCGGCAGCCCTCTCTTCGACCTCGTCTGGAGTTGCGGGGATGTCTGCGCCTAGCGCAGCTATCCCTTCTTGAACTAGCCCTAGAAAGGTAGCCTCCTCCTCGCTATCCTTCTCCAGGGTGCGTTTCTCGATCACGGGGGTGTCTTCCCCCACATCGAGCGTTGCAGATACGGGAACGTGGTCAGACGGTCCCTGGAGGTCCTCCATCCTTGTGACGCATGCTGCGAGGATGTTGGTAGGTTCCAGGAATACCAGGTCAAGCACTGATGGCCTGTGTCCTGGGACTCTGGGGATGAAGGTTGGTCCTGGATTCGTGCATCGCCCCAGTTCAACTCCCAGATCTCCTGCTGTCTCCAGCAAGGCACCCGCCATGCCTGCGCGACCCCTCACTTCAGGGTCCCACTCGCTGGCATGACAGTTGAAATCTCCTGCCATCAGTGATAGCGGAGGGATATGGGCGGCCTTGTCCCTAAGGACACGGATCGCTGTGCCCTGGTCATCTGAATAGACGTTGGCCAGGCAAGCTGTTCTGCCCCTGTAGAACAGGGACATGATTGAGATGTCGCGGTGATCAATAAGATCCCGACGATACGCAGGCCGAAGGCCTGCAAGGCGCTTCGAGACATACGTGATGACTCGAGGACGCTGGTCTTCCCCTTCTGGGGGCCGTACCATGACGGTCCAGTGGGGGTGGATGGGTGCGCCCATAACTGCTTCACCATCACTGGCTCTGGCAGACGGGGCGTGTCTTATGAGCCGCCACGGCGGCTCCTGGATGAAGAGTACATCGAAATCATCTTTCGCATTCTCGAGAAGTACATCCAAATACATGTAGTTTTTTGCGATGTTAAATGTCAGAACCCTAATCCCTCGCTTGCCCGTTGTACTAGACATCAGGCTACGGTGGGTTGAGTGAGGGGCTTGGCACGTTGACTGAACAGACGTACCTCAGCATATTTAGCTTGGATCCAAACAGGATCGAAGCGGTGGCGCCAGAAGGGGCAAACCTTCGCATCGGCAGAGTGAGCGCCCTTGCAATTAGGGCAGTGGCTAGCGTGCGGGCACGGCTGGCCATGGGCGGTGGGAGGCTGGTTAGCCGTGGGGTTACCTTTGCAGCACCCAGCGACGAGTCTGTGCTCGTCGGCCGTGTGCGGCTCACTGCACCTGGGGCACCTCAGTCGAGGAGCCCTGCAGGCAATACGAGGATGACCCCACTTGTAGCACCGAGTGCACAGAGTGGAGCCAACGCTAGCCCTGGCGGGGCGGATGTTGCACTTACGGCCATGGATCTCCAGAGGCCGATTGATTACGCGCTTGGCTTTGGCTCCCGTTTGGGAGTCCCAGATGTCGAAGTACGCCGTGCCCGACGTAGCATTCGCGGAGTCTCTAACCAGGCGCACAGGCCCGGTCATCCAGATATCGCGCCCGAGAGTAGACCGCTTGAAAACGGCCTCTACGTGTTCGCGGGTCGTCAAGATGTTCTTGGTCACATCGGAGAACCGCAGTTGCTATGGCTGCTCACACTTCATCTCCCTCCTCCTGCGATTTCTGTGGCCTCTCCGGTCATGTTTTGACGATGTGCTTCGCCTACCAACGTGCGCAGTCGTCTGCACGCGATAACGCGTCGAACCGTCGCAAGGGGCGCTCTCAGCGCGGCAAACAAGCGCAAACCGCGCCTTCTGGTGCTTCTGCTGCTGCTGCTTCGTCTTCCCAGCCCATGGAGTATGCTGGGCACACCTCTGTGCGTTCTCCTGCTTCTAGCGAGCTCTCCTCGCCTCTACAACTCCAGGCTGACTTTGATTGGATTGCAGACACTGGGGCCACTTCTCATATGACCCCCCATCATCACTGGGTGCGGAATTATGTGGCCTGTCGCATTCCAGTCAGGTTGGCTGACCACAGTATTGTCTATGCTGTTGGTATGGGGACAGTGGTCTTTGACCCTGTAGTAGATGGCCAGCTCGTTAGATCAGTAGAGTTGACTCGTGTTTTGCATGTACCTGACCTTCGCTCTAATCTCATCTCGTGTTTATACCTCACACACGTCAAGGGCCTCACCATGCTTGCCCAGGGCAGCCAGATTCGCTTCAGCCACGGAAAATCCCTCCTGTTCACTGCCTCTGTCCATCCCTCCAACTCTGCCACTCTGGATGGTGTTACTTCGGCCTGCCAGGAGTCTGTGAGACGTGCTGCAACGCTCCAAGTCGATCTGAGCCTCCTCCATCGTCGCCTCTGCCACCACAACTACGCTGACATCAAGAAGTTGCTCTCCTGTGACATGGTGGTTGGTATGAGCCTCGACTCGAGCGCGAAACCAGATCCCATCTGCGAGGCTTGCCTGGCTGGCAAAATGCGCTCCAATCCCTTCCCTTCCACTGGCCATCGCGCCTCCGCCCCTCTCGAGCTCATTCACACCGATCTCCATGGCCCTATGCCCCCCACACCGGAGGGATATCGCTATTGGATGATTTTCATCGATGACCACACGCGTTTCTGCGTCGCATTGGGCTTAAAACGCAAAAGCGACGCGTTTGAAGCGTTCAGGATGTTCAAAGCATGGGCTGAGAACACTCTGGGTCTGAGAATCAAGGCCATGCAGGACGACAAGGGTGGGGAGTACATGTCTGCCGCGTTTATTCGTTTTACAGACGAGTGTGGCATTGAAAGGCGCCATACAACGCGCAATAGGCCCCAGCAGAACGGAGATGCAGAGAGAGCAAACCGGACACTTGCAGAGGACATCACAGCCATGCTTTTTGAAGCTGGTTTGCATGAATCCTTCTGGTATTGGGCCTTGGGGACACAAATCAAGGTTGGGAACTGTCTCCCCACTGCATCCTTGCCTGGCAAGACTCTCTTTGAGGCCTGGTACAAGAGGAAACCGGATTTGAGCGCAGTCAGGGTGTTTGGGTGCACTGCCTATGTGCATGTGCAGAAGGACAAGAGGAAGGCCTTCCAGCCTCATATGGAAAAGTGCGTTTTCCTTGGTTATCCGCCTGGGTACAAGGGCTGGAGGTTCTACAACCCCACCACCAAGAAGTTTATCATCTCAGAGCGAGCTGAGTTTGATGAGAGGTACTTCCCTGCTCGCTTCAGAGCTCCTGCTGTGCCTCGGAGTCTCCCTTCTTCGTCTTCTCCCAGTTCTGAGGACGAGATGCTGCCTGCCCCCATTCCTGGGGAAGAGGGGGAGCCAGGGTTGCCTCCTCCGGCTGCTCCAGAACCCATTCCATCGCGATCTCACTCTCCTGAGCCTTCACCATCGCTTCCCAGCTCGCCTAAGCGCGATCCGTCGCCTCCCTCACCTCAAAGACGTGCTCCATCACCTCCTTCACCTCCCAAACGTGATCCCTCGCCTCCTCCACCGCGTGCAAGTGCTCCCTCGCCCCCTGCAACGCGCCAGGCCACTCCTTCGCCTCCTAGAACGCCTCCCCGCTCTCCTGCAGCAGCACTGCCCTCTGGGCCGCCTCGTGCTCCTGCCAAGGCTCCTGCTGCCCCCAATACTTCACAGTCCCCCCCCAGTACAATACTGCCTCCCTGAGTACTTTACACTCCCCCAAGGTCCGGGGTGGAGTCCTATAGGACTCCTAACCTGTCCTAACCCAACTTAAATGTTGCAAAGCTATTTTACACCACACTGATTAAAAGTTGTCAAGTAAGGGTTAGGAGTCCTATAGGACTAATAGGACTCCCATAGGACTCCTAAGGGGGAGTCCTAACCCACATTGACTTTTTATGCCAAATATGGACTTCAGTCCAAATTGACTCACTTTTAACACAATTGTTGTGGGAGTTCTATAGGAGTCTTATGGGAGTCCTATGGGAATCCTATAGGACTCCTATAGGACTCCCATCCAGCTATATTACACTGTTTGTAACTGAAGCAGTAGGGAGGCAGGACTGAGGCAGTACTGAGGCAGTAGGGAGGCAGTATGGAGGCAGTACTGCTTCAGTGTACCACATTGCTGCACTAAAGGATTATTTTGAAGAATTTGTCAGGCAGTAGGGAGGCCATAACTTTACAGTCCCCCAAGGTCCTATGGGAGTCCTATAGGACTCATATGAGTCAAAACCCTTTTTGGGCAGAATTGTGGTTTGATGAGAGGTACTTCCCTGCTCGCTTCAGAGCTCCTGCTGTGCCTCGGAGTCTCCCTTCTTCGTCTTCTCCCAGTTCTGAGGACGAGATGCTGCCTGCCCCCATTCCTGGGGAAGAGGGGGAGCCAGGGTTGCCTCCTCCGGCTGCTCCAGAACCCATTCCATCGCGATCTCACTCTCCTGAGCCTTCACCATCGCTTCCCAGCTCGCCTAAGCGCGATCCGTCGCCTCCCTCACCTCAAAGACGTGCTCCATCACCTCCTTCACCTCCCAAACGTGATCCCTCGCCTCCTCCACCGCGTGCAAGTGCTCCCTCGCCCCCTGCAACGCGCCAGGCCACTCCTTCGCCTCCTAGAACGCCTCCCCGCTCTCCTGCAGCAGCACTGCCCTCTGGGCCGCCTCGTGCTCCTGCCAAGGCTCCTGCTGCCCCCAATACTTCACAGTCCCCCCCCAGTACAATACTGCCTCCCTGAGTACTTTACACTCCCCCAAGGTCCGGGGTGGAGTCCTATAGGACTCCTAACCTGTCCTAACCCAACTTAAATGTTGCAAAGCTATTTTTACACCACACTGATTAAAAGTTGTCAAGTAAGGGTTAGGAGTCCTATAGGACTAATAGGACTCCCATAGGACTCCTAAGGGGGAGTCCTAACCCACATTGACTTTTTATGCCAAATATGGACTTCAGTCCAAATTGACTCACTTTTAACACAATTGTTGTGGGAGTTCTATAGGAGTCTTATGGGAGTCCTATGGGAATCCTATAGGACTCCTATAGGACTCCCATCCAGCTATATTACACTGTTTGTATTGATGTTATGCCTTTATCACAATTCTGCCCAAAAAGGGTTTTGACTCATATGAGTCCTATAGGACTCCCATAGGACCTTGGGGGACTGTAAAGTTATGGCCTCCCTACTGCCTGACAAATTCTTCAAAATAATCCTTTAGTGCAGCAATGTGGTACACTGAAGCAGTACTGCCTCCATACTGCCTCCCTACTGCCTCAGTACTGCCTCAGTCCTGCCTCCCTACTGCTTCAGTACTGTTTACCTACTGCCATAGTAGATTTTTATGCTGTTCAACTCTCAGACAATCCATGTATACCAATAAGCTGTTCAAATTATCTGAAGTACAACAGTTTGGTTGAATTGCATACCACATTTCTGAGGCACTGCTACTCCCTTATTGACTTGAAAAGTCTGACCAAATCTTAGTTTCACTTATACAGAACAATACCGTAGTATAGGAATAGTGTAGACATTGAAAAAATGATATGCATTCAGAAAATGACAGGCTTTAACTCTTAAATGCATGATATTTCATATACATAGTGCAGCAGTACTGCTGCAGTACTGCCTCAGGCACATGGGAGGCAGTATGGAAGCAGGTGCTGCTTCCACTGTTTTGGTACTGCTGCAGTACTGCTGCAGTACTACCTGAAAAATTATTTTGTGTTTAGTGATAGAAATCACCACTTTCTTGACCTTTTCACCAAAAAGTAGAGTAGTATTGCCTCCCTACTGCAGCAGTACTGAGGCAGTAGGGAGGCAGTACGATACTGGGGGGGGAGTGTAAAGTACTCGCTGCCCCCAGAGCTCGAGGACGAGCTGCAGCACGCCCTGCACCTGCTGAAGGGCCGCGTCGCAGCTCCAGAGCACCCAAACCTGCAAGGGAATGGTGGCTTGTTGACAAGGCTCCTGCTGCCCCTGCTCCTGTCGCTCCTGCAGCGGGTCCTGCTGTCCCAGCAGCTGTGGCAGCTGATTCTGACGACGAGGACGAGGTCCAGCGCGAGGTTACACCTGTTGGTGACTCTGAGGACGAGTTAGCAGGCTACAGTGTTGTTGAATTCGCTGGTTCTGCTGAGGAGCCCACTACATATCGCATGGCGGTCTCTGGGCCTGACGGTGTGCACTGGAAACGCACTGCTGAAGAGGAAATCAACACTCTGGTGGCCAATGGGACATGGGAAGTGGTAGATCGTCCTCCAGACGTCAAGCCATTGCGTCCTGGCTGGGTTTTCAAGGTCAAGATGAATCCTGATGGCTCCATTGAGCGCTACAAGGGTCGTCTCGTTGCCAAAGGGTGTGCACAGCGTCCTGGACTCGACTACACCGAGGTTTTCGCCCCTACATTCCGTCCTGCAGCCCTGCGCTTGATTCTTGCCCTAGCAGCTGCTGAGGACCTCCACCTTCGCTCCATTGACATCTCCTCTGCTTTCACCTATGGTGACCTTGAGGAGGACATCTACATGTTTCAGCCTGAGGGATTCCATGAGGGTGGGCCCAACAAGGTCTTGAAGCTCAGGAAGTCGCTCTATGGCCTCAAGCAGGCTGCGCGTCAGTGGAACAAGAAGCTACACAGCACAGTCGACGGTATGGGCTTTAAACGACTTGAATCCGACCGCTCCCTCTACCTCTATGCGCGAAACGATGTTCGGATCACTGTCCCAGTCTACATTGACGACATTACCCTTGCATCCAAATCAACTTCTTCTGTGGACAAGGTGGTCAAGGAGCTGGGGGAGCACTTCAAGCTTCGAGATCTGGGTGAGACCAAGTTCTTACTTGGTGTAGAAATCACCAGGGACCGCTCCCAACGCGCCATTTCGCTCTCCCAACGCCAATACATCGTTGACATGCTGGAGCGCTATGGTATGGCCGACTGTAACCCTGTCCAGACCCCCATGAACGCAGCAATCACACTTTCCAAGGACATGTGTCCTTCTTCTCCTGCTGAGCTCGAGTTCATGGCTTCTGTTCTCTACCTCTCTGCCCTCGGCTCTGTCCAGTATCTCGCTGGCATGACGCGCCCAGACATCCAGTACACTGTTAACTTCCTTGCACGCTTCAACTCGAATCCTGGCCCTCAGCATTGGGCTGCTGTGAAGCATCTTTTCCGCTACCTCAAGGGCACCATGGACTACAAGCTCACCTACACTGGCGCTCTGCAGCCAGAGATCTTCACCACCTTCTGTGACGCGTCCCATGGAGACTGCAAGGAGTCTGGACGCTCCACTGGTGGGTATGTGACCATGATGGGTGGTGCAGCTCTTAGCTGGAAGAGCAAGCTTCAACCAGTTGTGACTTTGTCCACCTGTGAAGCAGAGTTCATTGAGGCTGTAGAGGCAGGCAAGGAGATCCTTTGGCTTCGCAACCTCCTGGGGGAGCTCGGGTACCTTGTGAAGGGCCCATCTTCTCTCTCCATTGACAACCAGGGTGCTGTCTCAGTCACCAAGAACCCAGAGCATCATGGGAGGATGAAGCACCTCGACTTGAGGTTCTACTGGCTCAGGGATGCAGTGGACCGTGGGGTTATTCGCACCCTGAACATTCCAGGCTCTGAACAGCCTGCTGACATCCTCACCAAGGCACTTCCCCTTCCCAAGGGCACATTCTGCAGGAAGGCCATGGGTTTGTCTGGCTAGATCATGGGGGAGTGTTAGATTGTGCTCTAGCCATCGGTATTTTGCTCCTTTTCATTCGTTTCTTCGCTATTCGAGTACTTTACACTCCCCCAAGGTCCGGTCCGGACTCCTCCCGGAGTCCTGCAGGACTCCACCTGGACTCCACCTGGACTCCCACCCTGTCCAGAGGATACTACAATTGCAGTGAAACCCCTCAAATTTGGGTGCGGAGTCCCACCGGAGTCCCACCGGAGTCCATCAGAAGTCCATAGGGTATCCAGGACTTCTGCAGGACTCCAGTGGAGTCCAGGACTGGAGTCCAGACCCTACAGGACTTCCAGGGGACTTTTACAGAACTGTTATAGGACTGCACCCCTCTCGTCAAGGATTTTCGGGCTTCCACAGGACTCCTGCAGGACTCCTGCGGGACTCCACACCAATCACTGTGACGGTGGTACCATTGTTACTTAATTATATATATAGCAAAAAGATTAGTAGGAAATAACATTTTAATGTTGCCTCAACATGGATTCGAACTCTCGACTGGTTGGTCATTTACAAAAGCCACGCAACATAACCAGTACACCAGCTGCTCTTGTTATATCATAGTGGTAAGTTATATTACTGTAGCATCCAGCCTGGGCTCCAAAAAAGGAAAGACGCCCAACGGGCGCTTAATCTTTTTGGCGTTCCGTGGTTCAAATGGGACGCCCAATGGGCGCTTATTTGAATTAGCGCCTTTAAGCGCCCGTGGGGCTTCCGGGTCGCGTTTTCCGCGAACTCCCGAAAATTCGTGGGAACGCCATCACGTGATGGCTCGAGCACGTTGACCCGTCGTCAACGTCGCTCTTTCCTTCCTTTGTCGCCGTCACCTGCTTACCACGCGCCTGACAACGACACCCCCGCTCGCTGCCGCCACCTCGCCGCACCGTCGGGAACACCACTGCCCTTTTGCCCTCGTCACCGCCGTCCTCACACCCGCCTCGTCACCCCCGCCTCGTCACCCCCCACCTCGTCACCCCCCCGCCTCGTCACCCCCACCTCGTCACCGCCGCCGTCGCGGTTCCCTCGTCACCACTGCCGTCGCGACTGCCTCGTGTCGCGGTTCCCTCATCACCACCGCCGTCGCGACTGCCACGGTCACCGCCGCCGTCCCGCCTCCCTCGTCACCGCCGCCGTCCCCCCTCCATCGTCACCCGCCGCCGTCCCCCCTCCATCGTCACCGCCGTCGTCGCGACTGCCACGTCACCGCCGTCGTCTCCCCTGCCACGTCACCGCCGCCCCTCCATCGTCGCCGCCGCCGTCGCTGCCTCATCACCGCCGTCGCTCCCTCCTTGCCGTCCCTGCCTCGTCGCCTCCCTCCACCTCCTCTCCCCATCCCTCCACTTCCCCATCCCTCCACTTCCCTGTCCACCCACGTCTCCTCAACTCTACGTACGCGTCGTCGCGCACGGGCCACGTATTTGGCTGCCACGTCAGAGCGCCCGCCTCCTCCTGTTGGCTCTCACCCCCACCACCTCCCTCCTCGATCGAGCGTCCAGCGCCGTCTTTCGAGGCAACGACACCAACCCGTTGATCCCCGTCCCGTCGCCCTCACCACCAACGCACGCCACGTAGACGTTGCGCACGGACCGTTCCCCGCCACGTCACAACCCAGCCAATCCGCTACGTCGACAGTGCGCACGGGCCAACACGCCACGTCACAACCGCGTCACTAACGCAACGCGGCCACGCACCCTCCGCCACCAACACTACGCACCCTCCGCCACCACCACTACGCACGTATCCGCAACCCGCCCACCACACTCGCCGTCACGACCACCCGCTCACGCAGAATGGTCCGCAGCACAACACGTCAAGCAGCGCCGGACACCCGCGGCTCCACGCCAGCCACACCCAAGAGCCCCAAGGCTGGCGACCGTCGCGCCCGGGCCAACACCATCACACCCCGCGACTCGAAGCGTCGCAGGGGTGACGAAGCCGACTCCTCGCCCGCAGATGAAGATGATGAAGAGGAAGGAGGGGAGAAGGGGAGGAGGAGACCAGCGATGAGATGTCGCAGGCAGCTGAGGCTGCGTCCTCAAGGTATGTTGTTGCACCTCCCGTTATGCCCCTCGCTGATCGTTGTTTAGTGCTCCTGAGGTGTACGATGGAGACTCAGAGGAAGAGGAGGAGCCCGAACCACCCAGGAGGAGTGCCCGACAAAAGAAGTAAGTCCCCCCCGCTCCTCTCCGAAAACCTCCGTACTGACCACGATTGCCTGTTCAGCCCGCCCCTCGCCTCGCTGCACCGTCCTCCGACATTTCGGAGGACGAGTTAAACTTCCCATCATCTCCGTGAGTCCGTTCCCCTCACTTGCTGCCTTTACTCACCACTGGCCTAGCATCAACCAGTTCCGAAGAAGACCAAGGCAGCAACAGCCCCCAAGGCCACAGCAACCGTCGCACCCACTGCTAAACGCCCCGCAACAGCCCTCAAGCAGACCATCCAGCCTGCTGCCTCCACCGCTACCACCACGAAGGCCAAGCCCGCCGTGAAGGCCACTGCCAAGCCTGCCATCAAGACCAAGCCCACCGTGAAGGCCCCCGTTGACAACAGCACTACAGGGTACGTCCCCTTTCCTACTCCTTTGTCTGATGTAGTATACAAGGCCTCAATGTATTATATAATTAAATCTAATTTTTTGATTTGTCATTTTCTCGTTTGAGTTTGCTTTAACTGACATGTTGCCCAATAGTACGGAGAACATTCTCCAGGCCCTCAACGCATCTATTGCCCCACCTCCGCGCAAGGTTGCCCCACCTCCACCCATCGCGATCCCTCCTGCCAAGCCTGCTGTTGCTCCTCCAAAGCCAAAGAAGAAGGTAGCCGTTAAGGAGGTTATCCAAGAGGAAGAGGTTGAGGTGCCAGAACAAGGTGGAGATGTGGAGATGCAGGATATGGTGGAGGAACAGGGTCAACAAGGACGTGCTGGGCTGCAGGACATGGACATGGATGTTTGATACGGTTGAGGAGGTCAAGGAGGTCAAGCGAAGGAAGGGCAAAGGAAAGGGGAAGGACAAGGAGGTGTTGGCTGAAGACATTGAGGGGGAAAAAGAGCCAAGCATGGCAGAGCTGGATGCACCAGAAGATGATGGGGTTGTCTATGATGAAGAAGATGAGTTTTCAGCATTCGTCAACCCCATTACTCTCGAGGTTGGCCCTTCAAAGCTCCAGGGTGCTTCCAAGACAGTTGGTGGTACTCTTCGAGGCAAGGCGGCCTTTTCCAACATGGCTGACTTGGAGTTGGAGAAGATCGTCAGTGAGACTGTTGCTATCCCTCGCAAAGCACATGTCTTCCTTGATCCCCTCGTCTCTCTTGGCTTGGTCAACCGCTTGGTCCCTGACTTTTTCGTCACTGTCAACGGTTCCACTGTGAAGGATGTTCTCAATGCAATCGTTGAGGGTGATCCTTCTTATGCTGGTCACACCTGCTATATCTATGACTTTGATGAGGCTGCTTGGACAATCAAGGGCTCTTCAATCCGCCTTGGCCCAGACGCATCTATTTCCAACAATGCTTACTGGGAATCGGAGAAGAATAGCCTCTATATTTACATTGTGCTGGTACATTTCCTTCCCTCTCGTTCATTATTCTGGTGCTGACTTGATCTTTTTCAGAAGAAGCCAGCTTCATCCACGTTTTCATCACGTGCTACAACACCCTCTGTCTCTGGCCATCGCTCCCGCTCTGTGTCTGGTGTTCCCTCCCCTCTTGCCACTGGGTTTTCTGGTGAGGGGAATGTCAAAATGGATGCGGAGGAAGAAGAAGCAATTGCAAGAATTGCTGCAGCTATTGACTGTACCAAGCCTACCCGGGACCTTCGCATCATCTACTATCTCGACATGCCCACCGACCGCTACTTCTACACCAGCAATGCTACTGACAACTGGTCTGCTATCGACGCTACAAGATGCTTGTTGATGCCAAAGAGAAGTATCAGAAGATGTTGACTGGCGCGGTGAATGCAGATGGGAAGAAGCTTCCAGAAGATCTCAAGAAGCTTACGGTCGATCAAATCATTGCACCCGTCATTGGTACCACCACATTCTACACCGCTGCCAAGATCTATTCCAAGTTCAGCAACGACCTTCCACATCACAAGAAGGTTATGAAGTACTTTGCGATGAATGCGGTGGAGCGGCATGAACAGGTAGAGGAGCAGATCTTTGAGCACCAGGCGTATTTGAGGAAGTACAACGCCAAGGCGTCTTCTGGGATGGGGCTGGCTAAGGCATTTCTTATCTTGCATGGTGATCTTGAGAAGGAAGGCAAGAAGAAGGAGGTTGAAGAAGAAGAAGAAGAAAGAAGCCCTGAGAAAGAAGAGTCATAAGAGGAACAAGAAGCAGAAGGGGGGCAAGTGAGTTGGTAGATTTTATCGTATATGGTTGTAAATTCTTGTAGAGCAAGAATCTAACTTGATGTTCGTCTAGTTATTTTGTCCACCTGTGCACATTTTTCAGCACTTTTGGACTGCTTGCTGCCTCGTTCTTCCTATCTTGGCTGGGCCAAGCTTTTCTTGCTGCTTTTTGGCTGCCTCTGGTTGCTGCTCAGCCAACATCCCTCTTTCCTGACATCACCTTCCGTGCTTTCAACCGATTTGTTCGACAGAACTATGACTCCAACATTTCGTTGAGCTCAGTTCTCTTGATTCTTTTCACTGTCCTGGAAAATCCTCAACTCCTCAACCTGCATTTCCGCCGCTCTGTTCGGCAGTTACCAGGGGAAACATCATCAAATCTCTGGATTAAGCGCTTGGGGCAGTTGCTGGAACTTCGCTTTACCGATAAGGAGCCTCTTCTCCATTCATCTGTCAGCTCTCTAGGCACCACTCTACACAAGCTTGCTCTTCTGCTTGATCTTTCCTCTCCACCTCTCCATCCTATCGACCTGAGTGCTGTTGAGCCAAGTCTTGCACTCGTCACCAACTCCTTTGAGTGTCAGAAGCAGACTTGTGCACCACACTCCCTCTATCCTTATCAGAGTTTCCGGGATATTTCCAGCCCTGTTACTCTGATCAAAGGAACCAAGCAGTACGGGCATGCATATGTCCTTGGTGCTGAATGTACTTCCTGTGCCACATCGTATATGGCAGACCATCACTACCAGACAACTACGGCAATGGGCAAGAGCGGACACTGGAGAACGATGCTTGCTACATCAAGCTTGGGCAGAAGCTATGGGCAGACCGCACCTTCACAGGAGCTGTCTCCAATGCATTTCACAGCTTGCGCTCATCTGCTCAAGCCTTTTCATCTTTCTTCACTGATAGCTATGTCTCCAACAGTTCTTCTCCCCCTCCTCCAGTCCCTCTATCAGCCTCTTCCCCAGCTACTCCTCCTCCAACATTCCACTCCCTTCAGTCTGTCACACGCCGTCATATCTGGCAAGCACATCTTGGAGAGTCTATCCGCATGATTGCTGCTGATTCTGGTCTTGATCTCACTGTACCTTTCAACGTCGGTGCAGATCAACTGGTGCAGCATGCGTTCAACCTGCTGGGCAACAAAGGCAAGGTGAAGCCAGCTGAGGGTCATGCTTGTGGAGAGTGCACTCAGCCATACCGGACAACTACAGAGCTCGACTCTGTGGTTGAAGGGTGCTCTGTGAACATGCGAGTGGTGGATGGGATTGTGACTGGGCCTTTGCATTGTGCACGACCCAAGTGCTACAATCCGCTGGCCAACAACAGGGGTGAATCATACTGTGAGAAGCATGTCAGAGAATTTGGCCATTTCTGTCGCATCATTGGGTGCCGTGCTTTAGCAAAGACGGGAACCAGAGCATGTGAGCTTCATGCACCTGAGTGGAAGCACTACCAGGCTTCTGCAAGCCGTAGCAGCTCCTCTGGTGTTAAGCGCATGATTCATCGACCTGGAGAGCAGCAGCCTTGGCAGGAGTCTCATGAACGCTCTGAAAATCCACACGACCAACCTGATCCACAGCCTCACCAACCCAAGCACTACTTTGCTGCTTCAAGATACTACTGCGTTGAGACTCTTTGCGCTCCATGTGGTGTAGTAGAGGCATGGAGTCTTTTTGCCAAGTCGGAATCTCCAACCAACATCATGAAGTTCCTGGAGTCTGTCTACCCTACCCCTACTGATCGCCCATCCTATCTCTGCATTGACAAGGCATGCATCCTTCTCAAAACCGTTGCCAACCACTTCCGGTCTTGGATTTCAACAACACGTTTTATTGTTGACAGCTACCACCACCGGAACCACAGCAAGACAGATGAACTCTGTCAAAAGTGGTGCAATCCTGCACCTGATGATGGAAGTGCTCCCAACCTAGTTATCAAAGTCAGGGACAATCAGGGCAAGGAGGTTGCCAAACGGGCATTTAACACACAAGTGAGTGATTACCTTTATCTTGTTTTACACATCTGGTCTTATACTTCTTAAAGATATGTGAACAGCTAAACTCTTGGTTGGCTGGATATGACTCCATTCTCAAGCGGATGACTGTTCCCAACTTCAAGTGGTTCCTTCACTCGATGCTATTCCTTCAGACAAAAAAGGTGTTGGCTAAGCAGAAGCGAAAAGCTGCTAAGCTTACAACGGTTGACGCTAACATCCACTCAGATGCTAGTTCTCCTGTGTCTATTGCTTAGTGAGATAGTGAACAGATTCACTTGTATTATTTCTCCTTCTCGATATTTCTGCCTATTTATACCCTGTAATACAACAATTGTGTAAGACCTCTACTAAAGTTCTAGCAAGATTCTGTCAAAGTCCTTCAAAAGTCCTATTTGGTTATGAATTACACTGAGTCTCACCAAAGTCCCACCAAAGTCCTACTAAAGTGCTACTTGGTTTACATTCAATATGTTTCACTATAAAACACTGATTTGTTCATGTTCTATCTAGAGTCCAATAAAAGTCCTACAGAAGTCCCACAGAAGTTCTGTCAAAGTTCTGTCAAAGTACTACTAAGTTATTAATTACCAAGTCCTACCAGAGTCCTGCCAGAGTCCTGTCAAAGTCCTGCCAAAGTTCTATTTAGTCCATCTTCAATAAGTGTCACCAGGACTCCATCAGGAGTCCTATAGGAGTCCCATATAGGTCAAGGGAACACTTGTTCAAATTTTGATAAAATCCTATAGGACTCCACCAGGAGTCCACCAGGAGTCCTGTAGGAGTCCCATATAGGTCAAGGGAACACTTGTTCAAATTTTGATAAAGTCCTACAGGACTCCACCAGGAGTTCTATAGGAGTCCCATAGGAGTCCCATATAAGTCAAGGAGACACTTGGTCAGATATTGGGATACAGTCCTACAGAAGTCCTGTAGGAGTCCCATATAGGTCAAGGGAACACTTGTTCAAAATTTGATAAAGTCCTATAGGACTCCACCAGGAGTCCACCAGGAGTCCTATAGGAGTCCGATAGGAGTCCCATATAGGTCAAGGGAACACTTGTTCAATTTTTTGATAAAATCCTATAGGACTCCACCAGGAGTCCACCAGGAGTCCTATAGGAGTCCCATATAGGTCAAGGGAACACTTGTTCAAAATTTGATAAAGTCCTATAGGACTCCACCAGGAGTCCACCAGGAGTCCTATAGGAGTCCCATATAGGTCAAGGGAACACTTGTTCAATTTTTTGATAAAATCCTATAGGACTCCACCAGGAGTCCACCAGGAGTCCTATAGGAGTCCCATATAGGTCAAGGGAATCCTTGTTCAAATTTTGATAAAGTCCTATAGGACTCCACCAGGAGTCCACCAGGAGTCCTATAGGAGTCCCATAAGAGTCCCATATAGGCCAAGGGAACACTTGTTCAAAATTTGATAAAATCCTATAGGACTCCACCAGGACTTCACCAGGAGTCCTGTAGGAGTCCCATATAGGTCAAGGGAACACTTGTTCAAAATTTGATAAAGTCCTATAGGACTCCACCAGAAGTCCACCAGGAGTCCCATATAGGTCAAGGAGACACTTGTGCAAATTTGGAATAAAGTCCTACAGGACTCCACCAGGACTCCTACAGCAGTCCCATAAAGGTCAAGGAGACACTTGGTCAGATATTGGGATAAAGTCCCACAGGACTCCACCAGGACTCCTACAGGAGTCCTATCTAGGTCAATGTCAATATGTAATGGAATTTGTATTGATTTTAGGAGTTTGACCGGAGTCCAGCAGGAGTCCTGTGAGTCCACCTGGACTTCCACTGGACCTCCACTGGACCTTGGGGGAGTGTAAAGTTATGCGCTATTCGGAACGCGTTACTCGTTCCCTTCATATCTCCGCGGTTTCACATCGGTTCCACTTCATTCAAGCCTTCAGGCGCGCCACCAACATTCAACCTGTCAGTGGCGCATTTATATAGCTGTAGATCGTGTCCTGAAGTCCCTCAGTTCTTTCCCCTCACTGTTGGACTTCAGGTATGTGCTTAGTCTGTCCAATACACCAGTTCTTTCCCCTCACTGTTGGACTTCAGTCCCCTTAGGCTCTGTGCATTCTAACAAATGGAAGGCGAGCCAACAACCAGGCATTGCTCCAACACAAGGAGAGGAGAACACTACCCAAGGCCAACACCTGGCCAGTGTCGTGAACACGGTCAGCCCCTAGCCCCTATCTCGTGCCCCTATTTTCGTTTTATCTTATCTTTTGATCTTTCATTCATCTTATCACTTTAACCCCTATTTTCCCTTTTGACTCCGTCTCGGCATGGACACTTTCTCTATAGTACGCTGCCTCGTTCTTCCCTTGTTACATTTCATTCTTCTCTGCTACAGGCGCTGCCTTACGCACAGCCTTTGATACTTCTATTCATTCGTCTCCCTGACTCATTTCTATTGTATCCTTCTTCTTTGCACTGCCTCGCGTAGCCTCGCTCGGCCTCGGGCGGTTTCCATTCCTCCCCTTGTTCTTCTCTACACCGCCTTACGCAGCTTTGCGCGGCCTCGGGCCACTCTTTGTCATTCTACTATCCTCTTGCTTATTCGTATCTCGGACTCATCGCAGCTACGCACATGTTCTGTAGAAGTATATAAGCTAGCTAGTACGCTCTGTATTTCCTCAGCTTGACCTCTTCGTCAATACACCGCTTAACTCGCATCCTGCTGCTCTGCTCTGTGCTGTTAGACAATCTTGGACCTTCCGCTATTGTCTTCCTAGTCACTCCTGCCTCTGCTCTCGTCGTCGCCGATCGACTTCGAGTCTCCTCCGCTCGCCTTGTGTTCACCGTGTGGTGTTCGCCTCCGTCCGCTTAGGTCTTCTGACACGTACTTCGCGACATTAGGTCAAGCTCTTCTACTGCACTGGCGGTTTCGCTACCCGCCCTTGCAGGTCTGTAACCGCTACCACCATTGAGTGCCAAACCTTCGGGCACTTCACCGCTGTCGACCGAACCGTTACTCCGTCCACTCGCGACGGTCATTACAACCCCGAAACCAGAAGTTTTACACCCTGTACTGTCAACCCCTGTCCTAACCGCTACAACCCTACCCTTCCCCAAGAACATTGGGATCGCCTAGTCGCACTCAACCCAGACGTAGAGCTCGAAGATCCCAACCTCAACAACGCATATCCGTCTGTACCCCCTTTGCCTCCACTTCCTGCCCCACTCCCCGACGCCTCCCTGCCTATTGCTTCTTACGTACCATCCCCAGCTCCTTCTTCATCCTCTTCTTCCTCTTCATCTTCAAGCTCTGAACAAGAGCGTTGTTCCTCTCGAGTTTCACCTTCACTTTTCAATCTCCCTTTTTTACCTCCTTCTATTGCACCTACCGTTCCACCAAGCCCACTTTTTACTACTGCTTCTGTACCTACGCTTCCATCTGATTCCACGGCCTTTGTAAATACTGTTTCAGCTTTTAACTTCTCTACTGCTACTTCCTCTTTCATCCCTGCTTACATTCCATCGCCTCTTTCAATTTCGGTTCGAACCCTTCCTGCCCGTTCCCCATCCCCGATCACCATGTCCGATCCCATGCACCAAGATGAACCCCAAGTCCAACCCGCCACTGCTAACGACATCATTGACCAACTCATCACTGGTCAGCGAATCCTATCCGAGACCCTCAACACACTCATGCTCCAAATGGCCAAACAGCCTGTCGCCCAGGTTCACGCCAAGGTGGCAGCTCCAAGCAAAAACCCGATGAAGGATCCCGAGCCCTTCAAAGGTGATGCAAAGGAGATCCGCCATTTCCTGGCCTACTTCACAATGTGGGCCAGCCTCCAAGGCGAACCCCTGATGAAGGAGGGTTTGCAAGATGAGAAGGCCTGGATAGCCTCTGCCCTCTCCTACTTCAGAGGAGACGCATCCCATTGGGCCCAGTCATTCCTACAGCAGATCTACGACCACGACATAAGCACCAACAAGGCGGCACACCCCATGCCATTCAACGCCACTTGGGAAGGATTTGTCAAAGCTGTGGAGACACGCTTTCGACCAGGAGATGATCAGGAAATCGCACAGCAGGAGTTGGACGCCCTCAAGCAAGGTCGAGGAACGGCTGCCTCATACGCAGCTAGCTTCATGGAGGTATTCCCTCGCACAGGACTCTCAGAGGTTGATGCCATGCATCACTTCAAGCAGGGCCTGGCCAAGGACGATAAAGCCTGGCTCGCCTACTCCTCGTTGGTTAAAAAGCCTACCACACTGCTGGAGCTTTGCAACCAGGTCATCAACAACGAGTTTGAGTTGAAGGACACCCACCCCCAACGCTCCTCCACGACCCCTCGAGACCGTGACCCGTGGGCTATGGACATTGATGCAACCCGCACTAGCAATGGACGTACCCGGGAAGACTTTACAGCTGCCATGCGAGGCCGCTGCTATGGTTGTGGATCCAAGACTCATGTCAAGAAGGATTGCAACCATGCAAGCACCCGATGCTCGTACTGTCAGCACACGGGCCACATCGAGAACGTTTGCCAGGACAAGTTCCTGGGTTACTCCAAGAACCGTGGGCTCAACCAACACCGCATCCGTGCCACCACCACCAATGACAACTTTGATGTCTGTGCCTCCTTTAATCCTGTTCAGACCCCATCTGCTTCTATCACCGCCACCCCTGCTCCTCCTGCCACCCCAGCCGCCCCAACTGTCTCAGCTGGCGCTCTTGCAGAAATGCAGCGCATGCAGGAGACTCAACGCCAGATGCTCGCCCAGATCGCCGAACTCCGAAAGGGTTTTTAAAGCGGGTGTTTGCTCGCGCCGAGGCGCATACACCCCTACCCCCGTACGCAACTTCCGCCTATGACTCAATCTCTTCTTGTAAACTTAGCACGACTCGTGAATTGAACCCCCTTTCGTCCCACTTTCGTGTGCAAGCACAACTCAGAGGCAGGAATTGCGATACAAACTCCCCGGCAATGGTCGATACTGGCGCAACAGGATTGTTCCTGGATGTGCCCTTCGTCTCCAAACAACGTATCACTTCCCACAAACTCCTTCACCCAATCGCGCTCCTAAACATCGACGGCTCACCTAACCATGCGGGCAACATTACTCATTTTGCTCGCCTCAAACTCACCATTGACGGCTACACCGAATGGACCAATTTCCTCATCGCCGACCTCGGTGGAGAGGACATCATCCTTGGTCTTCCCTGGCTTCGCAAGCTCAACCCTACTATCGACTGACGAAAAGGCACCCTTACCATTCCCCGCTCCAAGATCTCCTCTGTCACCATTGAGGAAATCCCAGACGAAGATGCCCATCCCATCTCTCGAGGTGCTCCCATGGGAGAAGCACTGGTAGAGCAGATCGGCGTCGGCCATGATTCATCTCCCACTCCCACTCCGGTCTCCTCCACTCCCCAATCAGCATCTACCTCCTCGTCTTCCTCCTCTTCACCTCCAGATGTCCCAGACGAGCCGTCTCCACCGGTCGAACCTGAACTGGAAGACTACAGGCCTCCTCTCTGTCGCATCCGCGCCAATCGAAGGACTCGACGTGAATTGGTACGCAAGGGGATGCTAGAGGACACTGGCGACCAAATTTGGTGTGCTGCTGGCTTCACGTATTCCCAGCAGATCGCCGAACAGAGTCAGAAGGAGAAGCCGCAGAAGACGTTCGAGGAGTTGATACTGCCTGAGTATCGACAGCATGCCTCTGTCTTTTCCGAGTCTGAATCCCACCGCCTACCGGAACACAAGCCCTGGGACCATAACTTTACAGTCCCCCAAGGTCCTATGGGAGTCCTATAGGACTCCTATGGGTCAAAACCCTTTTTTTGCATAAATGTGATAAAGGCATAATATCAATACAAACAGTGTAATATAGCTGGATGGGAGTCCTATAGGAGTCCTATAGGATTCCCATAGGACTCCCATAAGACTCCTATAGAACTCCCAAAACAATTGAGTTAGAAGTGAGTAAATTTGGACTGAAGTCCATATTTGGCATAAAAAAATCAATGTGGGTTAGAACTCCCCCTTAGGAGTCCTATGGGAGTCCTATTAGTCCTATAGGACTCCTAACCCTTACTTGACAACTTGTACTCAGTGTGACATAAAAATAGCTTTACAACATTTAAGTTGGGTTAGGACAGGTTAGGAGTCCTATAGGACTCCGCCCCGGAGCTTGGGGGAGTGTAAAGTACTCCCTGGGACCACGCCATTGATTTCATGCCTGGTGCCGCAGTCAATGTTCGCACCAAGGTCTATCCTATGTCGCAGAACGAGCAAGAGGAGCTCAACCGCTTCTTGGATGAGAACCTTGAGAAAGGCTACATCCGACCGTCGAAATCACCCCTCGCCTCTCCCGTCTTCTTTGTCAAGAAAAAGGATGGCAAACTTCGTTTCGTTCAAGACTACCGCAAGCTCAACGAATTCACCGTCAAGAACCGTTACCCACTTCCCCTTGTATCTGACATCATTGGTCGTCTCAAAGGCGCCAAATATTTTTCCAAATTCGACATACACTGGGGCTACAACAACATCCACATCAAAGAGGGAGACGAATGGAAGGCTGCCTTTGCAACCAACCAAGGTCTCTTTGAACCCCTGGTCATGTTCTTTGGCCTCACCAACTCGCCCGCCACCTTCCAAGCTCTCATGAACTCTATCTTCTCAGACCTTATCGCTGCTGGTAAAGTCGCGGTTTACCTCGACGACATCCTCATCTTCACCTTGACCCTCGAAGAGCATCACAAGATCACTCACGAGGTACTTCGACGACTCAAAGCTCACGACCTGTTCCTTCGCCCTGAGAAGTGCGAATTTGAATGCCAGGAGATTGAATACTTGGGTCTAGTCATCAAGGAGGGAGAAGTTTCGATGGACCCAGCCAAGGTTGAAGCTGTTCGCAACTGGCCTGTTCCCCGCAATCTCCGTGCTGTTTGAGGCTTCCTAGGATTTGCCAACTTCTACCGTCGTTTCATCAAGGATTTTTCCACCATCGCTCGCCCACTCAACGATCTCACCAAGAAGAACGTGCCCTGGCAATGGGGTACGCCACATCAAAACGCGTTTGATACCCTCCGCGATCATTTCATTTCCGCTCCGGTTCTCTCGCTCTGGGATCCTAGTTGCCCAACTCGCATCGAAGTCGACGCCTCTGGCTTTGCCACAGGAGGTGCTCTGCTTCAGAAGCACGACGATGGTCTTTGGCACCCTATTGCATTCCGTTCCTCCTCCATGCAGCCTGCGGAACGCAACTACGAGATTTATGACCGTGAGATGCTCGCCATCATCGATGCTCTCAAGGACTGGCGCCACTTCCTCGAAGGTCTCCCTGAACCGTTTGAGATCGTCACTGACCATGCCAACCTTGAATACTGGCGCACCGCACAAGACCTGAGTCGGCGACATGCAAGATGGGCCCTTTATCTCTCGCGCTTCCAGTTTACCCTCACCCACCACCCCGGAAAGGCCAATACTCAGGCTGATCCCCTCTCCCGCCTCGACATTCACCAGGTCCACGACACTGAAGACAACAGGCAGCAGATCGTCCTCAAACCTGAACTTTTTGCCAAACTCGCTGCTACCAGTATGCTCATCAACCCCCTTGAAGAACGTCTCAAGCAGGCCAGCAACCGCGAAGCCGAGGTCCTTGCTGGTCTTGCCGCCCTGCGCAACTCCGGACCTGCTCGACTTGTCAATGGCCTACCAGAATGGGAAGAAGTCGATGGCTTGGTCTACCACAAAGGCCGAGTCTATGTGCCCAATGATGATGACCTTCGACGCGATGTCCTCCACCAATGCCACAACGACCCCACCTCTGGACATCCCGGAATCCATGCCACTCTTGAACGCGTTGAATGACAGTACTGGTGGCCCAGCATGCGTGCCTTCGTCAAGAAGTACGTTGAAGGATGCGACACCTGTGGTTGCAAGAAGCACACACAGCATCCCCATGCCCTCACCCGTCCTCTCGATGTACCTGCCGGCCCCTGGGAGTCGGTTGGCGTCGATCTCATCACCCAACTCCCCAAAGCACATGGTTACGACACGATCATTGTCTTCACTGACCACTACAGCAAGCTCATCCACGCCCTCCCTTGTCACTCCAACATTACCACAGAAGACGTTGCCAACATCTACTACCGCGAAATCTTCCGCCTCCACAGCCTTCCCCTCCAGTTCATCAGCAACCGCGGACCTCAGTTTGCTTCCAAGGTCATGCGTGGACTACTCAAACACCTTGGGATCAAGTCGAACCTCACCACGGCCTATCACCCTCAAGCCAACGGTCAGACTGAACGCGCCAACCAAGAAGTCGAGAAGTATCTCCGCATCTACACCAACCGTCGCCAGGAAGACTGGGACAAGCCCGTCCCCATGGCTGAATTCGTCATCAACTCCCGTATCCACTCTGCTCATAACCGCTCCCCCTTCGAAGTTGTCTACGGTTTCCTTCCTCATTTCAACATTCCTATTGGCAGTCCCTCCGGCCTCTTACCCATTGATGACCGTCTCCAACACCTCAAGGATTCTTGAGAGGATGTCGATGCTGCCTTACGACTGGAAAAAGGACACCAGAAGGACACTTTTGAAGCAGGTAAACGGGCAGCAGATCACTTCAATATCAGTGACTATGTCTGGCTCGACTCAAGCGACATCAAGGTCAGAATCCCTGCTCGAAAACTAGGCGACATGCAGCTTGGACCCTACAAGGTCCTTGAGCGTATCAGTGAACTGGACTACAAACTGGATCTCCCTCGCAGTCTTTCCCGCATCCATCCCGTCTTCCACGTCGACAAGCTCTCTCGCTGGAAAGGAAACGACGTCAACGGCATCCTACCACCTCCTCCTGAACCTGTCGAACTCGAAGGCGAGGTTGAGTACGAGGTCGAATCCATCCTCAACAGCCAAATCGTCAACCAAGGAAGAAAGAAGGTACTCCAGTATTTTGTCAGTTGGGCTGGGTACAACGATTCGCATAACTCCTGGGAGCCAGCTGAAAACCTCAAGCGTTCAAGAGCCAAAATCAATGAATTCCACCGCCTACATCCAACTGCCCCGCGCAAGATCTAGGTCATCGAGGACGATGAATCTTAGAAGGGGGGTAATGTCGTGAACACGGTCAGCCCCTAGCCCCTATCTCGTGCCCCTATTTTTGTTTTATCTTATCTTTTGATCTTTCATTCATCTTATCACTTTAACCCCTATTTTCCCTTTTGACTCCGTCTCGGCATGGACACTTTCTCTATAGCACACCGCCTCGTTCTTCCCTTGTTACATTTCATTCTTCTCTGCTACAGGCGCTGCCTTACGCACAGCCTTTGATACTTCTATTCATTCGTCTCCCTGACTCATTTCTATTGTATCCTTCTTCTTTGCACTGCCTCGCGTAGCCTCGCTCGGCCTCGCGTAGCCTCGCTCGGCCTCGGGCGGTTTCCATTCCTCCCCTTGTTCTTCTCTACACCGCCTTACGCAGCTTTGCGCGGCCTCGGGCCACTCTTTGTCATTCTACTATCCTCTTGCTTATTCGTATCTCGGACTCATCGCAGCTACGCACATGTTCTGTAGAAGTATATAAGCTAGCTAGTACGCTCTGTATTTCCTCAGCTTGACCTCTTCGTCAATACACCGCTTAACTCGCATCCTGCTGCTCTGCTCTGTGCTGTTAGACAATCTTGGACCTTCCGCTATTGTCTTCCTAGTCACTCCTGCCTCTGCTCTCGTCGTCGCCGATCGACTTCGAGTCTCCTCCGCTTGCCTTGTGTTCACCGTGTGGTGTTCGCCTCCGTCCGCTTAGGTCTTCTGACGCGTACTTCGCGACAGCCAGCAAGACGAGACACCGCGCCAAGAGGAAATAAACCCCTGGAGAAATCAAATGAACCAAACTGCAAGCATGTGCAATAGGAGGCTGATACAGTCACAAATCACAACACACTTTGAAGCAAGGGGAAGATCCCCAGCCAACAGGGTGGGGACAAGTAGAGTGATCCAAAAGAGGAAGCAAAGCATAGAACAAGAGCGCACATAAGGATAGGATCCCTGAACATAAGAGGGGGAGGTTCAGCCACCACAGCAGAAAAATGGCAGCAAATAAACCGGGTGATGAAGAGGGGTAAAATATCAGTCCTTGCAGTCCAAGAGACCCACCTATCTGAAGAGAGGACCAAGAAGCTAAATGTGCAGTTCAACAGCCAGATGAAGATTTATAACTCAGGCAAAGGTGAAACAACAAATGCAAGGGGAGTAGCCATAGTTGTAGATTACAACCTCACAAAAGCAGGTCCAATAACTACAAGGAAAATAATACCTGGGAGAGCAATAACAACAATGATACCATGGAAGAATGGAAGAGAAAAAATGACATTCCTTGCAGTCTACACCCCAAACAAACAAAACAAAAATGCATAATTCTAGTCAAAACTGTTAGGGCATTTCGACCAGAGCAAAGAAATAGCACTGCAGCCAGACTTCATGCTTGGTGACTTCAATGTAACTGAGGATGACATTGATAGACTACCCCCAAGGCCAGACAATGAAGAGGCAGTGGAAACCCTCCAGGTCCTGAAGCAGAAGTTAGATATAACAGATGGGTGGAGAATGGAAACACTTGAAAAGGTGATGTACACTTGGGTCCACCCCACAAACCACCTAGAAAGCAAAAGCGAAGCCTCATCTAAATTGAGGATAGACAGAATATATATACAGAGGTCAAAATACCCCACATCATGTGGCTGGAAGTGCAACCCCCATCCCATCAACTCAGACCACAACCTGGTGTCCATGGTGTACTATAATTAAGAGTCACCATACATAGGGAAGGGGAGATGGGCCATACCAGCCTTCCTCCTGGAAGACAGCCTGTTAGAACCAGGGACACCCAGGTGCAGGAAAGCAGAGTGCCCAGAATGTATCAGGATCTCGGATGGAAAAGGAACGAACAGGACCTTGGCCTCAGCAATGCTTCCCAATATGCTGTGCCCTTCCTAGTCCTCAGGAGTCCTACTTGTGTTGGGGAGCAACCAGGTCTTAGGCAGAGGAGAGGAGCAAAGAGATGAGCACAGCTCTGAGCTGGAGCATGCTACATCGCAGGAAACTAGAAAGCAGAGAAGTGGACAGACAGGAAAACATCGGAGACAGACTAGGTGTATTCTAGTTGACTTTTTGACTACTGTACAAGCATAGGAAACAAAGCTTTATATACTGGAATGAGTCTGGATAATCCTACAGCTAATACAGAGGTCAAAGAGTCTCGGAGTCCAGAGTGATCAACAGGAACGGATCAGGAACGGAAGGAACAAAGGGATCACTGCAGATCAGGAAACGGAACAGATGTATGTCAGGACAGAAGTCAATACTGAAGATATCCTGGATGGCTGAAGGCTTCGGGTCCGGGTCCGAAGTGTGGGAATGTTCGGGTATTCAGATTTGGGTTGGATACAAGCCGAAGTGAGCTGGAGCTCGGAGACTCGGCCAAGGAGGCAGAGGGATGGTATTGAGCAACTGTGGGACAGATGGGATGTCAGATGAGGTGCAACCTACATCGGACAGTCTGGAAAGGGTCCGGAGTTCAGTGGTTAGGGGTCAGGGGGTGTTGTGGCATATGACACAGCCCCTTTATAGAAAGGGTATCAAGGAGGGGAAAACACACCCTCAAAGAGGCACAGGATGCAACAAGCAACAACAGGACTGGCGAGAGGAACCCACAAACAATCTGGAAAGCATACCAAGATGAGATTAGGTCAACAGCAAAGGAGCGCTCTAGGAGAGAAATGCCAACCACAGATACAAGGCTAGAAGTACTGGAGGAAACAAAAGACCAGGTCCTAAATGATAGATACCTGACAGACAAGGAGAAGCTGGTGAAGACAACCACAATAGATGCGGAAGCAAAAGAACTGGAACAGAAACAAATGCATAATAACAAGATGAAATCAATGACAAAGTTCATCCCTGAAAACAAGATGGTAGGCAAGTACTGGATTGACCTTAACAAAGAAAAGACACCAAGAGACATGCTGTATGGGCTGTACAACTCAGCAAACATAGAAGGGCCAATGTTACACCACTCAGACAAGATGGCAAGTGAGGCCGAGAGATGCCATGAAAGCCTCTAGGGAGAAGGTAAGTGCTTCGAAGTAAGTAGGGAGATGAGGGAAGCAGCAATTCAAGCAGCCCTTGGAGCACTAGAAACATGGGTGACAGAACAGGACTTGGACAACCTGGCCAGGAAGCTCAAGGAGAACAAGGTGAGAGAAGCAATTCAAGCCATGCAATCAGGAAAAGCATCAGGCATAGACAGCATCCCAATCAAACTATATAAGAAGCTCAAGAAATCCCCCAAGCAGGAAGCAAGACAGGAGACCTCCCACAGTGGGTAGACATCACCAAGTTCATGCTCATTGTCTTCAACAACATAGAGGAAAATGGGGTGAGCCAAGACTGTGGTTTCACAGAGGGGTGGATGTGTTAGAATGCACAGAGACTGATTCTATTGACACGAAATCTTTTCTTGTGTGTCAGGAAAAGGGCAGAGAGTTACGGAAATAGTAAGAGATAATTTTAGCAATTTTATTACGCCCAGAATTCTATAACGTCCCCAGTTCGGCATTAAAGGGAACTAGAAATGTTGGAAAGAGTATACAGAGCTCAATGGAAGCAGACGGCCTGTTTCGGTCGATTTCTTGATTAAATATGGCCCAGATACTTATAAATGCCGATGTTTGTGGTTTAAATGCAAAGGGACAGGTAAATTTGTAGGTAGATTACCCTCAATTCTGCCGAATCTGGTCCAAGCCACTATCCCCAAGATTCTTGCGCAATTTTGGCAAATGACTGTTTCTAATAAAGGAAATGTTTAGTAAAGATCTTGAATGCTCAACAGTCACTTAATGCTGGTTGCTTATGCTTCAAATCAACTCCATTCTTTGCTACCTCTTCCCTCAGGACTTAGGTACTGCCTGTGGTACTTCTCACACCCTACTCATATACTGTTCCCCCTTTGGAAGGGCTCACAGAGGAGCAGCGCATTGCTCTCACACTCCAATGTGTCCATGAAAGTCCAATCTTACCCAATGGCTGTCATACTCTCTCACTCCGAGGCGCTGCACAGGATTTCAATGTTACCCAGTCAACACTCACTGCTCGATTCAATGGCACACAGTCTTGTGCCCTTGCCCACGAATCCCAGCAGAAGCTTACCCCTGCAGAAGAGGCCGTAGTTGTTGACTGGGTCAAAGTCCAGGGGAGGCAAGGCGTCCCTATCTCCCCATCAACCCTCCATGATCTCATGACATCAATCGCAGGTACGCACATAGGGGAGTCATGGATGCAGCAATTCATGAAGCGTCATCCCGATCTCAAAGTTCGCTAGTCTCAAAGTCTTGAGAAGTGCAGGGCCAACAATCTCAACCGCACTACTGTTGCCAATTTCTTTGCCCTTCTCAAGGAGATTATTCAGGAGTATGGAATTCTCCCTTCAAATACCTACAACATGGATGGGAAGGGGGTACAGCTGGGAGTTGGAAAGCGTATTGCTGCTATCATCGATTGGGATCAGAAGGATGTGTATAATGTCAAATCAGGGGACCGGGAGCTGGTGACAGTGATTGAGTGTGTTTCAGCTGAGGGAGCAGCCTTGAGACCCTTGGTGATCTTTAAGGGAGCTTGTACTCAAACCAAATGGCTCAAAAAAATCTGTGCCATGCAAGGTGAGCTGACATTTAATTCAAGGGATTTCGATAATTTAGTTATCTCTCAGTGTTTCATGCTCTCCCAACGGTTGGACTGATCAGGACCTTGGCTTTGCATGGCTATCAAAGGATTTTGAGCCAGCATCTCGTGCCTGCAACACATCTGGCAGATGGCGCCTGCTTATCCTCGATGGCCACAACTCGCATTGTACCTTTAAATTTTGTGACTACGCTGCCAAGCACAAGATTATCATTATATGTCTTCCCTCCCACTGCACTCATGCACTCCAACCCTGTGACATCTGCCTCTTTGGCCCCCTTGCTTCGAGCTGGAAAGCAGAGGTCAATGCCATGTCACGTACAGGAGGCATTTCGATCACAAAATCCAACTTCCTTCAACACTACCATAATACCTGCACAAGAGCAATGCTTGAGACCACCATCCTCAAGGCCTTTGAGAAAACAGGGATATGGCCATTCAACCCAGATGCCATTGATCCCATACTCTTCGAACTATCTCCCAACACAACAACCCAATCATCTCTTCCATTGCCTAGCCAACTTCCCAAATACATACCAATTGAGCACCTTCCAGCTGCTCAACCTACCCATGTCACTGAGCTGGTCGAAGCAGTGCCAGATGTTGAAGCCTTATTGGAAGTCATCTTGTCAGCTACTACCCTTGTTAGTGACCCAAGTGACCAGCCAGAACCCATTTGTGAGCGATTCCAAATAGCGGTACCTCCCCCCCTCCATCATACTGCATCTCGGGTGGACCTTTGGGAACATATCTCGGAGCTTCGAACACTTCTGGAGCTTTGCAGAAAGCAGATAGAAGCAGACTATGCTCAGATGTGGATGATGGATTAGGAAAATGGCCATCTGCGACAGGTTCTCTATGCGAAATCACGGAAAAAAACAAGGGAAGGACAAGCGAGCATCTGCCGAGGCTTGTCATATGACATCTCAGGAGTCATTAGACTATCTAAAGGATCTGGAGGAGCAGGCGGCACATGAAGAGGCACAGAAGGAGCTCAGACAACAGGAGAAGGAAGATAACCAGGAGCGGAAGAAGGTTGAGGAGAGGGAAAGACGCGAGCAGGCCATGGAGAGAAAGCATGCAGCCGCAGAGAAGAAGGAGAAAAAAGCAAGGAATAAAGAGGTGGGGCACTGGCAGAGAAGTATGGCCACTTTCGCAACATTCCTGAGAGATGAGAAGCAAAATCTTCATTGCCTGCTACAGGTGGGGGCTGAGCCGCATGGTAGGATTGAGTGATGGGCTCAGAAGGAGGCACTGGCAGAGTAGCTCAGGGCAGCCAGAACACCAAAGTGGCCTCGTAAATAGCCAAGTCGATACAGCAGGGAATCTGATTCTGATAGCGAGACATCACAATCATTCTCATCAAATGCATCGGATGAAGAGTCGGAAGAATCAGACAATGAAACGGAAGACAATGAACCGGTTCAAGATGATGTCGCTCCCCCAACCCCCACAAGGCCTTGACCTCACCCTCGACCAATCTTTCGGGTGCGTCTGCCTGAACAGGCACTTCAAATGATACCATCAGCCCCCTAACGGCTTGCCAGTGCAGAGGCTGATGATGCAGAACCCATTTCCTCCTTGCCCTTGCGCTGGATACTCTTCGGCCAGGCAGACCAACTCTCCATTGCCGCCTCCAGGCCTCCAGCTACCCCTGCCATTGAGTGCTTGCTTCACTTCAAAATCCTGCCCCCTACACCAACCCCAATGCACCGAGAGTGCAAAGACATACCTCAAACACCACTCCAAACCCAAGGAAGGGTTACTAGGTCCCGATCTAAGCCTCAAGAGCACCCTCTGTCTCCATCATCCCCTCCAGCTGTCAAGTCGCCTTTAAAACAAGGTAGAAGCAAGCAGTTCACTCCCAGGCGGCCTGCAAAGCACCATGGACAATAAATGCAGAATTGACAGTGGTAAAGGTCAAGTTGTATGATTTAAAAGTAATTTCAACCTTGTAGATGGCCATGGCAGTGGACGGTGAAGGGGATGGTTGGGAATAAGCCTTTGTTGATCAACCGAGACGGGTTGTCAATGATGATTTGATGGGATTTCCCACACCTGACCAGCTTGCTAGTTTGCGTGCAGGAATGCATCCCCCTCACCAAAATATTCGTAGAGAACCGAAAACACTCGATAAAAATCTAAAATTTTGTAAATTCACTCTTTCAATGCATGCCATGGCACTACCAGAATTCTATGTCAGTTGAAGCCCGTCTCGAGGATGCACATCTTGTTTGCCCTTGTGTGACCAGGATCCCGATCAAACCCAGTAAAGATCATTCACCCAGACCAGGCAGGATTCATGACAGGGAGAAGAATCAACAACCAGACAGAACTAGTCAGGCTGATAATAGAGAGATGTGAGGCAACCAATAAGGACGGATTCCTGGTATCCCTGGACCAAGAAAAGGCATACAACAAGGTAATGCACGACTTCCTACAACGAACACTTGAAAGGTTCAACTTCCCTCCACAGTTTTGGAGTATGGTAGAAGCCCTATACAAAGCCGCAAACACATCAGTTGTAGTAAATGGGGAAATAAGCAAACCATTCTGGGTAACAAGAGGAGTAAGGCAGGGAGACTCCCTATTGTGCCTACTCTTCAACCTAGCAATAGAATCCCTGGCATTGATGCTGAGGAAATTGAGCCTTAAAGGCATGAGAGTCAAAGAAGGGATGGAGAGACTAATCACATTGCTCTTTGCCAACAACACAACGGTTTCTGCAACCTGGAAAAGATTCTCAACCAGTGGAGCACCACATCAGGAGCCAAGTTCAATGTCGAAAAGATAGAAGTACTCCTTGTAGGGACACCAGAATACTACAACAAACTAAGAGAGACAAGACAGACAGGAGGCGACAAGGACAGAGGGGAAATCCCAGACAGTGTCCACATTGCTGAGAACAGCAAACCCATAAGAGTCCTCAGAGTCTTTGTAGGCATAAATATCGATGATGTGGGAGTTTGGACACCAATGATTGAACAGGTAATAAGTGCCCTGAAAAGGTGGTCTAGAACAAACCCTACAATAGAGGGGAGGAGGCACATCATCAATATGGAAGTTGGTGGCAAGACACAGTACAAGGAAGATGTCCAAGGAATGCCCGAGATAGTTAGGAAAGCCATAAATAAACTCATATCAGAGTTCATATGGAACAGGATGCCCCTGGCAGTAAACAGAACAATAATGAGCAAACCCATCAAACAAGGGGGAAGAAAAGTACTAGACATGAATGCAAGGAAAGACAGCATTGATCTGAGGAGACTCCAAAGGTATCTAAGCAGCACACTGTTGTGAAGTATGCGGCACTATATTAAAGCGATAGTGGAGGACACCAACAAGGTGTCTGATCGGCAAGCGGATGGGACTCGAAGTCGGTTGGCAACGACGAGATAAGATGTGGAAGAGGCTGACTCAAATATAAGTGGGAATAGCCACAAATACTGAGCAGAGCGGAAGGCTTAGAGCAGAGCGGTTGGGTTGCAAGTTAAGCGATGTATTGACAAGGAGGTCAAGCTGAGGAAATACAGAGCGAACTACCTAGCTTAAATACTCTACAAGACATGAGTGTAGCTACGATGAGTCCGAAGTACGAGTAAGCGAGTATGGCAAAGAGTGACAAAGAATGGTGAAACGATGGTGTAAGAATGGTGAAGAATAGTGAAACGATGGTGAAGAATGGCACAGGGTTGTGCGATGCTGCATAGAGCAGCACAAAGAACAATGAGCGCTGACCAAGGCTGATAGAAGCTGCGTAAGGCAGCGCGTAGAAGCGTGATATAATAGAAAGGAGTCAGATGAACGAATGAATAGAAATATCAAAGGCAGCGCGTAAGGCAGTGCCTGTAGTGCAGAAGAATGAGAAAGGAGAAAGGAGAAACGAGGCAGTGCGCCATAGAAAGTGTCCATGCCGAGACAGATAAATGAAAAGATAGGGGCTGATGTGGAAAAGGTGATGGGAAATCAAAAGGTGGGATGCGAGCGGAAATAGGGGTGTGAGATAGGGGCTAGGGGCTGACCGTGTTCACGACACACACCACCGAAATAGAAATTCATTGCAGACGACCTCATAGCAATAGACATCCCAGCATACCAGAGAGTACAAGATCGGCAGACAGCAGTTAGAGTTGGGCGCGGGTGCACCTGTGTGGGTACCTGCGCCAAAAAAAAAAAGCCATACCTGCACCTGCAGGGATATTTTCCCATAGATCACCCAGACCCGCAGGTCAGATACCTGCCGAATTGCAGGTACCTGCAGCTGCCAGGTATGGCTGGGTACCTGTTAGCAACAGCACATTACAGTGATACTATATATGTTTAGTATGTAGAGCTATGTATGACGGCCTAACAATCAATGGTACAGCAGTACTAGGGGAGTATGAGCACTCCAATCTTAAATTCTGGTGGAACACATTTACCATTAGCAACATGCAAGGTAGCTATGGAGACCTCTTGAGGAGGGCTACAGTTTGGTGTGTTAAACTCTAGGATTGGTGGATGCAGGTATGGGCTCGGGCACTCACAGGTACCTGGGGCAGGTACCCGCCATCCAATATTGACATACAGGATATCAAATTTTAGATATCAATTACGGCTACAAAATGAAAAAGAGTTTCTGGTAAACAAACTGCACATTGACAAACAATACATGCACCAGTGTGGGGTATGATGAGGCATGCATCAAACTTGATGAGCTTATAGGAGGGCCAAAACTGCTCCCATTTTGGTGATTAATAGCTCATTCTGTAGGTCTTAACAGTGCGGTTTGAATGCACCACCTCTCATAGCTAACGACTAGTATCCACCAGCAATAAGCAATAGTCATACTAATTGCTGTAACTACCATGGATGGGAAGTCATGTTTGCCAAAGCCAGAATTAATAATAAAAAATCAAATAAACCTATTAATTTAGCATTTGTCAAATTTAACCAATTTATGTAATTTATACTGCTTATTTATGAATACTGAACCATGAATATCATTGAATATTGCTATGGGAGTGAAAACATGATATTCAAGTGTTATTCATGTGGTTTCTTGTGCGATATTCACTGAATATTCAGGAAACTTGTCACAGATAATCATGCAAGTAATCATGTTATGTTCGTGGTGATAATCATATGTTAAGCATGTGTATTCATTGCTATAATCATGAATAATCATAAATAAATAATGCTAAATGAATACATAATTTATGGTAATACAGTCTATGAAGCACAGACCATCAGTTAGGGTAAGCGCAATGTGCTTACCCTAACTGCAACATTTGAGATTAGGATAGTTAGGGTTAGAGGTTAGGGAAGTGAATAGTAATGGTAGTGTAATAGGTAGTAATGGTGATGATTATTGCATGACTTAGAAAATATTCATGCTCCTGACAAGTGATTACAGCCACAAAAGCAGTCAAATGCCTGGGCTTAATTTGGGGTTGAATACACCCTGGGAGAGTAGGGGGAGCACTTTATTTTAACAATTGTTAGCATTTGAGGCCATAATCTGAAAAGAGTGAAGCTCCATTATTAAAAATAAGGCTTTTAGACCAGGTTTGATTCATTACATAATCACCATCAACTGCTATCTAGGTATAATTATTATATGATTATCACCATGAACATAACATGATTACTCGCATGATTATCTGTGACAAGTTCCTGAACTTGAATATCATGTTTTCACTCCCATAGCAATATTGAATGATATTCATGGTCCAGTGTTCATAAATAAGCTTGGCAAACATGACTTCCCATCCATGGTAGTTACAGCAAATAGTATGACTATTGTCGGTGGACACCACCCGTTAGCTATGAGAGGTAGTGCATTCAAACCGCCCTGTTAAGACATACAGAATGAGCTATTAATCGCCAAAATGGAAGCAGTTTTGACCCTCCTATAAGCTCATCAAGTTTGATGCATGCCTCATCATACCCCACACTGGTGCATGTATTGTTTGTCAATGTGCAGTTTGTTTACCAGAAACTCTTTTTCATTTTGTAGCCGTAATTGATATCTAAAATTTGATATCTTGTATGTCAATATTGAATGGCAGGTACCTGCCCCAGGTACCTGTGAGTGCCCAAGCCCATACCTGCACCTGTGCAAATTTATTCCCACAGATCACCTGGACCCGATAGATTCAGGTTAGGCAGGTATTCCCACAGATCTACCTGCAGGTACCTGGCTGATACCCATACCTGCGCCCACCTCTAACAGCAGTCAACATGTTCCTCCAAATGTAGACCCCCGCTAAACAAGCAGGAAGGAGCTGCCTCCCAGGACTGGTGCACAGAATGATAACAGCTGGCCAACAATACAGGGTGCAGTTCCTCCCACCCACACCACTAAGAGAGCTCAAGGGAGGGATGCCCACCTGGTTCCACACAGGAAGAGGCAGAGGTAGCCCTAAAGAGAACAGGGAAACACAAGACTGTATCAAGACGAAACATGGAGGGCAAACAGTATCTGACCTGGTCAAGTTAACAACAAAGCATATCCATAAGGACCAACCAGAGATATCATGCCTGAAATGCAAGCAATAGCAGACAAGGACTGTGAGGATCCACAAAGATGCAGCAGGATTGCAGAAAAGAAACTGTGGTTTTGAGATGTTCTTATGCCATTTAATATAGCTGGAACACTTCTGTGATGGCTAAGGGAACTTTTGAAACACCTTTCACATGTATGTTGAACAGATAGCATGCACTGTTTGCTGAATTATGTGTGCTTGTATTAACGATAGAAATATTGTGGGTATAAAGACTGTCAAGAAGGCTGAACCCTTTTAAATAGTGCCTAAAGGGTATTGTTAAGTTGAAGGCATAATGCTAAGAGCTATCAGTCATCTTCCTGTTGTACTCAGGCAAACCTATAACTGATATTGTGCTGCTCAATGCTATAAATCCAACCTTTTAGGAAATTGATCTTCCTGAAATGTAGTTTTTGCAAATCGAAATACATGGTCAGATTCCCTTTATTTCAAGCTTTCCAACGCATATTAAATCATTCTAATCAGAGAAGAAATGGGTGAGATCCAGCGTAAATTATGCTTGAGCATGCTTATCTTAATTTCATTTTAAGGTAAAAATATTTCGGAGTTGCCTTTTTTGGTAATATTTTTATTAATTTCCTTTTATGGCATTATTATGTAAGTTTCCATTTTTAGCAATTTGTTTTACTGACAGAAGCTAAATTCCAGGTCACTGACCTAGTGCCCTAGCACTCATACAGTCACATATGCTAAGTAAGTTGTACAAATACAGCAGCAGCATAATATATTGTGTATTTAATTATCCTATTACAAATGTATTGCTATTGTATAATTTACAATATATAAGATACACTAGATGACCAAATAGTAGAAGAGAAGTCACAGTGGAAACGGAATACTGAGAACAGATTCAAAGACTAAAATAGAAATAGGACCCCAGACACCCCTTGAGCTCTGGGGCACTGGGCAGTGACCCAGGGCAGTCGAGCATCTAGGTGGGTTAGGAAATCACAGTATCTAAGCTAAGTGCTTGACTGACCTGGGTGACTTAGGTGTGGGGTTATGCCAATCTCATGGGTTTTGATCCTTGAGTAGGATCTGACCTTGCAACAACACACACACACACACACACACTTCAGTCACCCAAGGAGACCCCCATCGGAAGGTGGTTGTATTTGAGTTCTCCAGCACCATTGGCTAGGTGACCAGTGGAAATTTCCTGGGTTTCCTGCCTTGTCTCCTTTTCCTCTCCAGTGGCCAGGTTTCCCCTGGTCACTCACCTTTTGATTAAGAAGAGTCTCCGTTGAAGTTTCCTTTGTACTGGAAACCAAGACAGGAGAAGGAGAGGAGAAAAGGAAACTTGATGCCATCAAGGACCCTGGACACCAGGGAGTGTTTCCTTTGTACCTGGGAAAACACTTTTGAAAATTACCTAAAAGGAAACTGTCAACAAATTACCTAAAAAGGCAATTTTCAAATGTGATGTCATGTCTAAAAATAGACCAATCTAATCTAACAAATGATATCATTACATGCAAATCAGGCACCATCAATGATGTCACTGATTGACACATTAATGTAAATCAGGTACATTACTTATTAATAAAATGAGGTCATTAATGAGTGACATCATTGATTGACACTAATTGGTAGTTAATTAGTGGGCGCTTAATTAATGATCTAATTAATCACTAATTAAGATAAGGTTGACCAAATTGTGTTCAGCTTATATCTTCTGCATCTGAGCTCCGATTGAGATGATCTAACCAGTTTTAGAAAGGTCTCATTGAGCTCTTGCCAACTGCGGTCCTTGATTAGGTAATATCATTTGATGAACAATGTTATTCCTTGATTTTGGAGTTTGCACTACCAATATACAATGCAGCCAGATCAACAGTAATCCAATAATATATACTTATTTCAACTCTTCCAATATCTTTTTAAAGTCATCTTTGGATGATTTACACAGTAGTTTGGCTAACTGATGACAAGCATCCAAACTTATCACAGATACCAAATACGATGGTTTTTATTGAATGATGTGTTGAATTTACTCATTGTTTGGCATTACCTGGGCTGTGAGCTATATCGAATTGAAGCCCTTTCCAAAACATCTTGAATCTCACCAAACAGGTAAGAACTGAGATATTTATTGAAGGAGTACTAGAAAATGACAACGTGTAACTAGAGATTGCCAGTTATGCTTTATTCAAAGTCTGCATATTCTAGTGCTTATCGCTTCTCGTCTCCTTCTTTTGTTGGTAACACCCTTCTACTCTACCATCTCTCACTTTCATCGTTACCAACACTTCTTTACATATCTATCTCTTCTCTACAGTCACTAGATGTGCTGCGCACTGTGGACTGCTTCTTTCTTCTCGACACTATGACTTGTACTGACTTATACTGACTCACACCGTTATTTATACTCGACGACTATACCTATATAAACCTCTAGCTACTCTCTGTTGTTCCTTAGCTAGTTCTCATCAAATCTACCTGATTTTCCTATTCCTCTTCTCCTCGAACTTCACTCCAACCCTCTAGTCTGCTTCAACTCACAGAAGCATCCTAGTTAGTTGCGATATCCGCTCTGATCTCCGAACCCCAACACAGAACTACGGCCCTTGCGTCAACTCTTATGAGCTTGTGTACTTGAACCATAACAATAGCGAAGTCATATGGAAGTCTGAATGGATAGGATATCAAAGGCGGAAGACAGTAAAGAGAAATGTGGCAGGCTAGGGCGATGGAAAAGATAGGGGCACAGTAGACGGTCATAACATTACCCCCCCTTGTAAGCTTGATTGTCCCAATCAAGCCCTAGAGACGGCACGGCGGGAAACAGGAGCGGTCCTCCTGGCCCTCTGAGAGATGAACCGGTTGGACTCGGCTTGTTGAGTGCTAATGATGATAGGCTTCTTGATTCCGGGGGTGATGGTGAACGGGTTCTTCTTGTTTCACCTGAGGTCGCAGCACTTGGCCTTGGGGAATCCGCATTCTGCTTTCACGTGGCCTCTTCCTCCTCAGTTGAAGCAGTCAGTCAGAGGCGTTCTGTAGCCATACCCTGCCTCTGTGGTGTTCAGGACCCATTCGTGAACAGATCACCTCTTGTTGCCCATCTCCTTGTATGTTTGTTGCAAGTGCTTGATTTCGTTGTTGAGGTTGAAGTTTCTGTAGTCCATCATGTAGATGATATCCACCCAGTGTTCAATGAATTCGTTCCAGGCATTTTCTCTGATGGCGAGCAGGCGTTGGATGGTGAGTGAGACACGTGGCGTGGCCCACATGTGGCGGCGTATGACTGTGGTGAGGTCCTCCGTTTCTTTGTCGCATTTCTGCATTGAATCGAGTGCCCGTCTTCCTTCACGATCCATACCTGCTCTGAGGTATCCATAGTTGGTGTTGGTGATGAGGAGATGGAGGATTTCTTGAGCCTCGGGCATGGTGGTTGATACGTTGTCTTCTGGCACATTGAGCATGGTGATGTCATTTTCATTGACGACTTTGGTCCAGTCTTTGCAGACATAGCCCCACCCTTGGGCGCCTGCATCGACCACCCATCCTCCATTCCTGTCGGTCGTTCCCCAGCCTTGGGCAGGGTCATCATTTTTGGTGTTGGTCCAGGCTTCGTCCATGTCGTTGTTTTCTTCTGAGGTCAAGGGAGGCATTTCTTCATCGGTTTCTTCGTTCATTTGTTCGGCAGGGGTAGGGATGTTGTTAGGAGTATAGGTGAGATCAAGGAGGAAGGCTGGCATGGCTGCTTCCAGAGCAGTGAGTTGAGTAGCGGTGAGGTTCTTGATGGAGTAGGATATTTTCAAGAGTAGTAGGAGAGCGAATTTGTTTCTGAGTTCGATTGGTAGAGAGTTGTTGGATTTCTGGTGTTGTTGTGTTGTATTCAACTGTCTTTTAAGGATTCCTTGCCTTCTTCTTTCAGATTCTCGTTTTCTTGTATTGTTCCACCATCTTCTGTGCTCCATCAAGGAGGTTTTCTTCATCTTCCCATGTTCCTTCTTCTGGATAGCCTTTCTATTTGACGAAGTACTTGAAGCTTCCTTTCCTGTCTTTTTGATGACAAATGATGTGTTCCACCTCGTAGTGTTCTAAATCTGGTGGTGGTCTGGTGACATTTGATCGATGAACCTCTGTTTCAGTGTAAGGTGTCAGCAGGTTGGCATGGAAGACATCATGTAGTTTGACACACTTCCAATGGTCTGGGATGTCAAGTCAATAGGTGACTGGTCCAAGTACTTCTGTGATCTTGAAAGGTCCTTCTTGTTTCGCTTTGATCTTTTTGTTGTACCCAAGGTTCAGGTTCTTTGATTCGAGCCACACTTGTTGTCCTCTTTTGAATGGCTTGAACATCGACTTGATTCGTTGAGACATTCGTTGTTGGGCTAGCGTATGTGCTGGTAGGGCTTCATTTCTGATTTGTTCCATCGTCTTCACCTTGTCTTCAGCTAAGGGATATAGTGTATAGTTGAATGTCGCTGGGATAGCCTTTGAGCTATACCCAATGATGATTTCAAATGGATTGTGAAGTCGATCAGAATGTCTCCTGTTGTTATGGGTGAACTCCAGGATTGACAGATGTTGTGACCAGTCTTGTGGGAAACCAATACAGTAGATTGACAGCCATGTTTCAATTTCTTGATTGAAGCATTCTGTAGTTCCATCGCTTTGGGGATGGAAGGCTGTTGTCAGAGAGATGTCAATTTTGAGGATTCTAAGCACTTCTTTGAATAGGGAAGCTGCAAATTGCGGTCCTTGATTGGAGATAATTGTCAGAATAGGGGTTTTAGCGCCCTTGCAGCGTGACCGTGAGACTCGGTCCCCTAGATAGATGCCTCATGTAACTCTGTAGTTCCTTTGCCTGCGATGACCAAGGTCGCAGTCTCAACCCTTTGCCGGGATGGCTTAACAGCCTTCATGAGGTCCCAGACGACGCCCTTAACCAGGAATTTGACAATAATTTTGTCTGGTAGTCCATATCTTTGAAACAGGTTGTTGATCAAAAGTTGAGCTGTCTGTTCTGCTGTGATTGTCTTGTTGCATGGAATCAGAATTACCCCCCTTTGAAAGGCCGTGGTCCACCACGGATAGAATAGAGTCGTATCCATTTGATTCTGGTAGATCGGTAAGGAAGTCAATGGAGACTTGCACGAATGGTCGATTTGAAGTAGGAGGAGGGATAGGCATCAGTGATGGCTTCAATGGGTGACGGTTGATCTTGAACTGTTGACATTCTGCACATCCTTTGATGTAGTCTTTGATGAAGGATCGCATCCCATGCCAATAATAGTGTTCTGATACTGCGTTGAAGGTTGCAAGTTCTCCAGGATGTCCTGCCGTGATGGCATCATGGTATCGTTTGACGATGGCTCTCCGCAGTTCTATGTCTTGGGGTACGTAATTCTTGCCTTTGTAGAACAGCAGTCGGTTGTCGTCGTGTTCTTCCAGTGTCCAGTCCTCCAGTGGTCCCTTCATTGCCTGTGGCCCTTTTTCCAATATCTCCTTTAACATGTCTGCTGCTTTGTTATCGAGCTTTTGTGTTCTTGAGATCCAACTTTGAAGCGCAGTGTCGATCAGATTGATGTAGGAATCCTGATGATTGATGGCATCGATGAAGAGCTCTTTTGGTAACATGGTGACTTCTTCAGGTTCTTCTTTGTCTGGACAAAGATCTGGTCGTCTTGAGAGCGCATCAGATTGGACCATTTTGTTGCCGGGTACATGAACGAGTTTGATGTCATATTCTGCAAGTTCCAGTTGCCATCTTGCTTGTCGAGGTTTGATCTTCTGTGGTGATCACCAATATGTTAGGTTCAAGTTGTTGGAGTAAACTGTCGTCGTGTGGGGTGATCCTTGGATGTAATGTCTCTATTCTCGTAGAGCTCTGATTATTGCTAACAGCTCTCTGTCATAGATCTCATAGTTTCGTTCAGCAGGGGAGAACGATTTTGACAGATATGCCACTGGGTGTCTTGATCCATTGGCGTCCAGTTGAGTTAGAACTGCACCTGAAGCGTATTTCAATGCATCAGCTTCAATCTGGAGTGGCCTGGTGTGATCTGGCATCATTAGGATGGGTTCTTCACTAAATCATTTCTTCAGCATTTCAAAGGCCTTGTCGCATTCCTCGTTCCATTGGAATTGGTGTCCTTTCTGAAGGAGTGCATTGAGTGGTCTGGCGAGGTCGGAGTAGCTTCTGATGAACTTTCGATAGAAATTTCCAAATCCTAAGAAGGATTGTACTTGTTTCATCGTTCTAGGTGCTGGCCAGTCCAATATTCCTTTGACTTTAGTCGGGTCCATGGAGATCTTGTTATGTTTGATGATGAAACCAAGATAGGTGATCTTCTCCTGAGCAAATTCGCATTTCTCTGGTTTGACATATAGATCATTGTCCTTAAGAATTTGTAGGACTTCCTTGGTGTGTTGTTCGAACTTTTTCTTGTCATCAGAGAAGATCAGGATGTCATCCATGTAGATGACTACGTATCCTCCGGCAACCTGTTTGATGAATATGGTATCCATCATTGTTTGGAATGTTACCGGTGAATTAGTCAGTCCAAAGAACATGATCAGAGGTTCGAATAGCCCATATTTCGTTTTGAAGGCGGCTTTCCATTCATCTCCTGGTCGAATTCGGATGTTGTTGCAGCCTTTGAGAACATCCAACTTGGTGAAGTATTTTGCTCCTTTCAGTTTGTCCATGAGATCGGTCACAAGTGGAAGTGGGTAGGCATTCTTGACTGTCCAATCATTGAGATAGACGTAATCTTGACATGGTCATTTGCCACTATCCTTCTTTGCAACAAAGAAGAATCCTGACGCTTGAGGTGATTCCGATGGTCGGATGTATCCTTTGGTCAAGTTTTCCTTTACAAATGTTTTGACTTGAGCATCTTCTTCTGGTGTGAGGGGATAGACTTTCAATGATTGGGGAATGAAGCCATCCTTCAAATCGATTTTGTGATCCCAAACTCAGTGGTCTGGAAGTCTGCTAGCCTTCTTTTCATCAAAGACTGATAGATATTCGTGGTATTCCGGTGGCACATGTTCCGCGATGTTTTCAACCTTCTTTTGTTCATTGTATTTTTGTTCGAATGCTTGTGAGTGACTCATTGTCAATTCGATCCAGATCTCTTCGGTTTCGTTGCTTGTCTCTCCAATGATGTATGATATGATCAAGTCGTCAGAGTAGTCTTCGATTTCTTCCAAAAGAAGGAGGGAGTCTAAGGGCAGGGGGTTCGTTGCTGAGAAATATTCTTCTCCTTTGTCTTCCATTGTTGCAGGGGGAAGAGGAGAAGATCTCCAAGTAAGGGTCTTCTTCTTCCAATGTCAGGGTTTTCATACTCAAGCCATTGCAGCCCAAGTATGATCTTCTGTCTTCCTAATCCAGTGATGTAGAAAGTCGTTCGTCTGGTTTGTCCATTGATAGTGAGATCCAGTATCATCTTGTATTTGATCGTTCCAGCTTTGTTGGGTGTTCCATCAACATTGTTGACCTCTAGTTCCCTCTCTAGGAGAAGCAGAGGTAGGTTGTTGTCTTTGGCATAGGTTGTATCGATGAAGATGCCTCCTGCTCCACAGTTGATCATTCCTTCATCGTCAACGGTTACCAATCCATTTTGTGTTTTACCTGAAAGTTTCATAGGAATAAATATAGCTTTATTTTTCTTTTGGGCTACTAAGGCAGAATGAATAGTTAAATAGGGAGAGACTGACGTTGGTGCAGTTCTCCTGATCAAAAACCCGCTTCAGCACACTCCTTCTCGATCTCATTGCGTTCTTCCTCATTGCAATCTGCAACCAATGCTCTGATGTGTTGGGCAACCTTGCTGGGTATCTTCTTTACGTTGACGTTGTTGTTCTGGTATCGTTGAGAAGATCCCTGGTTTGTATTGTTCCTCTGCTTCTTGGGGCAGTTCCTGATGATGTGACCATGTTGTCCACAGTGGTAGCACAGCCCTTGACATTTGCACTGTTCTGCTTGCTGCGTAGTGAGGGCACCAATATCAATGGGGTTCGAGGATGATCCAGAAGGATGGTAGACTGGGCTAGTGAAGCGCCTCCTTTGGTAGTTGTTAGATCCTGTGTTCTTGGAATATTTCCCTGGGTTGATGATGGACATGAGTTGCATCACATGATGGTAGTTCTTGTCAAAGATCGCAGCTTTCGCTTGGAGTCCTTTGAGGTCGGTGGGAGGGTTATCCATGGTCAGGATCTTGAGGAGCAACGGTTGGTTGATAGATCGTTTGTACGTTTCTATCAGCATTGTCTTTTCTTCTTCTGGCTTGACTTTAGCTTGTCCAACAAGTAGATTGAATTCGATGTTGTGTTTTATTGTTTGAGAAGGCTGAGTTGATTGAGTGCATCTTGGACCACGTCTTCTTGGGAAAAGGCTGTTTTGAATTCCCCAACCCATTTCTTCCATTCAGGGACTGTTACTTCATAGGTCGTTTTGTCCATCTTGTCCTTGAGGTATTGTTCCTTCCATACTAATGCATCCCCCCTTTAAGATAGAAGAGAGCTGCCAGAGTCTTCATAGTGTCATTGGTGAACTTCTTTGGGTGTCCTTGGAAGTACAGAGTGCATTCTTTGATAAATGCGTTGACTTTGGTTTGGTCTCCATTGAAGGGTGTGGGGGGGAGCGACTCCTTTTCCATTATCTCGGGCAACGTCTGGGACACTGTTGTCTGCTGGTTCTGGTTTGGGTGGCATATTTTCTTCGTTTCTGGTGATCGGTTGTCGTTTATCTTTTGATCCTTCTTCTTGTATTTCAGGTGTGCCAGCTCGTGTCACAGGGCGAGTGTTTCCTCTTGATCTTGATGGTTCTTCGTATTGTCCTGCAAGTGGGGTGTTGGTGTCTTTGATATTCCTTCGGATTCCTTGCATAAACTGATCTTCTTCAGCTGTTGATATACTGGCTTCTTGGTGATTCTTCTTCGTCAGATTCTTCTTCGTCAGATTCTTCTTTGTCATCGTCTTTGTCTTCATCGTCAGATTCTTCTTCGTCAGATTCTTCTTCGTCATCGTCTTTGTCTTCATCGTCTGTGTCTTCTTCTTCAGATGATGATTTGTCTGGCACTGGTTCTTCTGTTGTCGGTTCTTCTGGGGTCTGTGCTTCGTCGAGTAGGTTTTCTACTTCGTCCTGGTCGTCGGGGTTACTGCTTTCTGAAGAAATCTTGGTTCTGTTTTCTTGTCGTCGTATTCTGCCAGGGCAATACTGGCAGAGTAGTTGATGAAGCTAGTTCTTCTGTTACGGTTCAAGTATGCGAGCTCATAAGAGTTGACGCGAGGGCCGTAGTTCCGTGTCGGGGTTTGGAGATCAGAGCGGATATCGCAACTAACTAGGATGCTTCTGTGAGTTGAAGCAGACTAGAGGGTTGGAGTGAAGTTCGAGGAGAAGAGGAAGAAGCAAATCAGGTAGATTTGATGAGAACTAGCTAAGGAACAACAAAGAGTAGCTAGAGGTTTATATAGGTATAGTCGTCGAGTATAAATAACGGTGTGAGTCAGTATGAGTCGGTACAAGTCATAGCGTTGAGAAGAAAGAAGCAGTCCACAGTGTGCAGCACATCCAGTGGCCATAGAGAAGAGATAGATATGTAAAGAAGTGTTGGTAACGATGAAAGTGAGAGATGGTAGAGTAGAAGGGTGTTACCAACAAAAGAAGGAGACAAGAAGCGATAAGGGGATCAAAGGAGTATAGCGAAGTCATACGGAAGTCCAAATGGATAGGATATCAAAGGCAGAAGACAGTAAAGAGAAATGTGGCGGGCTAGGGCGATGGAAAAGATAGGAGCACAGTAGATGGTCATAACAGATGGAGGGTGTGCCAAAGGGATCAGGAGGGATCAGGTCACTCAAAAGGGTACCATGCTGCCAGCAGTTGGGACAGGTGAGTGGTGAGGGCCAATAGGAAGGCAAGTTGATCAGGATTAGCTTGCAAAGGGATTATGCATAACAACTGAAAAAAAGGCTTGCCATAGGATTTGGATAAGATTATATGGGTCTTGCCATTACTTTATGCATAGCAGGAACAGTATCTGGTGCGTTGTTGGCACTGTCACCAATCATGGCGCACAAGTGGCCGAGGGCCTGGACATGCTTGATGATCTTGTACTTGTGCTGAGGGAAGACATCAGTGAAACTGGCATCCATGATCATCTCATCAGGGCTGCGATGCTTGGAGCTGGGGGCAGGTCCGTCCTTCAACACCTTTGTGGGGTACACCTGATCACCGACACTGAGATGACGACCAGTTTCCTTTGCAATGGCGAGCTGGTCACTAGTGACCATCTTGACCTTGACACCAAGGGCATCATCAATTATCTGGATGGTATCCTCACAGGGAGGGTCAAAGATGGTGAGCAAACCGGTGAGCTCAAAGCCACTGCCTTCAGCCTCAAAGTTGTCACTGTCAAGTTCTTTGCAGGCAACAGCAAGGGCATGGAGGCCACAAGTAGCATACTCCTTGACATCAGCCTCGAGGTGGTTCTCCTGCTTGTTGGTCTTGTTGCGAGTGCAGAGCTTGATGATGACACAAGTAGGGGACAGCCTCTTTGTTCACAACAGTCTGGCTGTATCCCTATGGATTTTTTGCACAATCCTGGGATACACCCTGGCTTCTTAATTATTCATAATGGGTGCAATGGCTGTGTTCACTGAATCTGGATGGATCTCAGATCGTGTGCGCAGCCTTGCTGACAATCCCTTGGCAGTCCTTCGTCGGGTCATTGCAGCACATCGCCAGCATCACCAGCAGCATAGCTTTAGGCGCCCGTTAACCAACTTGGTGGACAGCATGCAAAACATGCAATATCTGCAGAACAAGCGCACCTAAGGTCTCGAAAGTTTAAGTGAATGTAGTAATGGGTAAATGCGACACATATGTTAAGGTTCAGCCCCATCCATCCGTTCCTTTCGCATCTATGCTGTATTTGACCTGGGGTATTGTATCTCAATAAATCGTACACAGGGCAGCGTAATAGCATTGCGTAGGGCTGAAACCTTGCTCGAAATCTTTGTAGTGTGCTTTGTTCCACTCTGCGAAATATGGAGTCTATTGGAGCACATGAAGCCGTTTTATAAGCGATATACTCTCCAATTTTCGTGCTGGTCTCTTGTCCTCATTTCTTGTTTTTCGTTCTCGAAACTTTGGGAAACGCTACTGTTGATCTTATCTTATCTTATCTTATCTTATCAGATGTAGATTAGATTCGACTCGTGACCTTCAGTCTAGACTCCTCCAGATACATTCTTATGAGGCTATGCGCTATTTACAGCATTCATCATTCTTTAGTCGTTACTACTCATACTGACTCATACGTACTCATACACTTACTCGTCACACATGTGACTGCTTATTCAGTCCTTACACGGCTCTATTATTAGTATGCTCAATATGTATATAAGGACTCTCATAGCTACACTAATCTCTATTGTTTTAACCTACGAACTAAGTCACTGCCTATAGCCTACAAGTTACTCAGTAAGACTCTACTCGCTAGTCGCAGTAGTGTTCTTCAGCTACTAGACCCCTGTTGAAGATGTTGTACAGAATTTCGAAGTTTCAAGCCGCTCTGTTGAGCCAGTATCGCACTTCGAAAATCACGCTTTTCCATGGGTTTTCGTTTGCCACTTACACGGGGCAATTAGACAAGGCACCATTCACAGGGGATATATGGCACTCAAAGAAACCTTTGGACAGACTATAGAGTATGTATGAGCATCTTAATTACATGCAAACATTCCTTGCACTGAAGGGAAGTGAATCTCCCTGGGGGAATTGCACAAGTGCACAGGCAAACATAAACTTTGTCTGACCGAATTACACAAGGGTCCTCGGAATTGCACAGAAATGCTGTTAGAGTACTTATATCATAGAATGAATACCTTATATCAAGGTTATATATGTTTCTCTTGCCCATAGCCTGTGCAGGACATTCACAATATGTTTTTGTCGACCCTGAATGGAACGGGCCTAACCCAGCCATCAAAGTCTTGGTGGTTGTGGTTCGAGTTTCAGTACCATGCCTGTGTTCCTTTTGAGTGCCCAGCTGTTGCCCTTGTTCACTGTGGTCTTAGAGTCTATGCAGCAGATTGGATTTAACAATATAATTACACTGACTCGAAACTGGAGTTGTGGAAAGGCATTCCACAGTGCACTGCAAGCCAGCGTCAACACTCAATGGAGGCATTGTGGCAGTGCAAGTATGAATTGCTGCCTGTGAATTGAAAAAGCCACAACATAGCTAGATGTTGTCCGTTGTCTGTGATTCCACATGCGTTGGAAAGCTTAAATCTCACCCTTTCAAACAAGGCAAAGGAATCACAGTTCCAAAGCAGGGCGCAGATATTACGCCGCCAGCACATCACATCAAACTGCCCCTGTCAGCAGGAAGGATCGGGAGCGCCTACCCAAAGCCAATTTGGGTGCAATGCTGCTGAAGGTAATGGGATCAACCAGGGATCTTGAGGTAGCCGATCTGGAAAGAGGCTGCCACTCACCTATATTTAGCATCCCTAGACTGTGCATAAACAATGCAGGGATAGAGCCCAGTATTGTGAATAATAAGGACAGTATCTAGTGGATGACACTGGTCATACCCTTGGAGACATGCTTGAGCTTGCTGGTGGAGTCCTCACGGCAGGTGATTTCAGTACACTTGTTGATGGGCTTGAAGGGCTTGAAGTCGAGGAGGGTGATTCTGGCACGGGCCTTTGCAGGGTCACCGAGGGCACCAACAAGACAAGTATTGATGGCATCCTGGTTCTCGGTACGGGTCTACTTGGTGAGCTGCTGAGCACCAACGGCGAGGCTGATGAAGAGGACAGTGGGCATGGCAATGGGGATACCAACGATCAAGTAGACAAGGATGTTGTCCAAACTGGTACTGGTAGTGGAAGCCGGCATAGAGGACGAAGATTTTAGCAATGACAAAGATACCAATGGTGACAAGGCAGAAAGATCCGATTGGGGCAAGAATCCGCTGCAAGTGACCAGTGTTAGCGTTGTCTTGACCGACCAGGGAGGCAACACGACGGAAGAAAGTGTTGGCACCAGTCGAAAAAAACGGCACCATTGGCTTCACCATTTTTTCAAGTCAAACTCCTGAAATGAAAAATTGTGTTAGGAGGCCCTTTTAGAATGTGTGGCGTGCAGGAACTCACAAGAAGCACTTCTCTCTGGTCTTCTTGTTAATGGGGAGGGATTCACCAGTGAGGGCGGCCTGGTCGATGGAGACATTGATGGCTTTGGTGAGACGGCAATCGGCAGGGACAATGTCACCAATCTTGAAGGCAATTATATCACCAGGCACGAGAATGGCAGATTCAATCTCCTGCCAGATGTTGTCACGATGCGCCTTTCCATTGGGGGCGAGGGGGTCAATGAGGGCCTTGACAGTGTTTCCGGTGTTGCGTTCCTCATAGTAACCAATAGCAGAGTTGGCAATGAGCAGGAGAGGGCAATAGCGAGGAGAGCAGCGGCCTCCATGACCCATGACAGGGGGTTCCACATCGAGGACAAGAACTGGGGGACGAAATGGGTGAGAGGCTTGGACCGGGTGAGGAGGCAAAAGTGCAACAAACCTGGAGAAAAGTGTTCTGCTGTTGGGGCCACAGAGCCCGAGACGATGCTCAGCCTCCCGGATGGTGATACCACAGGACTATGTCAGTGTTAGCCTGAGGATACTAATGTCGAAATAGAAAGATGGCAACTGACCTTCTGATCAAACCCCCAAGCGGATCCTCATTGCTGATCCTCATTTGAACATTACTCGGAGGCGACATAACTCAAAGACGCTAAGAGAAGGAAGTGAGATTGAGAAAGAGAAAGAGAGACGAAATAATGACGATGCACCGTTTCATTTGCTTTGAAGGAAAAATATTCAACCACCAATGATGGAGCACTGGGACATATGGGCAAGATTGTTCTCAATCCCCTGTGAAGGACCTGCCGCTTGCGCGACAGGCTGCCCTGCGTCGTCAGTGACGCCCCAAGACTTTGACAATGAGAGTGTCAGGCGTGTTCGCAGGCCATAAAACTGCTCAAGGGACCCAACCTTTCGTCAGAAGTCATCGGGGCGAACGTTTGGTGGTTGAGCGAGGCACAGTATTATGAACTCCGAATATCTTGGAGTTCCAGCAGGAGCGGAGGGGGCAGCACTGCAGATAACTGTCAATGAAAGAGATCAAAGGGCTTATTAAAACACTCGCCATATAGCGCACCTCGCACTGCGTGCATAATCCGAATCATAACGCAGTGTTGTTGCCTCACTGAGTCGAAGTGTCGGGATAGGAGGCAAGAGGAGTCAGATCCTCCGATCTTGCCAGCGCGAACTGACGAACAATTGTTAATCAATTGATCATCAGATGGCTTCGGCGTTGACGCGGCATCGTCTCAGGCGCGAGCTGCCTCACCACTGGCAATCGATAGGTATTGGTACAGTTCAGAGGAACAATCGCCAATTGCGTACGAATAAAGGTGCTGGCTGTGGGTTTCATTTTTTAGGTTTCCCTTGTTCATCTCTGGAAGGTACCACTTTCGTAGTGCAAATGTAATGGATTGAAATCATAATGGAAACCATCTTGTCCCGCAGGTGCAAGCTGTTCGAGTAGAAACCAGTTGATAGCCTCAATAAACTTCTGCTTTTTACACAGGCTCGTGCTTCCAAGTCACAGTGACCAGTCACCACCATCCATGCCTTTGACAATCTCGTCAAACCCTCCCGCAGTGTGGAATTTCCGAGCTAGGCGTCGAGCAGGGAAACACAAGCGAGTTTTTCACTTCCCGATGTGTTTTCCTTGACAAATTGAAGCAAAGGGGGCAGATTCAGTGCAGCTAGCTAACGCCCGCTTGAATGCCGCGGATTCGGCTTGATCAGGCTTTTGACAAGCATGGCACGCACTCCTTCCTAATTCGGGGGGCCCCCCCCTCCCCCCCTCCCCATAAGAAACGACTGGCCAGATCGGAGGATCTGACGCCTCTTGATAGGAGGGCTTGTCGTCGCTATGGGTAGAAATTCGTGTGAGTAACTAATCAGAACAGAGTGCCAGATGATCGCACCTCGGATTAAGAAGGTTGACTAGCGGGAGGCTAATGAGGAGGCAGAGCAAAACTCTTAGCCTGCTGCCAACCTCGACACAAGCTCCCCAGGTTGCCCTTCCCCGCCCTTCCCGGGATTCGAGGGGACGCATGAAGGTGAAGGTGGCAGTGTCGCCGAGTCAGGCTCTCTGGCTTTGTCGGGCCCGAGATCAGCGAGGGTCTGATCATGATCTGATCGCCAATGGGTCCCTGCGACTTTCAGTGACAAGGCCAGAGTCATTTGCTTACACTGATATAAGCCATTACCACCATAGCTCTCCTCCGCACCTTCGCTTGTTGCTCCCGTCTCAGGCAGTCCTTACTGCCTCTGCATCCATTGTCTCTGCGCGCTAAACTCCATCTGGGTCACAAAATGTCCCTCAGCGAAGACTCGATTGCTCCCGGTCGAGATGACCTTCAAGCCTCTATCGCAGTCCCCGGCGCGCACAAGCGGATCTATAAACGCGAGGATTCAGACCTGGTTAAAGAGCTCTCCGCACTGTCCAAAAAATCACCTAAACTTGTCAAATCAACCGAGAACGACGTTCCAGGATGCGAAGATCTTGGGCTTGTCGTGAGGAGCTGGAAGATGAATGAGTTCAAGTACTATGACGTTCCATCTCCCTTCCCTACTCTAGCGCGGGGTCTGTTCACCTCGGAGGTGCAGGACAGCGAAGTAGGCGAGCAGGACGGCGTCACGGTTGAGGCGGAAGACGGCGCAAAGGCCAGGATTGTAATCAGAGGCTACGACAAATTCTTCAACATCGGAGAGGTCCCTTGGAACACTGTAAGTCAAGTTACCTTGTTTCTCCTCTCTTAATCCTAACGAAACCAGTGGGAATCCCTCAAAGTACACACTGCAGCCCCTTACACCCTCTCCCTCAAATCCAATGGTTGCATCATATTCATTGCAGGAATCACACCTACCAGATTAATTGTCACGTCCAAGCATAGCGTCGGTAAGTCTATTCCTCTGCGACTAACTACCAAACAACCCTCTCACTGGGCATCTTCAGGACAAGGCGACGATACAGTATCCCATGCGGCACGAGGAAGAATGTGGCTCGACCGCTACCTCGAGGGTAAAGGCAAGGTTGAAGCAGACCTGGCGAAGGTTCTGTTTGAGAGAGGATGGACCGCCGTCGCTGAGGTGCGTTCAACCATCTTCATCCCACACACATCACGCTGATCGACCCTTCACCTCTACCACCATATCTCCGCCTTCTTACACCTCTTTTCCTACATCCCTCAAACACGCTCCCCTTCGCCTAGCTTTGCGATGATGACTTTGAGGAACACGTCCTCCCCTACGCACCAGAAGTCACCGGTCTTCACCTCCACGGCATCAACCTCTGCTCCCGTCACTTCCAAACGCTCCCCACCGACGCCGTCGACGCCTTTGCCTCTGAATGGGGCTTCATCCGTACACCCACCATCGTTCTTGACAGCATCGAAGAAGTCCACAGCTTCACGGACGAAGTCGGCAGGTCCGGCAAATGGAACGGCGAAGCTGTCGAAGGATTCGTCGTCCGTACCGAGGTCGCCAGCTCACCAACCGGACGCGGGAGCAAGGAACGCACCAAGGAAGGGTACACGCCCTACGAGCGAGGCAGCTCGTTCTTCTTCAAGGTCAAATTCGACGAACCCTACATGATGTATCGAGATTGGAGAGAAGTCACCAAATCCCTTCTCGGTGCTCGAGCGAAACACGGCGACGGCGGTATGAAGATGAGCGCTTTGCCCAAGGGCAAGGTCAAGCGGGACGAGACGAGGGCCTTTGTAGAGTGGGTTATCGAGGATATCAAGCGAAACCCAGAGCTCTATGTCGACTATGGCAAGAACAAGGGCATCATCTCGAGCCGGGAGAGGTACTTCAAGTGGTGTGAGGGAAAGGGAGGGATCACTGCAGGGCCCAGCACGTCAGCCGAGAAGAAGACGGACTTCAAGAAGACGATTATTCTCCCAATCGCCATCCCTGGATGCGGTGAGTTCTCGCCCATACCTTTCAGAATCTGACTGTTGAACGCAGCTCTGTTTTCCAGGTAAAACCACGGTCTCACTTGCCCTCGCCAAACTCTTCAACTTTGGACACACCCAAAGTGACAATGTCCAAGCCAAAAAGGCCTCGCCAGCCTTTGTCAAAAACGTCATGAGCCTTCTCAACGATTTTGACGTTGTAATCGCCGACAAGTACGTCTCTTCTCTGGCCCCGTCGTCCTTATCCATCCTCTTACCAGTCCTTTTCTTCTCCCCCAGAAACAACCATCTTAAAATGCACCGCACAGCTCTCAAAGACGGGATAGCCACTTCCCGATTCCCCAGAGACGTCCGCCTCCTCGCGCTCTACTGGGACACCCACTCCCTCCCTCCAGCCATGGTCCACCGAATCTGCTCAGACCGCATCCTCAAACGCGGCGAGAACCACCAAACACTCGTGCCCGACCCCTCCTCCAAATCAAAACACGAAGAGGTCGTCTGGATGTTCATCAACACCGGCGAAGAGCTCGCAGACGCCGAGGTTGACGATGTCGTCGAGATGCCGATCGCTGATCAGAACGAGGTGTTGCAGGGGTTGGAAAGGGGGAAGGAACAGCAGGACGAGTTGGCGGAGATTCTGGGACAAGTGACGAGGGCTGCTGAGGGTGTGGCAAAGATCTTGAACCTAGAGATGCCAACGGACGACCGTGTCAAGGATGTGGTTGCGGAAGTGCGGGAATACCAGGCTGGAACCAGCGACCATGCCAATGCCGAGGCAGGAACATCATCGAAAAACGGCAAAGGAGGAAAAGAGACAAAGAAGGAACCGAAAGGCATGGTCGACCGTGACATGGGAGGGGCAGGAGGGAAGAAGAAAGGCGGCAAAGAGGGCGCACGGTACTTTGCCCTCTTGCCAGAGTTCGACGTCAAAACCCTGATGGACAGTGAGGTGGAGAAACTGGTTCAGAAGGCAGGCGACAGCGGTACCAATGGCAAGTTGGCAAAGCTGGTCGAGATGTGGGACAAGCTAAAGTCGGGCAAGAGGGTGACAAAAAGGCCCCATGTCACCATCGTTCACCGCAACTCGATCGCTCAGAGTGGAAGGGAGGAAGGCGGGGCAGATGCGGAGGCAGTGCGAACCCTGTGGGATAGGTGTGCCACCGTCAACGAGATGCTGGTGCCTCCTGTCTTTGAGGGCACACTCAAGCATATTGTGTGGTCCGAGAAGGCGATGGTGGTCACCTTTGAAGAGGTCTCAGCCCTCATCCCAGAAGACGGGTCTGCAGGCCAAGAGGAGCAGGACGACCTGGCTGCCAACACAAATATCCTGTCGCTCGACGATTCAACCGGGATGAGCAACAAGGACAGGAAGACCTCCCGTTCTCTCGTCGCAGAGCTACCAAAAGAAGTAAAGAGACGGTTGCATGTTACAGTGGGCACAAGGGATGGAGGCGTCGCCCCTGTTGAAGGCAAGTTCGTGCTGGAGCGCTGGAGAGATGAGCAGAGCGGCTCAGACACTCTGAAGGAAAATCAAGAGGATGACGGAGAGAACGAGGAAGTGTACGCTGTGGAGTTCGCAGAGCCCGTTAAGGTCAAGGGCCTACTGAAAGGCTTATACTCGTAAATGCATGAAATCTTTTCCGGACATCGTGACCTTGCTGGCATCCATTCTCTTCCTATTATTGACGACAACATAATATTGCATTTTCAGCACATTCTTCACTCTCGAACACCACCGCACATGTACATTAGCAAAACATCTCCGTCCACTACTCAATTGTTACCTTCTCTCCAAAATCGCGCAAGAGTTTGACCATAGCTTCGTCTTCCATCGCCATGGCAGCCAAGATGGGGGTTTCCCCGCTTTTGTCCTTGAGATCAACCTCGACTCGAGGATCCGCGAGGATAACTCTCGCCCCCTCTATATAGCCATAGTCGACGGCAATCTTGAGAGCGCAGGCACCGTCTTCGTCGACTGCATTGGGATCAATAGCGGGGCTCGACATGAGACGTCGAAGGGCTCCTTCGTGCCCCTGACAGGCAGCTGCCATCAAAGCAGTAAACCCGTTGAAGGATGGTTTATTGACGTCTATTGAGGGAGAGTCGAGAAAAAGGTCAATTATCGCCTCGCGGCCGTGCCAGGATGCAATTATGAGGGCGGTCCAACCATCGTCAAATCGACCCAAGTTGACCTTGGTGTCAGAGCGCGCGAGGAGGACTTGAAGTGTCTCTTCGTGGCCATTCTCGACAGCCGCCATTAACGGCGTCCACCCTTTGTCCATCATCTGCAGGTTGACATCAGCACCAGGGGCCGCCATGACGAGTTCCATGGCTTCAGTGTGGCCATGCCACGCAGCGAGGGCAAGAGGCGTAAAACCATCGGGCCTGGCACGGTTGATGTCGATAGTTGGATAGGTCAAGAGCAGGGTGACCACCTCTACTCCGTTGTCTTCGCAGGCAAAGCTCAATGGTGTTCGCCCCTCGCAATCAACTAGGTTGATTCCAGTCTCATCAAAGTCGAGGAGTATCTTGATTGCGCCTAAATGGCCTTGCGCTGAGGCCAGCATCAACCCCGTCACACCTTCCTTAGCTTGATAGTTGACGTCCGTCAATTCATCCGCCAGAAGGAGCTTGATAAACCCTTCATGCCCATGCCAACATGCTATCAGCAATGCCGTCCAGAGATCGCCCTCTCGAGTTGCGTTCACATCGGTATTGGGGTGACGCAGCAAAGCCCTTCCAAAACCCACTAGGTTCCACTCCGCCGCTGCCATTAAGGGCGTCCAGCCAGGCTCGTCGGATAGGTTCACGTCAATATTGGGAAGAGCAAGTAGCTCCGTGACACACAACTCTTGGCTACGGTGGCAAGCGAGCATCAAAGGTGAGGATCGAAAGCGTAGCGTTTGTACGTTGTAATCTTGCGCCTGTGAAATCGAGCTCACCAGAGCTGGAAAGCCGTAACAGGCGGCAACATGAAGAGCGTTGAGTAAGTCGTATTCATCGTGGCCAAATAACACCAGGGGATAGGCATGGCATCCCAGGATAAAAGCATCGATGGCCGGCCGCATAGCCAACGAATTGTGTGCATGGAAGTCCCACGAAGTATGGGCATAAGTAAGAAGAGGATCCGCGTCAAGCAGCCCATTAAGGGTGTTATCGAGTTCCTCCCCTTGCTTGGATGACATGTCTTGAAACCCGCAGGTCTTGAGGTGTTGTATGCAGACCGAGGCGATCAGGTCATGAGGAAAGGGATTGAAAGCAGCAATAAGAGGTTTGAGGGCATCCTGGGCAGTGTAGTCTGAAGTTCCAAGGGTTAATAGATTTTAATATCAACAGTTTCCTAGCACTCACGAACGAGTCGAGCAAGCCTACTCTCCTCTTCAACAACCACCAACCCACAGCAGGCCGCGATGAGAGATGATTCTGTCACCATTCTCTTTGCGTCAAAGGCGTGACTCTCTGGTGATGTGGCCACCGCACGTCGAAGCTCCTCGATGGTCAGGTTTCTCCTTGCATGAATGATCCATAAAAAGACGAGTCTGGCCAAATTGGCGTGCCGAGCACCTTGACGAAGGATCCGGTCCCAAGTTTGGCTGTATACATTTTCGAGGCTGGCAGGGAATTGTTCAAGCGTCTCAGCCATATCTTGCACGCTCAGACATTGTCTGAGAGCCTCCAGCTGCAAGGTGGCATGTAGAAACCTTGGTTACACAGGGTTAGTATCGTTATTGTGCGGAAACGCAGAACCTACATTCCAGCAGATCCCCTTTGAATCGTCATCGTCACCTCCTGCTTAATATCTTCTTCTTCCAGCAGCTCCTGCAAGTCGATACTCCGACGAATAGACTCCCTGATATGCAAATCGATGTCTGATGGTTGAGCAGAGACTTCGATGAAGGCGGCGTCCGGGAAGTTCCGCTGCAACGCCTGCAGCGGCCTCGATGTGATGAACAGCTTGGCGTCCAGAGACGCTAGCAGCTCGATGAGTATGCGCCGCGTCTCAGAGAGCATCTCGTCCAAGCCGTCAAGGATGAAGAAGCATCTCTTTCCGACCTTGATGAACCCTGCTAGGACCCCGAGAAGGTCGTTCTGAGTGGGTTGGGTTCGCTCGCGTCGATGCCTAAAATATACCGGTTCGGCAAGAGAAACAATCTCCTTGTGCCGTTCAGATATCTGTTTTACGAGGGCTTCCAAGATATCTCGGATACCCAGAGGCTCGCTGTATCGGATGTAGACATAGGCAACGCAGATGGTCCCACCGGAATCCTCCTCAAGAGTTTCAAGACGATGGATCACGATCGACCTAGCGACTGCTATCAGTAGAAGGTTATGGGGGTTAGAGAGGGAGGAGCTGACGCGAGAACAGTCTTTCCGGCACCTGCTAGAAATCCAAGGTCAGAACATACGCGGGGCAGATTCAGAGAGCCAGCAGTTAACTCACGCATTCCGATTCCCCAGAGGATCTTTCCTTTCTCCATCCACACTTGAAAGACCTGCCCATCAACTATGTGTAGACAGGTACCATCCGTTGCTTGCCCGTATGTATCAATCTGGATCTTGCGAAAGTTGGGCAGGGGTAACAATTCCAGGATGGCAGCCAGATCAACTGCCACAGAAGGTCCATAGTGGTTCTGAACCACGGTAATGTTATCTCTTCCAATATTTGTAAAAACGCCCCCATTAAACTGAGCAGACTGCAGCCCCGGCATAAAGGTCGCACGCCCGATCGTAGACCCGCCAATGCTTCCTTGCCTGACTGGCGTTGCTGCCATCTGGAAGCAGATATTAAGCAACGAGGAAACAGTGAAAAGGCTAGAAAGCTTACCATCGACCACACAGTGATGGAAAGAAACCAAAGTTTGTATGGCTTTCAGATGAGGGGAATGGATCAAGCGCGGATCTGGATCATGGGCGCTTATCGGTATTTGCCCGCGTTTGGTCGCCCAGCCTGGAGAGCGTTCTTGGCCAGATGGGGGACTGAAGCAGAAAGTTGAGAAAGAGCGGTATTGGTGTTTCCCGAGAATTCCCCAGAATCATTATATTGCTCAGAAACAAGTATCATACATAGCGCACTTGTAAATACGTCAACGACGGGAGTCCCAAAGCACCTTGACCACTCCAAATTTCCATGCCTGTCTCGCCCTCTGCAGGGGTGTAAAGCCCTTCGAATCTTGCAAATCAAGATCAGCTCCCCATTCCAATAAAACCTTCACAACCTCCACGTGTCCAGCTGATGCAGCGAAATGCAACGCACTTCCAATGCCCTCGTCCATCTCGCTCGTTTCAATCCACCACACTTCCTTGCTACGCACCGTCACACTGTTCACCTCCGCACCCAGCTCCAGCAGCTGGACAACGTTATCCACTCTCCCTACCTTCGCCGCCATCTCCAGTGCCCGACTATTCTTGATTGGTAGCTTCCCCATCTCTACCAGCATAGTGACAACCTCAGGCGACGCTTTCATAGCCGCAAACGCCAGGCCAGGAACACCATACGCAAGTTCGCCACTTGCAGGATTCGCACCATGCTCCAAAAGCCACTTGACGAGATCATCGTTCTGGTTAGCCACTGCTTCCCACAGGGCGTCACCAGAACTCATGATTTGTTGGTTGATGTTCCACCCAGCTTCCAGGTACATCTCAAGGATCTGGATAGCCCGCTCGTTAGGCCTTGTATGAATAGCCCAACGTATTGCTGATTGGTCAATCCTAGCGCCATGCTTGAGGAGGGTAGTGATGGCATCGAGGTACCCAATATTAGGTGAGGTCGCGTAGATCAGGAAGTAGGAGAGATATTCTCTTGGTGCCGCAGGATCTGCATTGATGGTTTGAAGTACAAGGGCAGTGAACTCTTCCTCTGTCTTTAATGGCCGACAAAGCTCCGCCGCTTCATTCCCCAGTTACCCTGACTTGCCATTAGACGAGATTACAAAACAAGGCAATGAACACTCACCCCACTCGGTCAAGATTGCCTCCTGCTCCTCTTCTGGCTCAGGACTCGATGGGAATCTCGAAGGATAATACCCCTCAAGTAGCCCGAGCATATCCCTGAGAGGCGAGCGCAGGTGAGAGGCAGAGAAATAAAAGCTAATGGGGAAATAGAAAATAGTTTGGACCTTGACCGACAAGCTTGACTTGTGGGCGTCACAATAGATGACAAAGAAGAGCCCACAACCGGCACACACATCCGATGAGAATCAAACGCCTGACGTCGTCGTACCTAGATTATGATACACGAATGCCCGAGCATCACACGTCGTCCCATCCCCAATCCTAGCTAAAATGCCCAAAGTTCACTAACCAAATCCCCGCCAATTCCATCTCCAACAGCTCCCTCAACTTCAACGTCCTCGACAGCAACAGGAAATAAATCAATCTTCCTGCCACTTTCCATCGCAAGCGGCGGGTCCTTCTTGATCTTCCGGTTCACCTCCGTCTCAAAGAGCTGCCAAAGCCAAGGTTTATCAGCATCCTGCCTCAGATAGGTGAAGATCGAAAGGCACTCACAGTCCCATAGCCGTGATCCAAGAAATCCTCCATGGAATAGTTAGGCTTCGTAAACGCTTCAGCAAAGATCTTGCAAAGCGTTGAGACCGTCGCATGATAATGCGTTCGATGCGAGTGCAGTTCCCAAAGTGACGAAGAGAGTGCGTTGGTCGAAAGTGGGTTTGGTTCGAGTGGGTCAAATGGATCTGGTTTACGAGTATTAGCGGGCGTCCCGTTTAAAAATAGAGACAGAATGAAAGAAGACGTGCCTTCATCCTCACTCAAATCTCGATGGATCATCACCATCAATGCTGGATGTTTCTTGAGGACGTTGTATGTGAAGGGAATGAGCATGATGATCGCCGCTGGTGGGGCGTTGAGCGAGAGCCGGGAGAGTCGCTTGATGAATGAAGCGAGGAGGGTTGAGGGGACATGGCTGGGGGCCGAGAAAGCTGTGAGTAAAAGTTCCAGAGTGCAGGAATGAAAAGGCCTACGTTGAGCTCAAGAAAACCTCTGTCAACCTGAAGAATCTCGCCCTATGCTTGAGATGCAGAACATCCCGGTCGAGGAAGGCGTATAGCCGTGTATAGAACGACGGGTAGTCACTAAAAGTCGTCCATTAGTATGTATTACTTCATTTCTGGAGGCCATCTCCGTCCCCATAAAGCGTCCTCCAAAGGCCCCAAGTCCAAGTCCAAGCTACACAGCGTAGCAAGACAAACTCACAGATTATACCCCTTCATTAATCCCCACAACCCGTTCAACGCCAACAACCCCACGCTGCCGCCCATATCGACACAGTTGCCTACCCAATCCATGACCAGAATGGGACGTGTGAGGTGGGGAAGGATGTGAGCGTGGAGGATATTCAGCACCCTCGTCGATAGCGCTTTTCGAGTATCCTTCTTGCTTTCGCCTGTCGTTCCCTCGGATCCAGACATGGCTTTTGCTGGTGTTTTCGTCGCGGAAACGTCCCCCTCAGGCGCGGACGCGATGAGAGGTAACAGGAAAAGCCAACACCTCGTGAACACTGCGCGATGCGATCCGAGATGGTGTAGACTTTGGTGGAGTGTAAGTTCGTGTAGCCGTCCAGTTGGCTTTTTGGTGTCTTTCGAGGCGTCTTTCGCAGGTTCGTCGTCAAAGAATTTGCGCCAGTCGTCGTCGTCTTCGTCCTCCTCTGTCTTTTCTGTCGTCGAAGTTCAGTCAGGCTGCGATGGAATAGCAGAAAAGGGTAGGCACGTACCAGTCAACCCCATGTCCTCCTCGCCTTCCACACCCTTGAGTTTCTTTGGCTTTGGGGGTTTTGTGCCCAACTCGGGGACCCACCAAGCGTTGAGCTCTGGCGAGTCTGTAGGAAATGTGTCCAGCTTCTCGAGTATAGAGAGCAGATTCCGGGTAATTGTTGCCACAGATGGGCTTTTGGAAGACGAGGGTGTTTTATTCAAGAGCGTTCTATGGCTTCATTAGTACGAGCACCGCAACGAGCAATAACGACTCACGCAGATTCACGTAGGAAGAACCACCGAATATCATCGTGTACGCTCAACCACGTCTCATAGAACGTATTGAGCACATCCACATCCAGCACCCCAGGCGCCCCAACATCTTGACTCCCCTGCCTCTTCGATCTTGGACAGACCACCAAGCCTGCCACAATCTTTTTGAAATGCGCCAAATGAAACTGTGGGTTGCCGTCGGTGGAGACTTTGGAGGAAAGATGCTTCTGAAGGGACATCAAGATCTTGAGGGCCGATACTCTCAGATGTTTCTCCTCGTCCTTCATGAGCCCAACTAGAAAATCAGTGTAGGTGTTGAGATGCTCCCATATCCATGTTTTGACCGTCTTGGCTGCGGCGTCACTCGATGGAGGAGTAAGCTTCCCTGAGGTGATGACCAGAACAAAAGAGCGATAGAGAGCATAGATGGCCTTCGAGACGTCCTGGGGGTCTGGAGTTGATAGTAGGAGTGCAACAAGGTCTGCTAGCGGGTTGAGCGACGTCCCAGCCTCGACAGCCTTTGAAATCTCATCCTCGAGCTGCTTGAATCCATTGTCCTCTGTTGTAATCTTGCGCTTTTTAGCTGGAGGCAGAGACCGCAGAGTCGGCATGAGAGTCGAGAGGAAAAGGAATGATCGGAGTTGTCGGGCCGTAAACTCATTTTAGACGCTCAATAATCTTTTGACCAGAGCCATCATCACCAATGGCTCACTGGTACAAGGGCCTTCCTCCTCCCCAGGCCCATTCTCTGGCTCAGTCTGAAATAACAGCTCTATACAAAAAGGCTGAATCTCTGCACTCGGCTCGTCTTTCTCAGCCTACCACCACCAAAAATGGGTCTACTTCAGAGTCGAGTTTCCTCTCCAAGGTCGTCCAGAGTGGTACTCTCTCAGACAGGCTCTCTGCTCTCACCCTGCTGGTTCAAAATGACCCAATATCCAACACATCTGCCCTTGACACGCTCAAGTCTATGGCAGAACGCGGAAAGGGCAAAGGAGGACGAGAAGAGAGTCTAAAAGCTCTCCGGTGTATCGTCGATTGGTGGGTTGGAGGTGGGGCACCAGATCGCAAGCTCCGGTACTTTAGAGACCAGCCACTGTCGCATCCAAAGATAAGCGACGAGTATCTGGTGCTATGGTTCTTTGAAGACTGGCTCAAAAAGTTCTTCTTTTCTGTGCTTCAAATTCTAGAGGTTTGTTTCTTCGGTGTTCCATTTCTGAGTTGACTGACATATGGCACAGGCTCTATCACTCGACCCACTCCCCTACGTCCGCACACAATCCCTCTCCCTCCTCGCCACTCTCCTCAAACAAAAGCCAGAACAAGAACACAATCTCCTTCGTCTCCTCACAAACAAACTCGGCGACCCAGAAAAATCAATATGTTCCCGAGCATCCTACCACATCCTCCAAGTCCTTCAATCACATCCGGCAATGAAAGGCGTGTTTGTTCGTGAGATCTCTGCATTGGTACTCCGCCCTCCTGCAGCATCAGCACCAGCACCTCTTCCTGGTGGTGGTAGCACGGGAAAGCACATCAGGTTCGACAATACTCCAAAACCCAAGCCAAAGGCAGAGGAAAAGAAGGCCGCTGTCAACACTCACGCACGGTACTACGGCACCATCACCCTCAACCAAATCGTCCTCTCATCAACCGACAAAACTGTCGCCTCAGCTCTTCTCGACGTTTACTTTGACTTGTTCAAAGACATCCTCGGCGAAGACTCTCCCTCCTCCTCTTCCAATCACCCTCCACAAGCCGACTCGACAGAAGACCAAGAAGTCAAGGTCGACAAACAAGGTCGAATCCTCTCCAAAAAGCAACGGTTCAACAAGAAGCACGATGGGAAGGAGTATAAAGGCGCAGCAGGGTTCACCGAACTCGAAGATGCCCACTCTAAACTCGTCTCTGCAATCCTAACGGGAATGCATCGAGCCTTTCCTTTTGCCCCGCTCGACAACAACAGCCGGATTGAGAAACACCTTGACACTTTGTTCTTGATCACGCATACCTCAACATTCAACACCTCCCTCCAAGCCCTGGTCTTAATCCAACAAATCTCGGCTTCCCTGGAATCTGCTGCGTCTTCATCGAATGATGACGGGACCAGCAAAGGAGGACTCAAAACCACTTCAAGATCAACAAAAGACAGATACTACCGTACACTTTACAGCTCGCTACACGATCCTCGCCTCGCCGACTCTTCAAAACAAGCGATGTACCTCAACCTCCTCTTCAAATCAATCAAACACCTAACAACGATCTCGTCCCCCTCCCCTTCGTCATCTGCCTCAACCTCGACAACGAGGCGTTCCAAGAAGTCCAAAAAAGGTGGCAGTGATGCGGTAGAACCTGCTCATACCGGTGGAGACGAGAATGAGGAGGATCGGGAGAGAATGTTAGCACTGATACGAAGATTCGTGCAGGTGCTTGTAAGCAGTGGAAATGGGACGACAGAGTTTGTGGTCGGAGGGTTGTACTTGCTCGGCGAGGTCAGTCTACTCTACCCTTCTCGAGACATCAAGTTAACTCCCGTTTAATCTACAGCTATTCAGCACAATCCCAAACCTCCGCTCAATACTCAACTCTTCCCCGTCTAAACTGTCTTCTCCCTCGTCATCCCAAAACACCAGCTACGACCCTCTAACCCGCCAACCCTCGCACGCCCACAGCGCCTCCTCACCGTTGTACGAACTCCTCCCTCTCACCGCCCACTTCCACCCCACCATCTCCCTCTGCGCACGCCAACTCCTTCTGTCTCAACCCTTAAGCGTCGAAGCAGACCTCTCACAAAACACCTTGATGCACTTCTTGGATCGGTTCGTGTATCGGAATGCGAAAAAGGTCAAGGGTGGAGAAGATGGTGAGTTTTTATCCTTTTATCATACCTTCTTCTATCGACTCATGGGGTTTGGGTCTAGGAGAAGGAGCAGTGAAAGGAAAAGGACCCAGCGCGATGCAGCCCGCCGCTTCTGCTTTGGAGGGTGTCAAACTTGTCAAAGGCGACTCTGGACATCTCGCCGAGGGACGTATGAACGACGCAAAGTTTGTGAACAAGAGGAGGGACGAGGTTCCTGTTGATCAGGTATGTATCTTTCACAATTACCCCTTTCACCCTCCTTTCTATCCTCCCTTCGTCCCATCCAGCTTCTCCCCGACCGCTGGTTTCGTCCTTTGACTTTGACTTTTTTCACGTCGTTTGGACCATGAACGCTATTAACACCCAAACCAACAGCGCTTCTTCCACGACTTTTTCTCCTCCAAACTTGCCCGTGACAAAGCCAAGAGCGCCAAAGTCGCAAAGCGCAAAGGCGGGGATGACTCTTCCGACTCTGGCTCCAGTGAGGACGAAGCCGAGGAAATTACCACTGCACCAACAAACGCCAAGGCTTCCTCGTCGAGGTCCGAGGGCACAGTCGCAGATGACGAGGGTGTGGATGAAGAGGATGAGGATGAAGGGTCAGACCTGGACGAAGACGAAGTATGGAGAGTCATGCAGGCCTCGATGCCTAAAGCAGGGGACGAATCCGACCTTGACATGAGCGATATGTCGGAAGAAGAAGATGAGGACGACTTGGAAGGTTTCTCAGACTTGGATTCTGGCGCCGAGGATGATGTGGATGCGGATGAAGACGACCCTGCCGGCGAAGAGGAAGAGGAGGAAGAGGATGTCAAGGTCAAAGTTGGCAAAGCATCACAGGGAGAAGACGAGGATGGGGACGAGGACGATGAAGATGCCCTCTCACTCGTCGAAGATTCCGACAATGACGACCTTCTCTCACTCAACGATGACATCCCCGTTGGACACCTCTCAATGCTCCAAGTCGACTCCGACTCTGATGAGGAATGGGGAGGTGTCTCCTCCAAATCCACCAAAGCTAAATCTAAGGGCGCAATCGACGAACCTCCTACAGAAGACGCAAACGGCGACAGCCTGAAGACGGGCAAACGCAAACGCGCAGCAGAGGAGAACAAAGCGAGGCGTAAAAAGCTGAGGAGCTTGCCTACGTTTGCAAACTACGAGGACTATCAAAAGCTCATCGAGGACGGGCCTGAGGATGATATTTAATGCCGCCTTCCCTTAATTCCACTCTTTCTCGTACATTCCAAATTTCGTTTCATACCTTTTGGTTCGCTTGCAGTCACAACGGTAGACACCGATTCTGTTCTTGTACATGCGATCGGCAATGCAGAGCTACAGTAGGTATAGTGCATGAAGAAGCGGGTCAAACGGTGATATTCGGGGCCATTCACCAAGTCCCTTCTAATTGCGACAGATACTTTGTATTAAATGGGTCTAGCGAACGAGACAATGCCAGATGTCATTCTGTAGCCCACCCAGGGCCTGTGCAGCGCAGGATCCAAAAGTCCAGAATGAGATCAATAACCTCTTGATGGCCATCTCTGACCGCAAGGGCCAGTGCGGTACGTTCAGCGCAGTCAACAGCATCGACCACAATCCCAGGGACAGCAAGAAGGAGTCTTACAGCCTCTGTGTGCCCGTATTTTGAGGCACACATGAGTGCATTCATACCGCATCTTTCTGACGCATTGACATCAATGTTGGGGGCTTGTAGGAGACACCGTACAATTTCAATGTGTCCTTGGTCGGCGGCACAATGAAGTGCAGAACGCCCTCCCCATTCAGTAGCGTTGACGTCGATGTCTGGGACGCCGAGAAGGAGCTTGACAATGTCGATGTGTCCCAGGTATGCTGCTATTGGCAGTGGCAGTTCGCGACTGCACAAGGGTCCATTCGGGTCTGTTCCAGGGATACCCAAAAGAAATTGCACTGCCTCCGTCCTCCCAAAAAAAGCAGCGAATAGCAGTGCGTCCCACCCGTCAGTACATGCTGCATGACAGTTTAGGTCAGGGACTTTGGGCAGATGTCGCAGAATAGCAACGTGACCTTCTTGTGCAGCAAGAATGAACGCGGTGGCCCCCACGAAGTCGCCGAGATTCACGTCGATCGAGGGAAGTGCAAGAAGGAGCAAAACGCAAGCCCCTTGTCCCCTTTCGCATGCCAACATGAGCGGTGAGTAGTTGCGGCATGGTGTCTGAAAATTGGGAGGTTGCACCTGGGCCGCTGGATGAATAAGCTGTTCGAATCCATACATTGCAGCTAAATGAAGAGGTCCCATGAGGTCCATATTTGTGGACCCGTAGGTCCACGTCCATGCAGGATAATTGATGCAGCCGAGGACAAAACCAGTGAGTGCTGCTGTGACACGTTCGCTTTCAAGAGACTTGCAGGCATGGTGATTCCATGACGAGTGAGCATATCTGAGTAGGGGATCTGTGTCGAGAGCTTCGTCCGAGTCTTTGTCCGAGTCGAAGGACACGTCTTGAAAGCCGCAGGCAGTGAGCCGCGATATGCAGACTTGCGCAAGAATCGCATGTGGGTGGGGGAATGATTCCAATAGAAGAGGTAAGATGATCTCTTTGGCAGTGTAGTCTGAAGACAGTTAACAATCAATCCAGCGGAGAAAGAGGAGGTAGACATACGGATCAAGCGAATAACTCTGGTCCTTTTGTCCACAGATACCAGGCCACAACACACTGAGACTAGCAAAGCCTCGGGTACCATGCGCCTAGGCTCAAAGACATAAGTGTCCGGACAAGTTGCGAGAGCTCGACGGAGTACGGTGACATTCAGGTCCCCGTTAGCATGCAGAATCCATAGAAAGATCAGTTTGGCGATATTGGCATGTTTAGGGCCTTGGTCAAGGATCCGCTCCCATGTTTTGAGATGAGCCTTGCCAATCTCGAGAGGGAATTGGCTCAACATCTCTTCTGCATCCTGAATGCTCAAAGATCGACCAAGTGCTTCGAGCTGAAGGTTTGCATGGAGAAACCTGTGAAGCGTGTCAGACTTGCTCCAGGACTGTGGAAGGGTGTAAGCTTACATCCCCCCATATTTATCATGAATTGTCTCGATGATCCGGTCCTCAAGGTCGCAACCTTCAACCAGTAGCCTGAGATCGGGATTTCGCCGCAACGACTCCTTGATGTGGAGGTCGATGTCAGACGGATGCGCTACGAGTTCGACGAACTTGGCTTGCGGAAAGTCTCGTTGAAGGGTTTCCAATGGCCGTGAGGTAATGAACAATTTAGCGTCCACTGACGTAAGGAGCTCAAGCAGGACGAGCCTAACACGAGCCAGCAACTCATCCAACGCGTCTAGGACAAGGAACAATGTCTTTCCATTTTTGACGAAATCGGAAAGGAGTCCAACCAGGACCTGCGGACTGGGCTTCGTCCGTTCGCGTCTGTACTTTGCATAGCATTGCTCGACGAGGCGACCAATATCCGGGTGGCGTTCAAGAATCTGCTTGATAAGCGATTCCAAGATGTCTCGGACAGACAGCGGTTCGCTGTATCGAAAGAAAATGAAGGTAAGGCAGAAAATGCCTCCTGATGATCGTTCGAGATGCTCGAGGTAGCCGATGACTACAGATCTATTGAACGTGAGCAACGGTTGGGGTGGGTGCGCCAAAGTTACTTACGCAAGGACGGTCTTCCCTGCTCCCGCTGGGCGGGCGTTAGCAGTGGTTTGAGTGTCGAATGTGGGCGAACTCACGAATGCCAATTCCCCACAGGATTTTGCCCCTCTTGATCCAGATCTGGAAGGGCTGGCCGTCAGTGAACCAGAGGCAAGTTCCTTTGGTAGCCTTTGCAAGTGTATCTATCTGCATGTCTCTGAAATTTGGAAGGGAAGATGAGTGAAAGACCGTGTCGATGTCTGCGGGGGCATGATGGTGATGGTGTACCGTGGTGAAACTGTCGTGCCCAGCGACAGTAAAGGCACCACCACTGATGTGAGCGCCATGGGTACCAGAGATCAATGAGGCACCTGAGGTCGCATAGGCATCCATATCCCAACGCCCCCTTTTCGCTGGTGCCTCGTGGCTCTGAGAACCGCTTCCTTTGCGCTTTGGTCGGTAGAGCCTCATTGGCGGGGTGATCATCGGCATGAGCGGTGACGCCGACAAGCGAGATGGACCGGGAAGAGTCCCTGATCGTGAGCCGAGCTCATAGTCTCCACCGTCCATGTTAAACCAGAGATGGTCTGGGAGGTTTGAAGACCAAGCACTGCCATCTCAATGATTGATTCTCCGCTCCAAATGTAAGCGCTTAGACTTTACGATGCCCCATGACCTTGCTGAAATAGCCTTGACTTGATCTCCGGTATGAGCTTCCTGTACCTGGCGTATCATCTCGGACAGAAGCAGCAGCGGCGCTCGATGCTCAATTCTTTAGCATAAGTCGCCCCACGCTTGAACATGATAGATCAGGCCCGCTGCTGTCGTTGCCATGTCCAAGATCGCCTTCTGCTTTCCTGTTGCGTTTTCTAAGCTCCTAGGTTTCTTGTCTTCAAGCACTCCGTCTGTCCGCTCTCCATTGTAACCGCCACCTTTAGTCGTACTCACGACTTAGAGGACGTCTACATTATTGGAGCAATAGGTCAGGGATCGATTTACCTCTATATCCATGAAGCTTTGGACGCGCTAGCGTCTTTCGGCTCGGTGTTATTTATACCTGACATCACCTTTGAATGGCCATGGCCGGGTGTATTTAGCTCTCGCGACGAACTTCGAGCAAGTGCATTGAGCAGACCTAAGTCAGGCCCACGTCAAGTGAATCCAACAGCAATTGGATATAGTTCCTCCGGCATAAGTTCACCTGTTCTCTCGCCAGTGCAGAGGCCAAGATGGACTCCTCTGTCTTCAGCTTCACTTGATTGGATTTTCGTACCTTGAAGCTCGCTTGAACGTCCCATATGTGGGGATGGGCGTTCCATTCTCAAGGGTACCTCGTTTAGAAATCCTTCGTCAGAACATGACTATGTTCTGGTCGGCCAACATGGTCAGAGAATTGGAGCATCATGTCACCGCGATGGTCGCAATTCTGACCAGCGTCTTCCAATGATGGTCGGAGAAACTATCGGCTCTCTTCAGAGTCTTCTCGATCTGAGAGTGTCACAAGATGATCTACATCCATTAATGTGCCTGTCGGTATACGAAGCGCATTAAAAACAGTGAATCGCAGATCCTGATCGGCGGAAGTATGTAGATCATTATTTCATTACGAACAGCCATGAACGTTTCCAATGAAGAGGCTTTCTTAGGTACTGGGTTTTGGTTACGAAAGGCCGAGACTAAACCTATGAGCACAGAACCACCTTTGAATCGTTGACCAGTACTGGTAGCTTGGGATGAAAATATCGACCTCCATCTTCTATTTCAGTACTTCTTTGAATTTGAAAAACAGGCACCCAAAGAGAAAAACAGACGCAGATGGCCGCTTTCAGAGGTCGCAAAAAGGACTCGGAAGTGCTTGACGGCGCCCCTGGTGGAGTCTTTGTGCGGTACCATGACTTTCTGAATCCACAAAGTAGAAATTGGTATTGTTCGAAATGATCAGACTTAGATTCCAACGGGATTCGACCGTGCTCTACGGGCAACGGGGATCAAGACAGACACTTCTATCGCATAATTCTCTACCCAGATCGGACTATATACAACCATAGTGGGATGGGATAGGAAACATTTTCGAAAAAGAATAGGATAGCTCGAAATTCAATGGGGCCACGAGGGATTCAATGGCATCGCGAACTCAATGGCATCTCAATCCCATTGGTGGGATTGCGGAGGAGGAACCATATCGGGCAGGATTCGACGCGTTCCACATGCCACCGGTTGCTGGCTTGAAGCTGCTTGAACCTCGTGATAGACATCCTCTGTTGAACATCGTTAGAAGAAGAGCGTTAAGCGCTGGTTGAGTGCTCGGCCGAGATTGGCTTCGAACTCCGACGAGGCAGCAAAATTTCGTAAGAAACATTCAAACGCAGTCGATTATGAGTACCAGGGAGGTATCAAGATATTCTCTAAGTCTTTGAAGGTCAATAATGGGTTGATTTAGTGAGCTTACGGCGAGAGTAAAACTCGAACGGAGCATGCCATTCTAGACGGTGAGCACGAGTCTAAGCGGACATGTACATGGACAACGTAGCTGCGCCGCGTGTTTGGCTTTACCCCATTCTTTAATGGGCCAACTCCATTCAATTCCAATCCCACTGAAAAACTCTCTATCCCATTGTTTCTTGCCCTATCCCATTCTCAGTGCCATCCCATTCCCACTAAAGTTGTTATTCCTGTCCAGTTCGATACCAGAGTATGATACGGTACGTTTTGACATTCGACTGTAAAAGCTCATGTCTAGAACAGGAGAGAACAAGGAGAATTTTCTGCTCAAACCCTTCGACTACTAACACCTAACAAGCTTTCTTCACGTCGATATGTTAAAGTTGCTCGCTGGTGTTGTGCTCCTCACGGTCGTTAGCACGTCCGTTCGTATCATCACGGTGAGTAAACACTCAGACGTCGTCGAGTGTTTCCACCTCAAGAGCATTTAATAGGTCTACAACGCACGTCCCTTTACTATCTAGTGAGTAGATGTCAATTGCCTAGCTCGTTCACGAGCACTTATTCTTGATTAAATCAGGCCTGGTGTTTGTCCAACTTACTGTAGCAATATGTCGAATGAATTGAAATCTATGTGCTCAAATTTAACAGGTTTCCTGCAGGAGGGACAGTCGCCTGGGAGATTCAGTAGCGCATGGCTACAGCTTATGAATCTCAAAGGTAGAGCTGGCACGAAACAGGGTTCCAAGCCCACCAGACACCTGGGGGAAGGGTGGCACAATGCTTTATAGTTGTATTGACAAGCTCAGCGGCCTTGGTCCGTCTCGGATAGTTTCTACGAACAAACAGATCCCAACAAGTTGTGGAGAGTCTCAGGCTTTGAAGACCCCCCACCCCCATTGCTGATATCAGGCAATATGAATAGAGTCCCTTTCGAGTATCCGCTACACTTGTGGTAAGACCGCAAGAAGCAGGGTGCTGTGTCGAGCCTGCAAGGCCCGCCCTCCTTGCTATCGGGCCGGTGCAAGGAAGTCGAGAACCTCCATGAACCGTGAGGAGTGCCGAATTCTCTTGTGGGCTCAACTTCATTGCTGCCCGTGAAGGTACTGAGCCAGAGATAGTGTACGGGATCAAAGATCCGGAGCAATGCCATCGGCTGGCCATGTCGATTCAGTCTCCGCTCCAAACTCAAGCGCTAGTGATCCCATGACCTTTTCGAAGTAGCCTTTGCTTGATCCCGAATCTATGTGTTACGGAATGTAGCTCGGACAGAATCAACACCAGCGCTGAACTGTACACTTATCCCCGTTCTGAATCTCCGAATCAAGAATCCGTCGGCTCGTTCATCCTTGCTGCCATTGTTGCCCTTCTCAATATGAGTTTGCACGCCGCCATCTCTTTGCGTAACCGTCGCTAGCCGTGTCATTATTTTTATTACAAGCCTCTGTCTCTCACATCTTGTACCATCTGCAACCTACTCAAGATGCTGCGAGGAGCCTGGGCCACCCCGAGTTCCAACCGTCAACCCCTTCCAGTCCCAAATCAGAACCACTCGCTTTCTTCTTGCGATGTTCAGTTTCTCAGAACAAGAAGAGGCTCCGAATTTGGATTACTATCGCCCCGATGGTCGAAGTTTATGCCTTGCGGCTTCCTTTCTCAACGGTGCTCGGAGAAACTCCTCCAGAATATTACGGTTCTTTTCCAGGAAGGTCGGGAAAGGAATGGTCTTTGGGTGCAAGTAAAGCATGAGGCAGAAGGAAACATTGGGTGTGTATACCAGAGCCTTGGTGGGTGATGTGGAGGGATTGGATTGGACGCCGTTTTAGAGAGAGGGTCGCACGCATGCACGCACAGGACAGCGCGAGTGCCGCCTCAAGAGCTGCTGCTCCCAATATAGAGCCGACGCAGGTCCTCATTGAGACTGCCCATATGCTGACCTGAATAAGCCTTACGGACAGGATCAATCAGAAGGTGTCAAGTCTCAATTTGAAATTGACCGAACTGCTTCTTTAGCATTTGATCACAGACGCTCGGAGGGACATAGCGGACAGAACCAAGCTAACTCTCGAGAGCTTTCCAAATTGTGTCTGGATGGAATCCAGACTTCAGAAGGGCTACATCCCCGGCGCCCGTCGACAACTTAGCAGTCTCACGAAGTGAAAACCTATCAGTCCAGTCCCGGTCATGTCCCGCTCCCGAGGCCATTCGACCGTACTCGACGGGCTACAGAAGTCACGGCAAGTTCTTGTCTCGCATGGTGCTCGATTTCCAACATATTGGAAAAACACCGGGGCAGGATTTCTTGAGTATAAAAGCTCTGCATAATATGCAGCGGAAAGACCAAGGAACTCTCCTTACTCATAGCTTCTTAAACTACTCATCTTCCAGCTCGTATCAGCATGTTGAAGTCACTCAGTGCTGCGACCTTCCTCATGGCCGTCGGAGCCTCTGCAAGAATCATCACTGTAAGCATCCCATAAGAACTAATAAACCTCATTTCACTCATGCGTCTACAACAGGTCTACAATGCCTGTCCTTTCACGATTTGGTGCGTACGTCTCTATACTTCATGTGTCACTTGCTTACACCCCCTTCAGGCCCGCCGTATGTCTAGTCCAGCTTCCGATGTCAATCCAACTCACTCTGCTTTTCAGATGTTCACCGGCGTTGGCGCCCGCCCCAATTATCCTACTGGATGGGAGGCTAGGTCTTTCACCAAAGTCGACATCACCGTCCCAGACAACTGGACCGCCGGACGCATCTGGGTAGGCAAACCACTACCTCCTGCTCGCTCTTTTGCTCTCAACTCAAGATGAATACGACAGGCTCGTCGCAACTGTAACTTTTCCAATGGCGCGACTGGTCCCAACACTTGTATCTCTGGAGGATGCAACGGTGGCCTTCAATGCACCAACCCCGGTGTCCCTCCCGTGTCCCTTGCGGAGTTCACCCTGAATGCTAGCGGAAATAAAGACTTTTATGACGGTGAGAGCCTCCTAATGCAAAGTAATCGACCAATCCTGAAGCCCTATGATCAGTATCCCTTGTCGATGGTGCCAACCTTCCCATGAGGTATATACAATACTACCTAATTAGACAACGTAATGCTAACATAAAGAATACAGGATTAACAACAACAGGGGCTTGCCCCGTTGCCGAATGCCCTGTCGACCTGGGCCCTGACTGTACGTCTCTATCGCTATGCAACTTCCCATCATTCTAACTGGAAAATATAGGCCCTGGGCCTCTCAGGGGACCCTTTGACAATACCGGCTTCCCTCTCGGATGCAAGTCCGCTTGTATTGCCAACTTGGACGGAAACCCTGGTACGCCTTGCCTGGACGCCCTGTCGGTGCATCACTAATTCCTCTCTAGCCAACTCCCGCAACTGCTGCTCGGGACAATTCAATACGCCCCAGACTTGCCCTCGATCTGGTGTCGCTTACTATGACTACTTCAGTACGTCCGATATTCTGTATGGATGGACAATCACTGACTCTGATTGCGTTTTTAGAGGGTAGATGCCCCAACTCTTACGCATACGCTTATGATGAATCCTCTGGAAATGCCCTCTTCACCTGCCCCGCTTCCAGCTTTGCCGACTACACCATTACTTTCTGCCCTTGAGCGTCCTTATACGAGAAATGCGAAATCGGCGTGGCAAAGACCCTTTCGAATAGTTGTTCAGTATGATTTAGTTGTTCCAAATATCTGTTCTATGATCCAATCCAAATTGTTTCTACGGTGTCAAAGTCTCGCACGAAATATATCGAGAGGGCCCCCAACAAGTTGGAGATGCTCAGGCTTAAAACACGACTCCGTCTCGGGTCGAAGTCTTGCGGGAAATGAAAAACAGAGTCTAATAACCTCTCGAACCTGGGACAGCTTCTTCGATAAGGTCAAGCGTAGAATCACGATTAGTACCCACGCTCAGTGCTTCTGGTCTCACCATAAAGCATTCATAGCAAGAGCGTCCACACATTGGTTACCTTTCGCTTGTACCCTCGAATGACATCAGTGATGTTTACCCTTGATGGTCAAGCGAAGAGCTTAAAGCTTGAAGTTTGAAGCCCGGGCTGTAGGATTGGCTTACCCTGTGTCATATTCAAGACGACAGGCAGTTACGGTATTATGCCCCAGAGACATATAACTCCTCTACCTCCAAGTCATTCGTTGCAAATCTCTTGCAGTGCCTGCTTTCAACAGTTCCTTTATCAACGGACCGTCTATCTCGCAGGATAATTCACCTTTCTTGGCATATGACGCCGCCATGCACTTTAGTTCGAGTTCATCTCGAGAAGCACCACTATGATTGAAGGCTAATGATGACCCTGGTCAAGGTCGCAGTTTGCTTCTACGAATATGTCTCTTTGGTCTACTCCTGAAGGGATTCGATGGAATTGGTATCCTCCGACCCATCGCGACATTGAGGGCTGAGTTTGAGAGGTAGGTCCCCTTTTCTTGGGAAGTCTTGAGGCTAGTGGACAGGGCGCCTTAGGACTGATCGACTTCGGAAAAGTTGAAGAAGTGCCTGGGGTAATTAAACCCGTTCGAAAGGGATCTTCAAAGCCCCTGTGGTCAACCAATGGAGGTATACAGCAGCTGCACATGTTCTTCAACACCCTCTAGAGGTGTTGAGTTACCGTGGCCCCTAAATGATGGGATGACCGCACGTTCACGTTAAGCGCCGTCGGATCCAAAGTGTCGGGTCGGATCTCGTTACTGACCCCAGAACTATCTATATAAAGCATCTCCAGCCCAGGTCAGTCTGTAACAAGTCATGCTCTCCCGACGCATCGCAAACGGCCGCAACCTCGTCATTGGCATCAGGTCAGTTCAGTTGGCGCGTCGACCAGTTTCTAACACTGACCACCACGACCCAGACGCGAAGACCCCAAAAGAATCTGGGAACGTCGCACACCTCTCACACCAGACGACGTCCAGAGACTCCTCTCCAAACTCCCTGTCGAGGTCCACATTGTACCATGCGACAGACGCGTCTTTCCCATCTCCGAGTACATCCATGCAGGTGCCAAGGTCTCTGAAGACCCCTCCTTACCCAACGCAGACATTATCATCGGTATCAAGGAGGTACCCCTCCCCGAATTGGACAATGGCCTGCTGCAACGGCCACGCTTCTCTATGAAGCCCCAGACTCACTTTATGTTCTCCCATACCCACAAGGGACAGCCGTACAACACACCGCTGCTTGCGCGTTTCGCAGCACCAGACGGAACACCAAAGGAGGCCAAGATGTCTTCTGCCTTCCCCAGGTTAATCGACTACGAGCTCCTCACAGACTCTACAGGAAAGCGGACAGTGGGCTTTGGCTGGTTTGCCGGAGGTGCGTTTCAAGATTCCGTTCTACACCCTTTGCTAATGAAAGTGCAGTGGCCGGAGTTCTGGAATCCCTATCCTCAATGGCACATTCACACCTCGAACAAGGAATCGCCTCTCCATTCCTCTATACACCACGTCCCCACAGCGTTCCCTCTCTCGACGAAGCTCGTACCCAGCTCCGCTCTATCGGTTCCCTTATCGCTTCAACTGGCACTCCACCCGCTCTTGGGCCCTTTGTGATCGGTCTCACTGGGTGCGTATCAGTGTCTCCATGCAAGTGGTACGAGAAAAGCTTATCCCTATCTACCCCATTCCCTCGAACCAGACGTGGCCAAGTCTCGCAAGGATGTCTGTCGATGCTTTCCGAGCTGCCCATTCAGAACGTTCGCGTGCAAGACCTCGACGCGTTGGTTCGTGATCCCAGTACGTCGTGTTCTTATTTTGGATTCCACATGTTCCGCCCGTCTATTTCCATCCGTCTCCTTCGCCACGCGCACCCTCGATATTCGAAATCAGCCAATTCAGGCACTTGCCCCTGAACCGTCACTGATCCCGCCTTCTCCTAGATACCCCTCTGAACAGAGTATACCTCGTACACGCCCAACCCGAAGACTACCTCTTCACACACGATGGAAAGCCCTACTCTCGAGAGCGATACTACAGCTCTCCAGAATCCTACAAGAGCGTCTTCCATGAACGAGTAAGCAGCACCTTCTCTATCACGCTCACCTCACCAACACATCTCAGGTCGCACCCTACCTAACTCTCCTCCTAACGGCACTGGCTGGTCCCCCTCCTTCCCCAGACTCATGTCAAACACCCAACTCCTCCAAGCGCTTCAAACTGCACGGGACTTTGACGCTTCGGAAGGTGGCCAGGGCAAGTTCAGAGGCAGAATGGAGAACATTGGGGATATTAGCTGCGACATTGAAGGTGGCCTCGAATGTCTATCACGCTCGTCCACCATATCTGAGCCGGCATACACCATCAAGCCTTCCTCCTTGGCAAGTTCCTCCTCGACAACGACATCACACCTCCCACCAGTAAAGATGATGGCAGTCGACATCCTCCCTGCGTCCATCCCGCTCGACGCCTCTCAGCACTTTTCCAAAGTCCTCGGACCATATTTGGAGTCACTCGTCACATCCTCGTCCAAGCCTTCAGATTCCTCTTCGTCATCGACGTTCGAACCACGAGAGAAGGGAGCAGAGAACCTCGAAGCGTTGGATCGAGCTACAATTGCTCGACATGGCTCACCTCGCACCACAACACGAGTGGTTGAAGCCTTCTGTTGACGCGTTCCATGCTTCTTCCAAACTCCCTGCAATGCCACAAGGCAAGGTGGCGTCCTCGGAAGAGTCAAAGTCAAAGGACGCAAAGAAGCAGAAAGGGAGTGCAAAGCGGAAGAACATCTTGCTGTTGGGTAGTGGAATGGTGGCGAAGCCTACTGTTGACATGATTGCTGAGAGAGGCAAGGTGGATGGAGGTGTTCGGCTGGTCATTGGTGAGTATCTACATGAGTATTATTAACAACGAAGCTGAAAATTGGACTAGCGAGCAATGCGCTACACGAACTCCAATCTCTGGCTGCTCCCCATCCAGACGTGAGCTATCGCATGGTAGACATGTCCAATCCCTCAACCTACATCCACCTCATCCGGGAAGCGGAACGTAGTGATTTCGTGAGTGCCCCATTCCCCTACCACGTAAAGCCAAGCTAACCACATCTGCGCCACTTTAGTCTTCTGCCAGTCAACTTCCACCCAGTCATCGCCAAGGAATGTATTGCGCACGGTTCACACCTCGTCACCGCATCCTACATCTCCGACAAGATGTCCGAGCTCGATTCCAGGTCGGTCTCTCTCTCTCTCCTGTTCTCCTTGTTTGCCAACTCACACTTTCCCCAACCCAGTGCGAAAAAAGCCGACGTTTTGCTCTTGAACGAAATCGGCTTGGATCCTGGAATCGACCATTGCTCCGCCATTGAGCTATTCGATCGTATTCGCGCCTCCAACCAGCAAATCGTCTCCTTTACGTCGTTCTGTGGTGGCCTGCCTGCGCCTTACGTCTCTAATGTGCCACTCCGGTACAAGTTCAGCTGGAGGCCGCAGGGCGTGTTGACAGCTGCGCAGAATGATGCTGTGTTCAAGTTGGGTGGCAAGGTGCGTTTTATCGAGTTTCAGGTCAAAGTGGGCAACAGCTGATGATGCTTGTAGATTCATCAAGTTCCTGGTAACTCGCTGCTCAAGTCTGCGTTTTCGGGTATCAATCTTGGGGATGGGTTTGAGCATACGCTTGAAGGTCTTCCCAATCGAGACAGCTTGAAGTATGCCGATACGTACAACTTGAAGTTGAAGGAGCTGAACACACTTCTTCGTGGTACTCTGAGGTGCGTCTCCTCTTCCATCTCGAACCACCTCTTCTGACATCCTCTTCTTAGATACCCCGGCTTCTCCAAGCTGATGAACAACTTTATCTCGCTAGGCCTCGCCTCTCAATCCACCACCATCCAACTCGACTCTTGGGGAACCTTCATCCGACAATGCCTCCTCGCTCAATACCCAACGCACAACGGTGCCATCCCAGGGCTGCAAGAGCTCATCTCGCAAGAGGACATGCCAGAACTCACCGACGCTCTCCGTTTCCTCGGTCTCATCCCAGGCCAAGCATCTAACTTTGTTTCTGACCCCTCGAGTGCGATGCCTCCTCTCCCCAAGGACGCTCAAACGCCCCTAGACATCTTTGCGTACTTGCTTGCCTCCAAGCTGCAATACGCACCAAACGAACCAGACATGGTCGTACTCACACACGAAGTGATCGCTATCGACAAACTCTCTTCTTCCGCCTCTCCTGCAGCAGGCGGAGCGCTACCCACTCAAACAGTGTACACGTCGTCGTTGGTGTCGTACGGCGCATCGTGTTTCCCCGGTTCCTCGCCCTCCTCGATCGCACAAGGGCAATACCAATCAGCCATGTCACGCACAGTTGGGATACCCGTAGCCATCGCAGCGCTATCCATCGTCGACGGCTCGATCCCCCTCCGAGGCGTCGTAGGACCTACCCATTCTTCCATCTACACGCCTGTTCTAGAGGGCCTTGCACGCGTTGGACTGGGTATGAGAGAGAGCGTGCGGAAGATGGAAGCTGGAGGGTTGGGTGCTGCGTTGGGTTTGAGTGGTGAAGCGATGACAGTGCAGGATACGCTTGTTGGGCAGATGGGTGGGGGGAAGAAGGCCAACACGCCGAGTTTGGGGGATCTGATGGGCAAGTGGAAGGGTGGGAAGGGTGTAGAGGGAAAGGCGCAGAAGTGACATTACCTTAGAGCATTCCCTAGCATAGCCAATAACCCTAGTACGCATCTTGCGTAGCTGTATTTTTACATACATCCCTGAATCCAAGATATTTCTCGCAAAAACAGGAGGAATCAGACCAGATGGAGTAATCAGCGCTGATCGACAGGTTCGTGTGAACATTATTCACGTCGACACTTCATTCATTCATTGACGCTCAATGGCTGCCAGCTCTTTCTCTCCCTCTCGTTAACGGCGGGACGAGCAACCATGGCGATCCGTCGCAGGACTCTGTTAAGGCTAGCCTTTCTCTTTGCCGCCGTCTTTGCCATTCGCTGGATATTCTTCCCCTCCTCGCCACCGTCAACCGGCAAACCCAAGCAAGACTATGAGATTAAAGGACACAACTTTATTGAACGGGCGACAACGAGAGACAAGACGTTGAATGTCCAGAAACATCCGTTCTTGCAGGCTCGGATAGGGAGGGACGAGACGGAGGATATGTTTGATGAGCTCATTTCGAATGGCATGCAGGATTACTGGGAGAGATACCAACTGCCCTAGTATGTTTCTATTCCTTTCCTATTTCCTTTCTAATATTTCAATAGCATCCACAACCGAGAAACACAAAACATGGACACCCAACATGTCCTCTCCGCCATCGACCAGCTCCTCTCTCTGAACGGCTGGGTAGGCCACCTCTGCCCAACCCTCGTCCGTCCCTTTGGCGGCCCAAAACAAGCGTGAAAACGCCTACGACGACCTCATCAAGCAAGACCACCTCTACTACATTGCCATCGTCATCCATTCTGCAGACCACTTCTTGTCGACCAGCTCGCTGTCATTGTCCAGATGGCTAAACGTCTGGGAACACACAATCTGTTTGTCTCCATGCTGGACTACGATTCGACAGACTCTACAGAGACGTTGGTGGACCTCTGTGAGGCGGTCCTCACCCTGCTCGGGGTGCCGTTTAGGATAAGGAGGGTGCCAGGGATGACAGTGGATCCTGCTGCCGCTTATTACCCGCGCGAAGAGGCGCATATGAGGAATCTCGCACTAGAACCCTTGCATGATCTCCAGCAAAAAAGGAACATCCAGTTCGCGCGAGTCGTCTGGCTTAAAGGATTCACATGTCCCAGTGATATCCTGGAGACGATCAAGATCAGCTTTGACAACGAGGCAGCCATGGTCTGTGGAATGGACTGGGCAGAACATAACGGTTTCTTCATCTTTTCCGACCGGTGCGTCTCTCTCATACTCCCCTCTATCGCCCCATATACTCATAACCTCTACAGCTGGCGAACACGCGACATCGAAGGCGACCAATTCCGCCAATCCAAATCAAGTTCCAAACCCGACGCCGTGCCTCCGCGAGACAAACAAGGCGCCTCCCGCTACGCCCAACACCTCCCCTTCCAAGTATTCTGCTGCGAATCCGGCACGCACGTCGTCGACCCTGCCCAATCGTACTACCGCGGCATCGCCTATCGCGCCCGGCACCGACTTCCACAACGTTTCCGAGAGCTCGGCGCAGAGCGCACCGATACGTGACCCCGACGCACCGTGTTTGGATAGCAGCCAGGCGTGGTTCTGTCGCGATCTGTGGGTTGTGAGTGCGTTGAATGCGATGAACGAGGTGGATAAGCGAATGGCGTCGTTCAAAAACGAGAGGTGATCGAAGTAGCCGCCTTGGATCCTCTCATGGAACGACGTGCTGCTGAACCCGCTCCTGCCGCCGAACCGGCACCAGGCGGCGCAAAACAAGGCAGAGACGACGTCAAACTCAACCCGGGTACCCCAGACGAGGAAGAAGTCAACGATGCTGCAGCCGACACGCGTAAAAACGCCAAGGGCGCCAAACTCGATGCAGACGCTAACGCTGGGTCGGATTACGACGCCATGCCGGTCGAAGATGGGGGAGAAGACGTGCCGTCTCCTGAGCTCGCTTCTGGGAATACCAAGCTTAGCATAGCAAACTCGCTATATCGACCGGCGAGGATATTGGTCAACCCGAGGTGTCCGACGACGTATGCGGGTGTGAGCCATACCAAGCTTGCAAGGGACCTGTTCGGGGAGGGAGATAGTGTCGATATGGAACCTGCTCAAGGGGGCAAGTATATTTTGGAGGATTGGAAGGTGCCCCAGAGAGTTTTGTCTGTCAGGAACAGAGGTGACTTCTGTGTGCCTTTGACGTGAAGATGGCTTTACTGATTACATTGCGTGTAGACAAACGGGCGGAAGAAAGGCGACCAAGACTCAGAGAAGACTCGGGTTCTCGATACATGATGAGCTCAAGGCGTTGAAGAAGACCCAGGTGTCCAGGACGCAGGCGAAGCGCAAGTAGTAGTGTCTTTGCGGAGGCGCTCCTCAAGGGATCGTTGCCAACGACAAGACGCCGACTGTACTGAAGGCAGGCAGGAGATCCCGAGCTCGTGCTTGATGGACGAAAGGTAGCAGAAAACCCCTCTTTCATAGATAGACTAACTTTAGCAACTACATACGATATGTATAATCAGGGGTGTAATGAAGTGCTTTCTTGGTTTATGCACAACCTTTCTGCTCACGAATCAATGGCTCAGGAAACCAGGGAGGGAGACCGTACTCCGTAAGGTATTATGTATATCATATATCGACCTTTGAGCTCCAATGAATGTTTTAGCGGAGCGTGTAGCATAAAGCACACCCAGTCTGTATACCAATCCCAGGGTGGATAATTTTGGTGCAAAAGTACAGTTGTTTCTCCGACCCTGTCGTCTAGATGAAGCGCAACTCTAAATTATCTGAATAAAACGAAGCGGAGTAGAAACCCATGTCCCTGAAAGCCAAACTCCTTCCCCCAGCCATTGCCTCAAACCGAGCCCCCTCGCTCTCGTCCCAGCGGTAGCTTTACAGTATAGCCTGGTCCTTGTCTTAAGGAGATCGAGCGCCTAGAATGTGTCGACAGCGTCTTCATACTCCTCATCAGATCCCTCGCATCAGAGTCCGGCCCGGCCATCGCGATATCTGCCTCCAGTATCTGCTCTGCCTCGAAATCCAGAAGGAGGCTGGCAATGGTCTCAAAACCTCCCTCAATAGCCGCCGTCAGTGCCGTACGCCCATCCTGTCCGACAGAACGAATATCGACCCAGGAACCTGGAGGAGTGTGCACACGATGATATCATGTCCTCCTGCTGCTGCAGCCTTGAGGGCCGTATCTCCCTCGAAATTTACCATGTTGACGTCGTCTCGATGGGAAAGGATGATCTGGATGGCGACTTGCAAGAAGCCGAGGTGTGAGGCTGCCCACAGCGCCGTCACGCCCGTATGGTCAATGGCGTCGACCTCAACCCAATCCAAGTCCAGAAGCTGCTCAACGACTCCAGGCTTGTCATGAAGAGCTGCTAACATGAGGGGCGTCCTTCCCAGCTCGTCTGTCAAGTTTACCATGACATATGGATGGTCGAGTAAAAGGGCCACGCTCCCCTCTTGCCCCCCGCAGCACCCCCACATCAATGCTGTCAGTCCGCCAGTATCGACAAGGTTGACGTCCACCCGATCGTCCTCAAGAAGCAAATTCAGTGCCAGCATTTGGCCCTGGCGAGAGGCCATCATGAGAGCTGTACACCCGTAGTTGTCGGTAGCATTGACGCAGACGCCAGCAGAGGCAAGGATGGCTTTGACGACGGCTTCGAAGCCTTGGTCAGCAGCATAGGCAAGGGGTGTCCAGCCGCCGTTGTCAGCTTGATTGACGGCTGTTTCAGGATGGCTGAGAAGCAGGTCCACAAAGGCCTCATTGCCATTCGCAGATGCACAGTGCAAGGCAGTCCGTCCGTTGTGGGCGCCTATATTGACATTCGTAGAGGGATGGGCAAGGATGCTTTCCACGATTGCTTTGTTCTGGAACTGCGTCGCATGCATCAAGGCCGTCCATCCGTACTTGTCCCTCAAGTTGACGTTGGTTTCTGGATGGCCCAAGAGGAGATTTGCGACCACAGTCCACCCTTGACGGCATGCCACCATCAGGGCTGTACCCCCGTCTTGGTCTTGAAAGTTGAGTTCAATGACAGAATGAGACAAGAGCAGCTCGACCATGCCCTCATATCCCTGCATGGAAGCCAAGACCAACGCAGACCACCCTTCTATATTGGTTGCATTTACCCAGGTGTCGCCGCGGTCGAGTAGAAGTCGTGCAACTTCTTCATGGCCATGGCCCACTGCAGTCATCAACGCGCTCCAGGCGTCAAGATCGGCAATGTTGACGTTGGTTTCGGGATGGTAGAGGAGAGCCTGTGCCGTCGACACATGACCATACTGACATGCGTGGATCAACGGCGCCCACCCGTATACGTCGGCCGCATTGACTTCAATATCTGGAAGGTGGAGCAAGTTGGTGACAGCTTTGGAATGACCAAGGGAGGCTGCGAGTGCTAGCGGGGGTAGCACAATCGATCTTTGTCGCGGCATTAGGATTCAGGGCACTGTTTGAGGGTAGTAGAGCAAGTGGAAGGTCGTAAACGGCGATGACATGGAGAGGGCCCAAGAGGTCGAAGACCTCAGCATGGCGCATCGTGACTGGGAAACTCTGGCACTCCATGACGAACTGCATGGCTAGGGTCGATACAGCGTCGATATCCAGCGCTTGTTGAGCGTGAAAAGACCACGCGAAGTGGGCGTATGCAAGAAGAGGGTCGTAGTGCAAAGCAACTTCGAAATCCTGTTGGTTTTTGAATGCCGATGTTGGCATTCCACATTTACTGAGGTGGGTCATGCACACCAAGGCCAACGTGCTGTGAGGATGGGGAAAGGATTTGGATAGCAGGCCATCTAGGGTCTCTTTTGCCGTATAGTCTAGCTCAGGCGGAGTCAGTTCTCAAATAAAGGTACCGGAGGGCTGTTTGAAGCTACTCACGTACAAGCCTTACGAGCCTGCTCTCCTGGTCTATGGCCACTAAGCCACAGCAAAGCGAAGCAATGGTTGCTTCCGACACCATTCTGTCTGGATAAAATACAGACGTCTCTGGGCAAGTTGCAATCGCATGCCGCACTTCTGCGATCGACATCGACCTATTCGCATTAAGAACCCACAGAAGAACCCTCTTTGCCAGGGCTGCGTGCTCTGCGGGTTGATTGTTGATGCGTGTCCATGTTTGGAGGTATACGTCCTCGAGATTCTCTGGAAACTTTTCGAGAATTTCCTTTGCGTTATGAATGCTTATACATTGGCTGAGGGCCTCCATCTGGAGGGACGCATGCAAGACCTTGCGGCAAAAATTTGTGAGACCAAATTCTGCACTGCAGCGTGAGCGCGCCACTCACATTCCTTGAGCTTTAGATTTGACAGCCACCAGTATTCCCTGCTTCACTTCAGGGTCACAATTGTGCATGAATGTCCCAAAGCTTCCCCGGCTGTTGAGCTTCTCGGCGATGTGGAGGTCGAGGTCATGGTCTTGTGCCACAATGGGCAGAAAATGAGCCTCCGGAAAGTCTGCCTCCAAAGTTTCAAGAGGCCTCGATGTGATAAAAAGTTTAGCCCCCAGCGACGCCAGCTTCGCCACGAGCTTGAGCCGAAGATCGACGGGAGCCTCGTCTAAGGCATCGAGGATGTAGAATGTCGCTCGCTCGGCTTTGACGAGGTTCTGAAGGAGAGCCAGGAGCTCAGATTCTGCTGGCTGTGTATCTTCTTGGAAGTGTTGGGCGTAGACCGCTTCGATAAGGGAAAGGCAATCTGGGTGACGTTCGGCAGTCTGCTTGACGAGGACTTCCAAGAGCTCGCGAACACTGGTTCTTTCAGTGTACCGAATATAAAGGTAGGCAACGCAGATTGTACCTCCCGACGACTTGGATAGAGCCTCCAGCTCGTTGATCACGATAGCACTGCAATTGGGGCGTAAGTGCCATTTGAAGAGCTCAAAACTTCCGGAGACACTCACGCAAGAACTGACTTTCCGGCGCCCGCTAAGATACGGTCAGTGCATCTGGAGTTGAACACCGTGACAATGCGAGACGTACGCATCCCTATCGTCCAGAAGATAACCAGACCGCTGTTTAGGTCCAGCCACACTTGATACATGCCATCTGAAAGAAGCCAAAGCCCTGTGCCGAGTGTGGCTTTGCTAAGGGTGTCAATCTGAAATTTTCGAAAGTTCGGAAGTCGACGATGAAGGGCCCTCAAGAGTGAACCGATATCGGCATGCGGTGCATGATAGTGGTTGTGAACATTCCCTCCCACTACGTTGATCGTTCCTTCATTTGATAGCTGGGCATCGTGGGCCCCAGGCATAAACGTGCTACTATTTGCCGCCGGGGCTTGAGCCATCGTGAGTACTTGTAATTACAGTCGGTCATTCACAGTGGCTTTCGTACCTCTGGCAGCCTTGTATCGCCTAAACCCAGCCTGTGCAGCCACGGTCAGTCGAGATTCGAATCGAAGACTTGTGTTTGTGTCGTCACCTTTCGAGGACGCGCCTGATGCATTCTTCTGTGACATGCGCAATGGTTGCTAATAAGGAGAGCTACACTCGTTTGCATATGTACTTGCGTTCGTTTTTTTGTGAATTTGGGTCGGTGATTTCCGTCAAGGTCTGATTTGATGACAACATACCGGATTGAGCTAGCTTGAGAATCGATATCGACGAACCACTTCCTCCCAGTTCCTCACCCTCGAATGATACGCCTTCTCATATCGTCTGAGACTCGGGGAGACATGCTGTAAAGGAGGAAGAGATGTGGTGCCCGATAGAAGGGTAGTTTTCGGGAGCTTGCCAGTGAACTCGTTGGGCGAGAAGGATCTGAGATGCGGACCTGTGACACCACTGACACCGAAATTGATCTTGCGGGCACCGCCCCAGCGAAAAAATCGAAAAAATCGAACGCAAGTACATATGCAAACGAGTGTAGTCATGGTGGAGGTGCAGTAAAAGCAGTTCATGGGTAAGTCTGGGCAAGTGCTGTGAGCCGTGTGAAACCATCAAATACATTAAGCGCCCGGGTATCAGCTCTACTTGAGGGAAGAGAGGTGCAGCAGTGTGTGGCTCTAGCAAGGCCTTTGTATAGACTCCTCCTCTTTCTCTACTCTTTGTATTAGACATCATCCGCCCTTGCAATGTGGCCGGTAGGCTTATACAGACACTAGAATTAGGCAAACAGTAAGCACCCACCACTTAACCCAGAAAATGGAATCCTCACCATAGTTTTTGATCTCGGAAATGCACAGGCTCATGATATGGAAGCTTTCTTCAGAAGTCACGCAGTCTTCCCAGCTGGGCCCAAACCAGTCGCTCCCCTCTCCAATCAATCCCTCACGAGCCATTAGATCAGTCGAGCCCATGAAAGCATTCCACTGGGTTCCCAGGCCGCTGATCATTAGCAAGTGAGGATGGCTCGACCACATTGCAACCCTCTCAAAAACTTTCTCTGCTGACGCCTTCAATCTAACCTCAGTCGATGCTTGTCGTATTGGCCCTTCTTCCAGAGGGTGAATCTGAACGATAGCCAAGGGGCTCTCGCTTCCCGCCCACAAGACAGCTAGATCAAGCTGCACGGGATTGAACGTCCATCTACGTTCAGGATCAGGAGGTACCCAATTCTCGATGACAGTGAACCCTGATCGGGATGGGAACCAGTAGACCATAATCTCTTTCCACAACCTGAAAGCGTCAGCGCTGTCAAATGTGGACATAAAATCCATCTCAGCACGGGTTACGCTCCATGGATATCCAATCGGCTCAGCAGGCTTCCGCCTTCGTTCTTGAGATAGCGCCTGAATGCGAGCAAACTGCCTCTCTCGTTCTTGCTCTCGCCTTGCGTCTCGGGACCAAGAGAGTATCCGCTCCCATTCTTGGTCCCTGGTTCGCATCTCCCGAAAATGCTGAGATGCTCCTCGCATTTCTCGATGATGGTGGGAGCGCATTCGCTCCGCTCCGTCTAGTTGATCTCTTCGGTGAGTCGGGTCTTGCCCGACTCTTCTCCTCGATCCTTGAGTTAAAGCCATAAATTGGGTTATACTCTTGGGCTGATTCTAATGGAGACCATACCGGAAGCGGCTACGTGGACAAGACCTCTTTCGGCCCTTTGCTGCAACACTTGACTGCTGCGACTTGCCAAGCTCAGCTCCCTAAAGTCCTGTACTACGTGCATCTATTAGATTGTCATGTAGTAGGAGATCAACAAACACCCGGATGTAGCTACCAAGATGAGTCATTCCAGGAGTGGATTCCGTTGAGCCAGGGCTCGTATTCTCGTCTTGGATGTGCATCTCGGGAATAATAGTGCGCTTTGGCTGCCTGGAGGTACGGAGATCTCGACCTCGGGGAAAAGAAAGAAGCAAGGGAGTCTTGCATGCTTCTCAGTATATATACAACCCAACAAGCGCCCGCAGCTACAAGGTCCGTGCGGGCATCATCTGATGTGGAAGCTAAGAATACATTTCGGCAGAAGCCTTGGATCGCTGTTTTGGAACCATCACGTTGAAGTGCCCCAGGGAAAGGAAGATAGAGGTTAATATGCGTACGGAAATCTTAGACCGGTGACCGGTCTGTCTGGCGCGGGGCGATAGACAGACCGGTACAGCTGGGTTTAAATTGGCGTGCAGAGCAAAAGGCGGCGATTGAAATCTCAAGGCTTCTCAAAAAGGCAGTCACAAAATCGTCATGTGAGATCGGCCCCTGTCTCGCGTCGCCTTGCGCGACTCGTGTCACTCTGCGTCTCCCCATTTCCTTCCCTCTAATCCTATAATCTTTATGCTATTCTGCTATAATTATCTTCTAAATGATGGGGCTTCAAGACTTGGACCGCTCCGAGGCCTTTGAACGGGTCACGATCCTCCATAGCGATAGAGGCCATTCAGGAGGAACAGCGGCAGGGGCTCGTCTGCAGGGTTGAAAGCAGGTACAGACAGAGTTTCCGTAGGCGAAAAGATGCTCCAGGCGCTGCAGTGACCACATGTTCTGCAAATTGAGGCCGGTAATACCTTGGTTTGGTGGTGCTGTAGACGGCCAAGCCTGCACATTTTCTTGAGGGTCTGGGAGACCCTCAATCTTCTGCATCAAAAAGCCGTCAAATTGTTTTGGTGGAGCTATAACGAGCACTTTACAGTGTTGATAACTCAGAAGAAGGAGGGCGTATAAGCTCAGCTCACGTTTAAGCGCCGTGCCTTCGCGCGTGGGACTAATTTATACCTGCCTTTTATAGGAGTCTTCGTACGTAAGCATGCGCTCCCTGCCAAAACAAACCCAGCTTTCCCAGTCTGTCCATCGAGCAAAGCTCATGGACATCCGGTCACCGGTCTACGGAAATCTGCTTAAAGCTCTGGAAGTGCTAAAAACAACAGCTTGGGCTTTTGAAGCGCGATTACCGGCAAATGCTGTTGATTCTACCGCTGCGAGTAATATTTAGACCCCTGCCAGGCAAAGTTTTTCCTAACCAGCAACCCTAAGCTACCCTCCGCGGTCAGTCGTACTGTCAATATAACTTGCCTTATATTTTCAGCTAATGTCCTAAAGATGGCAAAGGAACTCGTGGACGCCTTCAACTCATTGTCATTCATGGCAACAATCTCAATCCCCTCTCATGCTAAGCCCAACGAATGGCATTTCGACATGCGATATATTCAAGCGGAGCCCAATCCCTCTCATGTCCTGACTATATTCCAACCTCATCGCGAGCGACGCCAGTGGTCTTGTGTTCTTCCCGAGTCCACCAAAGAGGCTGCGCCTACTGTGGTGAAGGGACTGTTACACGCGTTCGTCAACAAGCTAGCCAGCCGCACTAAAACTCGAGGACTTGGTGCTCCCTGGCGGTTTACGACTGAAGACACATTTCTCGCAGCTGCTATTGGTCACGAGCTGAGGCGCGTGGGTGTCCATCCTGACGCGATCTGCAATATCGGGATAGCTAACCGATCAACCATTTCCAATGCGCAAGAAGCCTTTCGCAACTACTTTGAAGCTCGTAAAAGTGATCTAGGACTGCAAGGGCATACTGCAGCCATGGTCAACACTCCAGGCTCAATCACATTTGACTACACTGTGCCCCCTTGGTCCGATTCTGCACTTTGTCTTGGGTTGGAAAGCGGCCTTGCCGATGAAATGCGATACATCAACAAATTACTGGCATACTTCAGACATAGATCCGGGGGCATACCATCTAATGGCGAAGATTACGATAGTGAGGCCCTCCAGAGCAAGGTCTTTAGCCAAGTGCCAGTTCTGAAAAGGCACATGGAAGAAAAGCCGGCACATACCGTCAAGTCTGCTGCAGATCGTGGAGATGGATGAGCGGCCCTCGACTTTGCCCTCAGGTAAGGACCTCTCCCCTCACCTGAGTGCAGCTTTCCGAACTAAGGATTGGCGGTATTGTAGGCTGAGGGCAGGTTTGTGTGGAGATGCCAATCACAACCGAAAGAGTATTCGCGACTACCTTATCAAAAGCGGCGTACTCTCCCACTGCCTCGGAAGGGGTCAGAGCGATTGCGCATGGGATTCTTATCCCATGGTACATCGACGCATGCAAGAATGGGGGCATCCGGGCACGTTATCTCTTCGCCGCAGCGCACCATTGCAACGTCGCTGCACAACTGTGCTCCCGTGTATCATCTGTAGCTGATTGTGGATCCCCAGATGTGCTCGGGTTCATCAGTAGGACCCCATACCAATGTCCCAGGGAGCCCCCGAGCTCAGATACTGGTACACGGATGCCATTCGTGTCTTCGAAGTAAGAGAAGCTGCCTTCAATCGAACAGCCAAGAAGATGGCTAGAAAGAGGATCAATAATCCCACTTGCTATCGCTGCGCAGCACCCGGGTGCCCAATAGTGGCTGATGCTGGTAGGATGCTTTCTCGCTGTAGGTTCAGTCGTAAGCTTCCACGACACTGACTGGGGCTGACTATTTCACACCCTTTCAGGCTCCGGGACCTGTGCGGAAATGTTGAAGGAAATGAAAAGGATCGGCGAAGAGAAGCATGGGGGATTGCCTAAAACTGGCAGCGTGGGTGAGCATCTTGAAGTGTTTCGTGTTTAGAAGTCACCGATCGTTTTCTCCCTTGATTGTGCAATGGATCGAGAACATTATGCAGTCGCTTACAATGCCACTTAAGCGCTGAACCGCGCCGATTGATAGACGTGGACGCGTTTTGCCGGCAGTGCCCATCGGCGCGGACAAATGATCGTTGCGTCACCAACATTTTGCCGACGACATCACTGGCATACAAATATGTTGGTCAGTCCGGGCACCTTGCTGGGGCTTCAGCTTCATGTCCTTCTCCCATCTTCGGTCGACGTTGAGATGCCTTAGGCCCTCTATCCGTACTTATGCAACTCAAGTTTCCAGGCCAGCCCAGCAGACTAGGCTGACTCGGTATACCAAGCGGCTGGGATACACCGGGCTCGGGTTAGGCGCTTTTTATGCTTGGGACCAGTACTCGAACGCCTCTGCCATATCTAGGAACCTGCGGACATTATGGACGGTGAGTAGCCTCTTCCATGTGGACCTTCCTGCGCTAAAGGTCAAATAGTGTGCAATGATCACAATAGACTACAAGCTCAACTTCAATGCAGAGAACAGCGACCATATACCAGAACTTCACGAACGGGTGGCCAACAGGATGTATAACCTATTAACCAGCAATGGGGGCCTTTACATCAAGATTGGCCAGGCAATTGGCGCTAATGCTGCCGTCCTCCCTAAACCCATGCAACTCAAGTTCGCGAGTCTGTTCGACGACGCACCTCAAATACCCTATTCCGTGGTCAAAGATGTCTTTATGTCTGAGCTCGGTCGGCCGCCTAGCGGACCTGGGGGTGTGTTTGAGCTTTTTGATGAACAGGCAGTCGCCAGTGCTAGCATAGCGCAGGTCCACAAGGCCAAGACATGGCCGACCCTTGGCCCCAATGGAGAGGTCCTACAGGAGGGAGAATGGGTGGCAGTCAAGATCCAGAAGCCGTCTGTCGCAAAGCAGATAGAATGGGATCTTGGTGCCTATAGGTTTGTTATGTGGACGTTTGAGCATTGGGCCTTTGACCTCCCCGTATATTTCGTCGTCGGTCAGTCTTCCATTTCATATCCTGGGCCGAATGTACTAAACTATTGCGACAGACTTCGTCTCGGACCACTTGAGGCAGGAACTAGACTTCAAATCGGAAGCCGACAACGCTATGCAAACCGCTCATTTCATCTCTCAAGAACCTAGCCTTCGTGATCGAGTGTACATTCCCAAAGTCTTCCCAGAACACTCCACGAAGAAGGTGCTAGTAGCCGAGTGGATTGATGGAGTCCGCCTGAGCGACAAGGCAGGAATCTATCGCTTGATGGGTGAACACGAACCGGAATGGAATCCTGCACCTACCTTCGATCCTCTCTCCTCCACCAACCTTGTCACATCAGCTCCCTTCAGGCCCCCAACATCAGCATCCACCTTCCAAATACCTGAGCAGCCATTGAAGGGTGGTCTAGCAAGCGTGATGAGGACCATGGTTGAACTCTTCTCAGCACAGATGTTCTCGTGGGGCTGGGTACATTGCGACCCACATCCAGGGAACGTCATTGTGCGGCCTTCACCTTCTGATCCAACAAAACCCCAGCTCGTGCTCATCGACCACGGCCTCTATGTGCGCGTACCAGAAGAGTTCAAGCGTGAATGGGTTGGCCTTTGGCGTGCGATGCTGTCCGGTGACTTCAATGGCGTCAAGGAGGTTGCCACCACCTGGGGAATGGGAGCCCCTGAAATATTGGCCAGCTTTACCTTGATGAAACCTGTCTCTCTGGGACGCAGCAAGAAAGCCAAAGCAGGAGAGGGGGAATCTAACGTTCCACCTCAGCCCAAGATGACAAACTACGAAGCGAGCGTGCTCATGAAACGAAAGCTCAAGGAATTCCTGGTCGACACTGATAGGATGCCAAAAGTTCTGATTTTTCTCATTCGCAATATGCGCATGGTGCAAGGTGAGTTTCTGTTCATTGTCCCTCGTTATAGTGACACCAACAAGCCCCAGGAAACAATCAATCTTTTGGGTCCCCTGTGAACCGTATCAAAATAACTGGCGATTGGGCATCGCGCTCGCAGATTGGCAACAAGAACCTAACCATTCGGCAACGAACAAGGGAATGGTGGCATGATCTCGTCTACCGGGTAGTCATGCTCACACTTGACTTGGCTTTCTGGAAGGTCAGATTCACAGCTTGGCTGCATCGCGTGTTTGGACGGACAGTGAGCGAACGTGGGTTCGAGGAGGAGATGGAGAAAAGCATGAGAAGTTTTGCGAAGGACAACCTCGGGCTTGACGTAGGCTCCGAGACTTTCTCTGGATAAAGCTGCCTCTAGATGTAGACTACTATACCACATATCGTACTTACCCAACCGCTAATTAGCTCAATGTTAACCGTTGTGAATAGGGGCAGGTGGCCCAGGACAAATACATGTACACATTACTAAGCACCTCCAGTTCGAATTTTGCATCTCGTTCTTGTTTCTTTATCGCACTCAAGTCAAATTGCAAGCCATCGCCTACAAGCTTCTAAAGCTTTAATGGCTGGTTCTGTGCCAAAGTAGTGCTGAAAGAAATTTCGGGCATCTTAGTGCTCGGCCATTTTGGTCAGCAACCTATGATTTTCAGAGGGAGCAGAGCCGGTAGTCCGTACACTTCTTTCTCCATTGACTTTCTTTGTACCGTATGCTGCACCCTCTTCCATATGGAATGTCATCTGCAGCTCCAAACGTGTTCTGTTTGAAGGCTCTCGACGTGGAATGCTTGGTAAGTTCCAGCCGGACACTTCGCTTGTTCACGTTCGTGGTCGGTGAGTCTGCAAACGCTTAGTCATTGTCATTCATCAAATCTTGGAGGCCGATAGACCTTCAGGGTCGGTTTCCGCTTCAGTGCTAAATTGCGCTGCTACTGCTATGGCGGCGGCGTAGCTTCTCATGTTCTTCATGTGCACGCTACCCGAGATTCAATTCAGTTCTCCTGTCTTGGACGCTAGGAATGCAAGGCAAGTCATGGAGAACCAAAAAGATGCGCCCATAACCCAACTTTGAACAAGGTTAGGCGGCGTGCTAGGCAAGTCTGGGTGCCTCGATGACTTGCATGGAACCGATCTTGCTCAAGTGCTTTAGCCAACGTTCATATCGGAGTCCCTCTGTCTGCGCGTAGGCCTCGACTAGACAGCATTCCAACAATCAATTATGCCCACAGTCGCCTTCTTCACTTCTCGTCACATGTGCGTTATCTTGCAGATCCATTATGGCGCTTCTAAATGCGTTCAACATGACTGCGTCCCATTCAGCGACACTGCTACGCTTGGCTGACCTGTCAGGCGCTGGCCTTATCTTTTTGCGCACACATTGCAGCGAAGCAGCTGAGCCCCCGGCCCATGTGCGAACTGCCTAACATAGGTCGCGCCCATTCGAATAGTTCGATTGTCGTCCAGCAACCGCTCCATCTACCAATCAAGTTCGAGACGAACCCAATGCTGCTTCTCCCTATTTAAGCGAGACTAAGAGGGGGACTCTTCTCTAAGCTTTGTTCGCTTTGCTTCCCTTTCGCCTCTGGTCTTTCATCTTCAATAATGAAGTTCTCGACGCTCCTTGCCGTGCTCCCCCTCGCTATCCTTTCCTCGGCGGCCCCTACTGATAACGAAAGGCGTGCCCTGCCTACACCTGTCAGTGGCGCAACTGCACGGTCGTACTTGGCTTCTTGTAGGCACCCTTACACCTCGCTGATAAGGCTGATCCAACTAACAGGATACCTTTCAGTGACTGTTGAGGCTGAATCAAACTCTCCTGCCTATAACCGAGACCTGTTCCCTCACTGGATCACGAGTAAGCGCTCGTGACCTCTAATCTACGAGCTATCGCCTCTAACAGCTTTGCTTGTTTAGTCTCGGGCGCCTGCAACACCCGTGAAAGTAAGCAAGTTCTACCCTTTTTGGTCTCTACTCTATAGGGCCGGCGGCTATGTATGCTTATTTGCGTCTTCGCCAGCTGTATTGAAGCGCGACGGTACCAATGTCGTCACGGACTCTTCGTGCGCATCTACCTCAGGCAACTGGGTCTCTCCTTTCGACAATGTCGCTACCAACCTCGCTAGCGACCTTGACATTGTAAGTCACAAATCTTGCATCTTCACCGTTTCCAAATCGTTCTGACCATGATGGCTGTCATAGGACCACCTTGTCCCCCTGAAAGAAGTACTATCCTTTCTTTTGTTCCGCGAATAGGCCCTAATCATTCAATGTGCTTTCAGGCCTGGGTGTCCGGCGCTCGCAACTGGTCCACCGCCCAAAGGCAAGCCTTTGCCAACGATTTGACCCGCCCTCAGCTCATTGCGGTCACTGACTCGTGAGTTCACACCTTCGCCGGCGCTTCGTGAAACGCTAATGATCACTCCTTCATTCATAGTCTCAACCAGGCTAAAGGTTAGTTTTGGATCTCAATGCTCTCTTTTGCCATCTGGCGAAATTCGCGGCGACTGTGGCGCTGACGGCAATCTCCTTGTACTTTCATCCTACAGGAGACCAAGGTGTGTCTTATCTGAGATCTCCTTCCTGACATCCCATCTAACGTCAAGAAACAAAGATCCCGCCGAGTGGATGCCGCCTCTCTCGAGCTACAGGTGCACTTACGCCAGGGCCTGGGTTCAGGTCAAATACTACTACAAGCTCTCAGTCGACTCTGCTGAGAAGTCGGCGCTCACGAGCATCCTCGCCGGTTGCTAATAAGGGGAGAAACGGATGTATACATTTTGCCCTCATACGGATACCCTTGCTCTTGTTCTAAGCATGTTTATAACAATAAAAGAAAGTATATGACAACGAACATGAGTGATAGCCTCATTTGACTTCCATCTTCGTCCTACCCATCAGTCAGGTGAACGTTGATTTACACCGCCCAGCAGGCCATCGTTGTTTCAGCTACAAATACATTCATTTCCTCTACAAGTAATTACAGTCAGATCAGGGAAGAGCCAACTATACCGCAGAGGCGCCGATCGCTTCAGGAGCGGAAGCCTGGAGAACCTTGTTAAGGCCCTCTCGCTTGAGGCAGTTCTCGAACTTGAAGCTTGCGGCCACCTCGTCAATCTCGGCCTCGCTGAGACCAACAAAGTGCTGTGCCCATTCCTTCACGAGATACTCTGCAACAAGGATATTGCGAGAGAGGCGAGTGATGCGGTCGGTGACCTTCCAGACTGGCGCAGGGTAGATGTTGCGGTTCTCCTCTGGAACTTCTGCCATAACGTGGTCGATCAGGGGTTGGAAGACGTGTTTGACCTGCGAATCATCCGCTCCCCATGCGTCAGTCGCCAATCTGTGCTTCTTTGCGAGGAAGTCTTTGAATAGAGTCATGTACTTGGTTTCAAGGGATGTATGGACCATGCCTTGGAAACCGATATCCTTGTAGAGCCAGATCGACCAGCTAAGACGATCCTAACAGTTAACAGCCATCAGCGGTGAACCAAGTGCAATGGAGATCGTATCATACCTTGTCGTAGAGCTCGAGCTGATCTTGAAGGACCTTGTAGCGGGTTTCATTAATCTCGTCAGTCAAGTCACCTTCGTATTGGCGACGTGCGTAAACGGGTCCCCATTCTCCATTCCAAACGCAGAGGCCACGCTCATCCATCCATTCCCTCTTCTTTTCGTAGCTACGTCGAAGGCGCCGCTTTTGCTCCTCATCACCGACGTATTTCGGCGCACCGGGGAAGCCAAAGAGGGAATAGTCGTGAATGGAGTAGCCAGTATTGTCCCAATTTTTGTGAGCGTCGCCAAAGTGAGAAAAGTCAGAAGCAAAGGTGTTGCCGTCAAAGAAGATGATATGATCAGGATCTTCACTCCTGATGACCTTGTAGACTTTGTTGTAGAAATCAATGACCCGAGTGTGCTTGGAATCGGTGGGCTCGTTCAAAGGGTTGTAACCCGCGATCCATTTGTTGCCCTTGTAGTGCTTTGAAAGCTCCGACCACAGCCAAAGACTGCGGTCCTGGAAGTCCTTGAAGTTCCAGACTACACGGCTGCGGTTATTGGGAATTCGAGCGAACGAGGATGTGAAACACGTACAGTTGGCAATGTGGCCTCCGTGGTCAGAGTGCCAGTCAGTGTTCTGCCCACCAGGAGCAGTGTGCATATCAAGGATCGTGTAGATGCCGTGCTTGGCGCAGATATCGATGACACGATCAAGGTGCTTGAAGCCAGATGCCTTCAGAACGCGAGGGTTCATGTCATCTGTGATTCGGGTGAATACAAGATATGATCCATACTGAAAAGGCCCACTACGAACCTTCGAAGTGGCGGTAGTTGAACGCAATCCGAATGCAGTTCAACCCCAAGCTCTTGAAGAACTTGGCGTCATCTTCCTGGAAGAAGTACTCCAAGAACTGAGCGTATCGAGGTTTAGTGATCGAGACTCAGTTAAGCGCCTAAGATCTTTACCTTGTCAAAGAAAAGCTCTGATTTCTCAGAACCGATAACCTCCGCGAGGCTCTCGCGAATCTGGAACTCACATCCAGGGTATCCCGAGATGAAGTTCTCCATGCTACAAGGAGGGTCAGTACACGATTGTGCAAGATTCTAAACAGATACTTGCTTCATCCATCCCCCCAGGCCAGCACCCCTCAGAACGACTTCATCTCCTTTCTCATTGACAATCTTGGTTCCAGAAATCTTCAGGAGAGACATGTTGGCAGTCAAAGTGTACCCCTGTACTCTTCGCCGAGGTCCTTTATATACCGTTGAGCGAATCGTGACGAAGCGTACGGCTCGAAAAGACCGACGTTTTACCGGATGTCCCTTGTGAGCTCAACATTGGAATAATAGCCGTGCCGTGCCAAGGCTAGAATCAACGTGCATCAGGCTGAAGTGTGCGTGAGATAGATGCTGAAATCGTGGCGTCCAGAGCCCAGTGTTACAGAACATGGGGAACTTACAGTGTGGGGAACGGAAATGATGACAGCATCAATTGACGCGGAGGTTGGAATTTCCTTTCCCCGCAACAGCATGGACACATCCTCGGCAGACGATTCCAGTGTGCCCTTGGATCTAGTAGGCGGACCATTCACCGTTATCGAATCTGACCCTGGTGCGCTACATTCATTTACACAGTTCTTGCTGCTTGACTGGAAGTGCACCTTACAGGTGTCTTCACGTCCCTCGTTCGGAAGCTTGGCGTTCGAGGCACGGAACTGGTCGAGGTCTACGGCATCGAATCCTGGGCTTTGGATCATTTGAAACCATATGGTCTCATCTTCTGCTTCCTATGGCACAAAGACTCCCATCGGCCGGCAGAATTCAATGATCCTGCTGCTGAAAACGTCTGGTTCGCCAATCAGCTGAGCGATGACGCTTGCGCTACCCATGCCATTCTCAATGTGGTCCTGAATTGCCCAGAAATTGATATTGGCACGGACCTATCCCAGTTCAAGCAAGAGACGGCACATATGTCTCCTGTGGTAGGGTTCCAACTGTTCCTTTGCAAATGGCCAACGTCCTCATTCCTCGTTAGATGCGAGGCTTGGCAGTGACGAACGTACCCATGTTCCGCCGAGTCCATAACTCACTGGCTCGGTAAATGGGTACTTTGTCTCCTAGAAATGTCCCTGACCTATCTTTTGCATTCCAGGCCGGCAGATATTCGCGGCGCTATGAGTGCCCTTGCGCTAAGTACGCTGGATATTGAGAAACAGAAGCAGAAACAGCAGCGGAAAAAGACATCGTCCAAGCCGCCGCCCGCTAAACGGCTCAAGGCTGACAATGTCAAGAAGAAAATGCCTTCTGCCGCGAAGGACGATGATCAAGCAGAGCAGAGCTACCACTTCATTGGATACGTCCCAGCATTCGGGAAGGTCTGGGAGCTAGACGGTTTCAAGTCTGGTCCTCTCGAAGTCGGCGAGCTCCCGATAACCGATGGAGACGTCAGGGATACTTGGACAGATGTCGTCCGACCAGCACTGAGGATGAAGATGGATAAGTACGGAGGTTCTGGAGACGACGGCAGTAATATTCGGTTCAGTCTTCTCGCTGTTGTCGATGATGGATATCAAGTCACTTTTGACGAGCTAGAGTTTCTCAAGCGGGAGAAGGCAAGTCTGGAAAAGCGACTGGAAACAGGCTGGGAAACCCAAGTAAGTCGCTGACACTGCCTGGGCCCAGCAGGGTACCTCATTGACAAGCTCAAGGTAGATCTGGTCTTCTGGGAAGCCACAGTCAGCGCAAATGGCCGGGGGGCCCTCTTGCTGGAGCCCGGTGAACCTTATTCCTCCGAATTTGCTTCAAAGAGAATGGAGAGGGATGTTACGATCATGAACATGTCCCAGGCAGAGTTATTGGCAGCTTGGGATACTTGTGTCCGCAGCATAGCCAGGGCGATCGTGACGATCGAAGACGAACTGTCAAAAACGAAAGCAAACCATGTGAGTCTGGTTCATTTCTCTGGAAGGTAATCGTGACCCAGATATCTACAGGCAGAACACATCAATCGGACGTTTGACTACGAGCCCTTCTTTAAAGGTTTCATCAGTGCACTGCACAACGAAGGAATTTTGAATGAGTTGCTTGACTTAGACCAGAGCGGTAAGAAGCGGGGAGGGAGAAAAGCGCAGAAGCCTTGATAAAATTCCGTGGCTTCATGGTTTCAGAGTCAGACGAATTGAATGGCCAGGAGACCTTGTGCTACGCCGCCGGAAATTGGAATGGCCATGTAGCTCAATGCTGTGGCTGCCATTGGCAATGCCCACTATCGACCCCGCCGCACTGCCTCGAAGTCGAATATGAAAGAAAGGCACGAAGGGAGACTGGGCAGCCTGTCGTACTAGTATGTCTCATGATGCTCCTTATTTTGTAACCGTGTAGAATTCCAAGATAAAGCTGTAAAGCGAAGCAATTTCAGTCATTTGAAGCGAATCCTTTGGTCAAGTTTAGCCAAGTACACGAATTGACGCGCCATCTGACAGATTGGTGCCGTAAATTGATAGCGCATGTCGACTGAATAGGAAGGTAACTTTACGAAAAGTGTTTGATGATCTCCCAGGGTTGCGTCAACGAGCACAGGTCTGAGGGGAAGCTTTTCAGCAGTGCCTCTGTGCCTGCATCCATACGGCCCTGTCATTTGGTGGAATATCTTCGGTCATGGGTACTCGGGCTACCTAGCGGCATCCGAGGCAAGGCTGCAATGTAAAGAGACATTTCTGGTCAAACGGGTGAAAGGGCGAAAAAGGTGATCTCGGAATTTTATTGCTCGCTGTAGTAAACGCTCCGGAGGTAGAAAAGAGTGCCGTGGTTTTCCTTGCCTCCCCGCTTGGTTGTCGCCGACAATTCGGCCCCAGCACGCCTCCGCCATACGGAAATCGACTTCCATGCGTTGCCATTCGGGCACTGCGACTTGTCCAGACGCCCATTCGCGTCGAGTAGGCCCGTTTCGAGTAAAGTAGGACTTGTTATATTCGATAGCTCCCTTATACCTTGAGAGTAAGGGGTGGTCGGGCTGCCCGGCTCCAACGCGAGAAGATCAACAGGCAAATCCTGAGCCACTCCAGCGGTTGTCAACACAGTCAGTGCGTGTGTCTTTGGATGAATGGCAGAGATCTTGTGTATCACGAGTATTGAGTTGAGTGGGCTATGCGCTTGATGACTGCAAGTGACTCACAATTGCATCCTTCTCCACTGTGATACCGAGAGTAGAGAAGTTGCGTCGGTAGGCAAGGATATCTCCAACCTGTAAAATTCCATTTTCGACGAGGGCCGTAAATTTGATCAGCGCTGCGCCTCTGGGAAATTAGAAGCCAGTTGGCAAGTGGAGGGGGAATACAGAGGGTTAGTCAAGGGTTCCAGCATAAACCCAGGTGAACGAAAGAACGAACCCTGCTAAGAACGAGGTAAGCGTGCCCGGCGCACCGGTACCAGAGGAAAATTCGGGATTATATTGAGCCTGTGTGTCGTCTGAGAGCCAAACCTCATCTTTCCACGGAGCCGTCAAATTGCCCGCTCGAACACTGGCAAGGAAGCCTTCGACTTTCTCCTGATGCTCTGGAGATAGCCAGCCTGAACGGAGTTGGTCTTGCCACGTATCCGCTGCTGACAGCAGATGGGGGTTATTGAAAACGGCGGATGGGTCCACAGTGTCAGACGAGCCCAAGTCCTGCTCTACGTCCATAGCATCGGCTGATTGAGGATACGGGCAAGCCAAGGAGCCTTTGTAACCTAGGAAAGCTGTCGGAGGAAGCAGCTTGGACAGCTCATTTCTCGACTCATCGGAGAGCATCTCCCATGCACCCATATTGAACACGTCCTTGGCTATTGTTAGGACGAAGTGCCCGTTAGATAACCCCAACACGTACAGTTACATCAACTCGTGTCAGAACGCTCTTAGGGCTCTCGATAAGCGATTTCAGGATGTCCGCAGGATCTGCTCCTGGAACGACGCGTCTGGGACGTTTCCTTACTCCAAACGACGTTGACGATCCCACTTTCGCTGTTTGGCGCGTCGAACGGCGTGGCTGAGTGGACATGGTGGTGGAGGTTAAACCCGTGACGATTAGCGCCCAAAGTGGGGCGGCAGTGATCTTGGCACGACGTCTTGGCTTCTCGCGCTTACTCAAACGGGTAAGACTGTGGGGACACGCCTGGGGAACGCGGACGAGGCGGCGGCAGATGTCGTGAAATCCCGTCAAGACACAACAGACATTTAGCTTGAAGCGAAGAAAGGCACAGGAAGGGGATAGGCTATTGAATTGACGCTCCCAATATTTATGTGCAACACCCTAAGGTGCCTACAGGCCCAACATACGACATAAGGTAGGATTACTTTACAACGAATAAGATACTTGAAGTTTTTTGTTGTCCATGAATGATGCTCTACAGTCCATGGGTAGTGTCCGAGTGGCGAAGTCGCCAACAATGTGAAGCATATTCGCCTCATGAAGAAAGGGTCCGTCCGTGTAGAATGCGAGCTCATGACGCGACGGCCACCACAGCAAGGATAACATAGTACAGTAAGCAAAAGCAAAATCCAAAGTGGGCAAGAAAAAGCTAAGCCGTGCATAGCCTTAGCTAGCCACCCATCGAGTGCCGCCTTGGGCGACAGGGCATTTGTGATTTCCTAGCGTTTTCTTGGTCGAAAAGAAACGTCCACAATCGTCACAAAGGAATTCGCAGACCTTGCCATGTTTGGCAACCTCGTGTCGGAGCCTATCGTGTTGTCGCGAGAAGCGTTCCGAGCAGCCCTCAGTGCAAGGGAAAGAGACGCGAGGTTTGGGTTTGTGAGCTTCCATGTGCACCTTCAGCGTGTATTGGCTGGTGAACTTGCGTTCACAACCGATAATGTGGCAGGGAAAGCGACGGCGGTCAGGCTTTTCGTTCTCCCCTCTTAGAGGAGATACATCCCGAGAAATCGAAGATGCAATGTCGGACATATCACCGTTCGAAGGGCATGGAGAGGAAGAAGGCTTGGGAAGCGTCGAGGGTGAGAGATGGGAAGGCGACCAGGAAGTCGAAGAGTAGTCCCCAGCATATGCGGATGCTCCATAGTCAAAGTCAAACATGTTACCGGAGCAGTCCTGAAGTGGTGGGGAGAGAGCTGTAATTCGAAGTGAGACCTCAACCCTTGGCCTTCCATGAAAGAGATTAATTACCTCCTGATTCCGAGCGCGGTGAGTTGCTGGTGATTGAGATGGAAGGGGACATCAGATGCAGCGGCAGGCCATGTTCAGGAGACATGAAGGGGGAGCTCGATGATGAGGAAGCGCTGTCATATGAAAAAGAGAATCGCTGATTATCCGAGGTTCCTATTAGAGGTCAAGATGTTAACCAAGACCTATATCCCTTTAGCAAAGCAACTTGCCAGTGAAACTGTAAATGTCTTCACTTGAAGGGGTGAGGAAGGGTGGAGGGCAGGTGACCGCTGAGAGGACGTGCATTAGCACACATCTGGAGAAGTCAAGGAGAGCTAACGTACCCGAGTCGTAGGTTTCCAAATCCGATAACAACAAAGGTCCATTCTGATACATGGATAAATGAGAATCTGGAAGGAGGGGTGTCAGAATCGAGGTGTGATTACTCTACGTTCTTGGCGCACCATTGAATTGGTGTGGTATGAAGTCAGAATAGAGGTCTCCTGAACTGGACGGAAAGCCTCGAGGCAGCATTGGTCGCTCGTCGAAGCTGGGTAAGAAATTACAATGACTGCTGGACCGGATGCCTTGAGGATGGGCGTTAGAGACGCAAGACGTCAGTGCGTATGACAACGCGTACCATGCAAGACAGAAGGGGCGCGAATGGCTGGCATTGCTATACAGCACTATGGGGTAAGTGGAAGGAGGTGGTAGTGAGGTGGGGATGTTCGGAGGTGACTGTGAATAGGCTATGTTCTGGCTTTATTAGGGGGAAGACACGGACCACTGGACCATTAAATATAGATTCACAAAGATCGAGCCAAGATCGAGCGCTCGACAAGGTGGGAAGACACATGGACAGCCTCCGACGACAACAGACCATTAGGTGATTTTTAGACGGCATGGGCCTGTCCGGTTCCTTTGGCAGAGAATCTTTCACTTCGCCCCGTAACATTGACCAGCTGATCGCTTCTGCCAGCCCACACGTTAAACACCGTCCTCATCGTAAAAGAACCTGGAAGAAAACATGCACCGTACTTTAGGTAAGCCCCTTTTCCTCGAGGCCTTGGCTTGAAGTTTCCTCAAATAGACAAGCGGCGTCTAAACAGGGAGTCGATTCGCACAATTGTCAAATGCGATCTGAACTCGATAGAGATCTTCGGTTTACATATCGAGGAATCCATTTGTGGGATTCGTACCTGAGAACAGCCACGCTTTGCCCGCGCTTCCAGGAGAGCTTCTGCCAGTCTTTATCAAAAGTGATGGTCGCTGCTTAGGCGGAACTCGGACTCTTCCTCCAAAAAGTTCAGACTGATATGCATATGCCTCTCGAGCTGTTACTACGGGAGTGTAGTTGGCAGACCAGTATACCTGGACGAAAGTTAAAAATATCAGCATGCCAATTCGTTGAATTACCGGCCTCGACAGCAAAGCACTTATCGGGTGACCCACCCGTTGAACCTGCATTCACCTTTTCAACTCGTCCCGTTAATTCAGGATTCAAATGTTGCCACCGTCGTCCGAGGCGAAATGAACCTTTCGCCCCTGTTCCTCTGGTCGAAACTCATGTTATTATTCACTGCGGATCATTCCTGGAGAAGCCTGTGCACCAACTGTCATTGTATCCCTTATGTCCCTCCTACGGACGAGCCTTCCTTATCCAGGGTGAATGGCAGCTTCGCACTGCCCTGATCTTCTGAAAGACAAGTATGCTTACTGATTGTGGGATTTGCGTTCGGTTGCAAGGGGAACAGCCCTGATGAGCGAATCCCACTTCGATAACATGGTTCCTCAGAAGAACCCCCGCCAAATAAACTCCTAGTACGGTTCATCTTCGAAGACGCGTCGAAACTGACGTCCGGCGGGTTCACGCAACATGTGGGTGAGGAGAATTAGGGAGGCATGGCTATGAACATGGCAAAGGGCTGATCGGAGGTCATTGCTTCGACTCGGACATCCCGCCGAGCTCGCCGCTGTCCCCATACTCCCCACGGCAGTCACGGTCAAAGGCATTGCTTCCTCTCCTACTCTGCCCCCTTTCATCGCTGCTTCTCCGGGCGTGCACCTTCACGTTTCTACCGAGAGGTAATATATGTATGGCATTTTTCTCTGGGATTTCTGCCATTTCCGAGTTGCCCTCGATGTCCGAGCTTTTGCTGAAGCTTTGGCCCTCTATCATTTCTTGAAGAAGAAATGCCCCCCTTTGGCATATTCTGCGCTGATAGAGAAGCACTCGAGGCCACAGGAAATCAGCTTCTATGGTGCCTCGCCGTGATATTATTCATTGTACCTTGATAGAGATATGCAGATGCTCCTCTTCGAAGCATCATCCACGATGGCTGTGATGGACAGTCAATCTCAGGTACCTGACGTCGTCGGTCGCCAGTTGTAACTGATCAATTGTTAATCCTTGGACCTAAAGATAGTACATCTTGCTGCATACAGCTTAAACAAAGTGCAGGAAGAAGCCTTGTTGGTGAAATGGCAACCTCGCACTCGTCGGGGATGGCATGGCTTTCTCGGTGGATTAGGATCAGTCGTCCTTCGGAAACGACCTTGTGATCGGTGTCCATTCCGGCAATGCCTGTTGACACTATTTCACGTTCTCGTCACGGTTGCAGAGTGGCTTTGCGCCAGGATCTCCTGCGAGCACGGAGCTCTCGAGACAACCTGGTACTGTCGCGATGTTCGAGGCGGTCGGCCCTTTGGACAACTTTTTACCGACATGGTTTCGCCTAACATGTAGGTAGGAAACATTCCATACGGCCTCCGATCTGGGTTCTATAGAGTCTTCTGTAGAGAGAGCCATCGCTTTTGTACATTTGTTGCGATGGAGTAGAAATACACTCAAAGTCTAGTTGTGATGGTATCAAGGGGAAGATTCATGCCAATACTGAGCGCTGGGATCGCGCTCGCAGTGCGGATCCTCAAAGTGTTGCTAGGGCACCGAGCTAGAAATGTATGCACCCTGCATCATCATTGCAGGACCCGGTGTATTTGAAGACCTCCGTATACATACATGCAGAACAAGGTGATAGATTAGAATCGCAGCTGTGATGAGACGCTCACGCAGCCTCAGGCTATTCCTACTCAATTTTGATTAATTACAACACTCAAGTTATCATGCAGGTAATGCTACCACCCCTGGAGAAATTGTAACCCAGCCCAGAGAGCAGGAGGCTCGCAAGCTGCCGCCAGGCAGGCAGTCGTTGATCTTTGGTCACATTCCCTTGTTAACCCGAAATTGAAAGCAGGAGGCGTTAGACTGACAAACAACATGGTCGATTCTCGCGGGGATAATTAGCGCCTGCGTTCTATTATAAGAGGGGCGAAGATCTTCGTATTGAGAAAGGAAGACGAGGCACGGGGCTGGGTAAACTAGACTTCAATCTAGGCCTACAAGTGGGCAAGGAATCGACGCGCTCTTGCTTCCTGTAGCTTCAAATCGGCTGGTGAAAAGAGGGTACAGATGGTGGGACGGGATAAAACCCGCTTGCAGGCGAGTCTGGCTCACTCTGGACTCCCCAAGCTATCCCAAAGTTATGCACAGAGCCTCGCTAGTAAGGAGCAGTTGATCTTATTCGCTTGGCAATCGCCACAGTTCCTGGACAAGTAGGATCGAAGATAGGAAATAACATTGGGCAGAAGCTTGGGTAGTAAATCAAAGGCTAAAAACACGACCTGGGTTTTTCTGTTCTGAACATGAAGGTTTGGAAGGAGGCTCCAAATTGAAAGCGTTCGAGCGCTTTCCAGCAGGTCACAGCTCAAAGTCGGGGGCTCTGCGCAACAGGAATGGATCACGTGGACGCCCGGAGCTGGACCAAATCGAGGCTCCGACAGCCCGACGGCCAGCCAACTCCAGCCGCGCCGAATTATTGAAACCTGGAAGCGACGGAAGAGTTGTTCGTTGTGGCCATCGACGACGACGACAACGACGAGGAGCATTTTCTCTGTCAGGAACCGTGGTTGGCCAATTCAAGACAATCTAACCAGCACAGAACCACTTCGCGCTGGCGGGCGAACAACGGCCTGGAAAGCTGCTTGCTAATTAAGCGCCCTTCGACCACCAATGTCGTTCTCGTCGAGGTCATCATCGCTCACACCATGCCAGTCGCCTAGCCCAGAATTCCCCATCGTGCAACCGGACCACTTCTATGGCTCCGAAGGAGTTCAACTCCCACCATCGCCTAGGTCGGATGGCAAGACATGGCTTGACCCAAACGACGATGCGAGTGCTTCACGAGGAATACCAGTCTTCAAGCCGACCATGGAAGAGTTTGCAGACTTTGAGGCGTACATGGAGAAGGTCAACTGCTGGGGTATGAGGAGTGGGATCGTTAAAGTAATCCCTCCGAAAGAATGGTACGTGGTTGCTGTTCTTCAGTTAATGCCTAACGTGATTCATCCGGCCTTCAGGACGAAATCGTTGCCTGATATCAAGCCACAGCTACGAGATGTCAAGATTAGATCCCCCATTGAACAAGTCATGCTTGGAAGCGGCGGTTTGTTCCGGCAGCAGAACATGGAGAAGCGGAAGGTGATGAGCGTCAGGGAATGGGCGGAGTGGTGCGGCAAGGATGAGTATAAAGCACCAGCCAAGCAGGACATTGGTCTGGATGGTCGAGGCGCGAGGATGTCGACTCGCACTCCTCGTCGCGGCCGGAAGAAAGGAGAGCCTTCATCCAGCCATGACGTAGCCATTAACGGAAAGGACGATGAGGGGACAGAGGATGTTGGCCCTTCTGCCGTGCCGTCGCCACCACCCAGCGAGGGCTTCGGTTCACCCAAACCACCATCGCTTCGAAGACGAGATGAGGCCAAGACGAAGCCGGAACCCAAGGCCAAAGGCAAGCGGCCCCCGCAGACTCGAGAGGAACGGCAAGCCAGCCTCGCAGATCGAGCAGTCAAGGACAACGAATTCGTGGATTCTTTCCAGCCCCATCTTGACTGGCTGCCTCCCAATACCACTGGGGAGGATTACAACCCCGAATACTGTCAGAAGTTAGAACGTCATTTCTGGCGGAATTGTGGGCTGGGCAAATCGCCATGGTACGGAGCGGATACGCAAGGTATGTTTTATCCTTCTACGCGCGTGGCCATAACTCAAACGGTCCTTATCCAGGGACTCTCTTTACCGACGATGACAAGGTCTGGAATGTTGGCCGACTGCCTTCAGCCCTCTCTCGTCTGCTTCCTTCGTCGGACAAGGGGCTTCCTGGCGTGAACACTCCCTACCTCTACTTCGGCATGTGGCGCGCAACTTTTGCATGGCACGTCGAAGACATGGACCTGTACAGCATCAACTACATCCACTTCGGTGCCCCCAAGTTCTGGTATGCGATTCCGCAAGCCAAAGCGGACTCGTTTGAAACCGTAATGCGAGGTGAGTTGCTCATGTGACGCATGGCTCGGTAAGCTGAACGCTGTTATCAAGGCCTGTTTCCGGAAGCCAAGAAATGCCCGCAATTCCTTAGGCACAAATCGTATCTTGCCTCCCCAATGACTCTGGCGAAGAGCAATTGCCGTCCCAACTTCCTCGTTCAGCAGGAAGGCGAGTTTGTGATCACCTATCCGAGGGGTTATCACGCTGGCTTCAATCTTGGCTTCAACTGCGCTGAGAGTGTCAACTTTGCTCTGGAATGCTGGATCGAGATGGGCCGAGTTGCCAAGGCATGCAAATGTGTCTCCGACAGGTCAGTTTTTGCCATTTTGTGGGCTGAGATACGGATTCGCTAACCACAACTCTAGTGTGCGCATCGATGTTGATCAACTTCTTCACGATCGGGCAGAGGAAGCCATGCAAGTTTACAAATCAGAATCTTCTTTGGCGCCCAAAACCCAGCGAACGAAGAAGAAGGATCCACAAGCCCCGGTGAAACAGGAAACTCGCGAAGATGTCATCCCTCTTCTTAAAATTCCTTTGAAGAGGAAGGTGGAGGATACTGTTGACCAACCGAAAGCAAAGAAGATCAAGCTGAAACCGTCACTCCCTAAAGCCAGTGGGTCCTCAAAGACTGTCGCTGCACGTCCCACAGCCCCAGCTTCTAACCCTCCCCCGGCCAAGATCTCTGTAAAACTAAAGTTGGGTCCGAAGCCTGCGGAGCAAGAGCCGTTCCCTTGCTGCCTTTGTGTTTCCATGGACAAGACCAACCTGCTTAGGGTACAAGATCCGCCAGTCAATCGGAGGGATGCTTTTGAGGCTACCGGTAACCCCAAGGTCTGGATGGCCCACGAGCAGTGCGCGTCAATCATCCCCGAGACTTGGGTGGATGAACACAATTTGCCAGACGGATCAAAAGCAAGAGTCGTGCACGGAGTCGACGCAATAGTAAAAGACCGATGGAACTTGGTGAGTTGGTGGCTCAGACGACCGTTGGGTCCCAGCATCTAACCATTGCCACAGAAATGTTCGGCGTGCAGCAAAAGCCGACCAAAAGCTCATGGCGCTCCTGTCCAGTGTACCAAGGGTAAATGTCCAAAGGCGTTTCATGTTTCCTGTGCGAGAGATGGCCACGACCAGGGCATTGTCTTCTCCATAGTCCGGGAGGTTGAGAAGGAAGTCGTCCTCATGCAACTGCAAACTCCGCCTATCGTTCCAGACCCTATGGAAATGCAAGTCGATCCTGCCGGGCAGTTCTTCATGCCAGTGCCTTCTCGCCCCAAGCCGGAGGCCCAGGTCTTGAAAAGGATCAAGAAACTCGAATACCAAATCTTGTGTCCGCAACACAACCCGGTACGTACCATCGGCCTCCCCATAGAAATGTATTCTTGTTCTCATCTCATGCTACCAGGCTCTCGCCGCTCAGAAGAAGGCTTCAAAGCAGGAAAAGATCAAGACCGATCTGCTTGCCCTTCCCATTATGTCCCGCATAAAGATTCGCGTTTCCTCCGGTGTTTTCGAAGTGTCACTCTTGCGCGTCATCGAAGAGACTGGGTCCGTCGAAGTACTTTGGGATCGCGGCCTCCATCGTGAATTCAAATGGGGTTGTGTCGTCTTTGGTAGCACCGACGGTCCTGTACAGCAAAGACCTACAGAGGCGCAGACGCCAGTGGAGTACGGACGTGAGTAGTGATCATCTCTGGCACCTGGTGCTCAATATGCGAATATTACGAGCAGGTTAACTGAGCCCACTTGTAGAGACCTATGCGTCAACTTCTGGGGCGTCGAGGGACACGACAGCAACGCCTACAGTGCCGGCGAGCACCAGTTCAACGCCTACTATCACGATACCTGCAGCCCAGCCATCCACGTCTTCCCTCTATCCGTATGGAACTGTCGTAAACGCTGCGTGGACCTATACGCCTCAGCGAGCCCCATACGGCTATGCCCAGGGCGGCTACGGTTGGACGTATCCGGCCTACTACCAGACTCCTTATACCGCGCCTGCACAATCTCAGCCCCAGGCCTATCAATCCGCTGGCGGACTCTATACGAATCGCGAAGGTCGCCTCCAATGGCAACGTCCATATGAGGGCCCTTCCAATCCTCATGTCACCTTCAACTCAATACCTCCAAGCTCAAGCTCACCTCATGTTGTCCCTGCCAGTGCCACTGTCAATTGTGGGCTCAATGAGGCGAGTGGCATAACGGCATACTCTCAAGGCCAAGCAAACGCGTCGCCACCATTGAGAGCGACTCCGGCATCACCGCAATCGCATACTTTGTCCTCCGACCAGCAGCAAGAGGCAAGTTTCCGCCCACGGGATCGTGGCGTTGACATTGCCCAGAAGAGAAACTCAACAGCGAACGCGACAACAGTCACTGCACCCGGTCCCGACGTTGACCCTCTCACCTCCTTACGCCCTATCGCAATGTCTGCCCCTCTATCTCAATTCCCTGACTTGTCGGCTCTTATGAAGCTATCGCAAGCTGAATTGAGCGAGCTATTGAACAAGAATCCCCAATTGAGCCATTACATTATGGCTTCTGTTCAGCAAAGCCATCCGTCCTCTTCGGAGGCTACTGGTTAACCTCCCATCGAACCTGGTCGGTGCCCTTCAGCCTCCCCTTTCTCGAACATTCACGTCGCGTTCTGATCGTCATTTACTTTTTCCTTCTCTTGTTTTCCTCCTCATCTCCTCGTTGAACCTTAGAGGCATATGTATTATTAATTCTATTTTGTTACGAGCGCACCCCACGACCTCATCCTTCACGAATACATCATTTTCGCTTTTCCCTGGGCAATCTTTCTTTTTACCAAACTTGCATAAATCAGATGGGGTATATCTCAGGATCTGTCCAAGACTTGCGGGGTCGCCTCGCTCGTTTCCTTTCCCAATCCCAGATTTCAAAGCTTGGCTTATTTCGAGGCAAGTGTGGCGTTGCCCAGCTGACAAGCCTCACACGTGGAGTTGGACTTGATACCGATCTCTTTTCTCGTGCTTATGGGGTTTTGACCTGTCTCAAAACCTATTACATTCTTCTATGCGCCTCCAACCATGGTGTCGCTGTCGTCACAACCCTTGGTAAGCTATGGAGACAGACCCTACGAGTTTCCAAACCTTCGTTACTATCAATCGGCGAGCACCTAAAATTCAAAAGCCGCATTATTCACAGCCTTTGAAACTCCTTCATCATGTCTAGGTCCATCGTCGACGAACTGAGCATGATCGTTCTCCCATCTGAAGTCTTAATAGGCACCTGACGTGCGCCAGTACTCGACTTGTGTGAAAATGCCGATGCTGCCAGATCCTCGTACTTGCCGTCGTCGATGACCGAACATTCCGCTCCGGGTTGACAGAACGGTTTGTGGTTCTTCCAATCGGCTTTTTGACATTCCTTGCTGCAGTAGTAGGGCTTCTTGTCTGTATCACAAGGCCCACCACCTGTCACATGCAAGCCAACATCGTCAAGTAACCACTGGGCAGATATAGAGGATACTTACACCTGGAGAACATGGTGCCTGTATCCGTTTGAATAGAGCACCCCGAAGCGGCACACATATACCTGAGAGGGTTCTTCAACCTCCTCTTCGCCATCTTCTTTGTCCCTCTACTCATCTGCGCCTCCCTCTGCTCCATCGCCCGGATCCCATCCTTACACCACATATTCAACTCGATACACGTCTCCGACAGCGTCTTAAACGTCGTGTTCATAAACATCAACACGTTCGGGGACGCTCGTGCCTCTGCATCTGGGTAGACGCGAGCACAAAGCTGGGCTGCGAGGTTGCAGTGGTGTCTGGCTGCAAAGAGGTAGCGAAGGCGGATGGAGACGCCCGAGCGGGCTTCAGTGTACCATTCAATAAGGAGGCTGTGGGCGATTGCTTTGGTGGTGTCGGAGGAGGTGGAGGAGTACGCTGCTTTGATCAGGTAGTCGCGTGCACGTTTGCGCTGGGGTTTGCCGTTGCTACATAAACCGACGGAAAGTCTTTGGATGGCAAAGTCAGCAGAAATGTAAGCAGTAGACGAGAGGCGTTTTACCTGATGCCATAGTCTAGGGCAGCTTCGCCGTCCCCGCGATCGGCTTCTGCGTTGACGACGTTTTCAGGCTTGTCTATGAGCAGTTTCTCAATGTTTTCCAAGCCTTTCATCATCTTCTCATGGAACACGCCCGCGTCGTACTCCGCGCCATCCGAAGGGCTCCCTCTATCCATCTGCATGCAGTACTCCATCACCCTCTTTAGGTGTCTGTCTTCGTCAGTGTCATCTTCATCGTCTTGGCCTTTAACAGAAGTCGTGGTCGAACTTGGCACGGAGGTGTTGACGAATACAATGGAATCGGGAGTGTGTATGGCGTCACGAACGAAATCTTGGAGACCTATGGATGCTTTGATACTTTCGAACACTTTCCCGAACGCCTCGTTTGCAGCATTGAGAGTAGACCGACTAGACACCCCGACGTTATGCAACGCTTCAGGCTGGACGCCAATACGCTTGAATTCCCGTCCAACAGCCGCAGCGAGAGACTTGTCCTCTGTCATGAGCTCCCAAGGTGCAAACGCGCCAACAGCCCCTTGGGTCCCAAGATTGTAGACAAATGAATGCAGGAGCGCTTTGACGAGCCCTGGCGCAGCTTCCTTGGCCGTATCGGGAAAGTACTCCAAACCGGATTGGCGGGGGGATACACCTATGGGTAGACGCTCCATATGAGCGTAGTGTGATTCTGGCTGGATGAGGAACATGACATGGCCAGGTGTAGGCTCGAGCTGGACGTAGCGGACGTCAAAGTGCCAAGAATTGGGTACGAGACCGGAGGGTGCTTTGGATCTACGGGGGAGCGCGTTGAACTTCTCTACGAGCTCCTTGGACATCTGTAGACCAATTTGTGGGCGATGGGAGAAAGGTCTTTGGGGAAGGTGATATGACTGACCGTGATCAGAAGGTGCGTGAATTCCATATTATCGGCATCTACCGATGGCGCTTAAGCGCCTATCAGAATCCTTCAGCCGAGTCGATTGGCTTGCAGGGGCGGGATAAAAGAACAGACGAGGACTACGGGGTAAATGCATGATAAAAGAATATAAATGAGATGATATATCGTCCTTGCACACCCACAAGGCTTCTGAGCCTTTCCACATCGCCACACTCAAGATTTCGCTATTGCCATGAACATCTCTTTAAGCAACGGCCTACGCGAATATGTAAAACTTGTTGCATGTCGAGTCGATGAATCGGATAACCAATTGGTGGATTATCCAGATAAAAATCGAAGTGATTGGTCATGCAAACTCCGTGTACTCCAATTCCAGGGCGTTCACGGCCCCTCCCTTGTCATCTTATTGATCTTCAAGTACAGCGTGGCTCAGCAATCAAAGCAAAGCAAAGGAGCTGCTGAGGCCCACTCACCTCGGAGATACTGTCCTCAAGTTTGGTGCTCAGCTCCCGACTGAGCTCTGCCACCTCCTCGTCCTCTAGGGCAATGATCGGCATCGAACCACAACTTCCAGGGCCGGCAGATGCACGGAGCAAGTTGGCAGAGGAAGAGTTGTCAGGTTGACCCCCTTCGTCTTCTGCAAGGGCACTGCCATGGCCGTGTCGGTCCTTGAGGATGGCCCAGACAGCTCCCGCGAGCCAGAAGCACCAATGGTGTAGGAGAAGATTGTTCTCCATCTTGTGGTCCAGTAAATCGAGCAGGCATGATATTCCAAGAAGAGTGATGGGGCGGGGAGGTTCATAGATGTAGGTGGGCTTGAGGAATTTAATGCCAGTAATCCTCTGGACTTGGTCCGGTGCTGGGTGCAAGCCCTCGTTTAGGCGGAGGATTTGGTCAGGGGGATACGAGGAAATGGGGAATGGGGATGGCTGTATCATTGTGATTGGGAGCTCCATCGAGGCATCTCCTTGGCTTAAATCTACCCAGATACGATGGCTGCGTCTGACATTTAGGAAGAAGGTGTTCTCCGAATTGCCAAACCTAGTTTCCAGGACTAGAAATTCGCGCTCTGACCACTGAGCAGGCGGTTTGAAAAAGTGGATCTTTTCGACGGTGTGCAAGTTGACCCAGTGGGTCCCTGACGGCCGTCCAAAGGCTGCAACAACCATGGCTTGTTTTAAGTAAAATGAAACATCGAGGGGAGCATTATGCAGTAGAAGTTGGTCAAGATGCGGAAGATTGGCGATGCGTTTCTGATTAGAGACCTCCATCCTGTATTTGCGAAGGACATAGGAGAAAGGCGAGAGAAAAAAAGCAAGGAGGTCGGTGAATAGGTTAGGCTTCATGGGGAAAGCGGGCTGAGTGGCGTCGACGAGAGGGACTGTTCTCACTTGAGATTGACCGGGCGTCCCCGAAAAACAGAAAGAAAACATAGGTAAACCCAAGGCTTAAGAGCAAGAGTATTTATGACTCGGTAGAGCTGAGAACAAAATACTGCTGCGTCCTGAAATAAGGTCCTTACTCCGTGGGTCAAGAAAGCTGATCACATGAAATACATTGCGTATACCCCACGATCTGTCAAGGATTGGTTGTTTGCACTCTGTGCCCATCGTCCAAGCTAAGATGTCGGGTAAATAACTTTGGGTCCAACCATGGTGTCGCTGACATGATAGTATTTGGTAGGTTGACGTTAGTAATAAGCTCCAAGCCCTGGGTCTCCACCCTCTCCAACCGCGTCTAAGGCCCATGTTAATTCAATCTCTAACACTCCCTCACCCTCAAATCCGTCGTCGACGAACTATGCATGACCATCTTCCCATCCAACATCTTGCCAATCGCCTGTCATGCATGTACTCGATTTGCGCCAAGGTGCCGTGGTGCACGTGGCAAGGACCCTTTAACTGTTGTCGTCTCGTCCATGACGGAACGTTCTGCTCGGGACCGGCAGAGCGGCTCGTGGTTCTTCCAATCGGCCTTTTGACATCATTTGCTGCAGTAGTAAAGCTTCTTGTCGGTGTCGCATGGTCCACCACATGTCAAGTAGAAACCACAATCGTTACCACGACGTTTGGGTGGAAATACATATGGCACTTACATCTGGAGAACGTGGTGCCTATATCGGCCTGGACAGAACATCCCGGTGCGTCGCACATATATCTCAGAGGCCTCGTCAACCTCTTCTTCTCCTTCAACTTTTCCCTCTTCTTCGCTTCCTTTTGCTTTTTCTTTGCCCTGTTCTTTGCCCGCTCATTTACTCTTTCTGCCGCCCTCTCGTTCGCCTTCATCGTCTTTTACCATTCCTCGCTGCTCTCGATCTGTATGCAAAATGTATTTCAGTACTTGTTCAGAAGTGGGCAGATACAACTCACTCTCTGAATTGAGTTTGCAAGTTTGACGTCCAAGTCACCGCTTATCTGCTCGATTCCCTCCGTCTCCGGGGTAACAAGTGGCATCTGGCTGCACCTCGCAGCGCCGCTAGGTGCAAGGAGCGGAATAGAAATACCGGAGCTGTTACCATGTCGGTTCTCCAAGATGGCCCAGACAGCGTCTCCCAGCCAGATGCACTGGGAGCGGTGAAGCGCGGAGCTCTCCGACCTCTTGTGCAGTAGATCGAGCAGACGACATACTTCTGGGAGGGTGATGGTGATGGGTGGTTTGTAGACAGCGATGGGCGTGAGGTGGTTAAGGACTTCGAGGCTGGTGATTCGTCGAATCCTGTCCCTTACAGGATGCCAGCCCTCATTCGGCCCTGCGGCTGATGACGACAATGTGGCGGTTGTAGGCTCCATGGAGGTCTCCAATGGCTTTGTGTCTGACCCATGAAACCATTCGACCAGTAGGTGGAAGGGCTCTTCGCACAAGTCGAATTTGCATTCCAGCACGAGGTATTCCTGCTCTGACCACCGCAAATGGTTCTTGTAAAAGTGGATTTTGCGAACGGTGCGAGAGTCGGCCCAACCGGATCGGCCATGGTTGGTGCAACCCATCAAAATCAATAGATACTGCGAGACGGACACGGATTCCTTTTGAAGCAGGGCTTGGTTGGCAAACCAGAGGCTGGCGATGCGCTCCTTGAGGTATTCCTCCCTCTTAGAGACATCAGGTATGGGCATGAAAGGCCAGAAGAGGTACGCAAGGAAATTGAGCACCATGTTGCGTTTCATTGGGAAGTTGATTGGGTAGTGGAGGTCACCCGCAGAGATGTGAGACTTTGTAAATTACGATTGGCCGGGTGTCCCCGAAAACCAGAAAGAAAACACAGGTAAACCCGAGGCTCGAGGTCGTTATGGCCCTTTGAGCTCGGTAAATTTTGAGGAAAGCTAAAGGGAAATATCATCATCACTGACGCGTTAATGAAACTCATCCCGCTTGAGAAGGGTGGTTCAGAGACCGATGAACCATAACGTCCTTGCTCCGTGGGCCATAGAGCTAGGAGTACGGTCGCAGGAAGCTAGTCACATGAAATAAATTGCGTTTAGCCCCACAAACAGCCAAGGGCTGGCTGATTGCGTCCTTCCTCTCTGGATCTCAGACTTCAGGCTTGGTTGAATGTCTGGCAAGTGTGGCGTCGTCCAAGCCAAGAAACTTCATCTGCATCAGACCCGGCCAGCTGGAAGACTCAGAAGAGGGCTAGTAGATAAGTTTGGATGAGTTTATATCCCTTCCCTACTCTCGTAGTTAAAATTATTAGAGGCCAATGGCGCTCTTATCCTTTTCCGTACGCGTTCAGCTGTGCTGCCGCTGGCATCATAGTAACATCAGTCGGCGAGCGATGTACGTAATAAATACGCCTTCTGCGTCTCCCACCCCTTTCAGCCGCTAAGGGCCCGTTCGGGTGCCACGCCTTCTAGGCCAGGCCCCGCCTCGCCTGTACCCCGATTTCGGAGTTAGCGCCTTCGTCCTGTGCTAAGCGTGTGGGAATTTAGATTACAGTCATCAGGAAACCCCTGTTTACTCAACACTTATTTCTTTCGCTTCGATATCGCCTGTACCTCCACCGATAAGGTCCAAATTCAGAGTGGTTCTCCAGCCTGTAACTCTGAACCTAAAAACGAAAAAAACAGTTGTCATTTTTCGGGACTGTGTGGATTGCTTCAGCTGTTATAGTGCAGATGTTAAGGGCAAGAGAATCAGTGCAAAAGGCTGTATCTGCTCAGATTGAGTTGTTATAATTTAGTGAAATGATAAAAATATACTGGGAGCACTTCCTAAATACGCCTTAGATCGACTGAAAGTGGACCACTTGATCCCCCATGGGCAGTTAATTTTCCTGGTCCCCTACGCCTTCCATGAACGATTTTCGACTGGTTTTTCAAATTATCATAGTTGAGGTAATCCATTTTCCATTCAGGCAAAATTTGATACCACACGGACCACTGTATGAAGAGATATGGCGCAACGAAAATGCGGAACTTGATGAGAAGAAGAGGGACGCGACAAGTTCCCACGCGCCAGCATTTGCCAAAGCAAGGCAGGCCCGTCACCCGAACGGTCGCCTTATGCTGACATAGCCACGCTTTTCCCTCCGGCCTCCGAATGCATCGGGGCGTACGCCTAACAAGCCGATCACCACCCAAAATCAAAGGCGTACGCCTTCGAGGCCGGGCACCCGAACGGGCCCTAAGATGCTAGAGACAGCGATAATCATCACATCCTCAAAATCTCCTGCTTCGTCTCAAGATCCATTGTCGACAAATTATGCATGATCACCTTCCCGTCCGACATCTTGACAGCCACCCGTCACTCACCCGTACTCGAATTGCGCAAAGGTGGGGAAGTGGCAAGGGCCTAGCATTCGCTGTCGTCAATGACGGAACGCTCTGCTCGGGACTGACAGAACGGCTCGTGGTTCTTCCAATCGGCCTTTTGACATTGTTTTCTGCAGTAATAAAGCTTCTTGTCGGTGTCGCAAGGCCCACCACCTGTCAGATGGAAACCACATTGGTGAGCATAACGTCTGGGTAGACATGCGCATGGCACTTACATCTAGAGAACATGACGCCTATACCGGCCTGGAAAGAGCACCCCGGTGCGTCACATATATACCTCAGGGGCATTTTCAACATCTTCTTCGCCTTCATCTTTTGCCTCTCCTTTGCTTTCTTTTCTTTTTCCTTTTCCCTTTTCTGCGCCCTCTCCTTTGCCTCCGATGAGCCTTCCAATGTGCATCGCTCGCCTCTATCTGAGATGAAAAGCGTAAATCAGTGCTTGCTTGGAGGTGGCCAGATCCGATTTACTGTCTCAATTGAACTTTCAAATTGAATGTTCAACTCGCTGCTCAGCTGCTCGATTTCCTCTGTTTCTAGGGTAGCGATGGGCATCTGACAGCATTTCTCAGCGTCGCTAGGTGCGGAGTGCGAGGGAAGAAGATCAAAGGTGCTGCCATGCCGCTTCCCCAGGACAGCCCAGACAGTGTCTGCCAGCCAAATGCACTGGGAGCGGTGAAGCGCGGAGCTTTCTGACTTCGTGTGCAGCAGATCGAGCAGACAACATACTTCCAGGAGGGCGATGACAGCGGGTTGTTCATAAACGGCGATGGGCGTGAGGTGGTTAAGGACTTCGAGGCTGGTGATCCGTCGAACCCGATCCTTCACAGGATGCTTCGAGCCTGCGGCCGGTGTCGGCGACGTGGTGGCTGTCGACTCCATGGAGGTCTCCAGCGGCTTTATGTTTGACCCATGAAACCGTTCGACCAGTAAATGGAAGGTCTCCTCGCACAAGTCGAATTTGCATTCCAGCACGAGGTATTCGTACTCTGACCACCGCAAATGGTTCTTGTAAAAATGGATTTTGCGAACGGTGCGAGAGTCGACCCAGCCGAATCGGCCATGGTTGGTGCAACCCATCAACATCGCTAGACAGCGCGAGACGGATGCGGGGTCCACGTGAAGTAAAGCTTGGTCGGCTTTGGGAAGACTTGCAATGCGTTCTGCAAGGTATTTCTCCCTCTTCCATATGCGGGCAATAGACGAGAAAGGCCAGAGGAGGGATGCAAGAAGATTGAGCGCCGTGTCGCGTTTCATCAGGAAGTAGATTGGGTGGTGGAGATGACTGGCAGAAGAGAACTGAGACTTTGTAAAGCCGGGCGTCCCCGAGAAGCAGAAGGACAACAGGAGTAAACCTCAGGCTGGGGCTAATACTAGCCATTTGCGACCAGAGGATCATTCCACGCAATGAGCTGGAGGTATGAATGATAAGGCATGTATAAGTTCCTGCCATCGACAAGTTAAGGGCTCTCCTCCGGCATTGCCAAAGGGCGGGTCCTGGAGTCAACTGTGTCATTAATTTGTGGTCCTATCATGATAATGCAGCACTTTGAAACCAAACGGCCAACGAATGCTAGAGCGGCATAAAAGCTGTAATCAAGAACTTCATACCTGGAAGCCATATGAGATGGCCATCCCCAGCTGGCTGAAAGGCCAGTGGCAGCTCCAGATACGTGCATCTGTGTGAGCAGGCGAAGGTTTGGCGTCAAGCGGCTACCGGACCGCGACAGGGGTTGAGTTTGCATTCAGCCAAGATGTGGCCTTGAATGGGCTTGAACACTAACCGCTAATTGACTCAAACGAAACAGGCCTACATCTAATGAAATATTTGCTCCTTTCAACCACCAAAATGTCCACAATCAACGTTCATCACTCAACATTCAAAACTCCTTCATCATGTCGCAATCCGTTACCGTTCGACCTCTTCCTCGCCCTCTGCCTTGCCTTCTTTGCGTTCCGTTGCCCTCTTCGCCATGTCCCGTTCTGCATCGGTCGCAAGCTGCATAAAAATTGTAAATCAGCAATCAATGGTTGTTCGAAGGAAAGAAGTCAACTCACTTCTTGGACCAGGACTGCCAGTTCGTCATCCAGCCTTTTGCTCAGCTGCTCAATGTCCTCCGCCTTTAGAGAGATGATCTCAAAACCTCTACATCTCCCAGCACCGCTGAGGCCGGAGGTGCCAGACTGAACGTCCTGATGCTCCTCTTCACTGAAGGTGTCATGATGCCGTTTACAAAGGACATCCCAAACGGTTGCTGTAAGCCAGTAGCACTGGCGATCGAGAAGGACATAGTCCTTGGCTTCTTGATGCAGCACTTGCAGCAGACACGCAGCTTCAAGCAGCCGGATGGGGGTGGGAGGGTGGTAGATAGCAATGGGCTTGAGGGGCTTGAGGGCATCGAGGCCAACAATCCCGTGCACCTGGTCCCTTACCGAGTGTAATGGTAACGGTTTGGTATTGGTGTTTGCAGGCTCCGTTCGGGTCTCTGCTGAGCCCGTGTCCGCGCCATGGGTCCGTTCGATGACGATGTGGAAGGTCTTCTCGGAAGCGGGGAATTTGCATTCCAGCACAATGAATTCATGTTCTGAACTCTTCGACTGGTCTTTAAAGAAGAATATGTTGGTGATAGTGTGAGAGCCGATCCCGCGAGACAGGCAACGCTCTGTGGCAGCCAGGAGTTGTGCCAGGAAATTATCAACGGAGACGGGTTCACTGCGAAGCAGGAGCCGGTCGGCATACGGGAGGTGGGCGATGTGTTCCTTAAGAGCTTTTTCCATCTTCCAGATGCGGAGGGCAGAGGAGAAAGGGCAGAGGAGGGACGTAAGGAGATCGAATGCCATATTGTGTTTCATTGGAAAGTAGACTGGGTGGCGGACGACTGGTCGCAGTCAACACTGAAACTTTGTCAATTGTAATTGGTCGGGCGTCCCCGAGAAGGAAAAGAAAAACAGGAGTAAAGAGGATGCTCCAAGGGAAGCCATGCCGGGCTTATGTGCTCGGTAGAGTTGGAATAGAAGATGTCCCTGCGGTTGCCCTGAGTCCGCGACTGGCGCCCTGAACAATTAGAGGGCCATTCGACGCAACGAGGTGTATAAGTTTCTGTCATCGACGCATTAACAATGGTTCGTCGGCGTTGCAAAAGTGCGGTCTCTGTCGGCAAAAGTGAACCTTAGAGCAACGTAGAAATTCAATGGGATCTTCGTACCTGAAAACCACTCAAGACGATCATTTCTCCAGCTAATAAAAGCTCCAACTAGTTCCTTGCATCTGCAAGAGCAGGCGAAAGTTCAATGGCGTCAAGCCAAGAAGCGCCCACTCGGGACCACAACAGGGCTGGGTGCTGAGTTTGAATTCCATCAGCGCGACCAAGACGCGGCACTTGAACGCGCTTGAACACGAACCGCTAATTGACTCGAGCATCGGAGGACCTGGGAAGGTTCTGCACACCGACGCCAGTTGTTTGGTCAATGTGGCTGCTTACAGCTCCGTTCGACGGCGATCTTGGGGACCTTTCTGCGCAGAGTAAGTGGGATGAACAGTAGTGGATACGCCAGCGCTAACGTCTACTCAGAAACCAAATTGTTGAAGCCTGGTTCCTCGTACTTGATTGGGAGGAAAGGCACTCACTTTATTGTGAACAACAAAAAGATATCGCACGAGCATGGAGAGTTTCAGGTCGCGCCAATGTCTGCACAGGATGCGGTCAGTTTGTCACGTTCGTTGCTGTAGGCCAGTTTTGCTGACATAGATTGGTTAGAGTAACCCAGGATTCACACCAGCTTTGACATACTATGGGAAGAAAAAACCATGGAGCTATACCAGAGGTGGAGAAAGGGTACAGGTTCTGGAAACGCAGGTTGCAGAGTTGAAGGATGGAGACACGGTGTCTATTGCCGGTGGAATCGAAGCCAAGTGAGCAGCACAACCCCTTTCTCCTACATAGAACGTTACTGACCCGTCACTTGCGCTTTGTTTTAGGGTTGTATGGATGCGAGTGTGCGTCTTCTCGAGCGCTCCCAAGGGCAAGTTGCCCGTTCAACCGGAGATTTGCGCTTCTCTAGGTAACTATCTCCTTTGCACCATTACCGAAACGCCATGCTAAGACACCCTAGGTATAAATTACAGCTTGGAACCAGCTGCCGAGGTCACACATCATCTGACTTCCACCTACTCTGCAACCCCCTCCCTTGCCACCTCCCTCATCGCGTCTTGCCAAATTGTCAAGCCAGAATGGCTGGAGGAGGTCATCCGCCTTGTCGAGTCCAGCACAGACTCATTTCCTACCCTTCCTCAAGTGACCAAGTACCGTCCAACATTCTCGTCCTCACTCCCTCCTACACACAAAGTCTTCAAAGTCTGGGAACCCAACGAAGAACGCCTTGGCTTGTTCAGAAAGTTCCGATTCCTTTGTGTAGGCGAGAAGGCGAGGGAAGTGTCCCTTGAATTTCGTACCCTTATCAACAGGGGAGAAGGTTCCATCGAGGTATTCGATGTAACTTCTGGGATTGACAAGTTCCAAAAGGCTGTACGGCGCGGCTTGGCAAAGGAGGGGAAGAGCCTGATCCTACTAGGTGAGCAGAGCTCGCTCGAGGCCGCAATTGGCAAGAACGCCTGGGCAGAGTTGGTTAATGAAGCAAAAGGGTAGGCATGTAACAATACAGAGCGTCAACATTTCTAACGCCAGTCTAGGGTTGGTGCTCGCTTCGTGTCACACGACACCCTTGTCGAGGCTGTTCTCAATGTTGACACTACGTTGTTGGAAAGCAGCAGTGCTTCAAGATCTATTCCGGAGAATTCTAGGAGTGGGGACACATCAGGTTGGTCTGCAACTTTTTCGTTTCTTTGCTGATCAAAACTGACTCTGCTGCAGCTGATATCACAATGTCCACCCCAATGGAGGAACGTCAAGCCGACGCCAAAGAAGATAGCCCACCACCTGCTCCAGCGCCTCGCAGACGACTCCTCAAGAGATCGAAAATCACAGCGGACGGCGAGAGCGAGGCAGGTGAAGCTTCGACATCAGCAACACCTGCTGCAACTCCTGTACCCACGCCCCCTGCTCAACCTGTTATACCCTCACTTCTGGACCTGGATGCGCCTGCTCCTCCCCCTCGTCGAGTACGCAGATACTCCTCACTGCATTAGGTTGTGTTTATTGATGGCGCGTTCATAGCCCTTGCTAAGGCGACGTCCACCGTCTGCCCAGCCTGAAGATACCTCTGGGACTCCCAACGCAGGAGACATGCCGCCCCCTCCACCACCAGCCCCTTCCGTTCTCGACTTGGATGTACGTCCCTACCTCCCCTGTCTCCTCCCGCCTGACACGCCTCATAGACTCCTCTACCTCAACGGCGACTCCTCAAACGTCGTACACGTGAGAAATCCGTTGATCCAACACCAGCTGCGGCCACTGGCTCGTTGTTGGGACAGAGCTCAGTCCTCGAAGATTCTTTACCCCTCCGCCCACCTCCACTCAAAAAGTTCAAAGCATTGTTCGAAGCTAGTGATCCTTCCCGGCTTGAGTCTGGGTTCCTAGAAGACTCTGCTGGTGGTGGCGGAGAAGGAGAAGGTGGTGGGACGTTTGGTAATGGCTCTGGGAGTATACCCGGCGACTCGAATACGAGTGATACCCAGACTCAAACTCAGACTGGAAGGACGCAGAGAAGGCTTGCCAGTGGTGGGAGCAGCGGGTTAGACGCCTTGCGGGAAGAAGAGGAAGAGGAGAGCATGAGGCAGACTCAGGGCGGCACTGTTGTGAGGGGGAAGAAGAGAGGAATCGAAGATGTCGATGGGGATGCCGAGATGGGGGACAACACTGCAAAGAAGCAGGCCGTGGATGAGAATCGGGTTGATGGAGGGGAACCGAGGCAGATGTACACACCCAATGGCGTGCTTATTCCTCCCGATCCCAGTTCCAAGAAGCCAGTCGCAGTAAACGGCAAAGATGAAAGCTCCAAGAAGAAAGACAAGGCAAAAGGAGCACCATTGGGCGAACCTGACAAGGACGCCGCCTTTCTCAAAGCTGTCGCTTCCACCAAAAAGGGCAAGAAACACGAAGACGATTTCGATCGGGAGTTTAACAAGCTCAAGATTTCGAAACCGGTGGTGTTGAAAGAGGTCGAGGTGGAGACTGCACCAGAGGACCAGTGGAAGGTCCTGGAGGACTTTGGTGATGATAGTGGCGTAAGGGGCAATTTCATGACGATTTGTGAGATGCCGGTGTTCAGGGAACGGGGGAATCGGAAGGAGAGGGAGATGAATCCAGAGTGGCAGGGGATGGCGAATTTCAAAAAGTTTAAAAAGGTGCGTTTGTGCTTGGGTGAATTGAGTGCAGGATGCTTATTGGAATGATAGAAAATTGCCCCCGGGACTGAGAAACCAAAGGTTGATTTGTTTGTGAACAACTCAGAGGAACCTTGTACGTCTCCTCATTCGCTTTCAAGCTTTCCAAGTCCATTAACCATTGTCTCCTTTGTAGCACATCGAAAGGCGAGCTCGTCTCAAGCTCACAAAACACAAGCCATGAACGGACCCAGAGGGAAGAAGAGGCTCGCCACACTCGATGAAGACCGAGAAATGTCCGACGGCCAGCACTCCGGAGACGAAGTTGAAGCCCTCGTCCAGCCAGTCAAGAAACGAGCTCGGACTGGGAGCGTTTCCAGTACCCTCGGCACAGCGAACAAACCACCGTCCAGGGCAGGCTCCCGGGCTGCATCTAGATCCAGATCCGTAGTCCCGACGCAGACAAAGGGCAAGGGGAGAGCCAAGAGCCAACAATCCGCGGACGAGGACCGACTGTTCTTGAGTGACGAAGACGAGAGTCAGAGTCGGTTTGGGTTCCAAACCCAGCCTAACACAAGGAGGAGTGGAAGAAAAGCAGACGTAATGGCGATGGATGTGGATGTTATTGACATGACTCTTGAAGATGGTGGTGAACAGGATGAGGATGATGAAGAATTTGGGAGTGGGACGATAAAGAGTCTGGAGAGAAAGGTGGAAAAGGCCAAGACGCGCCAGCAGAGTCAGGCTCCAGAGAAGGGCACAGGGAAGGCCACGAAAGGGAAGGGGACGAAGAAGAAGCCCGTGGTTGTGCATGATGATTCGGATGATGATGCTGTGTTCAAAGGGTTTTGAACGTGTGTCGTGGCCTGCTGTATGCACTCCGGGTTTTTCATCTCATTTTGCATTTCATTCACTTTTGGAATCGACACGCTTTACATTAACGTTCAACACAGTAACGACATTATTAATTGCCTTACGCTTTACCACTCGACACCTTAAGACCCCCCTTATGCTTTGCGAGTCATTAATCTTGCGGAGGCGCTTCGACAGCGAACACAGTCTCCTCAGTACTACTTCGGTAGCGAGATATCATCGGGATAAATAAAGGAATTGGAAGGAGAGACGTAGCTCAAGTACATTGAGAATACCAATCGTTGACCTTGCTACAGGTCGAGCCGGCGACGCAGCAAGTAACTCCCGACCAGCCAGTCCCACCACACTGTCCCCATTTAGCAACACAGTTGCCCGAACCGGCAGTTGTCGTAGGGAAGGGTGAAGACACTGACGTTGACGAGATAGGTGGCGTTGAAATAGTGGTGGCGATTGATGTGGTTGGATTTATGGTAGATGGAGCAGTGTTAGAAGGCAGCGCTGTGGCCCAAGGATAGGCCGTCGATGTTGCAGACCAGGGTGACAGGTTGTTGTAGTCCCTAGTGGTTGACGTGTTGAAAAAGACCTTTTGGAGAAATGGTACCACGTTCGCGCTGATGATCTGTCAGTACGTCCAGTTTTACTGGACTAGATGTAGCTATGCTTACTGCCCTGAGGTATCACAATGACCTTTCGGATCGCCATCCCGATCCGGTCTTCCACTCCCAGCCATCTGTATACGGCCCTTGCGGCTGGATAAACGATAGTGGCGGTCCCCCTCGCATTGACATATGGATCACTCTGGCCTTCGTCAATGACTATATACCTTGGCGCAATGGCGGCAGCAATCATATGAGAATCGTAAGGAAGCCTCTGGTGATTATTCAAGAATCCGCTGATGGTACTGGATGTCCACCACGGAGCACCTTGCTTGCTGTTCTCTAGATTCTCACCTTGACCAGAGAGCTGCCAATAGCGGTAGGGACCGAGCCCTTGAATTCCACTAGACATGGGAACGGTGATCAGGATGCGGTCATCGAAAAGGCCAGCAGCAAGGGCCGCTTTGCCCAGACGTGAGCAACCTGTGACTGCCGTCTTTGTAACGTCAATCTCTGGTACTACGGCGTTGATTGCGTCAAGTGTTCTATAGAAGAAACGATTAGATCGGGAATCATATCGCATAATATACCTACCTGTGAACGCCCCAGGCCCATGCGGTCAAGACGCCTAAGAACACGGTTAGAAGATGCCTCGTGTGCCAAAGCCAGTCAGTCACTCACCAATGTCGTGGCCATTGTACAGGCTCCAGAACGCTCCTGTCTTGGCGTTACTATCAGGGGCAACGTTCCCGTAGTTGATAGTAATAACGGCAATTCGAGCATTGGTGTACGCTGCGTTGTTAACACCTCCAATGGCCAGCATGACAGGAACCTTGTTTGTCGGGCTCGCACCACTTGGAAGGGCGATGGTAGCGGTGAACGAACCACTCTTTCCCCCAGTACTGATGTTCACTGTCAGCGTATTGCCGCTACGACTTCCAGTTACCGTCTCCGCTGAATGATCAGGGTAGAACCCGAACTGGTACTCTTGCAAGAGGCGCTTGATCTCGGGCTGTCGACAGTTGTACCATTCGTCAACAGAGCTGACTCGGCGATCGAGGGTGAGGTATTTGAATGGGTCGGGAAGTGTGGTCTCAGAAGGAAGACTGCTTGGTGCAGGACGAGGATCTGGGAAGTTTGGGCATTGGACTTGGGCTGACGAGGATGGCAGGAACCCTGCAAGGGCGGCAAGGAAGAGAGGGAGTGGCTTCATTGTACAAAGGTGAGGACGGTCCTGACCAGGTCCGGTGAGCTTTTATAGGCCCAAGAGCACCGGATGAAGAGCGTACCGTGGCTGGGATAGGGCCGAGCATTTATCCGCCAAGTGAGATGGTGCAGAGCTAGTCCCTCTCTCGGTTCTTCTGTACATGTGAGGCGCCAAGTAGTTGCCTATGAGATGTTCGCTTCGAATGGAAATGTCAAGACTCGTAGACACAAGTCCCTATACTTTATCGCGTTCCAATTCTTGAACCGAAAGCGCAGCCTCTATACATGGAGACAGAGGCTCAATAAACGGCCCGCCGGACTGTCTCTGCGTAGTGGTCATGCTCTTCGATTAAACCTTGCAAAGCAAAAATCTCCCATACCGTTTAAGAGGTTCATCCGATCTGCATCTGCCCAGATGGCGACAAGGAATCGATGAGTAGATACAAGTCCACGTCATGAGCCGTTTCAGGAGCGTCGTACTCGTATCGTAGTTATACCTAGTTAACGCATCATCGAACCTACCTTCAAAAGCAGGCCACTGGTGGTTGGGTCACATACCCGGAAAGGCAGGAGAGGTGTAGAATTGAGCGATCTAGTCTATGCTAGGGTGCCAGGAGAGCTGACTCAGACTGACCCCGCCTGTCAACATTTCAACGAAGCTGGCTGCTTGGAGCAGGAACCCCGCCAGAATTTACCTATTTATAGTATGTCATCGTCAGCTGCGACACTCGCGGCTGGGACGGGTGATAAGCAAACGTATTGTTTAGCTCGACAGAAAAGCCTATATCTTTCATCCTGGACTTGCGGATGTGGAGAACCATTCGAGAAGCAAGAAGATTGTGTGCAACTCCTTGTGGTCTGTGGAACCACGTGAATTAATGAAGGAAGTTGAAGTGGAAATGCCGGAGGACGTACACGACTAGGAGCAAGCGATACCTCTCCTGTACGTCTCTTGAGCATAAAAGTCTTGATTTATTAGTAGCCGCGGCTTACCGGCGCAAATGAGGCAACTATGGCGTTGGCAACCGACACGACTATGCAAGCTCTCGTAAGAACTCCTTCTGTTCCCGGCAGTTTACTCACTTGCAATCGTGATGATGTAGACCGCTCCGTCACGATAGAGCACATTCCTCAAGACGCCGTTGGCTATGCTCCTATGAATCCGCAACCCGAACCATAGAGAAAGACCTGCAGTGACTGTTGAAACTTTCAGTCCTGAAGCACGGACCCAGCAATCCTTGCTGACTCACAGAGGGAGTTATAAAGTAAAGTTACAGCGCACGCCATCATAAACCGACCCAGCCCTGGCGTCTGACCCACACATGCCTTCAGCGCCGCGTCCGGGGAGGAAATCCAGCGATCCTGCGAGATATATAGTCCAAGGCAGGTCAAGCAAGTGACAGCAACCACCTAAAACATTGGTTAGCATCGTATTTCGACAGTAAAATGGCCATACACAATCTACCCACAGAGATATGGACGACGAGAAAGACCTTCATACCGCGACTTCGACCAGAAAGGGCATAGAGTCGAATGTAGACAAGAACTAGGACGGGTGAGTAACCCCCGCCATGGAAAAGGACCATTTCAATGACTGACTATCGGCAGCGAGCATGGTGAGTGCCATCCCCACTAACGGTAGACGTTTATGAGTATGGGATGAACTATTGCCCAGCAAGGAGCCTACCAGTGGACGCAGAGAACAAGATTTGGCAGGCTCGCGGTGAAAGACCCGAAGGAGCATCATTGTCTGCATGGGACTTCAGTTGAAAAGCTGGGCGACTGAGACTCGAACACTAACAAAGAACCAAGACGGCAAGAGCGACGAACGGGAAATATCGATTGACGAAGTAAAGGGTCTTCACAGGCACCGAAGGTCCTTTCCAAACCAATTCGACCTGCTGACGTTCAGTAAAGTATATTCCAAGTACGTTTACCCCACAAATTTTACCTCGAGTTGAAGCGTTTGGACAAGCTCTAGAACCTAGAAATGTGGGGCTAACGTTGTAGCCATCGTTTTGGCAACGCGATACACTCACCAAAGTTGTCAAGCTGGCACCTACCGCCCGTAGGGTGAGTATTGGTCGGTTTGGGAAGGGAAGCATACATTACATATCAAATACTGAGCGCCAAGCTTCATGAGAGATATGCAATAGCGAAACTTGACGTGCAACTCACATTGGTATACCTCGAACTAATGTACCCGGAAGCTAAGACTTCGTCGGGGATTACCTGTAGTCGACCTTCCATGCCAGAATTCGGCGCAGCCTCACAGCAAACAGAGAGATTTTAGAGTAGAGTTTTCAGATCATTGCCTGCCTTACCGTCTATATATGCACCGCTGTTGGAATACCTAGGCTGAGTGGGAGATCAGCAAGAACATCAGGCACAACAGCCATGTTTGGGCGCCGGCTTCTCATGTCTGTTCGACTTTGTTCCTTCGATCTCCTCCATTCGGGGACTACCGACCACAGAACCTGATGTCCTCCCTACCACGAGAAAAGACGATATTCATGAAGGTGATGGTCCGGGATTCTCTTGATGAACCTTACTTTCAGCGGCTAACACCACTAATGATTCGGGAAGCGAAGCGTCTCTCTCCACAGATTGATGCAGAAACAGCTGATGGTATGCAGCCACGACGAAGATTCCATCCAAGAAGCAGGAGGCAGTGGGGTTCAGGTGTGATGTGATAGAAGAGCATCAAGCACCAGATTGTTTCAGTGGCATAACCAGTGCCATGAACTCTGCAGTCAAATAGGACCGATGCCCGTCGTTTTGACAGGACGTAACAAGAGCAAAGAGCAGGTTATACGTGAAGGGAGTGTCGATGGACCAGTGCAGTCCGTCATCGTGGTCATGGTCAAGAGCGCTTGCTGAGATTCCTGCGCTTGATCCGCTATCTCCCCGTCCTATTCTCGTTTGGGAATTGAACCCCATTCATCATTTATCCGTACAAGATCGTAAAAGTTATAGAATCTTATCTGTACACCAGACGGTATATGAATTGTTGAGCTATTCCTGAGCTGGTGGGTTGTTCCCAAACACGGATGCTGCAAATCGACCGATTTCTCGTACATATTCCTCCTCGAAATCATAGAACATCGCATGTCCGCCTTTAGGAAAGTCGTAGGTGATCATGTTGGTAAAATTGCGTTCCAGAAGGGCCTTGAGAACACCAGACTGGATAGATGTATCCTTTCCACCTGTGATCAGCAAAGTCGGAAATCCTGCTGCACCAGCTCTGAGCAGCGGCTCGGGGTCTTGCTCCCGGGCGAAGAGCAGTTGCGTTGAAAGCGGTCCAACGAGGGCTGCAGATCCAATTCACGACCACTTCCTCTCGGCGGGCACTTTCTCGGGCTCGTTTGAGACGGACTCTCCGATCTTGATACGGATGTCGAGAGCGGCGGTTACATTGTCGAAGGAGACCAGGCTTGGCAGGACCTCGCTGATGAGAGAAGGGTGTGCCACCTCTTGGAATGCAAGTCCGTTCCAGGGTACTGCGGCGATATAGATAATTCCTGATATGGCTCTTGGACCCAGGTGGGAGAATATGTCTGCGACGACGGTGCCTGAATGTGGTCTTTTGTCAGTGTATCACCTTGCATCGCACAAATTACACACCTCCGTAGCTCCTGACATGAGAGGCTACGCATCTCACATCAGCAGCGCAAGGCATATAGGGGCAAGGTGCTTACAAGCCAATGTAAATGGGCGAGACCAAACCAAACTCGTGAACAACGTTTGCAAAGTCCTCGGAAAAGAGATGGGATAAATACCAATACCCAGCAGAGGTCGTTGGCTTTCCGCTGCGGCCATGCCATCGGAGGTCGTACGCGACCTAATGACAGGCGAACATTAGCTAAAGGCCCCTACCAGTCAGAATTGCTTCAAAAGATCGACGTTGGCCATTATGCTCGCCCAAATGAGAGCACTGAAAGCATATCCATGAACTAATACGAGACTGGGCAAATGGTTTTGGCCAACAGCCGTGGCGAAGATCTGTGTTCCATCAGACGCGTTGATCTACCTCTCCACCACGGGTTGTAACACGGCCATTGTGCTGTTGGAGGCCATCTCTGAGAAAGGCGCTGTGTAGTATCAAAAGCCATTTTCTTCAGCTTTTATATCGCAAAATCCAGGTCTCAAAGCTGCATGATAATCCCGAGCCCCCCTGCTATTCGGCGCTCAATCAGTCAGCAGAGGATGATTCAGCGCGGAAAGATGGCCCCTAGGGTACTAGTATCGCGAAATCCAGCTCAAGAGACGCGAAAGGCGCCTTCGGGCGCCCATGGTACCCATGGTACCCGAGTTGGGCCAAGTCTTGGAAAATGCGAGGCAACGGTCTGTTACTATTCCCTATTCCTACCCGAGTAGAAAGGTGTTTCAGCAAAACGGCATGTTCAACTTTGAGATGGTGCGCTGCAAAGTTCAACTCCGCTCGTTCCCGTGTGAGAAAATAGCTGAATCCCATTTTATTCGCCGTATCTTCGAATATGTATGATGATGGAAGACATGACTCAGGGTCTTGCATATATATTAATATAAGATGTATTTACTGCTGAGCTATTATTAAAGCTATTCCTAAGCCATTGTCTTGTTCCCAAACACGGATGCTGCAAATCGAGCAACCTCTTTCGCATATTCCTCCTTAAAGTCGTAAAACATAGCATGTCCAGCCTCGGGGAAGTTGTAGGTAGCCATGTTGGTAAAGTTACGTTCCAAGAAAGCCTTGAGGACATCAGACTGAACGAATATATCTTTCCCACCTGTGATCAGCAAAGTGGGAAACCCTGCCGCCCCAGCTTTAAGCAACGGCTCGGGATCTTGCTCCCGTGCGAGGAGCAGCTGTGTTGAAAGCGGTCCGACAAGCGATGCAGATCCGATCCATGACCACATCCTCTCGGTGGGCACTTTCTCGGGCTCGCTTGAAATGGACTCTGCGAGTTTGATACGAGAGTCGAGGGCGGCGGTTACGTTGTCGAAGGTGGTCAATCCTGGCACGATTTTGCTCACGAGATGAGGGTGCGCAACCTGTTGGAAGGCATCTGCCCAGGGCACTGCGGCGGTGTAGATGATGCCTGAAATGGTTCCTGGATCTAGGTGAGAGAAAATGTCTGCGACAACGGTTCCTGAAAAGGTTTTTTGTTAGGGTGGAAGCTTTACGCGTGTCGCACAAGTAGCATACCTCCGTAGCTCCTGAGAGGAGAGAGTATCTCGCATCAGCGACGTACAGAATATGGTGACAATTAACATACCAGCCAACGTAGACAGGCGAGTCCAAGCCAAATTCTCGAACAACATTTGCAAAGTCTTCAGCAAAGAGATTCGACAAATACCCAGCAGAGGTCGTTGGCTTCCCGCTACGGCCATGTCCTCGCAGGTCGTATGCAACCTATTTATAACTCAGTCACAGTGGGGTGCATCAACAGAAATTATTCACTGACCAAATAAAACTGCTTTAACAAATCGCTATTCGCTATTATACTCGCCCAGATGAGAGTACTGAAAGCATATCCGTGGACGAATACGAGACTGGGCAAATGGCTTTGACCAACTGCCGTGGCGAAGATCTGTGTTCCATCGGACGCGGTGATATACCTCTCCACCACAGGCTGTAAGGCAGCTATCGCGCTGTTGGAGGCCATTTTTGGGAAAGAGTGCTGGGAAGCATCAACAACTCCAACCTCAGTGAGCTTTTATACAAGTCCCAAAGTTGCTTGATAATGAAGAGTGCCACTTCAATAAGTCAGCAGAGGATGAATCAGCGCAGCTTTCTCGGGTTTCTCGAGATACGCCGCGCAAAGGGGCCTGTGAGAACCGATGGCGCTCGAATTCAAGTTGGCACAAGAGAACGTGGGGCAACGAACATGAGTCTGTCTCCATTCCTTCCTGAGCACTAATGACACTGTTTTAGCAAAACAGCATGTTCAATGAGGTGGTGCCCGTGTGTCTTGCAAAATTCAACAATTGACTTTGCGCGTTCCTATGTAAGAAATGAGCTATATCTTGGAATGGGCTTGTATGTACATTACAGGGTGTATAGACCGTTGAGCCATGAACGCTATTCCTAGGCCACTGTCTTGTTGCCGAATACAGATGATGCGAATTGAGCGACTTCTTTCGCATATTCCTCCTCGAAATCATAAAACATAGCATGTCCAGCCTCGGGGATGTCGTAGACAGCCAGGTTGGTAAAGTTACGCTCCAAGAAAGCCTTGAGGACATCAGACTGAACGAATGTATCTTTCCCACCTGTGATCAGCAAAGTGGGAAACCCTGCCGCCCCAGCTTTGAGCAACGGCTCGGGGTCTTGTTCCCGTGCGAGGAGCAGCTGTGCGGAAAACGGCCCGACGAGCGATGCAGACCCGATCCATGACCACATCCTCTCGGTGGGCACTTTCTCGGGCTCGCTTGAAATGGACTCTGCAAATTTGATACGAGAGTCGAGGGCGGCGGTTACGTTGTCGAAGGTGGTCAATCCTGGCATGATTTCGTTCAGAAGATAAGGGTGCGCAACCTGTTGGAAGGCATCTGCCCAGGGCACTGCGGCGGTGTAGATGATGCCTGAAATGGTTCCTGGATCTAGGTGAGAGAAAATGTCTGCGACAACGGTTCCTGAAAAGGTTTTTTGTTAGGGTGGAAGCTTTACGCGTGTCGCACAAGTAGCATACCTCCGTAGCTCCTGAGAGGAGAGAGTATCTCGCATCAGCGACGTACAGAATATGGTGACAATTAACATACCAGCCAACGTAGACAGGCGAGTCCAAGCCAAATTCTCGAACAACATTTGCAAAGTCTTCAGCAAAGAGATTCGACAAATACCCAGCAGAGGTCGTTGGCTTCCCGCTACGGCCGTGTCCTCGTAGGTCGTATGCAACCTATTTATAACTCAGCCACAGACGGGATGATTCAATAAAAAGTATTCACTGACCAAATAAAACTTCCTCAACAAATCGCTGTTCGCCAGTATACTCGCCCAGATGAGAGTACTGAATCCATATCCGTGGACGAATACGAGACTGGGCAAATGGCTTTGGCCAACGGCCGTGGCGAAGATCTGCGTCCCGTCCGACGCGGTGATGTACCTTTCCACCACAGGCTGTAAGGCAGCTATCGTGCTGTTGGAGGCCATCTCTGAGAAAGAGTGTTGTGAAGTGTCAGCGGCTGCAAGCACGAGCTTTTATCCAGACCTCAAAGGTTCTTAATAAGGCAGAGTTCCACTGCGATCTGCGCTCAATGAGTCAGCGATAAATCAGCGCGGAAGGATGCTTTCCCCGGTTTCTCGAGATACATGCGCAAGGGACCTGCGAGCGCCCATGATGTCCGAATTCAAACTGGACGAAATATTCGAAAATGGGAAAATGTAAGGCAATGAACATGGGCTTGCCCCCATTCCTGGCGCCGCTGCAAGTAACTAAATCTCATCCCATTTGGAACGGGATCGTAAAAAACATGACACCATTGTCTGTGAACCATAAGGTATATGATAGACCACTGAGCTACGACCGCTATTCCTGAGCCACTGTCTTGTTCCCAAACACAGAAGCTGCAAATCGAGCGATTTCACGCACATATTCCTCTTCGAAATCGTAAAACATAGAGTGTCCACCTTTCGGGAAGTCGTAGGTAGCCATATTGGTAAAGTTGCGTTCCAGAAGAGCTTTGAGGAGATCAGATTGGATGAACGTATCTTTGCCGCCCGTGATCAACAAAGTAGGAAACCCAGCTGCGCCCGCTTTGAGTAGTGGCTCGGGGTCCTGTTGGCGTGTGAGGAGCAGCTGCGTTGAAAGCGGTCCGACGAGGGCTGCAGATCCAATCCATGACCACTTCCTCTCAGTAGGCACTTTCTCGGGCTTGTTTGAGATGGACTCTGCGATCTTGATGCGGGAATCGAAAGCGGCGGTTACGTTGTCGAAACTGACCAAGCCTGGTTGAATTTCGTTGACGAGATAAGGGTGTGCCACCTCTTGGAACGCTTGTCCATTCCACGGTACCGCGGCGGTGTAGATAATTCCCGAAATGGCTCCTGGATCAAGGTAGGAGAATATGTCTGCGGCAACAGTGCCTTAATGGAATGTTAGAGTTCAAACGTCACGCGTATCGCAGAAGTGGCGTACCTCCGTAGCTCCTATAAAGAGAGGGCGCCATGTCAGCGACGTAGAAGTATCGGGTAGACGAAGGCGTACCAGCCAATATAAACAGGTGAGTCTAAACCAAACTCTCGAACGACGTTTGCAAAGTCCTCAGCAAAGAGATGGGACAAATACCCAGCAGGGGTCGTTGGCTTCCCGCTACGGCCATGCCCCCGTAGGTCGTACGCAACCTATTTATAATTCAGCCACCATGTATCAATAGACAGTATTCACTAACCAAATAAAACTTCTTCAACAAATCGCTGTTCGCCATTATGCTCGCCCAGATGAGAGCACTGAAAGCATATCCGTGGACGAATACGAGACTGGGCAAATGGCTTTGACCAACCGCCGTAGCAAAGATCCGTGTTCCATCGGACGCGGTGATATACCTCTCCACCACAGGTTGTAGCACAGCGATCGTGCTGTTGGAGGCCATTTTTGAGAATGAGCGCTGCGAATAGCACAGAGCTATCAGCAGCCGGTTTTTATGCTCTCCGAGTTGGTGGATCATACCGCGCAGCCGAGCTATATCAGTCAGCAGAGGGTGATTCAGCGCAGAAGGGCGGCTTCTCGGGTATCGCGAAATCTAAATTTAAACCAGGAGACGTGCGAGGAGCCTGTGGGCGCCCATCACACCCGGATTGGGCGTTTCTTGAAATCCGTGAGGTGACGAGTATGAGGTTTGGAGTCAATACTGTTTGAATACAAAGGGGAATATTTCAGAAAAGCTGAACGGGGTGGCGTGCCTTGCAGAGGTCAATGGTAGACTGACATTTATGATTAACCCTTCGTGAACACATGCATTAGGAGAAGGTCTCAAGCTAGGTAGAATGCTATCCAGATGTCATTGAGCAAATCTCCTGTGCATGATCGGAGAGCGCGCCCCTAAGCCTCTGTTTGGGTCGACATGAGATACGCATTTCGAAGCTTCGAGCTTCGGTGCTTACATGTGCACATACAATCTCCTGACAGCTGGCAGTGTGGCGCACAACCTATTGAACGGCTGCAATGGGCGGGCGATGAGCCTGATTGTGGGGAAATACATGATGCTGAAAGTGACGATTCGGTACACCCATCGAGTTTTAATTCGGTTCAGAGGTAGAACATTCAAGAGGTGACGATGATTCGATGTCCAAGAAACGCCATTGTGCAACGACGTCATCAGTGGCGGTGAAGCGCGTTTATGATCGAAAGAATGTGTTCGCCGAGCTTGGTACTTACCGACGTCCACGACGACTGACCATGGTCCATCGAGGCGCAGACGCTCGTCTACTCTCAAACCTTACAGCCCAGGAAAAAGAGTATTCGAAACAGTGGACGTCGTTGCTTCATGCATCGAGCTCGTCGTTGGCTGGCTTCACTGCCTATGCGGCCGCGTCTGAACCGACGACCTCGAGGGCGATACTCAATGTCGCAGGCGTGCTTGCTGCCGCGGATGACGCGCTAGCAGGCTACAGAAGGGCAATAGAGGACTGGAGGGATCTTCTCAAGGGTCTCCAGCAGCTGGAGGAAGAAGTGGGAAACATCGTTCGTGACCGTGAAATCTTGTAAGTTTCATCTACTCCAGTCACTGCGAAAGCTGGACATATTTCTTTCCAGAGTGACAAGGTTGATAAAGGCTTCGAACAAGTCGGCTTCCAACTCGAAGCCGTCGACGCCCAGTCTACGTCGCTTCTCTGCTTCGACGAGCTCTGTTAACCTTCAGAACCAGAACCGTTCAATACCAACGTCCACCAAGCTTGCAGCTGCACAGTCAGAGTTGCAAGCCTGCGAGACTCACTTGGCAAGCAAGGAACGAGAGTTGGTCTACAGAAGATTCCAAGTGATTAGAGATGGCCTCTCTTTGCGGGGACGGGCTATGGTTGAAACAGGCCATACCTGGACGCAACTCGGGAACGAAATAGGCGGAATTGTGGAGCAGGAACTTGGTAATGGAGGCAGTGGAAGTGGTGAGATTTGTCTCTCTTCTTGCGGATCTCCTTCTAATATCCATTCAGCTCAACAACGGGAGACTCACGGCAAACCACTTCCACATCCTGCAGCTTCTGCGAGCTCAATACACGTTCCCGGCTCTTTCGATTCGAATGTATCCTCTGAAGGGAGTAGTGGCCAGCATCCTCGACGGCGGAATTCGATACACATCCCGGCTGCACACGCCATTGGGTCCGAGATTGGCATGCCAATTCCCTTCATGGACACGGCGCCGTCATATGAGGACGAAGGGCCAAGACAGGTACGTTATTCGGCCCTACGTAGGCTTTTGCTGAACATCGCTCTAGAGCCCATCCTTTCGCGAAGAGAAGCGTTTATCTCGCCCTCCGATACAGCAACAAGGCCCAGTGCGGGGAAGCTGGGTCAGTCAACAGACTAGCGATGAGGATTGGCAAGATGCAAACGACGGCTGTACGTACCTGTGTTTTCGTTCACACACCTACTTCCTGACCATGTGCAGTTTCAGACGATCAACTCCCATCGCCCGTCGGGAGCGGAGGTCACCCTCAGGTGGTAGGAGCACCTGTTCCTGTCCGACCGACATCCCTCCTCCAACGCTTGTCAACAAATCCCTCCGATCCACCTCACCTGGGTGACTCTACAAGAGCCATCAATGCGCCATCTGTACCACTCTCAGTACCATCCGCTCCAGGCTCTGTTTTCCTCTCGGACGAGTACCGAAACTTCAGGGATTCCAGCTTTCACCCAGCCCCTCAAGTCAATGGAAACTCCACCTACACGTCAGACGTATCAACAGATTCGCCAATTCGCGGCGCAGCACCAATAACGACCTCGCTGTCGAATTCATCGTCAGAAGGCGAGGGGCAGGTTGTGACAGGACGGCATGTTCATGTGGCGGGTGTCAGCACTGGAGAGAGCTCGGATGGCTCTCCGCATGCGGAAGAATATCGATATGCCGTTGCCCCACCTCGCGCTATAGAAGTCACTAGGAGTACCGGAGGCACGACGACCGCGAAAGAGATAGGTGGTCTGAGTGTCATAGCTTCAGAAGCCAGTCCAACATCTTTAGCCTCCAACAGTACTCTTTTCACTGGCACAGAGATGAACGAGGAGACAAAGTCTGAGGAGAAGCGAGACATTGTGCCAACGAATGAAGCATCGGATTACATCTCTGCCCAGCCGTCTGCGTCCAAATCCAGTGAAGGGCCCACTGTCTCACCTGCTCTCTTTGACTCATCATCACCACCGTTCACTCCCATTCCGCCTGTTGTCCTCACTCCCATCCCTCCAGTCGTTCAACAGATGGAAACCCCATCTCAGCCAACTTCCACACTGCCATCAACGACATCTCAGACGCAGACAACAAGTGAGACAGCCGACGCCTCTCCGAATGCCTATGGTTCGCTATCAAAGTCACAGCGCAAGAAGCAGAAAAAGAGGGCGAAACTAGCACAATTGGCGAAGGAATTGGAGGATCCAACAGGTGCTGCGCAGAGTGGGGAGGACGTGGAGGTTAGGAAGCCTGGCACATTAGAGACAGAGAACTTGCAGGAGATGGGTGTCTTGAAGGTTGCAGCCCAAGAAGAAAGTGCACCGGTTCAAGAGGCGCATCCTACGTATCTTCCTCCACCGATTCACATCCAAAACGAGTCTATCCCCCCAGCTGAAACGAAAAAGCTGCCCGCCGAGGCTCCTGAAGTTGCATCGTACGAGCAAGAGACTATCAAGCAGTCAAGGAAGCGCTCCGACGAGAACGTTGTCTCGGTGTTCTCAGTCCCAGCTGAAGGTTCGACGAGAGATTTACCTTCGAATGGTGAGTTTACTCCTCAAGATATCGGACGTCTTTTACTCATACTTGTCTTAGGCCACGCTCATGGTGCAGCCACGCAAGAGACTGAGCTGAAGCAAATCGTCGACAAGGATATCCCTGTACAGGCCCCAGCTCATGTGGAACAGGAACAGAAGATGAATCAAGCGACTCCTATTCCAAAAGCGTCTGAAGACGAGGTGCACGACTCGCCTACAACAATCGATGAGGCTTCCCTTCCTCCTCCTTTACCCCTTCCTTCCACGTCCACTGCCACTCCTACTCTTGCTCCAATCGCCATCCCGGTGCCTGTGGCTGTACCCGCTGCTGCCCCAGCTTCTACCGTTGTCGCACCTCCATCGCCAACGACTCATAAGGCAGAGAAAAGAACTAGCGTCCTTGGACGGCTGTTTGGACGAGGTCGTAACTCTGGGTCGAACAAATCTGCTGAGGTGGCATCGAGCGAGAAGCAAGCTGCGACTGCAAAGACCGACGGTGCTCATCCACCTGCTTCACCTACAGTCACTCGAGCTCTTGAGCAAGAGCCGCCTACTTCTTCTCCAACCCAGCATGCTCCGCCTCCCGCAATCGCTCCAGCCATTCAAGCCCAAAACAGTGAAGAAAGTGGGGTCATGGTTAACAGGGACGAAGCAGACGAAGCGAAGACTCGTGAAACCCCCAAGGAACCAGTTGCGACGTCTGCAGAGGAGACGAATGGGCAGGCTCATAATATTCAAGGCCAAGTTCTCTCTGTTCCCGAAGGCTTCCCTGTCCCTCCGGACCTCTCACCCATGCCAACTGTGAAGGAGGTTCAGGGCATGCAACTTGTGCCGGCTCCACAGAAAGAGCCTGCTTCTTCGCACTTTTCTTATGAGGCGAGTATCGTTGCGGCTCCCTCTGCTCCGCCACCACCGCTTCCTCAGCAGCCCCCTCCTGCCCCAGCCCCAGCCCAGGAGGCCCCGACCCAAGCTCAGCCTACCGCTGCCGCTCCGACACCTGCTGCAGAACCGCAGTTGCATCAAGTCGCCCCAGAGTCCACTGTTCAGCGTCCTTACAAACTCAGTCGCAAGGAAAAGAGGGAACGCGAACGACAGGACAAGGAGCGCGAGAAGGAAGAGAAGGAGAGGCAGAAGGCGTTGGAGCGTGAAGAGCGGGAGCGAGAAAAGGCTTCGGAGCGCGAGTCGAAGGAGAGGGAGAAGAGGGAGAAACTTGAGAAGAAGCAGAAGGAACGGAATGCCCCCAAGACGCACAAGGGGTTATTTGGTGGCTTGAAAGGCTTCTTTGGAGCGGACGAGGATGATGCTCACCCTAGGGCTAGCCAAGAGTCGGGAGCTAGTCGTGGTCGATCTGAGATCGTCGAGACTGATGGGACTGCGACGACTTGGGCTCCTCCTGCGCCTACCACGACACGTTCTGCTCCAGCCTACACCAACCCCATGGACACCGCATCGCGTCCAAAGCATGAAAGAAGGGACAGCAAAGGGGGGCTGGCTGGCTTGTTCGGCAAAAACACCCGTTCTACCAACGACGTAACTCTTCAATCCACCCCACCCTCGATGCCCGCTGCAAATGGTGAAGCTGATGATCAGCAGCCTCGCTATATCGTGGTGGAGAATAAGATCGATTTTGGGGCAGTTTCCTCTCGTGCAGCTGCCAACCCGCCCAAGGATACACCGGCGAAGCTCAGGTCCAGGTCGGGCATGGAGAGGAGGCGAGTTGCGTCGACGACGAGCACCCGACCTTCTGGTACCAACATCCCAATGCCTACCACCTCGACGAGCTTTGACATTCCCCGCGCACCCGCTCCTATCAATGTTGAACAGATCCAGGCGCAGGCAGAGCAGGAACGACGTGCGGCCGCTCATCAACGGTCTTCATCGTCTGGTGGACCTCTTGAGGATCGTCGTGCTCCCGCAAGGGCGTCTGAATCTGCGGGTTGGAAGACACGGACGGACAAGAACCTCCAGCAAAGCTCCGGGGACGCATGGGGTTCTGATGATGGAGGGCGGAGGTATGCAACGGGCGGTGGGACGGAAAGGATGGTCCCAACCTATGAGCCAGTCGCCATGAATGGCAGTCAAGGTCTGCAACAGAGGATTCCTCCTATCAATTCAGCGTCTTCGGTCTCGCTGCCACACACATTGGCGATGCCAACCACTGGACTTGGACGGTCGGCGTCACAGGCTTCTGCTGGTCCTGGCAGGAGGCTGAAGAAGCCCTCTCATATTCCCGTCCCCTCAGCAAACCAACAGGATGGTGAGCGGCAACGCTCGCCAAGAACGATGAACGGGGTGCCTCCTGTTCCACCGCTGCCCACTCAGATTCGACCGGTACACGCGAGGCAAGCCTCAGCTGGAGATGGCGGCTATATCAGTGATAACAGCGGAAGTGTTACAAGGAGGGGGAGTGGTATCCCCACCAGACGAACAACATCCATGTCTGTCCCTTCGCAAGGTAAGCTTCTTCGTTTCTACCTTCGTGATCGTTGGGTTGACGTTGTTTTCAGGCCCTCGAAACGAATTTGGTGCAACGGTCTTGACTACAGGAGGTGGAGGAGGGCCTGGTGGTTCGATTGCGCCTGGTGGTTGGGGAAATAATCTGCAACGCAACCCAAGTGTTAATTCTGGCACGCCACGAGCTCAGGCCGCCTTGGGCCAAGGTATGGGTGCTCCAGCCGTTCGACGAACGAGTATCACACAGGGTACCACTGCCCCTCGTGCGCCGCCGGCAAAAATGACGGACACTCGCAACATGCCATACCCTATCCCGTCTGTTCCAGGTGCCTCGACTGGTATTGCATCCATGCCTATTCCCAGGGCTCCTCCCCCTCTTAACGCCGATCCAGGTCTGCAACTAGGCAATATTATCGAGGATATGGCCAGGAAGAATCGACAGGCTGAGGAGCAGCTTCGTGTTCTCAAGGGTGGAGGTGTGATGGGCCAAGAGGTCTCGGTTGCCCCAGCCCGAGTTCAGCGAGGGACAATTGAGGGAGCTGGCGTCCACCATGGCAGCGCACCGTCGTCGTCTCTACAAAAGTCAAACACTGTGACGTCAAATCTCAGTTCGAGCTCTTCTAGCAGACCTCATTACTCTCCATTGAAAAGTGCCATGAAGAACCCCAGTCGGTCGCCCTCCCCTCTAACCTCCAACATTGGCCTTCCCTCAACACAGCTTCCCCGAGCCACATCCCCTCTTCGTCAGGGCGATGGTCCGACGACCCATTACCAGAATCTGGGTGTCATGGCAGGAGACGAGGCCAGGCACGTTAGTAGAATCCCTATTACGAGTCGTCAACCCGCATCTCCACCACCACCCAATGCCCACGGCATGAATGACGGAACCCCAGAAGGCAGTCCTGGTCCCGAGGGTCCTCAACGTCGCAAGAGTGTCCGGGTCTCTCTCCAGCCCACCTTCTCCCCAACACCTCCTGCCATAGACTACGAAGAACCTTCATGGCAATCGATGCCTCAGGGCAACAGCTCCCATCGTCCCGCTCCTCCAGTACGCAAACCTGCCCGCCGCACCAAGGACATCTGGCAGGATTCAAGTGACGAGGACGAAGCTTATGCTAAAGCCAGGTCTGCCCTATCTCGTGCTGCAGCTGAGGAAAAGAACACATACTCTGCTCTATAAATGGACTTCGCTCTCAATATCGCAAACAACACTCATTTCTTCATGGTCTTTCTTCTATATATATTATCGGTATTTTATTGGTTAATCAGGCTCTCTCATTGTCTCCATGTACCATTAGTATACACTCGTTGCTCTCAATCTACTCTTTTTCATTTGTTCTTCAACTGGAATGGGGTTCTGGCGTCCAGCTTGTGTTTACATAAGCCGACCAAAATGCCATTTCGCCATTTCGCGACTGTTCAGCCTCTCATTCCGACCACATTGACCAAACACGTCCTTGGAGGGTTCCTCGATACTCCAGGGTATATCTTCAAAAGCTTTCGGTCCTCAGAACTCTTAACAACACCTTAATTACGTCCACCGCTGCCCAATATGTCTGACGAGGAGCATCAAGGAACTCAGGACATTAAGACTGAGGATCCCAACGCACCTATCAATGTCAAGGTATGTAGGCTCTGCATCGTATAGGGAAGTATCTAAAGCAATCTCCCTACCTTTCATAGGTCGTCGCCTCCAATGGAGAGGAAGTTTTCTTCAAGATCAAGCGTAGCACCAAGTTGAGCAAGCTGCAAGGCGCGTACGCCAACAAGGTCGGAAAAGACGTGGGCAGCATTCGGTACGACCCTCTCCTCGTGTAAAGACCCGTCACGTTCTGAACGCTCTCGTCTTTTTGCATCGTCGTCGCGTTTGTGTCTTGTGCAGATTCCTGTACGATGGTGCGCGGATAAACGATGATGACACACCAGCAACGCTAGATATGGAGGACAACGGTGAGTTTCACGTTCTTTGTGCAACTTTTCAAGTGGCTTATCGAAATTTCCAGATACTATCGATGTCATGGTTGAGCGTGAGTACCCCGGTGCCCTTCTTCAATGGCAAGAGTGACTGATTTCCCTTTACAGAGGTTGGTGGCTCATGGTGAATCAGCTTGTCGATCCCCTCGCTCTGTCTCCTTTCCTTTGCTCAACACTGTCGTAATCAAATTCCCTGTACTACGTATCCTTTCAATCACACTCTCCAATTGTAATCCTACTGAACTCGTGTGGTCATAATCGCTATTTTGGGTCGTGTTTATGAGGGGTGCGTGCCTTCCTTTTCGTTGCGTGGCTACACACTCACGCTTCTCTATGCATAGTTTCGGGTTTCACGTTCCTCTGCGCTCAACTTGACCATAAAAGTGGTCCGTGCTCACTAATTCCTTATGGTAATATTGCTATTAAGCGCCCATAGTTGGCACTTCGGCACTTCTCGGTGTTCTCATAGAACATCACTTGATACAGACTGAGATGATAATCTCCCTTCTCCCGGTTGCTCGTAGCAATCTACAGAAGGGCTTCTCTCTCCGTTCCTTTCTTTACTTCTCTTTTCTACCTCTTTTCATCTCTATCTCTTTCTTCCATCTCTCGACTGCGCCCCTGGTCTTTCAATGCCAGTCCCCGATCTTCCTGTCGAGCTGTGGATGCAGATTGTGCTGCATCTGACTCCCAACGACGCTACCAAGCTGATGGGAGTGAACAGGACGCTGTTCCAACTAGCTCTAGACTTCAAGTACAAAGAGTTGTGTCTTCTTGGGACATCTCCCGATCAGGTTCGTTCGCTAGAGCGACTAGGGTAAGAAGTTCGCCGTACCTATCTCTTCGACTTGTCGCTCATTAAACCTCGCTTTAAAGAGATAAAGCTATTTCCCATCGTGTTCGTCACCCTCAAATTCACAGGAGACTTTTTCCCGCAGCTCTACGCCTACGGACGGTCCACTGGCCGCTCCAGCTACGTTATACCCTTCTCGGGAACTCCTGTGACGCAATTTCTCAAGAAACTGGCGAAGCAGTTGGCACACTGCTCAAATGTGCGAAAGGTGACCATCACATCAAGCAACCATCCCATCCTCCCCGCCTTTGAAGGCTTTCTGTCATCTTTATGGAAGACTCTAGGACGACAGCTGCTGACGCTTTCTGTCCGTGTTCGCCATGAAGACTACAAATTGCTTCTCACACCAGCAAGAGGCAAGTTGGCCAACCTGCAGATACTGGACATCAAGCCTTCTAAACCAGTTAGCAAGGCTGAGCTTGGACCTCCCCTCCTCGCTGTCTTCGAATTCGCATCGTCGTGCAAATCGCTCACGCAGCTTTCACTTCTTCTTCCATCTACTCCTCCCCTTGGTGCGAATCCCGATCTATTTGCACGTCTCCATCTTCCCAAACTCACCACCCTACGCGTCACGTCCTATGTCGAAAGCGGCTACGTCCAGACACTCGTCCAGGACCTAGGGCTCCGCACATTGGTCCCCAACATTCTACCCAATCTGCAGCACCTGTTTATCCAAAACAACGTCCCTTGGACAGACGAGGGTATCCGCGTTTTACTTCGTCATACAAAGAGGAGCCTGGTATCTCTCGAACTATCCCTCGTAACACTCACCGCAAGCATCCTCGACATCATCGCGGCCAACACACCCCTCCTCACCTTCCTCGTACTCTCCTACTCAAGCAAATGGTGGCCGGATGGCGACGCCAACGAGCTCAAGCGGATCTCGAGCCGCCGCTACTCTGATTGGCCACTCGAGTTTATCCGGGTGGGACCGCGTCTGAGAAATTGTCTTGAGGTGCACCCGAGGGCAAATGTAGCAGCCGCCGTAGCGGAGACGGTAAGGCAGCGGGTAGACGTGGATTTGAGCTTTCGTTGTGGTTGTCCCCACAATCCTGGGTACGCTGTGGACTAGTGGACTTCAAGGAAACGGACGTTCTGAATTGTTACCAGAAGGTTTCTGTAGTGTACTTGTAGCAAGGTCGGACAGGACATTTCATAAACGTATAGTATTAAACCAGGCTCAAATGTAGGCTGTTGCAGATTCTCAAGGACATTGTATCTCAATAGAGTTGTTACCAGTCGTGGTATAAGGACTAAGATCGACGATCATTATCGTAGATCAAATTGCTTTAGCTGGGCAATGTAGTGAGGCTCATTTAGAAGGTCTTTGAAACCCTGAAAAGAGCTATACGTTCGGACAGCAGTTAAGACCGCAAACTCCTTCAGTGCTTCGAATGCACCCAAACTTGTCAACAATCATACAGCGCCTACTAGTAGTACGCCGAATCCACGACTGGACCTTCTCGGTTGCTTCAGAACACTAGGTACCACAGATCTAGAAGGGAGTATAAGATAAACGCAAAATGCGACTAGTGAAAGAAGTAACAGAATCATAGTGTGAAACCGGGGGTCGACTCCTTGCGGATAGTGCATCACATGATGTCATGATCCACTCTCGGAGGATCCGTCGATGAACGCGTTAAGCGCCCGAAAGAGACCTAGCAAAGTGACGAGTAAATCGGCTAGGATCTTGGAGAGAGGGGCACAAGGCAGAAGATTATTCAAGGAACGCTTGGTCAGTATCCAACCAGCTTGAACGCCACCAAAGTGTCTCGATAATCCTCTAGACCAGCGGGAGGGCGTTGGACTAAACCACGGAATTGGGTTAGGAGTCGGAGCTCCCAATGAATCAGATGATTACAGTGTCGATTGCTTCTTGTCTCATATCGCTATCATGACTACCGTTCTTGAGCTTCCTCGACCGGCTATCTACATAGGCCCTACCCCCCTTCCTCCGAATGAATGGAACCCTTCCTGTCAGAACGCTGACGAAGTGGTCTGGTTCGCGGCCTACGAAACTTGCCTAAGCATGGAGGCTGGTGCCACTGGTGCCTTGGACTTGATGTACGCTCGCATCTTGGGATACCTCCTTTTGCATGTGCCCCTTGATACGGGTCGAACTTGCATTGCACGCGAAATCCTTGAATGCCAAGCCGGTCTTCCCATGCTCCAAAACCTTGCTCAACACTATCAAAGTCTCCTCCAGGCTTGTAATTCGGTCGCCTGTTCTGAGAGAGCCACTTGTTCTTATCCTTCCTCCAGTCCGTCAACGTGCCTCAGCGAGCACAGAGCCGAGGGATCGTTACGATTACTCGTTAGATGAATTGGAGAAAATCTTTACTGGCCCATTACGAGTACCAGCGGCAAGCCATTCAGCTGCAAAGCAAGCAGTGCGTATCAATTGGGAATATCCAGCATCGAGATGTCTAAACCAGTCTTGTAGGCTTTGAGGCGAGATACCTTCAGATGTCTTGTCACCAGCCGTCACGACTCAGATTACCTGGAATACTGCGCACTCAGTGGACGCCCCATACCCGATGGACCAGTCATCCCTAACGCTGCTGTGCACATCATTCCGCCGCATCTCAGCGAAATTTCTCAGTCAGATACGACCTTAAAGGTTCGCGCCTTGAAAGCTTTTCCTTATTTACCTTCTCATTGCTTGCAGTCAGAATGAAGCCCTGTCGTGGGGTCGCAGCTCAAGCATTTCGGCGTCGAATATGAGGAACTGAACGGCGATAGTATCCATCACCTCGGAAACATAATGACCATGGGTAACGACATGCACGGATTTTTCCACGACCTCCTGCTTTGGCTCGAGCCTGATCCTCTTCGTTGTTTATCCTCCAGTACGCAGGGCAGATGGGCTGACCATCTCCCAGGACTATGCAGATGACCAGTACTTTGTGGCTCATGCCCAGGTGGCCGCCTTCCTCCCTGAGAGCCGCCGGGTCACCTTCGTCAACGGCAATTCTCACGTAGAACTCGAGCTGCCAAAGGCAAAATTCCTCAAAGCACATGGCGCTCTCTGTCGAATTGCTCACCTTTCTGGTGTTGTAGAACTTATGAACAGCTATGGTCGGGATTTGGTCTATGACAACCCAGAGACCGAATGATGATCATGACAAGCAATAGGGGCTCGCTACATGTTAGAAGTCCGTCTGAGCACTATGCAGGGCTCGCACTATATGATAGTATATCCCACATGTGAGGGATTGAATATATACATGACCTATTTTCTCCCACCATCTACCCAATTAGCTGACACCCGTAATTTCCTCACTTCCCCTGCATCACCCGTTCCTCGCCTCGATTTTTATATGTCAAACTTGGTGATAGATTGGCTAAGTGCGACACCCGAGGTCGTAGATTGGACGCAATCATGAAGGACTTCGTATTATTTATGTGATTTTCTTTCATTTCTTGAGCATTCAACTTTCCCTTGGCATGACATAGAGAACCCACCAGTGGCACCAAGGTGGTCCATTGGGCTATGGGCGCCTATGGTGCCATGGTCACCAGCCTATGGGAACCCATCGCTCTTGATTTTCAACATCTCAGCCAAATAATACCATCTCAATCTATTCAAGAAGCCGAGTGATCATCCGCACATCCGCGATGAATACTGAATACTGGAAAAGGACGGAAGATTGAAGTGGGTGATATGTGACGGAGGTGGGAAACTTTGGAGCTTCACGGCGAATTCCTTGGTACATGGCTCAGTCCATCGTCTGACTTCACCTCACGTCGAGAACATCCGTCTCTGTCCAGTGGGGCCTACCTCTGCCACCACCTTCAGAACCAGATCTGGTCTTTCCGAGTCTTCACCACAGATAAGCATTGTAATTATGGGCCATACATTTTCGAATCTCTTTGATAAGATGTGGGGAAAGAAGGATATCCGACTGCTCATGCTTGGCTTGGACAATGCCGGAAAGACCACGATCATCGAAAAGCTCAAAATCGGCGAGGTTGTCACTACTACTCCTACAACGGGTTCGTCGCCTTTTGATTTCAGATCTATTGGGCAGCCCGCCGACGTAAAAGGGGACTCAGGCTTCAATGTTGAGACGGTCCAGTACAAAAACATCCAATTCACAATGTGGGATCTCGAAGGTCACGGAAAGTTCCAGCCTCTCTGGAAACATTATTTCCAGAGCGGTATGGGAGTCATCTTTGTGGTTGACTCGAACGATCTTGATCGCCTTGACGTGGCACGCGAGGAGCTGCATCGTATAATCAACTATGAGGAGCTGAGGGATGCTCCCTTGCTTATCTTTTTGAACAAACAGGATCTGCCCGTAAGTGAAGTCTATTATTTCAATGCTTGAAAGACTGTGGTCCCTCATACGAATCTAGAATGCTTTGGGGGCTGGTGAGCTCTGTGACAAGCTTGGTCTTCTTTCGCTCCAAAAGCGTGACTGGATACGTTGGAGGATCTTAAAGTTTCTCCGCATTATTGAAAGGTGTTGCTGTAGCTTCCCCAGGCCCTCTGCACTATTAGCGAAGATGGCTTGGAGGAGGGCCTTCTATGGATGAGTGAGACGCTTCGTAAGGCTGGAAACCCCTAGCTTGGCTCCCTGGGACACATCTATGGGTGGATTTTCCCTGCTCCCTCTAATACAGATGGTGTAAGACCTGAGTTGCTAGGTATTCTTCCTTCACTACCAGTAACCGAGACGTACCTGCCCACCCATCCATTCATAAGCAACTGAGATCGTCGAAGAAACATGCGTTGAATACTAAATTTTGGCATTGGTATATATTTTATCAATGATTGAGGCAGCGTGGCGTAAGTAAAGACTTGATCGGAGCATACAAGCGCTCCTATTCACACATTAAGCGCCCGATCGGTCCATCCCGGCAATCAATTCCGCACACCACTCGACGATTGTCCACGAGCAGTTCCTCCAATGCTTACACCCTGACCACTACGTGCCTATGCCAACCTCCGATCTACCGACTGAATTATGGCTCCTGATCCTCTCATATCTTCCTTCATCTACCTTCCTAAAACTAATAGGAGTGAACAGGACTTTCTTCGAGCTCGCTTTGAATTACAAGTATGAGGAAGTCCGGTTCCTGTCCAATGACGCGCAGACTCTTCACATATTCAAGCAGCTGAGGTACGCCTGTGTTCAGACAGCATAGCGCTGGATACTTGAAACTGACTGAAGAGCAGGCACGAAAACATTTCGAGGCGGGTTCACCACCTGTACCTCCGCCCAGACTTTTTACTTGACCTAAACGACCACGAACCATCAAGAAAGGAAAGCCTGGTCGATAGACGCCTCACGTGGATGAGGAAGCGTTTTCGTCCTAAAGCATCTCCTGAGGATCTGCAGTCTCGGAGGATCCCACTGGCAGCCGGCCAACTACTCCAAGTGGCCGCTACATCCATCGTCCAATGTCGCCGCTTGCAAAAGATCACTGTCATCATCCCCGACCACCCCGTTTCATCTGCCTTTTCTCCCTTTCTGGCTGCCTTGAGACACACCCTAGGCCACGAATTACAGGAACTGTGTATTAAGGCTACGCTTGCGAAGATCCCTGCACTTTTGGTGCCCATTGCTAACATACGGGCGCAGCTTCCAAACCTATCATCCTTCGACTTGACCATCCCACACTCACGGGATGGCGCACCGGCAAGCGAGGCGGAAGAAACTACCAGCACACTCATTCATTTCCTCAGATCATTCAAATCCTCCTTATCCTCCTTCTCGCTGGCGCCTCTCGTTGTCTACAACATGTCACCCCTCTTTGATGGCCTCGAAGAAATGCCCAACCTTAAAAGGTTTGAACTGGTTTTTGTCATGTGCGACTTGACCTTTTCCAAATCCTTGTCACTGGTCGACTTCTTGTCTAGACAGAGCGCTACTCTGGAACACCTCGTATTTGACCAGCGGCTGCCTCACAAAACCTTCTTCCCCTCCAGAAGTAGTCTAGGTAGCTTTCTGACCAGCGAGTTTACTCGGGTCAAGATGGCCAAGCTTCACACCTTTCGAGTGGGGAGCGACTCGCCGAGTGAGACGCTACCACCAAGACTCGTACCGGATATCCTACCCTGTCTCCAACACCTCACTATCAAAAGGCCTAGTATATCCCCCTCCACTCTACCCCTGATACTTGAAAGTACCGGTGGGACACTCGAATCACTTGATATTTCGCTATGGGAGTTTTCTACAAAAGACCTCGACCTGCTGGCCTTGCGGTGTCCGCGATTACGGCGCCTCACCGTGGGCTACAGCAGCTGTCCATCAATCAACATTCACTATCCAACCCCAAGTTTGTTCATTGTGAGGCCGAGGCCACGAGGTCTGTGGTACGAGGCTTATTCAAGTCGTCGATATCCTCAATGGCCACTCGAGTATGTGCGGATGGGTGGCACTTGGCTAGGACGATTGGATGAGTGTGGAGAGATACACCCGGATGTGGAGATGATGGATGCCGTTGCGCAGACTGTGCTCCCGCGAGTAGTGGAGAAGGACCTTGAGCGCAGGTGCTTTCATGTCACTTAGATGAACCAGGTTTACCCAGAGTCTTGATAATCATTCAATGCCATGTATGTCAAGCCAAGTCACGATTACCATCTTGCGCAATGCAATGCATCTGCCTTGCGGTGCGCCTCGTTGAAGTCTCGTGGGCAGCAAGTGGTCGGAGTATACCAGCACTCCTATCATGATTAGGATGCAGCACATTAAGCGCCCAATCGGTCCATCCCAGCAATCAATTCCGCACACCACTCGACGATCGTACACGAGCAGTTCCTCCAACGCTCACACCCTGACCGCTACGTGCCTATGCCAACCTCCGATTTACCTGCCGAGTTATGGCTCGAAATCCTCTCATATCTTCCTCCATCTACCTTCCTAAAACTCATAGGAGTGAACAGGACTTTCTTCGAGCTCGCTTTGAATTACAAGTATGAGGAAGTCCGGTTCCAGTCCAATGGCGTGCGGACTCTCCGTATATTCAAGCAGCTGAGGTACGCCTGTGTTCAGACAGCATAGCACTGGATACTTGAAACTGACTGAAGAGCAGGCAGGAAAACATTTCGAGGCGGGTTCGCCACCTGTACCTCCGTCCAGACTTTTTACTTGACCTGGACAGCCGCGAGCCATCAAGAAACGAAATCCTGGTCGCTAGAGGTCTCGCGTGGATGAGGAAGCATTTTCGTCCCAAAGTTTCTCCTGAGGAGCTGCAGTCTCGGAGGATTCCAGCCAGCCAATTACTCCAAGTGGCCGTTAGATCCATCGTCCAATGTTGCCACTTGCGAAAGGCCACTATCATCATCCCCGACCACCCCGTTTCGTCCTCCTTTTCTCCCTTTCTGGCTGCCTTGAGAGGCGCTCTAGGCTTCGAATTACAAGAACTATGCATTCAAGCTACGCTTGCAAAGATCCCTGCACTTTTGACACCCATTGCTAACATGCAGGCACAGCTTCCAAACCTATCATCCTTCGACTTGACCATCCCACACTCACGGGATGGCGCACCGGCAAGCGAGGCGGAAGAAACTACCAGCACACTCATTCATTTCCTCAGATCATTCAAATCCTCCTTATCCTCCTTCTCACTAACGCCTCTTGTTGTCTACAACATGTCGCCCCTCTTTGATGGCCTCGAAGAAATGCCCAACCTTAAAAAGTTTGAACTGGTCTTTGTCATGTGCAACTTGACCTTTTCCAAATCCTCTTCACTGGTCAACTTTTTGTCTAGACAGAGTGCTACTCTGGAACACCTCGTATTTGACCAGTGGCCGCCTCACAAGACCTTCTTCCCCTCCACAAGCCGTCTAGATAGCTTTCTGACCACCGAGTTTACACGGGTCAAGATGGCCAAGCTTCACACCTTTCGAGTGGGGAGCGAGGCGCTACCATCAAGACTCGTACCGGACATCCTACCCTTTCTGCAACACCTCGCTGTTGAAAGGCCTGGTGTATCCTCCTTCAATCTACCCCACATCCTTGAAAGTACGGGTGGGGCCCTCGAATCACTTAATATTTGGCTTCCGTGGTTTTCTACAGAAAACCTCGACCTACTGGCTTCGCGATGTCCGCGATTACGGCGCCTCACCGTGGGCTACGGCAGGTGCGCATCACTCAACACCCACTATCCAACCCCTTCGTTACGCATGAAGCCACGAGATGTGTGGTATGAGCCTTATTCAAGTCGCCGATATCCTCAATGGCCGCTCGAGTATGTGCGGATGGGTACCACTAGAAGATTGGATGAATGTGGGGAGATACATCCGGATGCGGAGATGATGGATGCTGTCGCGCAGACTGTGCTCCCGCGAGTGGTGGAGAAGGACCTTGAGCGCAGGTGCTTTCATGTCACTTAGATGAACCAGGTTTACCCAGAGTCTTGATAATCATTCAATGCCATGTATGTCAAGCCAAGTCACGATTACCATCTTGCGCAATGCAATGCATCTGCCTTGCGGTGCGCCTCGTTGAAGTCTCGTGGGCAGCTGTGCTCCTCGGAGAAAAGGGGCATGGCCTAACAAGGGAAGCCCGCCGTACACAGCCAGTGGGAAAACCTCGGGCTTACCTTAAGAAGGAGAACAATGACGAGTCGGCACCGCCCGAAAAGGTGTTGACTCGGGTTTGGTTTGCCCGTGGGAATCTTACTCTGCGATATGGCGATGGGGGCGTGGCTTACCCTGTACATCCCTTTCTTCCCCTTGAACCACCATCTACCATCGTCGTCGTTCAAGTATACCAGCTCGTTATCGGGAAACTCACGGCGACAGGATCGCGATACACATTCAGCAGAACCCATTCATAACCGCCAAAGTTCATATTTCGCAGACAAAGCGGTCAGGATGACCTCAAAGACATCTACTTTGACCACATCGGCAAAGAAACCAGCCACTCTTCGGCGACTTTCAACACACATCTGGAGCGAAAACAGCCACAATGCAAGCGGTAGCCAGGCTTCCTTGACTTTGTCCTCGAAAACGAGCGCTTTGTCCTTTCAGGACTCGCATGCCGAGGAGGTGGAGGTGGAGGCGAGTTTGATTGCCGGAGGTCTTTATAATGCATCGAGTTTCGCCAGCACCTCGACGATAACTTCCCCGAAACCCCGGTCGAAGCCTCTTGCTGCTGCTGCGACGTTTAGACGTCGGATATCTCGTGACGACGTTCAGATGGCAGACAGCACAAAGACGAGGCCTTCTTCTCCTGTTGCAATGGTATCCCCTTTGCGAATCGAGAATGTTTCTGTAAGCCCATCCATGATCATCACTGTTATCTCGTTCCCTGACCACCTCTTCTCGCAGCTTCTCCAAAGCGACATCATCGAGTGCAGCCAGTCACAGTCGCAAGAACCCTCCCAAGACAGCCGTCGACTCCGACGTACACTGTCCAATGTTTCCAATGCCTCCACCATCCTCATCGACCCCACATTCGAACAATGTATCGAGAAGCTTGACAAGCGCGGTATCAAACACCACGACTACGGCTTCAAACGACCCCTTTCCCTCATCCCCGAACTCTTTGACCAATACGAAGGCATCGCGGAGTATGAATACAAACTCAACCAGCATCCGCGGAGTAACCCCATCACCGGAAAGGTGCTTCGAAGGCTCTTGGCGTGTGGTTGGGTGACGATGGACGAGGTGCAGCAGCGCTGTACCCCCGCCGATATGGAGGAACTGCGTAAATTCGACATGGAGGAAAACACATACCCATCCAACCTACGATTCCCAGATCACAAGCCGTTGAATCGACGACAGAGGCTGTGGGTGATGGACCAGAAGCGGGGGTTGTATCAAAAGATTGACAAGGGATTGGATGAGATCAGGAAGCAGGAGGAATGCAGTCGGGCGTATGCAAGAGGAGAGAGGAGACGTGACAAGACGTTGCATGAGCAGTGGCTTGATGAGCAACGTGCGAGGGCAAAGGCACGGGCCAAGGAGGAGAAGGAGAAAGCGAAGAAGGGGAAGAGGAGGTTTGAAGGCGAGGCGGGTGGGGCAGAGGTGGAAAAGGGATCGGATTCGCCCAAGCGAGCGAGGTTTAGCGAGTCGCCCTCCCCTCCTCCTTCGCAGCAATCCTCGCCCAAGCCCCGCAAGGCACCCAAGGTGTGGTCGGACGAGTATTGGATCAGGTTTAGGGATGAGCACGGGCTTATACCGAGCGAGTATGAGAAGCAATACCCTGCTCCGAGGTCGATGTACGATCCGGAGATTTACTCGGAGGCGGTAGAGGCGTTTGAGAAGGTTGTCGAGCGGAAGGAGGGAGAGAAGAGGGTGCTTCCGGAGCGGTCTGATACCCCGCCTCTGGATGATGAGTCGTCTCAGAGCCAGTCGCAGAGTCAGAGTCAGCAGCGTCGGAAGCCTGTGCCGTTGGTCCATCCCAAGAAGGCCAAGGGCTTGCAGAGGGGAGGGCTTACTCGCCAACAGACTCTTCTGGCGTTTTAGAGTTTGACGATTCTAGAGGGGCATATCCCATATCACGAAGAAATTGTTGTTGAATTCATTGTAACACGTACCCCACCCGTCCACCCCACTTCTATTTGTATTTTTCAGCACCTGCATCGACGTGATGTATTGATACTTCTTATGTTTTTGTACCAATTTGAATCATGGAAAGGACACCAGCTGTATTACTTTTTTCTTATTTATTCGCCCGTTCGCAACGAACAAGGACTTCTATGTACGATACGATACGATACACGGACACCTGCACTGTGCCGCACGAATCCAATGTAGAGATTTGGGTCTACGATTCATACTCAGGCTTCAATTGAAACGGATTGGTTACCAACGTGGCGATCGACGTAAAATGTTGCCTAGAAAAGGGGGGGGTCCTCGTTCCTCGTGAGCAAGAAGCTAATGGGCGTCTGTTTGGGTGTCGGAGTTTTAACTCGATCTAGGCCCTTTAGAGGCTTTGTTGATTCACTTGCAACCTTTTTCATGTTGTACGATCGCTGAATGGATGTCAGGTTAGTACTATGTCTATTTGGTTCGGTACCGCTAGAGTTGTATGAAGTGATTCGAGGCGTTTTCGCGAGTCTTGCATCGTGCACACACGGCTGTGGACGAGCGATAGCGACAGGAGTTTCAAATTTGTTTCAAGGTCCTCCCTCGGCGGTGTTTGCTCATGCCTTGTAATCCGTTGGAAAAGGTGGCACGGAAAGCTCTCATAGATTACATGGCAGTCATCTAGCTCACCTCACACTGTAACCTACTCAGGTTTCGTCGAGTCACTCTCGATCCAACTCGGTCAGCGTTTCCCTGCCAGCTGTGAACATCACAGAGCAGTTGTTACAGATGGAGCTGGTATGCGTGTGGCGGGAGTCGACTGGTACTTATCAGTGGTTAGTATAGGTATCAACCCGACTATGACTTGTCCGTCAGTCGCACATTGACAGGGTCTATGAAACAATGATAGGTAATAGTGGCCTTGTCGACGTAATGATAATACCAGAGGGAGTTTCAGGTCTCCTCTTGGTAGTGTTCCTTGACGTCTTTTAATCTGTCAGAAAGGAAAACCGTACATGACAGTCTACAACGGTGATCTGTCTCGTTTCATCGAGTCACTCTGCCTCTGCAATAGTAAGCACCGTTTCCCTACCAGTGAACCGAGATCAAGAAACGGAGCTACAGACGCAGTTGGTATACGCGTGGTTGACAGTAGCTGAGAGCTGGTGACTGCTCTTGACAAAGGGTTGTCTCTCTGTCAGTCACAGTCCCTGAAACGCTCTACAGTCTTTTGATGAGCCGCCACGCCTCCTGCCATGCTGGGACATGGATTGCCCATTCTCAGTTCGAGTTCTCCGATCAATCATGATTGCAAGAGCCTGGCGTGCGTCTCATGGGACAAGGTTTCGATCCTGGATCGATGGAAAAGCCTGGTAAGGCCTTGACCGCCAGATCCCCGGGGTACCCTCAATCCTGGTTGCATGGCCAGAGTCAGGATGCACCCTATTCCCGGGACCTATGCTTCCCCTTAATGCGCTCGGAAGGCCGTATGATCTCATTGTGACAACGGCCGAAAGCTGAATACAACTTGCTTTGTGCCCCTTCGGAAGCGCGTCCTGTTCAGGCAAGTCGAGAACCCAAGACAAAGGTACATTTCATCCCCGTTATCTGGCGAGTCGTTCCTTTGGCTCTGAGCTGCCTAATGTACGAGTAACCCTGTAACTCGAACCACTTTTTTTTTACGATTCATAACGATCTACGACGACTTGCAGGCACAGGAATCATGTAGAGTTAATGATTAGGGGCGGGTGCACCGCCACGAGAGATCTGGTGTTTGACCGATCTGACATGTACCTCTCTCGACTCTTCACACTGTCACGACCCTTGACGCTACGAAGGAACCAGAACTGGCACCCTCTTTTTTCTCCTTGTAAGTTGCTTGTTCAGGACGTGGTTCGCAGCGACAATCCAGTGGCGTTGATATAAAGTCATACCGACCATTTCATACTCCCTCTTTCCCCCACCTGACCATGGTTTGTGCACTCGACCTGTCTCTGCTCAACCAAGAGCTGCCAGACTTGCAAGTCCAATCCATTGTGTCTCTTGACCTGACTTCTAATTCTTCTCCCAGGTCATCCAGCGTGGCTTTGAAATATTCGAGTCGCCTACACACAAACTACATCCCCTCCCAACCAGAAGTCGACGAAATCCGTGCCTTTTCCTCAGCCATCACCTCGAAATCAGCCCAAGTCGCTTCAGAAATCACCCTCCTCCAAGCAAAACTAGCCAAACTCCAAAACCGACAAACTTTTCTGGACGATGCAGCAGCACCCTTTAAAGCTCTCATCTCGCCCTTTCGGCGGTTTCCCCCAGAACTCATGCAGTACATCTTTATGACCTGTCTACCAGAGTCGCGTAATGCCGTCATGCACTGCAGCGAGGCACCGGTGCTGTTAGGCAGAGTGTGCAGTGAATGGCGGCGGATAGCCCTCAACACGCCTGCGCTCTGGTCGAGTCTGCACATTGTCCCACCCAACTTCAACGCCGACGCTAGTTCGCTCAACAAGGTCCGCTTCCAACGCAAGCGGGACGTGGTCGAGATGTGGCTCAGACGCTCTGGAGCCTGTCCGCTCTCACTCTCGTTTGTCTGGTTCGGGAGTGACGGAGTGGAAGAGACGGCGCTATGTGGCGAGCTCTTGGGCTTGCTCGTCCCGCTCTCAAAACGCTGGAAAAAGGTCGAGTTCCAGATGCCTCTCCGGATGTGTAGAGCGTTCGCTGCGCTAAGCGCCGACGACGTCCCGCTTCTCGAGAGCATAAACCTCACCGACAACCGGTCAAACTATGAAGACTTTGATCCCACCCCTCCAGCTGTTTCCAGCAACAACCTCCCGCTGGTCTCGTGGCCAGAGCACCTCCAATTCGTAGCATCCGCGCCTTCACTCAAGAGTCTGAACCTGACTTTCTTCACTGGTGCACTCCGCATACCTCCAACACTCGCCTGGGACCAGCTCACCTCGCTCTACCTCGAAGCCAACGTGTCGTTCTTCTTTGCCGACTGCCGAGACATGCTACAGACACTCGAACGCTGCACCTCGCTTCAGTCATGTACGCTCAAGCTGCCCTTGTCCGTCACTGCAGCTGGCATCCCTCCTCACCCACTGAGTGCGACTCTTTCTGACGGAAATAGTGGTGGTGGAAAGGACAAGTGGATGATCGATTATCCCATCACACTCCCCGAGTTGACGAGTCTATGTGTGGACGGAGACCAGAACTTGAAGAGTACGTTCCATATGACGAGTGTCCTGGCCAACATCCGCGCACCCAAGCTGACGGAGCTGTCCATCTTTGGACGCTCCAGCCGGCCAGGGCATTTCGAGAGCGACGACGACGATGAAGACGACGACGAATCGATATCCGACGGTGGTGCCGTTGAAGGACTCGACCTCAACCTCCCAGAACCAAGCAGCTCTCCTCATTCCACTCCCTCTTCTCAAGCTGACTTGCTACTTCCACTCGCCCCTCCTCCGCCTCCGCCTCCCCCATTACATCCAGCAGCAATGCCACCCTACCCATGGACCGAACCCTCCTTCCCAGCCCAAACGCACCTGCACGAACCTCTCTACGGTCTTAAATCCCTCTTACTCAACTCACTCTGCACACTCGAAAAACTCCGCTTGGAGTCCATCACGATCTTCGAAAAGGAGTTGGTGGGGTGTATGAAGCTTATGCCTGGCCTGACGGAATTGGTTTTGAGAGATTATGGTGCCAGGATTGGGTTTAGTCCGGTTGTCGCGAGCAGGAGAGGAGGAGGAAAGGGAGGAAAGGGAAAAGGAAAAGTGTGTGTGGAGGATCGGATTTTGCAGGCGTTGACGGTTGAGAGAGGGTGGAATAGTCTTGCTCTCGATTCGGGAGGGCAGGGAGAAGACGATGATGGAGAGGAGGGGAAAGGCATGCAGTCTATGCCCGCCTCTCCTGCTACTTCCAGTTGGACAATGGTCGAAGATGGGGACGACACTTCACTGAGGTCTCCTTCGCCTCTCTCGACTCGGCATGAAGAGGAGGGTCATACTGGAGAACTTGTCAAGGCAAGACGGTCGGGGCGGCAATACCAGAGACAACAAGAACCGCTGCTTCCGAGTCTGATGGATTTCGAGTTTGCAGCTTCGTTTGGGTCGCAGGAGACGTTTTGTCGGTTTGTAGAGTCGAGGTTTTTGCCTGATCCTGTGCCTCTCGAAGTTGAGCCATCTTCCAGTCTCGACGGAGGGGATTCGTCGTCCCAAGCGGAGGAGTGTTCAGCCTCAGCTGTGGATTCTTCCCTTCCCCTTCTCGCTGCTGCTTCGGTGGAAGGAACCCTCCCCTCCATACAACCCGTTAACGATAACACCTTTGGCTCTCCCTCACCCACCACCACCTCTACCGACCTCCCACCCCTCCCAGAAGTCTCCATCGCCCGCCTACGCTCCGTCAAATGCACATTCACAGCGCAAGAACGTCCAGACGTCAAGGCTCGCTTCAAGCGGATGGAAGAGCTGGGGCTGGACATGGCTGGTGTGGTTTTCCGTGCTCCGTCTCCGGACGAGTGTGTGCCGTCGCCTTGGATGGGTGTTGAGGGTGTTGTTTGATTTAGCGGGGTTTCTTTCGTTTCCTTGGTTGTGTTTGAGGAACTTTTTTCATTGATGCATTGCATTTTCGTTCCCTCATTGCATTTATTTTGCCTTGCGAAGGGTTTATTTACAAAGGACCTTGCTTTTTTATTTGTGAACATTTATTTCTCAATGGACGTGTAGTAAATTACGACTTGCTAGTTTATCATAACTACTGAAGCTATTCTTTGAACGATATCGATTTTTGGCTCGTCTTACCAACTTAATGACAGCATTACTTCTGACAGGGCTCTACTTTCATGATAAGCACCGACAGCCCGACGCATCTACACCACTACCTTCAAATCGCCTCAGTGCTCATGGCAAGTTGGCTCCAGCAATTGGCGTGAAGTTGAGGGCTAATTCGATGATAAAAGGTATTCGTCCATTGCATTCAGTCGCACAGGTGAGCGGTTAGGCCATGCAAGCCTTTGAATCTGCGCCTTTGGGAACAAGCAAGCGCCACTGGCCCAAGGTGTTCACTTGTACGAAGCATGGCGGAGACAACCTTTGAGTATGTGAATAGGGTACAATGGAATATGCATCGGCTACTCGGATTATCGACACTGCGGCCTTCGGGATGCTGGTGAGAACAGAGTTTGGCGTTCGATCTGGTGCGTTATATCTTCATATAGCTAAATAAAGGTGTTGGAAGAGTCAATTGGATAGAAATGTAATGTGCAAAGGTAAAGATAACCCTCAATAACACAAGTATTCAACCACCCACCGGTGCGACATGGTGGAAAGCTGGCGTTGCACTCGAACTTATCTCTGACTGTGCCAAGGACACCTCACTTGCCACGGCTGCTCGAGCATCTAATTTATCAGAGCCAACACCTTCCTCGCAGCTGTCCATGAATTCCATGAAACCAGAGAGGTGTGCAGTTCGACATACAGCACCATGCGCTTTGAGGAAGTTGGATTTTGGGAGCTCGAGGTTTTTGCTAGGGTTGGTGTCGGGAAAGATAACGTGCCGATTTTCATTGACAGGCAGGAGCGCTGCCATCTGCGCATGGGTGATAAAATGGCGGCCATCTGCATGACACTGGGTAATATTCAGTCTATCAATCCTCAGCAAGGGAAGAGAAACAACGAACAGGATCAACTTCAAACCATAGTCTCAAGTTGTCGAAATGATGATGCACATCGATACCCATGGTCATTATATTTCCAAGGTCGTAGATCCCCGCGCCATTCAACTCCTCAAAATCGACACCGAAATGCTTGAGCTGCGAATACATGATAGTGCTCCATGATTCTGACTGTGATCCATGAGGAACTATACAACGAAAAGCTTGGAACACGGCAAACCTTAAAGGTTGTGTTTGGCCGAGAGATTCCATTGATATGCGGCGGCAAAATATGCGCAGCAACGGTCTGGATGGCTGGTCCATTGGGTATGGGGCGCCCGCTGCGTATGCAGTATTCAAGGTAATCGGAGTCGTGACGGCCGGTGACAAGGCATTTGAAGGTGTCTCGCCTCAAGGCCTAAAAGTCTAGTTTAGTCGTGTTAATGCTGGTTTTTCCCAAGTAATGCGCACCGCTTGTTTGGCAGCTGAATGGCTTGCTATTGGCATTTGTACTTTGCCAGTGAGAAAGATCTCCTCCAGATCATGTAAAGAGTAGCCATAGCGATAGCTCGGTTCCGAGCCCGCTGAACCGTGTCGACGAACTGAAAGAAGGATAAGCACAAGTGGCACCCTTGGAATAGGTGAGTGTCTAACAAGCCCGGAGGAGAGATTGATAGCGTTGAGCGAGGCTTTGGAACTTGGAAAGATCTGCTTGGCAATCGAGAATTTCGTGGGCAATACAAGTTCGACCCGTATCAAGGGGCACATGCAGGAGGACGTATCCCAAGATGCGAGCGTACATCAAGTCCAAGACACCAGTGGCACCAGACTCCATACTTAGGCAGGTTTCGTACGCCTCGAACAAGGCAGCCTCGTCAGCATTCTTGCTGTCACGGTTCCATTTGTTGAGAGGAAGGGGGGTAGGACCTATGTAGATAGGCGGTCGAGAAAGAGTAGGTGGTTCAAGTGCGATATTCATGGTGATAGATATGAGACAAGAAGTGCGGTGAACGGTATAACCAATAACCATTGGGAGCTCCGACTCCTAACCCCGTTTTGTGGTTTGGTCCAACACCCAACACAAGTCCAGAGGGTTGTCGAGAACAACGGACTGGCTCTTTTGTATGTGCAACGACTTGACCTAGAAGCAGCATTTTTAGCCCAAATTTTAGCCAGTTCTCGAATCGACGTTCCGGGAAGTGGACGCTGCTCGATAGGAGCATGAACAAAACAGGTGCCGCCATCGCATCGCTTTCCCGATCATGATATTGTACCACTTTGTTTCAGCAGGGCCCATCACCCGAGATTCACAAGGAGACAGCCACGAACATATCTCAAGACGAGCTCGGTGGCTTTTACTACATCCAGACTTCCTGCTAGGCATTGAGCATGAGGATATTGATGGCACATTGGGCAACAACAGTAGTCCAAGGGATCAACGGCCTTCACGTTTCCCCTGGTTGAAGAAGCTGCAGAGCTGCTTAGTTTCTTCTCCCCCTGCGTCCCTCAAGGACACAATTGGCCCACTCACAGTTAGCAAGACTTTTCAGGTTGCCACCGCGAACCTGGCCAAATGCTGCAACCCGTGAGAGGTCAAAATCATCATTGGCGACTACAGTATTGCCCTCATCTTTTTCACCTTTCACTCTTCATTGTGGAGCAATGTAGGCAGTAGTCTGCATAGGAGCGTGCCTGTGCTCTTGTGATCCGTCGTTGACAGTCGAGGGACTATCTAAGTTGTCCTTCTTCGAGCTCACTGCATGATGGATCCTCGTCAAGCTCTTGAAGGTTCAACGCCAATGGACGCCACAGATGCCATCATCCATTTCGCCGCGGGGTTGCGCCATCTCTATCCTCGTTATCATTCTCTTCGTTCATCGTCTACGATCTCTCACCTCTATTTGAAAGACTCTGATTGCTAGACCAGCTCAAATTGACGAAGCTCACACTCTTCTTCGCTCTTTGCGATGCAACGCGGTCGTCCCTCTCATCCCTCATCCACTTGCTCTCAAGACAGAGGAAGACACTCAAGCATTTCGTACTCGACGCACGTCATCGATACGCACACGACTTCTCCCCCCATATTGGCCAATTTCTGTTCTACAGCGACTTTGTTTGACTTTGCCTGCCAAACGTTCGAACTTTTCACGCAGCCTATACGCTTCTACCGCAAACGCTAGTTTCGACGATCAGGCCAAATCTCTACAACCTCGCCTTATGCACAGCAAAAACCCGCAGACTGTCTACAGCTCTCGTTGCAGCCTCTTTCTTTCTCCTCCACCAATATCCTCATTACCGCTGAGACCGTCATCACGACTATCCTCTCTCCATGAGTTTTCAACAGCAACACACTTGATCTTTTAGCAAGCTCTGCTCCGCACCTTCGCCGGCTCACCTTGAGCTACTCAGCCGTTGGCATCTACATCCACATCGAGTATCACGATCCGGCAACTTCAAACAATGGTGGTGGCGGGAGAAGGTTCGAACGGATCCAAATTCCGTCGTTTGATCGGCGAGATGGTTGGATGCTCGAGTATTTGAGGCTAGGAGAGAGGGGAGAGTGTGGGGAGGTTCATCCGAGGATTAAGATGGTGGATGCCGTTGCGCAGACGGTGCAAGGAGTGGTAGAGAAGGATGGGGAGTATCGGTGCCTTCGTTCACGGCCTGAGGAATAGAGAACCTTTCAAGGCTCGGTTTGTGTAGTAAATTTGTAGCAACCTAAGTTAAATCTCACGTATTTACATCCACTGATCCCCTGGGCTCGATTTACGCTAAGATCTGACCGAACACCTGTCTTCCTAGTACCCAGGCCGTATACATAAACACCGATACTCCCTATCCTTCTCCACCATCCTCATTGGCACCGTCTTCGCAACGGCATCCATCATCACCGGCCTCGGATGAATCTCTCCACATTGCCCCCTCTCTCCCAATCTCAAATACTCGAGCATCCAACCCTCATGCCTCCTACTTGCAATCGCCTCGATCCCTTCGCTATACTCGAAAAATATTCCATACCACGAGTAACCTAGGGTGAGGCGTTGGAGATTGGGAGCAGAGTGTGCCAAGAGGCCGAGTGTGGCATGAGAGAAATCTTGGAGGTATACTTCTAGCGATATCAATTGGCCAAAGGTAGCTGTGAGGAGTGGGCCGAGTTGGTCTGTACGAAGGCTGTTATCATTGCCCGTGTTGAGGATGAGGTTGCTCAGGTTTGGCATGATGCTGGGGACCAGTGTCGATGGTAGTTCTGTGTGGCCTACTTGAAACGTCCTCACGTTCGGCAAAAAAACCTTGGTGAAGTCGGTGAGGAGGAATTGGCCTAGTTCGCTTGGGTAAGGGAAGAAGAACTCGGATGAGCGCCGCGGACGTGGGTCAAGCACAAGATGTTCCAGTGCATCTTCCTGCTTTGCGAGGAAGTGAACAAGGGAAGAGCGGTTGGATAGTGTTGCGTCGCAAAGCACAAAATAGAGATCGATTCTCTTGAGATTGAGCTGCAGGTTTCCAAGCTTGTCGAAGAGAGGTGACAGGTCGTAGTCGATGAACGACGAAAAGGAGAACCATGATAGCGAATCCTTGAAGGACGCAAAGAAGTGGGTGATTGCATTGGTAGTCTGAGCAGCATCCTTGGACGTCGTTGGACGACGCGGGTGCATCATGGTGAGCTCAAAAGAGGATAAGCTAGAAAGCCTCTCTCGATGGTTACTGACGGATCGCAAGAGCCCAGGCACGTTTCTGTGCGTTGTCTGGATGCAAAGTTTGCTCAAGCCGCTGCCCACCGTGTCCCACAATGTAGAAAGAAACCTAGAGAAGTTGGCGGTAATAGCATAGTCGCTGATGACGATCTTGACCTCTCGCAGGTTGCGACATTTGACGAGGTTTGCGGTGGCAACTTGAAGAGTTTTCTTGGCTGGGTCCACAGTGTGGAGGTATGAAGGCGCTGGGGGAGATATAGAGGGAGACGGGGGCTGAGATGGAGAAGGAGATGGTCCAAGTTTCTTCTTCAACCAGGGGAACCAGGAGGGCCGTATCTCTTGATGAATGCTGCCCCGAGAAGGGCCGTCGTCGTTGGCATCCTCAAGGACTGGTAGGAAATCCGGACGCAGGAGAAGACACCGAACGCGTCTTGAAATGTTCTCGTGACTGTCGTTGCGTCAACCCCAGTATCGTGTTCCTGCTGGAAGACTCACCTGAGTTGTTGGAAGCTGTTCAAAGCAGCCCCATTGCACGACAGCAGCTGCAGCTCCTCATATTTGTAGTCCAAGGCTAGTTCGAAGAACATCCTGTTCACGCCCATGAGATTCATGACAAATGCTGGAGGGAAGTATGATAGAACTTCGAGCCATAGTTCTGCTGGGAGGTCTGGAAGAGACATTATTCGAGCTCAAGAACGACGAGGGTTCAAGGGAAATGGTGTGCGTTGCGGTTACTCATGCCTGTCAGAGACGCTGACAGCCATCTCGACAAGGCAAATGTCGATAAAATCATGATGGCCGGAAGAAAGGCGATGAGGAACTGAGCGCTGATCAAGTGCCTGGGCCCTGATGATGTCATGGACAGATGATATTGCTACAGATTTCGACTAATAATACAGAAGACAAGGTAGTACAGTTGATATTAGGAGTTCATTGTGATTGAGAGCATTTAGAACTTGTTCATGTCTTGCTGGATCTCGCCCTTCTTGTGGCGCATATCACCTGTGAAGCCATCCTCATCAGCGATCCGTAGTGTAGCAGGGAATTTGGTCTAAGACTTACCAGCATGTTGCTGGGAGCGGTCACCGGTCAAGCTACCGACGACCTGGTCCTTCTTGCCAGTCATACGGTCGCCAGTGCCCTCGGCGTAGTTCTGAGCCTTGGCAGCGTCCTTCTCGGCGACTCCAGCGCGGTGCTCTTGGGCACCTTCGTGCTTCATGTGAGTGGCACCGAAAGTGGCACCGAGCTATCGAACAGACGCTTGTAAGTTCGCCGTGCAATGCTCAGGGGTCAGGAAACACTTACAGTCTCCTTGACGCTACCCTTGGCGGCGTGCATCTGGCCAGAGGCCTTGCTGGGGTTGGAAGAGTTGTTGGACATCATATTGAATGAAGTGAGTTGGTTTGAGTGAAGTAGTAGAAAGTGTGTATGTTTGTTGATGGGGATTCTAGCTCGATAGAAGGAGGGTTTATATACCTTTTCGAAGTCAAAGAATCTGGAGTCGTCATGGTCTCGTCTGCTATCCGACTAGGACTTGATCGGTGGCACAACTGCGTAATGCGATGATCAGGAGGTACGTGCGTCCGCGTCATGGAGGATGATCCGGGGTTGTGAAGGGGACTGGTGGAGTACCCCATTCGGCTCCCCGAGCATGGATCTATCGTCATAATGACATAGTCGAGTACAAGTTTCATTGTAGACTGCGTTAGTGTAGAGGAACAACTGAGCAACGCACAAAGCTCGAACTCTGAACACTGTTACGGTGACTCTCCACAGTTCTAAACCGCAGCAAAACACGGAGAAAATCTGACTCCAACAAAAGCTTGGGTTCAAGTAATAACGACCAATGTAAGAACAGACGTTGAAGCAGGTGGAAATGACGCACTGCAGAAAGAATGCCGAGGGCACCTGCCGCTCTGCAGTCTAATAAGCTCGCACCAGGCTAAGCCTAGGCTTCAATCTTCGAGAACAAATGAGCTTAAAACCCCTTCCCGAAGCCTCTATCAGGCGCCAAGTCTGCGCAGCAATAACGCCACCCCCACAGGGTCAGAGGAGCCTATCCGCAAACTCTAGTACCCCCGCGTCCCCGGTATACTGTACCACACTTGTTCGAAATAGCTTGCCAAGAACCGCCTGGAAACTGTGTCACAAGGTCATGAGGTGCACAGTTGGAGTCGAGGGCCATGGAGGAGACTTTGCGATTCTATGCGTCCCGGGAATCACCTGCGCTGTGATATGTCTCTAGGGCTTTCTTCCAAGGCCCTCGTGAAGCTGTAACACTAGCAAGGTTCTGTCTTTGTCTCAACCTGGGTCACTCGAGAAAACCCTCGCTTGAAGGATCGAATCTTTGTCGGCTCTTTCGTGGAGAGTGTGTTGGAAGTGTCTCTCACCACTTTTTTTGCCTGCTTTTCAGCCCGTCGAACACAATCAAATTATCACGACTGCCACACCTACGACATGCATAATCAACATATCATGCAGCCCTGCGAGGAAGCGCTACCCAGCCTTTCCGTAAACCTTTCTCCTGCATAAGCTTTGCAGGCATACAATACACAGGATCGAGGTCGACAAGATTCGGGTGTCCGAGCAGAGACAGACCTGCAGCGAATCGGTGAGTGACTGGCCCGACATAGTCGGAGAAGAGGCAAATCGCGTACCAGCAACGCCGAACAGGGTGTGGAACACATCCACCATGTCTCCTGGCCTATCTGCTATACCACCTCCTTCGGTATCCTAGAACATAGTTTGGAAAACATGCATACACTGCTCTGACTCTTGAAGCCTTACCTGTGCACTCAAGATGAACTCTTCCAGCCTCTTGCTATCGATCCAGGTCAACTTGTTGATGATGGAGAGAGATGAGAGCACCCAGAAGCTGTAGCACACCTGAAAGGGACAGCTGATTCAGTCTCAAAACATCGTACCACAAGAGACTCACGTCCTCCAGCTTTTCTGGTCGACCGTTAAGCCCTCCGTTAGGAAGCTGCCGTTCACTTAGCCACCATCCCAGAGTCTCAACATCAATAATGTCGAGACGATCCAGAATCGCCAAAGCCGCTGTACACACAAAGACTACAGGGCACTCAGTGATCTCTCCATTTGGGCGACGATAAGACGAAGAGGTCGCCTACCTTGCGCAGCATGGCTCTCCGCACCGACATTGCTCCCAAACCCTCCATCGTAGTTCTGGCATCGTTTGATGTAGTCTATCGTCAAGTCTCTTCTGGTTCTGGATTCCGATGCACCTTCCGAGGTAGGAAACGGGGCGTCAAGCTCGTGCAGGCGACCAAGGAGCGAGAGGGCGTTCATTGCGCAGTAGAGAAACCGGGTGTCGATTTCTCCCCAGATGTCGCCTGCAAAGGTCCCAGAAGGCTGTTGAAGAGACAGGATATCTAGTTGAGGCGTCAGATGTCGTCGTACACTAGGCCATAGGATCGACCGACATTTCACCACTCTGTCTACATCCATCCTGTCCAATGCTCTCTGTATGACGAGGATTTGAATGGCGCTAAGAGTCGAGAGAAGATGGGCGTCGTGATCAGGATGGGCTCCGAACCCTCCTACAAGTGCGCAAAGCGCAACGGAGATCAGCTACGGTCCTGAATGCTACGCTGAAGAAACGCACCTTGTTCTTCGTCCCAACAGCTCATAACCCATTCAATCATCTCCTCTCTATCCAGCGCTTCCTGATGTCCCATAACGCATAAAGCCGTCAAGCCCCAATATACCGCGTTCATTCGCAGGTGAGCAGTAAGGTGGTACGTCAAGTCATCCTTGTTCTATCCGAGCCCCTTTGAATGAGTCGTCGATGCAGCCCGATGGAGAGCATTGCTGAGGACTCACTTCTCCCAGTTTCTGGATGTAGGAGACGTGGAGGGGAATGAGCAGTTCGTTCTTCGTAGAGGTGGCCATGGATGGTTGTGGTGTGGAACAAAGCCCGTGGCTGCGCAATTGATCGTTTTGCGGGTGATGGCTGCGAGAAATATTGATAGGCGCCCGTTGAGACGAACCTTTCCAGTTCTCTTGTCGTCCGGTCTACAACTTTGAAACTGACGATTCCCTTCCCCATTCCATCTTAATCCTTCATTCGAACCCCTTCGGAACGGAAACGTGGCAATCTTTGTGTCGTAAAAAGGGACAACTCGACGTACTCAGGGAAGCAACTCGAGCTTGGTGTGATAGCCAGTCCCCAAAGACAAGCAATGCCCCCGATAATAGTGAAACCCGACCTTGAATATAACTTGGGCTTTGCTCTGCGCTAGTACTGAGCGCCGTGCTCTTTGATAGAAGTGGAGAAAGGGCGAAAGTTGCCCTTGCATTCTTCAAGTTTGCAATCACCAGTCTGAAAAGGGTCGGGCACCAACAACGATGAGAGCCCTGGAACAAAAAAAAAGTCCTGCATGTAGATAAAAGAAACATACATATGAAACAGAGTCCCAGGTAAACTACAATGTATCTTAAAATATGGCACAGGAATGAGTCTAAATAATATCGGCTAAAACGACGCTGAGGTATAACACTCGGCCCATCTATCACCAAGCCTGGCGTTTGAAAATTCAAGGTGGGGGACAGCCGATTTTGGGAAAGTGAGGACACAGGAATCGTCGGGTAACTTGGCTGCGGGTGGGACGAACATAAGATGGGCTGAGGAATTGGTAGGGGAAAGCAGCCAGCCAGTGCAGCAGCCATCTGAGCCCTTCTGGTGCACATAGCGGGGCCTATGTTCAGGCGAAATATCCCACACCCGGGCGGATGGGTCTCTATAGCTGCAAGAGAGAGAGACAACATGGGTCCCGTCAGGAGACCATGCCGCTTTCCAGGCCCAGTGGTTATGGCCCATGAGAATCCTTCCCTCAACCTGCTTGGATGAGTCCCACAGTCGCACCGACTGGTCGTCTGAGCCAGAGACAATATGATTTCCATCAGGGGAGTAGGCCACTGCCCGGACCCAATCGGTATGGCCCTCAAGGACCATCAACTCCACTCCCGTAGTCAAGTCCCACACATGAACTGAACGGTCTGTTGAGCTAGCGGCAACATGGCGCCCATCAGGAGAGTAGGCCACTGCACATATAGAGAAATGGCCCTCGAAAACCATAATCTCCTTGTCCGTCGACCAATCCCATATTCGTACTGTTTCATCCAACGGTGAGGCGTAGGCGACACGGTTCTGATCAGGAGAGTGCGCCATCGCGAAGACCTTGCTGATATTCAGGGACCCAAACTCCTCTCCCGTAGACGGGTCCCATACGCGGAGGTTGTCATCGCTTGAGCTAGAAACGATACGAGACCCGTCCGGGGAAAACACCACTTTGTATATGTTACTGGTGTGGCCCTCGAAGACCAATGTCTGCTTCCTCGTAGATACATCCCAGATCCGAATTGATCCATCGCCTGAACCAGCAACAACGTGGCTTCCACGGGGTGAGTAGGCAAACGCACTGACCGTGTTTGTATGGCCGTGAAACCCCACTTCCTCCCCTGTAAACAAATCCCACATCACGACCAAATTGTCTCTTGAGCCAAAGGCGACAGGGGTTCCATCCGGCGAGAAGGCAACAGCTCTGATCATACCAATGTCTTCTTGGAGGACCCCCTCTTCTCCCTTAGACACGTCCCACACTCGAACTGATTCGTTAACTGAGGCAGATACGAGATGGGTTCCGTCAGGGAAGTACGCCACTAGGGTGTCGCTGTTATGGTCCCGAAAAGCCCTCACTTCCTCTCCCTTGGACAAGTCCCACATTTGGATGGCGTGGCTGCCTGTAACAGAGACGACGTGGGTCCCGTCTGGAGAATATGCGACTGACTCGATTTGACCCGAATGGCCTCCGAAGAATTGTACCTCCTTCGCCGTAGACAGATTCCATACTCGGAGAGAGTAGTCAAGTGAGCCAGAAGCAACACGGGCTCCATCAGGTGAATAAGCAACGGAAGTGACCCTAGAGGTATGGCCTATGATTACCATCACCTCGCCTGTAGACAGATCCCATACCCGGACTGAATTGTCTTGTGAGCCAAAGGCAATATGGGTTCCGCCAGGGGAGTAGGCGACTGCGTAGACCTGGCTGGCATGAGCGTTAAAGACCATCACTTCCTTGCCTTGAGACAGGTCCCACACACGGACTGATCCGTCGTCTGAGCCAGAAGCAATATAGGTTCCATCGGGTGAGTATGCGACTGCATTGACCCGTGATGTATGCCCCGCGAGGACCTTCGCCTCGCCTGTGGACAGGTCCCAAACTCGAAGTAATTCATCGCCTGAGCCGGAAACAAGACAGGTTCCATCGGGGGAGTAAGCTACTGCCCGAACCTCGCCGGTATGGCCTTTGAGGATCATCACCTCCTCCCCGGTGGAGAGATCCCGAATTCGAATAGACATATCAGCTAACGCTGCTGCGATGGTAGCGCTATCCGGGGAGACAGCAAGGGCGGTCACCTTCCCGACCATGATGGACGCTACCAATGACCCATCGACCCCTTGTGCATTGACAAACCCAGGGATGCCCGCAAATTGCCGTCTCCAGTTCTGCACCATGGCGGGACGTCGAGGGAAGGTGGCAAGGGACGATAGATAGAGGTGGGGCGTCGACAGCGCAGCCTTGCTTGTACAATGATATCTTGCAAACGCTGCTGCCTCCGCCAGCTTGCCGACCAGCTCTGCTGGGTCCTTGAATAGATTTTAGCATGACTAACATCGATCGTTGCATAGATAGGACTGACCTTGGAGTTTTGGGACCACCTCTGGGCAACACGTAACATGCCCTGGCAACGGCCACGCAGTCCCAATAGGTTCATTGCCTCCATCCAGAACAGTATCGGTAGTTCAAGGAACTCGTTAAGGTTTTTGGTGAGACGATCTGGTGCTTCATGGGCAGAGAGGACAAGATGAGCACTCCAATTCCCGCATGCGTATCGCAGGGCCCTGGGGATGTTGGCTTCAATACAGGCCGAAAGCATTGGGTTGTCGCAGTCCAGCTGGTAGGAAGTCGGGATATCGGCAATGTTGAACCGCAAACGCTTGCTCATGAGGTCAAAGCACCCGCCTGCGAGACGGCGGTGGTGCTGTTCCTGGTTGCAGAAGAATTTCTGTGAACGGCGTTTGTCGAAGAGAAAGTCAGGGAACGACTTGTGGAACCACATGACCTGCCCACCGTGGCTGTAGAGGACAGCGTACAGCCGATGTAGAACGCCGTTCGCGGCACCAGCATCAAGCAATGCGTCGCCGTGGCCATCGCTTGCATTGAAGATGTCGACGGCAACAGAGGTTGAGGTGCGTTCAATGGTGCAGAGGAAGGTGTGAAGGATAGACAGGCAGTCCTGGAACGCTTCGTCATCGTCGCCCTCTCGTGGGTCCACAAGGGATGTAGTGAGAATCCGGAGGTAGAGATTGTCCAGGGTCGCGGTGGCGGCACGAGAAGGTCGACGGGCACTTGAAGATGAGGTAGAGAGGAGTCGTTGCAGCAGACTCTTTTTCTCCACGTCACGTCCCTTCACATACTCCACCACGGTAGCGGCATGGATGAGTAGCCCTGCTGCGTCCAATGTGAGCTGTTGGATCTGTTCTCTGGTGGCGCACTGGGCGAGATTTGCTTCCAGATACACCTTGATGTCGGCGCTGCTCTCCTCGAGCGGCACCTGTTCAAGACGGCAGACTTGCTTATTGGAAAAAGCTTCGACTCGCTGGACTAAAGCTGGCTCCGACCGGCTCGTGACAAAGAACTTGAGGCCTGAGAGATCTTGCTCGTCGACAACGTCGAGTAACGTGCTCAGGAATTCTACTCCCCCACTTCCTTCAAGCTCGTCCAAAGCGTCGATAGGGATGACGTAGCAGGGCTCGTTCCCAGCTTCCCTTTCTGGTGCCGACTGCCTCCACGGCTCGACGAGGAGGCCCACGAGCTGCGATCTCGGACCATGGTTGACCGTCTCGAACCTTCCGTGCTCCTTTAACGCAGCCCGGAAAGGCTTTGATCTGAGTGCGAGGTGATAGACAATCGTCCGAATGATTGCAGAGGCAGATCTTGTTTCGACGAACTGGCGGGAACAGAAAAAGCTTCCTCCTAGGGTGACCCTGCTATTTCCATCGATGAAGAGATTTTCGAACTGGCGGGCGACGGTGTAGGAAATGGTCGTCTTTCCTGCGCCTGCTTGACCTGAGAGCCAATAGACTCTTTCGCCGCAAGGAGATACATCAATGGCCCAGTGCGTAACGCCTTGTAGGATATCAATGCGTGTGCCAGGGGTACAGCTACAGCGACGCAAAGTCATCTCGTCGCTGTTGGCATAGTACATGTGGTCAGCCTTGAAAGAAACTTTCAGCAGGTCCCGGAGCCTCAGCTGAACAAACATGTGATGAGCAGCATCCAAAGGACGAGGTGATGGGACCTACCATGAACTCGTCGTTGTCCGAAATCATGGTGACAGACCCTGCATGCGTTTCGAATCAGCCCTTGTAATCACTGCTCCATGTCTGCACTGGCTCCCTACCATATATTGCACCGGTAGCTACGTTCCCTGCTGTTCCGATGTTGTAAACGGGCCCATAATGAACAACCTGGGGGGTGTTTTCACCTGGGAATATAGATAGAAATATCAGACTTTGCTATGCAAGAGGAGGGTAGAGACTTACCAAAGCTTTCCTGAGAGTGAGGGTAGGGTGTCACGTTCGGGACCTGAATTGAGCTTGAGCCTGAGATTTCTACATCGGCATCAGCGAGAGAGAACAAATGATGACGCAAAAGGCTATACCCTGTGGAGGATATGAGGGGGTACAGGTCACAGTTGCCTGAGGGCTCGAGGGACGAGTGGGATGAGGAGATGCTAGCCTGCTTCGAAGCTCATCCAACTGCCTCTCCGCCCACTGCAACCCTTGCCGAAAAGGTGCCTGAAAGATGTCTCGCTTCCTTGGTTTGCCCCTACCTTGCGATTGTTCGTTGGACATACGGACGAAGAAAGAGGCTCAAGAAGGACGACGATGGGTATCGGTATCAAGAGTTGGCCGGCAGAGAAGTCTCATGGGGACAGGTAGTCCCCAATGCAGTCCTACTGGCCGCACCATTCCCGACGATTGACAGCTCGACTATACACGACCAATCAGCTGCCCAAGGCCATAATAGGAGACTTGAAACAGGTATACACAAAAACAGACAGGCAGCTGACCCTTGTTGTATGCAGCAAATTGACTCAGAAGTAACACTTCAACCCACGTTTTATCCAGTCCCTGGCTCGACGTTCGGGAAGTGCTCGATAAGAATATGATGAGATAAGACGAACAGGTGAACAGGCGCCGGCTGTCGCGTCACTTTCCCGATGATGATACCGCCACCACGGGCCACATCGTTGAACACCTTATCTCATGAACTCTGACGACTCTGGAATATAACTCCTCAGCACAAACCAGCTCTCAAAGGTCCTGACCTGGATGTCGACTTCTGATCCTGAACGCCAGCCTTTGCTCTCTCCTGGCCCACAGGAAACCCAACATGTCGAGGAACGTATAGAGGAAGAAAGCACACCTCTCGTGGGCGAAGGTGCACCAGAACCCGTCCAACCACCTGAGAATGGGAAGGCTGGCCTGAACACTTGGATTGGCTATGGAATCGTCGTCCTAGTTGGAACGGCAACTCTGGTTCTACTCATCAAGGGCCTCATTGAGTCCGGGAATGTGGAGGTCTGTCTCTTCACCTGTGGGCATGGGACAGCCATCTGTTCAGTCACTGAACGATTTTTGCTCTAGTTTGACCTAAAAGGCGCTCTCAAAAGTGCCCTTGGTGGAGGACTGAGCGGTGCAGCTGGTACGTCCAACGAACCTGGTATCATCCGACGAAGCAACTGCTAACGTGCATGTGCCCAGCCATGTTCTTACAAGTCTTCATGTTCATGGTAAATCCACACAACTCTCAGGTCCCTTCAACTACTCACAAGATACTCTAACAGCCCCTTCGAACCATCATGAACTACCAATACCGCTACGGCACATCCACCTCAACAGCCTACCACACCCTCGCCTCCCAAGGCTTCACTCGCTTCTACCAAGGCCTCACAGCTGCACTCTTCCAAGGCCCTCTCTCTCGCTTCGGAGACACAGCAGCCAACGCAGGAATCCTCGCTCTTCTCCAGTCCAACCCTTACATGCGCAAGCTGCCCACCTTGCTCAAGTCTGTGTTCGCATCGTTGGCAGCAGCGGCGTTTAGGATCGTGCTGACGCCGATAGACACTATCAAGACGACACTGCAGGCGCAAGGCAGCGATGGCTGGGGTATCTTGAAGAATAGGATCAGAAAGTACGGGATTACGACAATGTGGTATGGCGCACTCGCTACTGCTGCTGCCACCTTTGTTGGCCACTATCCCGTAAGTTGCTTGTCATCTCATCGGAGCAGAGATGCTAACAGAAAGAATGCAGTGGTTTGGGACGTACAATTACCTAGACGCCAATCTCCCTCTGGCACATACCACGTTCGAGAAACTTGCACGACGTGCCTTCATTGGCTTCGTAGCGTCAGTCGTGTCCGATACAATCTCAAACTCGCTACGAGTCGTCAAGACATACCGACAAGTCAACGATACCCGCATTGGGTACCTAGAAGCTGCCAGAACCGTTCTGCGAGTCGACGGATGGCGAGGACTCTTCGGACGAGGCCTCAAGACCCGAATCCTCGCAAACGGCCTGCAAGGCTTGACCTTCTCCGTTCTCTGGCGTTGGTTCCAAGACATGTACGTGACACAAAACGGAAGAGGGGTGATAATCATTGACTGACGGAAACACCGCCTATAGCTGGAACGAGAAGACTAAACAGCAATAAGAACAACAAAGTGCGATGATGATGATGATGATGATGAGTAAAGTACAGTAGACGATCGATTTACATAGGGGGGTTTGAAGAAAGCGGGTGCAGCGTATGAATGGCATGTGTCATTATCGAAAGCAAACCGAGAAATGAAAGAAATGACAAGAATCGTCGTCGTCGTAGGTATGAATGGCCTCAAAGGTGAGGCGAATGGTCGAGTCAGGTCAGGTCTTCAACACTGATCTCGACCCCGAAGGAGGCGATCTCTGCCAACCCAGTATAAACCCTCTCGGGAAGTTCCTCAGTGGGTCGTGTACGGATATTTTCCAGTCGAGCAGGCCGTTCTTTCGCTGTCATTAGTTGAGGAGCAGCCGCTGAAGGCGCCTCGGGGTCGATATTGGTCGAGTCGTTGAAGAGGGTACACAGCTTCTCCAGTCCAGGTGTGCTGGGCAACATCCTCGACCTGACCATCTCTAGAAATGCATCAGCAACATTATAATCGATGCTGATCTCAAGCCACGTCAAGGCAGGGAGAAGGTTCTGTCGCAGCTTGGAAACCCCATTACTTCCTGCAGACACCGATGACCAAGACATTGCAGAAAGAAGATGGTTCGTCACGGTGGGCGCATGCTGGGGTGCAGAATAGATGATCAACGTGGTGAGATTAGGTAGATGCTGAAGACCTTCCGCGAGCTCATGATCGGTCAAGGCCGTCTTGCGAAGGTGAAGAGTCTTCAGACTCCGCAATCTCGACAAGAATCGCCCAAACCCAATGCCAAATTTGGATTGCAGGTTGCAAATGACGAGCTTCTCGAGGGCTGGAAAGGTGAGCTGCGTGAAGAGATTACGGAGATCGACCTGTTCGTTCCACGGAGGCGTCATGATTGTGAACGATTTTAGCGAGTCGTGTGTGATTCGGAGCTGTTGGTTATGAACATCGAAAAAGGTCGATCCATCGAGGAAGATGAAGCCGCCCTCTTCCAGACGAGATGTCTGCAGGAGGATATCGAGGAACTCGTCGATCGTCACTGCCATCATCGGGATCTCCTTGAGCTTCCCCCACGGAAACTTGAAGATCAAGGGTGAGAAGTTGACGCATTCCAGCGAACGAAGGGTAGGCGCATCACTGAATACGTCAAGTTTGCCTACGAGCGAGCTTGAGGCTGGGGTATCGTCTTTGACCGTGCCAAGGGAAAGCTCGGTCAACAGCGGCATCTTGCCTCGGATGAACGAGAGAGCCTTGAACGCACTGAAGGGCATGTAGAAGAACATCTGTGCCCAACGCGAGGAGTAGGCTGCGAGGACATCGAGGACCGGATGCGTCGAGGTGAACGGTGGGGATTCCCAAAAGACATATACTGTCAATGGGCATCCACCGGATCTAGTCATCCAGGCTTGGACAAGCTGGACGAGGGATGGTGTCGAAGTCGGGGGTGCGTTAAATTGCAGCGACAGTCGAGACCATAGTCGCGGTGTCGCGAACGCTGTCTCGCGCCACCTTGTGCAGATCTGAGAGAGAAGAAGGGGAGTGTGGATGGTGTTCGTCATGTCGACATCACCATCGGCACAGTGGAGGAATATTTCAGAGAGAAGCTCGGCGGGTATACCACCTGTCCCTGCTGTAGGGAGGACTGGTGAACGACTCATCTGAGCCATCCCGGTGGGTCTCTATATCAGATCTCTTGGGTTTGAGATCGCGAGAGAAGAAGAAGGATTGGGAGAACCGGAAGTTGGGAATCACAGCTGGTAGATGTCCAGCGATTGGATTATCGCGACAATTCCAGTGGAACACGGTCGCATATGGTGTGTGTCAGTGACAATGAACCACCCGATAGATGTTTCGATTGTGTGCTTTGTATTGCCCGTGTGACGTGAACAAGAATCTGGCGGCAATTAAGAAGAATTCCGGGGAATGTGATCAAGTCGCGCTTCTGTTCCACAGAAATGAGTTGATCTTCAAATTGTGGGACCTGGTGGAAGCTCACCAGAAGATCAGAGATAAACTTCAAGCTGCTATTGCTTTGGTATACGGAAAGCTGGGCTATACGGCATGCTGAAGGATTGAGGTCAGATCCAGGATAAAGAGGATTTAGGGGCAGATCGATGATTGATCAGAGTCCGCTATTGACGCCGATGTTTGACACGGAAGATCCTGTCAAATAGCACGGATCAGGATCGACGGATGCTTCTTGACTTCCGTCCATTCATGTTTGCGCCAACCAGAGAACATTGAAGCCCAATGTCTTACCCTCCATAACATGCATACTTCTCAGCGTGCTTGAGGCGGTCTCGAAACAGGATGCCCTCTGCTCTCCTGCTGGGATATCTGCCCACCATACTTGCCAGCCATGCCCGTCCATATTGAAAGCAGCATACATATAATTGTCAGGTCGCATCCTGGTGTAAGCTTTTGGTCATTCCTCCTAGCTTCGATATGTTACTGACGCTCTTTATCAGGGTCTTTGAGCCTATTCTCACTTTCCTTAAATTCATCAACGACCTCTGCACGCGAAAGCTTGGCCGCCATGCAACTGACATCGAGGAAGGCGTTAACAATGGGGAAAACGCTGCATCTGGTTCGTCTGCTGTTCAGAATCTTGAAAAACGTGTACTTAGCAAGACATGGGGCTGGTAGAAGCGCACCCAATTGTACACGAAATCACTCTGGACATTCGTGCACATCCGCGTACTCAATGTGGTTCAACCCGGGCCTTTGAAGCAGACCACTTTGTGGAGGTCAGCCTCTCAGACGATGCTGAGAATACAAACACTACCTTTCTGGGCACTCTTGAGGGTAGCGATACATCTCGTACAGTGGTCAATAGTCTCGACTTCTGCCATCGTGAGTGTCGGGATGATTCCCACAAGGACTGCACGCTAAACGACGCTCCATAGAATCCCCAGAAGATCATACCTTGAGCCCAAAGCAGTCGGCTAAGCTTCTGGATCTTTTGGTCCAGTTTCCTCTACCACCGCCCTCAAGACCTTCATCACTCGCCTCTTCCGCGTTTGCACAGCCTTCCACTAGCCTTCAAGATCGGCCTCATTCCGATGTGGCGTATGGAAACAAGCGAGCTATCTCCCGTGACTCTAGTTCACATGCCGCGCAGATACTGAAGAAACTGTCCAGGCTTACCTCTTCTTCAGCACTCCTAGGGCCATCACCGCAGGAAGTTCCCAGCATCCCTGAAAAGAAGCTCACAATCTCTCTCCCCTTGACTCGGAGTCCAGGCAGCTTTCCGACTGCGACTTCGATCGCGAACACCGGTTTTACAGCAGCATCCTCCATGACATCCCCGGATTTCTTGAAACCCTCTCCTGAGGCTCTAGCCCCATCATTGCGAGGCTCCAGCTCGGAGGCCCGTGTTTGGACTCGTCCTCCGTCAGCCTACTCGTCTGTGAAAGCTCCCAGAAAGCCTTCCACGATGGCTGACCGAACAAAGCCCAGACATGCAAGCGAAATCGCCCGTATGACAGTCACGACATCGACCACAACGGGATTGAAAGACCTGCCTCCGTCTCCAAGTCTCCCCTACACCCTCAAATTCGGCCTTCCTGAGCCATCATCTTCACCTCGCAAACCCACCTGTTACGGCTCTCCCTTTGATCCTACCGAACGAATCGAAGATTGGAGAAACGACATCCTTGACACCGTCCTTCGAGGCCTCCAGGAGGTATCCCTGGATCTGGACGACGAGAATTACAGGAGTTTGTTTGATAGCTACGCCTCTGTGGAATCTACCATCGCAACGGACGCTCCCCAAATACCGTTGAAAGTCGACCGCCGCTCCTTCCTAGATATGGAGACTGCCGACGCGATGTCGATTGAACAGCCGCTCGCAACGTCGCCTTCTCGTGTATCCCGCGCATCGACGAGGGAGCCTCAATACAGCTGGGGCTTCAGAGGCTTAGGAAGGGAGAAGGTTATGGTTGAGAAACAGGTAACCGTCGATTACGAGGACTTTGCTACGGGCCTCGATTCAAAGCCTACTGCACAGAGCACAATAATTAACCGGAAATAACATCCATTGTATTCTTAGTAGTTCAATTACAACAACAATCAAAGCATGCAATCACCTTCCAGTTGGGCGCTGCGCCTGACGTTGATCCTCCAAAGCATTCCTAACTCCGCCTTTCCAGACACTCAGCTCCTTCTCAACATCTACAATCATCCTTCTAACCTCCTCACCAGTCTGCCCTCCGGCATGCTTCCCTGCACCGAAACCGATTGTCAACTCCTGCAACGCTTGCAACAGGGTTTGATGTGCGAGTTTGAGACGGGCAGGGCCTGAGGGCGGGTATGCCGAGGAGTTTGGGTTCAAGTCAGGAGAAGGAGGCCCTGGTGCCTGAGGCGTTTTTGAGCCGCCCGGACTCTGCAAATGTTGAGGCTTTGGCTCGTCGACTGTCAGCAGCTTCCCCAGTTCAGCCAAAGTGACACCTCGAACTGGGTGCCCATAAGTCAAGATCTGAGTGAGTCCTGAGAAGGAGCGCGTCGAGAAGCGGATGGCGTCGTCGAGTAATGTCTGGGCTTGCTCCAACCCTTCTCCATTACCAGAATCTTGAAGGGCTGGCGAGATGATGTGCTCGTCCGCCTGACCTAGATAGATCTTGGTCAGTCACGATGAGAAGCAGAAAGAAGGGGGTCACCCACCACCCGAGAAGGAGCTCGACAAGCTGGCACCCAGTTGATCGATCAGGAAGGTGGTATGGAGTCTTGTTAGCGCCAACAGGGGATGCGCTCCCGGAACCAGGCCAGCAGATACGAGAAGGGGGATAAGATTCGAGGTCAGCTGAAAGGCCTTTTGAGGATCTGAACGTGGCTTCGTCAGTTATGGTACACGTAGATGTCCGTGTACACCAACCAGATGATTGAACTCTCTCTGCCTTCTCCAATCCTTCCTGCCCAATTCTCAAGACGTCCAGAACAGGATCGGGATCACGAAGAGGCGCACCGCAGCGTAAGCAGTGTGCCTGCGTATCTTCTGCACGTTCTGATGTTAGAATACCGCTGAGAGATTGATCATAGCGTGCTCACGCTCAGTGGGTAACAAGCAGAAGCCTCCACATCTTCTTGGGCAGTACATCGCTTCCCTCATATCAATGTCCGCTTTACCTTTTGGCACGCAGAGTGTACACTTGCACACGAAGTGGTATGTTTCCTTCAAAGCTTGACGGCGCAGAGGTCTTGGTAAAGTGGTATCAACGTAGGAGGTCGAGATCTTGATTCTCAGTCAATATGTATCCTGTCAAGTTTAGACAGGCTAACATACCTCTTCTCCGGGCTGAATCGCCTTGATGGCTACAACCTGCAAGAGCGGCTCATGTTCCTTTGAGCTTGCACTTCGAGGGAAGACAACAACAGCATTGGGGTCGCAGGAGTGGTTGATCAGGGCAACAGCAGGCGAGACGCAGGCACCGATGGGAGAGAGCGAGGGTGTGGCAAGGGTGAAGGTGTTGGACGTGAACTATTCCGTAGAAGACGTCATCTCTAGAGCCAGTCCCAACAGGAACCTACTACGCACCCTTGAAACCAGATCAACAAGATCACCCGCGCTACGGATGCCAAACGGCTCTAGATCTTGAGGAGACTTCAGGCCCATGTATTGAATGAGCCCGTGAGCTAGATGTGTGGTGGCTTCTGCTTCTTGAGTCGATGGATCGCTGGGTTTAGTTGTCCGATCTACTCAATTCTCAGCACCCACGCAAGGTGTTCACTAGGTTACGTACGCGATTGCATGGCCCCGAATTCTTTTGACTATGGGGTGGAGTCAGGTAAGATGTTTTCTGGAAGACCGTCAAACACGCACAAATGTGGAATCCGTTCCAAGCTTCACCTTGCGCCACAAGATACGAGCCAATGCTCGAATGGCATCGTTCGGTGGGCCGATCTCAGAAGGTGAAGAAGCATCTGGAGGAGACTGAGTCATCCACTGCTTAAGCGCGGAGCATTCTTGCTTGTGCTGGGGCCAATCACGGTCTTGACATGCCTAAGAAACCATTTGCACAGACGGTTATTGACCTGACGAACAGATCGGTATTGGCGAGTACCTTTTCGCAATACATGACTACTTTACATGTTGCGCAGCGCTTCAGGGCCTGGCTATCTTCCGCAGGAGAGCAGCAGGCTGAGCAATGGGAGTCGAGGTGTGACGTTGAAAGGACAGATATGTGAGGGCGAAGAGCAATAATGGTATCGCCTGTCGCAGTGGGTGAGACCAGGGCCTCAAGGAAAAACAATTGGTAGGCTACTGACCTGGTCTAAACGCGCTCTGGGAGTATAAACTACGACCCGTTTCAGTGGTTGTTCGTATTCCAACTGTTGGCGGAACGGAGGTATACACTGCATCCCAGCTGGTCGTTTTGTCGCTTGATGACTGGCTGAGGCCGGGAGAGTCTTGAGGTGCCTCCAGAGCATCCTTCACCAGAGAAGAGGGTTCAGATTCAGAGATGTGCTCTCCTTGCGGATTCTCCCCGGCAAAGGGTACTCTTGACTCGTTTGCAGATATTGCATGGTCTGGATTATCATGCCTATTGTCCGCAGCAGGAAGCACTGACGCAATGAATGGTTTGGACGAGAGACGTGATGAGCGTTGAGACTTCAGCGACTGGAAATCCATTTCTTATTACCTTGTTGTGCGAGATCGTGACGTGAATGAGAGAAGAACAAGGAAAAGGTGATTGCAAGCCACGGCGTTGCTATCTTATCTTATCGCTTGACGCCCCTAGTATTCATGCCACAGGAATTTAGCACTCTCGACAGAAACGATCAGCTGTACTCTGAAACAAACCAGACAACACTGCTCTCATGTTCACAAATATATACAGGAAATTTCCAAGTAAAATTTAAACCCGTCTTCTCCAATCTACCTGCCATTTACATCCTCCGGTGCAACTCTCGGGCACAGGCGCAGCGATTTGTGCCTACTCCTTGCCGAGATGTATCCCCTCCTTGATACTATTTAGGGGAGAAGGCAGACGGTCTCGTTTTCATGGGCAATACTGCATGCAAATTTTGGCGTGTTTTAGATGATTAGTCGATGAGATACTCCTGTTCAAGTTTGGCGGTGTTCATCGTCTCCCCGGTCCACTGATAGTCTTCGCACTAGAAATAGATGACGAGTTTCAAGCAACGGGTAATAGACTAGGGAAAGCAGGCGGCGCGCAACGTGAAACAGCATTACAAACGGGCAACCAGGTGCACCAGGTCGCCTTCTTCGAACGATCGAGTTCGCGAGTCCTGTCTTCCAAGCTTCCGCATCCTTGTCGTGTTCTCTTGTTTGCCGACGATGTTGAGGGAATTGTAGAAAATATGGGAGCCGTCGAGTAAGTTAGCTGGTAGTGGGGCGAACATGAGGGAGGCTGAGGGGTTATCCGGAGCAAGCAGCCAGCCGGTGTGGTTTTCTTCTAGGCTCTTCTGCCGGGCGTACCGAAGCTGGGAGGGTTCTCCTGGGCAGTTCTATACAGAGACAGATTCGTCGATCGAGCCAATTCGTGCAACGTGGCTGAAGGTAATCGACAGGTGATTAAGAGGGGCAGTATTCCTTTATTTATTTTCGAAGTAGAAGCTACATCTTGTACACTAAACGCTCCTCGCCCTGAACTGCATCAACATTTGAACGATCGCTCGATTTGGATGTCCTTTTTGAATTGCCTCTGACAGAACAGTTTCCCCCTTCTGACCGGCTATGGTAACATCGATGCCAGGTACTTCAAGGAGCATCCTGACGATCCCAGAGTGACCTCTGGCACAAGCTACCCTCAACGCCCACCACCCATTTTGAGTTACAGTATTCAGGCCAGTCTGAACATCTGGCACCTCAAGTAAGCGCTTCACGATAGTCTGATGGCCGTTGTAAATCGCATGGAGTAGAGGTGTCCAGCCCGATGCGTCGGGAACCATGCGAGTGTCCGACCTGCGGAGGAGAAGCTCGACAACTTCCTCATGGCCATTTCGACATGCAAAAAGCAGTGCAGACCACCCATTCCTTGCGGTTTGGTTGACGTTGATTCCATCCTTCGACAAAAGCAAGCGTGTTATGCCTGCCCGGCCCTCTTGTGCTGCCGAGATGAGTGCGGCGCACCCATCCTTTCTTGTGAAATTGACATCGAGGTCGGGAGCATCCAGGAGAAGCTGTACAACATCTTCGTGCCCTTGGGAGGATGCGACCATCAATGGGGTCCATCCTTTTGCACTCGGTAGGTTGACTTGGGTTCCTGATGCAGATAAGATGAGGGCAACCGTTGAAGTATGGCCATTGGTCGACGCAAGGAGAAGGGGGGTATCCCCCTTTTTGTTCTGTATGTTCACGTTGACGTTGGGAAATTCGAGGACATGGCGAACGATCTGCTCAAACCCCTTCCGAGCTCCCCAGAGCAGGGCCGAACCGCCGTCGACGCTGGCCAGATTCACGTCAGCCTTGTGTCGAGCCAGATCCTTGAATAGCTTCACAATCGGCTCGGAGCCCCGGTAGGCCGCCATCATCAAGGGGGACAACCCGTCAGAGCTGCAGATGTTGGGGTCTGTGCTGGACGACTCCAGAAAGATTTCTACGATATCTGCATGCTCGTTTAGCACCGCAAGATGCAGAGGAGTTTCTCGTTTTGCATTGCAGGTGTTGATGGTACCAGTGGAGGCTGCAAGAAGCATTCGGACGACGCCTGCATGGCCGTGCTGGGACGCGAGACCAAGCGCAGTCGATCCACTCGGGGTTAGGCAATTGACGTCGACGTGATGACTGCTAATCAATAACTTGACGATGGATTCGCTGCCATAGGCTGCTGCTGCTATTAATGGGGTTGTTCCGCGAGTATTCGGCAAGTTCACGTCGACCCCTGGTGAACGGAGAAGGAGATCGACCACGCCGACGTGCCCATGGGCAGATGCGAGGAAAAGGGGTGTTTCTCCTTTCAGGTTTCTTGCGTTGAGCTCGACACCAGGAGCATCAAGCAGCATCTGAACGATAGGCAGGTAGCCTTTACTGCACGCCCACATCAGCGCTGACATCCCGTCTGCGGTGGTCTTCAAGTTGACATCGATTCCTGTGACGGACAAGAAAATCATGACGATGTCTTGATGACCGTCACGGGCAGCCGAAATGAGAACCGCCTTTGGGTTGCCATCAATCCCAAGGAGCTGCAGAAGAAGCTTCGCAACGTCCGTGTGCCCGTTTTCTAGCGCGATAGTGAGGGGTGTCTCGCCCTTGGCGTTTGGAATATTGGGTGCGATCTTCGGATGCTTTATGAGCTGCTCAACAACCTTTGTATGACCTTTGCGAGACGCAAGGAATAGTGCTGAAGAGCCCTGAGCCGACAGCTGGTTGACTTCTACCGTCGAATGACCTAGAAGTAGCTCCGTGACAGCTTCAAACCCGTAGTGCGAGGCGAACATTAAAGGAGTCCAATCCTCAACCCCTGCTTGGTTGACGTTGATGGACGGTGACTCCAGAAGAAGTGCGGCAACAACTACGTTGCCGTGGGATGCAGCGGTGGTCAACGGAACGTCCCCCCTGATGTTGGGAAGGTTGACGTCGATGCCAGCGGCGGCGAGAAGCAATTCAATGAGGCGAACGTGGGATTTTGAAGTTGCGCAGAGCAGTGCGGATGCGCCATACCCGTTGGTAGCGTTGACGTTGATGGTGCGTGACTGCAGCAGCATCTTGGCAATAGCTTCGTGACCACGGTGAACGGCTGCCACCAAAGGGGGCCACCCGTTGTGGGCGGTCTTGTTGACGTCTATGTCTGGAAGACGGAGCAGGATTTCAACGATTGCTCGATGTCCTCGAGAGCATGCGGAGCCCAGTGCGGTCCATCCGTCTGCATTGACCTCGTTCAAGCGGATGTCTGGAGCATCCAGCAAGAGTTTGACGATTTCAATGTGACCACCGGAGGCGGCGCGTAACAACGGGGTGTCGCCTTTACTGTTCTTGATGTTCAAGTCGGTTCCGTGGGAAGCAAGGAGAGCCTGGACGATACCCAGATGACCATTTCGGCATGCACTGAGAAGGGCTGATGAGCCGCTTTTGCTCAGCGCATTGAGGTCAATTCCAGGTATCGTCAGCAAGCGCTGGACTAGCGGAAGGTATCCCTTGAAGCAAGCAACAATCAGGGGAGTCCAATCCCCGTGGTTGACCTCTGCTTCGGGAAGTGCAAGAAGGTCATCAAGCATGGATAATCTATTGGCTGATGCTGCGACCGCCAGGGGTGTCAAGCCGTACACCGGCGTTGCTGCATTCCTGTGAGTGGTAGGTGAGGAGGAGAGGAGGTCGAGAGGGATGTCATAAAATGCGATGAGGTGGTCAGGGCCTAAAAGGTCACAGCCATTGAGGATTTCGACGGGGTAGGACTTGCAGCTAAGGATGAAATCACCCACGGGGGGAGCTGGTTTGTCGTTGTGACACCGCTGTGCATGGTGGACCCAAGAACTGTGTGCGTATGCAAGAAGGGGGTCCTGTGCCAACGCGTTGTCGAGAGCTTCTTTCGATTCGATCGTGGATTTGGTGAAGCCGCAGGCAGCTAGATGCGCTATGCAGACAGAGGTAATAAAACCGTCGGGATCAGGGAAATACTGGAGGATAATTTTCTTGAGGAATTCGTGCGCCGTGTAATCTAAGGCCGTTGGTGAGTTGACAGATGGTCGAATCACGCAAGCAAAAGACATACGAATCAGTCGTACTAGCCTAGTCTTCTCATCTACCACAACAAGGCTGCAGCAAGTCGACACAAGGATGCCTTCTGCCACGACCCGTGTAGGATCGAACCTGAGGGTCTTCGGGCAAACACCAGCAACGTGCTGGAGTTCCGTCACTGTGAGCGGCCTCTCAGCGTATGTAACCCAGAGAAGAACGGTGAGGGCCACGTCGGCGTGGTGCTTTGGTTGCTCCATTATTCGTCTCATCGTTGCCGAGTAGATGTCTTCGATCTTGGTAGGAAACTGTTCCAGAACCTCGTGGGCATCCTTGGACGTCGCACAGTTCTGTAACGCTTCGACTTGGAGGGAGGCATGCAAAAACCTGGTGAACGATATGAGCAACGTGTATGGCTAAGTCCCAATGGAAGAGCACCCACATTCCTTCCGATTTGTTCTGGATAGTAGCGATTGCTGTGCTTTTCAGAGAGCCATGCTCTAGGACGGCTCGAAGCTTAGGGTCTTGGCTAATCTTTGCGTTGATATGCTTCTCGATGTCAGCCTTGTTGGCAACTATCTCGAGAAACTTCGCATCTGGAAACTTCGCCTGCAAAAGATCTAACGGTCGCGAAGTGACAAACACTTTCGCTCGCAGAGACGTGAGTGCTTTCAAGAGAGCATATTGGATATCCGATGGGGCCTCGTCCAATCCGTCAATGATGAAAAAGCTGACGTTGAATGTCTTGTGGCACTCAACCATGATCCCAACGAGTTCTTCCGCGGTCGGCTGTGTGCGCTCACGATGATGCTTCGCATAGACCAATTCGACCACAGGGAGCAAATCTTCATAACGCTCCAGCATCTGGCGGATAAGTGCGCCTAGGATATCGCTGAGTGAGAGGGGTTCGCTGTATCGTATGTAGACGTAGGCGACAGAGATTCGACCTTTCAAAGCTTCGCTAGGTTTGTCGAGCGATTTGATAACAAGCGAACTGAAATAGAGTCAGAAAACTTTCCCAATGAAACAGAGTTGTCGCATACGCCATGATAGTCTTCCCGGCACCCTCTAAAGAGATCCTGTTCAGCGACGAAAGTCAATGAACAAGAAGCGATCCTTACGTATGCCCGTTCCCCACAGAAGCCCAGGGCCATCGGACCCATACCACTCTTCAAATAGACGATGCTTCATAATCCACAACGACGTCCCTTCGGTCCATTTGGCGAGCGTATCCAGATGCTTTTGCCTGAAGTTTGCAGCAGGTAGCATTTCCAGAATTGTCGTTATGACTGGGACCGGAGAAGCACTGGATCCATTGAAATTGTAGTTGGTCACCATGTCGCGGCCAATGTCAACGAAATTACCGCCGGTTATCTGGATGTTTTCTGCGTTGGACATGAGGCCGCCTGACTGCTGTATGATGGTGGTGTCTCCTGCAACGGAAGCTAGCAGGGCTTGGTGTGCCAGAGGGAAATGGTCCCTAAAAGTTGCAGAGGCGCTTCCAAGAATCGGCGCCTGGCTGTTGTCTGACCGCCGGGGACCCTGCCCATGATCTCAGATGACATGTGAGGACAATTTCATAACTTCCTTACCATGGAGGTCACCTGCGGCACTGTCACTCTCGGCAGCATAGTTTCAGGAGGACAGAGGGCCTATCCGACAACAGCGGTGGAAACGTATATCGCGTCGGAAGAGCCTGGTGGTCATCAACCAAGTTCAAGCACTGCGTACCTGTATGTCGAGATCACTGGGATCAGATGTATTAGCCAATGCTTCCGCCAACTTGGGCGCAAGTTGCAGTCTGGCCCTGCGATGCCCTCAAGTGGATAACCATAAGCTAAGTAGAGAGCAGCGCATACATGTATACAATGATGATTGCAAGTACCGCGGATCCAACGTGTATGGCAATGGACGTTCAAAGATAGATTTATTAAGCAGCTACAGCGGATACTAGGGTCGCTGCGGTCTTTGAAGCTGGCTCTGGCTTGTCTTCCAGAGTCAACTTGTCAAGGGCATCCTCAAATGCCTCATCTGAATCGGAAGCATCCTCCTCGTCTTCCTCCTCGTCCTCCGCACTTTCTCCCTCTTCATCATCAGACGGATCGTCCTCAAAATCAAGCTGAAGCCCAGATATCAGCACAATGTAGCAAGAGTTAAAGTATAGCAAGACTTACGGGGTCGAAGATAACTCGAATAATAAGGCTGCAGCTCGGGCAGGTCGCAACATCTTCATAATCCTTCAGCTGCTTGCGCGAGATTTCGAAGCGGTCGCCGCAGGGACATGGGTAGTGGAAGACTTTCTTTTCGTCATCCCAAGCCATATCCTCAATTTCTATCTCGTCATAGTATGCCCCCATGTTGATAGATGGCAGTCGGGCGTTTGTTGGTTGAGAGAATACGGAGCTTGGTCCTCAGCTCCAGGAACGGACTTCACGAATGAGTGTGGGATCTACAAGCTCATTGACTTGAGAATTAAATACCATAGAGTTGTATTTACTCACCGAGATCAAGACATAGACTCAACCCTGAGTATACCAGACTCTTGTAGTGGTTGAGGAGAAACAGTCATTCAGCAGCCCCTAAAAATCTCAATTCGATGCGATCAATATCATCAGCACAGCCTCGTCTGCGAGGGAACTGTTACGGAAACGCCTTCGCCAGTCGCTTCACCCTGAGGCCAGAACAAGCACTCTGCAGGGCTCAGGAACACTCATGGGAAGCGTATACTTCAAGGCGAATTCAATTACAACCTCAAGCCATTTCTGCTTATTCCTTCCCAGCCAACTCCGCCTTGAGTCATCCGCCGGTCTGAGCGCTTAATGCCAGTGAGTCCGAGCCTCATTGTTAGGATTGAATCATTCTAACAAGCTTCCATTTGAATTGATCAGCGTCGAATGACTTGGATTGCTGCGGTTGTCACCGTGGGGTATAGACCTTATCAGCATGGACCCTTGCCCATGATGCGGTGTCTGAGTGAAAATGTCAACCCAGATTTCGCGACGGCTATATAAAGGCATCACCCACAGCCCACCAACCCCACGATTCTGCCAGCATCTCCCATTACCATCATGAGCCAACGTGGTACCCATCGAGGAACTGGAAGAGGCGGGCATGATATGCGAGGTGGTGGACCTCCACGCGGTGGGCCTCCAAGAGGCGGCCGAGGAGGTGGTGATCCTGGTCGTGGTCGAGGAGGCCCCCCTCAAGGCCAAGGTCGCGGTGGTGGTGGCCGAGGAGGCTTCGACGGCGGTCCTAGAGGTCGAGGTGGCGGTCCTCCAGGCGCCCGCCCAGCTCCGGGCATATTCCAAGAAAACATCCCTGCTGTCCTTCCTCCACGCCTGACTGACTCATCGCAAGATGCTCTCATTCAGAGCTTCGCGGCAGTACCGCGAACGTTTGAGAGGCCTCTCCGTCCACAGTACGGTACGCGAGGCACTCCCGTCACCCTCAGATCCAACTTCTTCGCCGTCCGCCTACCCAAAGCTCCGATCCACAACTACACAGTGGAAATCACTCCAGACAAGAGCTTGGGCAATCGCAAGGAACGCCTCTTCCAGCTACTGGAAAGGCATCCAGTGTATAAGACACATGCTTCGTATGTTGCCCACGACAAGAGCGAGAGGCTTGTCTCCGCAAGGCAACTTCCTCAGCCTCTTGATTTTGAGGTTGTATACAAAGACTACGACGATACGGATGATTCGCAAGCCTACGTCATCTCAGTCAAGTTCGACAAAGTCCTTGACATTTCTGATCTAAGTCGGTGAGTGCAGAACCGTTGACACCCGCTCGAACCCTCTCTTATCTGGACACAGGTACCTGAGCGGGAGCACAACGCACAAAGACCATGATCCGTTACCACTCATCTCTGCACTCAACCTTGTCCTTGGACAGCACGCCACTCGTTCAGGTGGTTTTAGGGTAGGCAAGAACTCGAATAGGTACTTCTTCCCCACTTCTGATCTGGTTCCTGCCCTCCGTCTGCGAGAGCTCCCTGGCCTATACATGAAGCAGGGCTTCTTTGTATCCGTGCGACCCGCGTTCAAACAACTTATGGTCAATGTGTAAGCATTCTTCTGTCTGTCTTCTCAGCTTAGGCCACCGTTACTGAGGCCACCTCCCAGCAATGCGTGCATGACTGCCTTCATTGAGCCAGGCAATTTGGCGGACCGCTTGCTCCAGTTTCGGAGGGACTCGAATACCATGCCCACCCTTTCTAAAGCTATGATACGGAGCATCAGAGTCCGCACGCTCCACCTCAAGCACCGGAAGAAGCTCAACGATATTGGAACCACCTCCGCTCGTAACACTTTCTTCCCCTGCCAAGAATACGGCGGACAAATATCTGTTGAGAATTTCTTCAAGCGCAGTAAGTACTTTGATTCTCTTGATATTCAAAGTCACTGAATGAGCCCTCTTAGAGTACAACATACAGCTTCGCCATGCAGCTGACCTCCCAGTTGTCGACTTGGGAAACAAAGCCAAGAGGCTATGGATTCCCGCCGAACTGTGCGAAATCGAGGACAACTGCGTCTATCGGGATAAAGCCGACATTGTCAGGCTTGCTTCCAACCCTCCCAACGTCAATGCCGAAGCCATTACCAATATCGGATTCAACCTGTTGGGATTCAAATCCCCAAACGACCCTATCACCCAATCGTTCGGTGTCGACGTAGACCCCAGCATGGCTGTCATCCCAGCTCGTCAACTGCAACCTCCAGGCATTCAATACAAAGGAAGCCAACCTATGCGAACTCGAGACGCTAGCTGGAACATCACCCAAGTCAAGTTCAACGTCGGTGCAAGTGTACGTGCATGGTGGTGCCTTGTCGTCAAAGAGAAACGCCGTTTCCGTGACGATTACAACTGGGAAGGTATCGGTGGCACAGATCCAAGACTGCGAGACCTTGTGAATCAGCTCCGCGCAAAACTTGCACAGAGTGGAATGAACGTGCCAGAAGGCCCACCAAAGCTGCTCCCCGTCATCTCCCTTGATCCAGTCGCCCAGGACCACGGCAGGAGAGCGGGGTTTAAACTACATCAAGACGGGCCTGCGAAGTGAAATGGCCAAGTGCACTCCCCAGACGCGGCCAAGCTTCATGCTCGTTTTGTTGGAAGGCAGGGACAAATACGTCTACCCAGGCATCAAGGTTAGTCTTTGAGTCATGCATGCAGTACAGCTCTGCTAATTTTCGAGTAGAAAATCGGTGATGTCGACTTTGGGATCCCCACCGTACACATGCTCTTCGAGAAGGTCTTCAAGGACAGCCTGGAGGGGAACAAGCGTGACCAGTATCTCTCGAACGTATCATTGAAGATCAACACAAAGCTCGGAGGGGTGAACCATCTGGTATGTCGATCGATTTGCCTTCTGAGCGCTCGCTCTAATGGCCCTTTTAGCTAGAAGACCGCGCCATGCAGTGGCTTCGAAAGAAGAGAACCATGATGGTTGGAATCGACGTCACTCATCCTGGACCCGGAAGCAAAGATGGTTCACCATCCATCGCTGCCGTTGTGGCCAGTGTAGACGACAACTTTGTTCAGTTCCCCGCCAGCATGCGAATTCAAACGAGTAAGCAAGAGGTATGCACCCCGATTCACTCGTGTACCAGCGGATATTTGATCGTCTGCTCGTAGATGCTCGACGAACTGCGCGATATGTTCGTCGAAAGATTGCTTCTCTACGAGAAGAAGAATAGATGCCTACCTGAACGCATCTTCGTATATCGAGATGGTGTCTCGGAGGGTCAATTTGACCAGGTAGTGGGCACAGAATTGCGGCAGCTCAAGGAGGCCTGCACCAAGATGGCCACAAAGGAACGTGGCCTCACGAAGTACGCCCCCACTCTGAGTATTATTATCTGCGGGTCAGCACGATCATTGTTGTTTGGGTACCTAACGCTTACTTTCTGTGTCGCAGGAAACGGCATCATGCAAAGTACGTCAATCGTGTTTTTTTTTCCCTCCCAGCTGACGATGCTTGGCCAGGTTCTTCCCCACCACCTCTCAATCTGCCACAAGAAACGGTAACACCGTACCCGGCACTGTCGTCGATAGAGGAATCACGGGCGTGTAAGTGGCATCGCTATGCTTCAAAGTGCACCAGAACCTTATGGTCACCCCACGTAGATTCGACTTCGACTTTTACCTGCAAGCCCACGCGGGCCTCATCGGCTCTGTCAAGGCGACACACTACACCGTGGTCTACGACGAGAACGCTTTGACGGCCGACGATATTCAGCAAGGGACTCACGACGTTTCTTACTTGTATGCTCGAGCAACCAAAGCAGTCAGTCTGATTCCAGCAGCCTACTACGCCGATCTAGCTTGTGAGCGGGGGAGGTGCTATCTGAACGAATTCCTGCTGTCGGAGTTGGCAGACACGACAACTGTGGATGAAACAGCCCAGGCGGGAAAGAAGACAGGTGCTCGCTCTACATGGGATAGGAAGCGAGAGAAGGAGGAGAAAGAGGCCAAGGTTTTCAAAGAGGCCAAAGCTGCTTGGGGACAAGGGGTGAGTTCGTTGTCCCTTTGTTCGTGAATCGTACTGATGAACACCCTTAGCTTCATGAATTTGTCAAGGATACCATGTTTTATATCTAATAACCAGACTACTCTACCATTTCGGACCACGACTGTATCTCTCTGAGCCAATGTATACATATCTCCGTTGCTCTAAAAGTGGTGCCGGTAATCTAACAGCACCAGTTACTGAACCACTTTCAAGTTCGCCCTCCTCGACCTTGGCCGAGGTGGGCCCTGACCCGCAAAGGCTTCGCAGCCTCACCATCTCTCTCTGCCGGGGCTGGAGCGGGAACCCTCTCAGGTATCTTTCTTCGACGAGCAACGCGGCACGCTCCCGAGGAAGGCGCGGTTCCGAAACAGCCCCCTTCGTCGCTGTCCTGGATGATGGCTCCAGAGACCTGACGTTATGTGACGATGAGAAGTTGACAAGAGGTGTGACCTCTAACAGTACTCACCGAATTGTAGATGCAGAAATAAGCATCCTCTGGGTCATACGAGCACGCCAAGGTACCTGAAGTGGTACTGAAAGAGCGCTCCAAAAGGTATCCGTAGGCATCTTCCAGCGGGCAATTGATACAAACTGGAAGGGGAGAAGGTTGTGCGACGCATGCAGGTAAGCAGGTGACAACGAAAATCAGCCCGGACGAAAGTGAGAGCGCAGATTTGAGACGCATTTCCTTGAACCTTATCTGAAAGCAAGAAGTTCGTTTAGCTCCCTGGTGCTTGCAGAAGGGTCAGACAGACCAGTGGACTACCTGGGGTTGCCGCTGGGAGTCGGAGAAGGGTTGCTTACGTGCTTGTAAGAGATTCAAGGGCTTAAATACACGCTATATAGCGCCTTATGTATGTGGTACATGCATGCGGTCGACCTTCAAGACGAATTTGAACCAGTCCTTGTCTCAATCACTGCGTTGTGGTGACCAAGCGTTTCAAGGTGGCGCATGAATACCTGAGTCGATTCAATGTGCCGTTTTTGCCAGAAGATCGGCTCTTCAGATTCAGACTGCAACCAGTGCTGCACTTGCCTCTGTTTGCTGGAACAACGCATGCACGGTTCAGAATCTCGGGCCTAGTCAGCCCCTATTTATCTCGTTTGCCGATCACTTCACACGGTCGCATAAGCGCCGGTATTGGAATGACACGTTCAAGGCCGCGACCACATTTAACCTCAGACCCATATGACCTCCCGAAGACTTAAAGTAGCATTCATTCACCCGGACCTTGGAATTGGTGCTTACTTCTCCTGTATTCTAGCTCTATGACCTGACACAATACTAGGCGGCGCCGAGCGTTTGGTGGTAGATGCTGCTTCTTGGGCTGCAAAACGCCGGGCATTCAGTTGCAATATTCACGTCTCATCGCGATCCTTCTCATTGCTTTGAAGAAACCAAGGATGGTAAGTCCTGGGTATAGATGTAATCTCTCACCTGTAGGCTTATAGGCGAAATAGGCACCCTGAAAGTCCAGTTCATTCGGCCTCCCTTTCCTCGGTCAATCGGAGGCTTATTCCACATTGTGTTTGCACACCTGCGCAACTTCATCTGACGCTCAGTATGCTGCTGGACGCTACTGCGCAGGAATACGATGTCCTTTTTCGTCGATCAGCTGTCGACCTGCATACCCATCTTCCGTGCTCTGGCAGGGCGCCGCGTCGTGTTCTATTGTCACTTCCCAGACAAATTACTGGCGAATGGCGCTTACGTCGAAGGGGATGCAATTGCAAAGAAGACTAGCATGCTGAAGCGACTATATCGCCTCCCTATGAACTGGTTAGAGGAAGTCACAACCCGTCCGTGATCCTTCTCCCTTTCATACAATACACGAGCTGACGCCCCGTTCAGGTCAAGCAGACATAATCCTGGCCAATTCTGGTTTCACTGCACGCGTTTTCAAATTCTACTTCCCTTCTATCCCGCATTCGCCTTCGATTGTATATCCAGGCATCAACCTGGACGGCCTATGAAGCAGCCTACGAACCTGCAAACCCCGATGTTGCGGCTATTCTCTCGTATGTTGCTCCTTCACAAGGGATAGGACGGGTTCTGACTGCGCCCATAGTAAACAGCCGACTCTGATCTCGCTGAACCGATTCGAAGGAAGAAGAATATCGTACTCGCCTTGGAATCCTTTGCGAAGCTCAAGGTGCAGCAACCGTCACTCAAAGACTTGAGACTGGTTCTTGCAGGTACACACACTGAGCTTGTATCATCCAGCTGACTCTCGCTAATGTCTTTGCAAAGGTGGTTACGATGACCGGCTTGAGGATAACCGTCGCGTCATCTTTCAGCTTCAATCACTGGCCAAAGCTCTATCCTTGACATACAACATCATCTCTCCCGCACCCCTTCCACCTGCTCTGTCCTCACCTGGCCTTTCTGGAACCCCCAACCCAGACGTTACCTTCCTTCTCAACTTCACAACCCAGCAGCGCACTGCTCTTCTGCGCAGCCCCTCCACTCTTGCCCTCCTCTACACACCAGAGAACGAGCACTTTGGAATCGTTCCTATCGAGGCCATGGCCTGCGGCGTTCCAGTCCTAGCATGTAACTCGGGCGGACCGCTCGAAAGCATCGTGCACTCAACCCCGACCAAGCTTGGCACTGGGTGGCTGTGCCCCGCCTGATCCAGAGGCGTGGGCCACAGTTCTCCTTGAGATTGTTTCCCTCTCGAAGGAGCAACGCACCGAGCTATCCGTCGCTGCGAAGGACCGTGCAAGGAGCCTCTTTGGTATGGAGGCTATGGCCAATGGCATAGAACAAGCCTTGCAACAAGCAGTGGAAATGGGACCGGTTGAACTCGATGATGCCCTGGGACCTTGGTGGAAGCTGGGGATTTGCCTTGGTCGGCTTTCTTTTGGCTTATATCTTTGCGTCATTGAATTTTGTGAGGTAGTGCGTAGCTTTATGCCCGCGTACGCGGCAAAATCTACATCAGAAAACAGACCGTGGGTGTCAGTGACCAATCATATTTCTTTCCCTCCTCAATTTTAAGTTCGTGTCACGGGGAAACCGGTTCAATTTTCTTTTAGGTGCGTGAGGGATGGTCAATCTCAAGCTCGATTGCGCCACCGGCACTGCTTGTTATATTTTACGGGAACTCAAAAGGTATGGTTCAGCTTCAAATGAGCCAGGTTGTCTGGCCCTCCTTTACGTTGAGCGGCAAGGCCGAATTGATCAAGTCCTGGACAAAGTCGGCGTACGCCCGCCCGCGGCTCTGGCGACTATGCACTAGCAGACTCCAGGAGCCACTCAGCGCCCTTCATTCTCCGGTCCCGAAGGGTTTTGGAAGCTTTCTCGGGAAATTCTCTCCCCCCCCGGGACCCAGTACCGGCGAGAGACCATTCGTTTGAACTGCCGGGCAAAAGGACAAAACAATTTCTTCCCAAAGTGGTTTGAGCTCCCAGACAGCCAATCGGCACGGTTCAAGACCTTCCTCTTTGCAAATCTTATCTCAGCCTGGAGATCTTCCCAAGGCCACCCCCATGGTACTGGTTCTCCGCACCCCCGCGAAACTTAATCGAGCTCCCTCCAGATCAAAATTGAATCTCGGTAAGTGTTTAGTCCATGTAGTGTATTGCTAAAAATGATAGACTACTACAGAGAGATCTATAGGATTCCTTGGAGTTGCTTTGATGAGACGTAAGGTAATTGAGTTAAGATGCTCCCAGACCTTAAAAACACATCTAACGATCTAGACAGAAGATGATTTATGCTATGCTACGGGTACCCAGTGTCTTAGAGCCGATGCGAGAGGCGCTTGCGAATGACGGTGCAGTCAACCGGCCACGCGGACGGAGAAGAAGGTGCTGGTGCTGTTGGCGAAGCCGAAAACACCGACGCTCTTTCCTTTAGCTTCTCCGGTGAAGAGTCTTTGACGAGGGGTGGCAGAGTCCAGAGTAGAAGGCTGCTGGCCCAGTTGGAATCTGACCGCGCTTGTCGTGCAGGATCATGTAGTCGAAGGCGGAGGACATGGGGAACTCCGACTCGTCGAGGAAGAAGCAGAGGAAGATCTTGAAGGGGGGCGGAATTGGACCTTGCCGCTGGAGTTGCTGCGGGCCTTGGCTTTTGAGACGCCGCTCTTGGTGGCGAATTGAGGGTGCTTGCGGCGGTAGTGCGAGTAGGACTGGAAAAGAGAGTCCATGTAGGTGCCCTCATTGTCCGCCGATACTGGGTCGGCAAGGTACGTTCCTCGGGTGGGCTCAATGACAATGGGAGCCTCTGGGCCGACTAGCGCAGCTGACGCGCTGTTGAGGTCACCAGCGAAGACGATGGCGAAGCGTCCGTCCCAGCTTGAGGATTCGACCCAGTTGGTGGCGTTGAAGAGACCGACAACTGGATTAGAGCTGATGAGGGCCTCGACGTCTGTGTTGCCGACAGATGCGAATGCATCTCTCAACGCGTAGATGAAGTAGGGGTCGGCAGATCCTTCGACGCAGACGTCAAGGCGGCCGACAGAGCAAGGGTTGATGTTATAGTTGCCAAGCAGTGCAGAGACGGCTGTTGGGACCATGTAAGTCGTTATAGGTCATGTTTTGAGACGCGTGACTCACTCTTGACAGCGACAGTTTGGTGATCCTGCTCCTCCTGCTCCTCAGCAGTGGGAATGTAGTTCTCCATTGCCATGATACCGACGTTTGATGGCCTTCCACGGGAAGGCTCAACAATAGGCTTGATCCATCGAGACTCGGGTGGAACTGGTTTGATCGGTCAGTTTCATCCTCTGTAGTGGTGCAGAACTGTAAACTCACTGGAAGAAGTCAACTCATCCTTGGGAGCCGGAGGCAGAAGGTCGACCCAACGCTCTTCCATGATGCGGAGACCCTCGCCCTTGAAGTACCTCCAGCTCTCGAAGCTCCACTGATCATTGGCTCGCACCCAATTTCCAAGGCCAGGGTTGATGTAGCGGTTCACCCACTCGTCGATGGGCTGACCGAAGGAGGGCATGTTCTTGTAGTTGGAAAGGAACTTCTCAGCCAAATCGTCGTGCAATTTGCTGATCCATTCAAGGGCGCCGTGTATGTCGGTGTTCTCTTGAACCATGACCAAGCGGACAATGTTGTGGGTATCATCTCCCCGGGATTGTTCGACATTGAAGGAGCACAAGTCCTGTAAATCACTTGTCAGGGACGTAAAGAAGCATATTTGAAATAAGACTTACGTTGCCGATGATCAACATATCAATTGCCCACTCTCGCAGATTCTCGAGCAGAGGATGGTAGAAGACTTCATCTGGGATCTCCATGTCGTGCTCGAGGAGGGCGAACGAAGGCTTGGCGCCAATGGTCTCCCGACGAACTTCCATGTAGCTGTCAACATCTCGGAAGAAGTGCTTGTCGCGGTCTTGAGCCTGAACAACGCATCCTTGGAGGTAGGTTGAGAAGGTCTCCACAAACCGACGCTGAGCAGTCGGGCTGAGGCATTTGATGCCGTTTTCCCAGAATCTTATGACAAAGGCAATCAGTAAGAATTGAAGGAGCACTTTAGCCTTGAAATACTCACTTGCGTGCAATTTCTCCAACGATGGGTTCTCCTGCAGGCCTTGGCTTGTGGGGATTGTGAAGCGCGTCGATAACGATATCAATCCACTCCTGAACGGAGGCGGCGTCCATCGCATCTGTGTGCTCGTCCACAACGAAGAAAAGGTTCATGAGATCGCATCCGACTCGGTTGACATCTGCCGGAAGATGTGCGTAGGCAAGCGAAGCGAGGAGGTCTATGGGGGTCACACGGTCAACGATTGAAACCCACGTTGAATCGGTCGCACTTACTGAAGTCGCAGAGATCGAATGCCTTTTGAGCCCGAGGGGAGAAAGCACCGTACTTGGCGCACCAGGCTGCCGATTCCTTTTTGCACTCTTCGTATGCAGGGTTAATGGCTCGCGGCCAGGGCCAGTTGGCCAAGGTATCCGGGATGTAGAAGCGTTCGGGAGTAGAGGTGGTGGCAGTCGACATTGTGTTTGATGTGTGGTCGGGTAGTGAGTATGATTGACTTGTTCTGCCAGGTTTATAAACCCGTTGTATCTTACGCTGGCGGCGAGTCCCTCAAACTCGCCGATTCCGCTTGCTCGACAAGAAGCAGAAGTCCGTCAAGGTACAGCCGCCCATCCCTACACTAATTCCGCGAGTACTCTGCAATCGGGCGGTGGAAGATAGATCAGTGCATATGTTTCCGTAGAACGCGTCCACCTTGGCCCTTGACAGATTCGGGCGGTGATGCGCCCGAGGTTAGTCGCATGGCAATCTCGCCTGTGGACTACCTATCAAAAGTGTCGGGTGCTAACAGATTGAGATATGCAGCTAAGCAGATGCATACTTTTCCCTTTGAGTCTCACTATAGGTCAAAGTCTCATAGAATACCTGGTTTTCAGCCTTGTTATCTGGATATGGCTCCACTGAGCTCACAACGGAAATGGTACCATCAGAGAAGTAACACACGTGGCGTAGATCTTGATTGTCAGATTTGATCCCATCACCACCTAATTATGACGACCCCTATTCTTCTGTGCCCGAAAAGTGTTTGTGTTCATTCTGCTGCTAGCAGACTCAAACGCGTTCTAGTAAACTAGGAGATAGTGTAAGTCATGCATGGGCATAATTTTGGGGGGTTTCATATATTCTACGGCGCTGAGCGAACGTAACCCTGCAGGGCATCCCGCCGCCCACTTCATGACACAATCACAACCCAGAGCAAACTTTTCTCTCCTCTCTATGCTGGTCTCGATTACAAAATCAGGCTTCTAACCATACGCTCTGGCTCCCTTCTCAGTGCTTCCTGTGCCTAGCTCTTCTGCGTCCTTGATTGTGCTTCTATTGCTTATATCCCAACGGTCACCAATGTGGAGGGTTGCACTTCCGCCCGTCTTCCGACGGACATATACCTTCAGGAAAGCCACTTCCCCCTCGTAAGTCTCCTTCTCTTCTGAGTAATTTCTTTGACTAAAATTAGTAAACCCATCAGGGAGGTACCTAAGAATTAAAATATTGCAGCTGCCGAGCCATTTAACGTGAATGTTGTTCTTGCGAATCGGACACTCTTCCATACTGCGCTCGGCATCTCAAAGATCATCGAGAGCAAGAGCACCCTCAGAGACGCCCAGGCTCCAGTGAAACGCGGCGTCGCGTCGGTGTAGCGAATGTTATGTATACCACCGAAGGTGCTTGCTTCTATGGTCAACGGAGCGCTGATCGACATTCGACATATATAGGCCAACTCTGGTCGCTTTGAGGCGATCTTCGCTAGACTTTCGCTTGATTATGACAAGTGTATCACTGTACCTACGGCTTCATAGCCAACCACGTGCTAAGTTTGCCTCCCAATCAACCTTTTGGACTCTGATGTTATGATTTTGACCCTGGTATCTCTCATGATCAGCGGCGATGGTTGAGATCCACCTTCTCTCATCGACAGCTGCAGGAGTACCCAGGGGCTAGTACATCTCGCAGGCTTGACTCTAGACCTGGAACTCTGGGACTCCCGCCCAGTACACCTTTCAGCGTCGACGTGTGGCATAGTATCCCCCGAGTCGGTTGTCTGGCAGCCCAGTAACATTCCAACAAGGCGCTCACTGACAGTCCAGACACCGGCCTCTCAGGCCCATACCATCTTCGTCATCGTTGCATCATGCGGCGATCCTATTGAAGAGGGGCAAAAGATGGGTCTTGCCGCTTCGACTAGAACGGAGAGACCAGACATCAATCATACCTAGGTCCGGTGAAACTAGACATCTATTCAAAGCCATACGGATTTTCATTGCGAAAAGTCTATATTACAAGGTACAAACGTCAATATGTACATAAATAAGACAAGTGAGAAAAGAAGGGAGAGAAGCTGTCAATGGGAAGAAGCGGCGTAAAAGTGCGAAAGGCCGCCAAAGAAAGTCATCATGCCGTCGATCACGGAAGCGGTCGGCGACCCCAGGGCTTGACGGCACAAAAGGGCATACCGACGCGATGGTGGAGGGAATAGACGGCGGAGAATGTGGATAGAAATACATAAGCGAACCAAAAGGTATTAAAAAAAAAAAGCTAGGACGGTCCGGTTAATGAAGGGGTCAAAGAGGGATAGAGTAAAGTACAATTACTTTTTTGTCCAGCCTTAATGGAGGTGACGATAACCCAGGGATAACAACAAGCTGGAGAGCGAGCGACAACTGACAACAACAAGACAAATCGAGAAGGGAAAAGAAATAGGAAGCTCACGGATGAATTGAAAATATGTTTACCACCACCCGCGCACGGCCGTCATGACTTTCTCCTCTGCTGCTGCTCCGCCCTCGCCTTTGCTTTCGATTCGCATGCCAAACAATGCCTACACTCCTCTCCTTCCTGGACGAGATATTCTTTCGTTTTCCATTCATACTCCATGCTGCTTCCTCCAGGCCCTTCCCACGCTCCAGTCAAATACGCCATCATACTCGATCCCCAGCGACGCAGCTAAACCCCGGAAACAGTTCCTCACCCTTCGTAGTCGGGAAGGTCGTCAAACTCAGATTTCGTGCATAGGTGTATAGCACTGCAAACTCTTCGGGAAGTCCATTCGTCAACGTTTCTTCGTGGTCGAGCTTGCTATCCCTGATCAAGTCCCAGGTGGCAGTCACAGGATTGTACCCCTCCTCCGCCTCTCTCCTCTCGTCGCTGTTGGAGATCTCGTTCAAGATTTCTTGAGGTAGGGTTTCAGGCGCTCGTAGCTTCCGCCACGGTAGCGACCCACGGATAAAGTAGATGAGCATGTACGCCAGGGATTCGAGGTCGTCTCGACGCGAAGCATCGATACCGAGATGGTGTTGAGAGACGCAAAAAGCGATGTTCCAACGCCGTGAAGACCTGGTAGGGTGTTGATAATAGGGGATGTGCATTGGTGTGACAGGGGTCGCGGAATTTCTTGGCGAGGCCAAAGTCGATGACATGGACGAGAGGATGGTGTGGGCAATGAGGGCGTGCTATCGGCCGAGGTACCGGGGCTGTCGGTACAGGCTTTATAACATCGTTTTCAAACGTTTCAGGAAAAGCCGAGGTAGGTGTTACAGGCTGACGGTGCATTCGAGTCGTTGGCTCCGTTCGTGACACGAGCACGGTGTATCCGGTGGTGACAGACATGACAAAGTTTGCTGGCTTGATATCGCGATGGACGATGGAATTTGTGTGTACGAATTCTATTCGAGAAAGCTAAACTTTGTGTTAGCGCTATCATTCTAGCCATCTTTGGACTACTCACGAGTTGGTCTGCTAGCAATAGCACCGTCTTCATGCTAAAGTGGCGGTTGCACATCTTGAACAGGTCCTCCAGACTAGGACCGAGGAGGTCGGTTCACCATCACATTATAGTCTCCCTGTCCGACCACTCCAGATGATCCATGGCACGCCAGTGCCGCCAGAGAGCGATTTGTAGATTTTGGACTCTGTTTTGAGTGGTGAAGGGTGCGAAGGATGGTGTGAAGGATGTGTGGGCTCTAGTTGATTGCCACCTGCTTGCCCGCAGTTGTATGTACGCCCATGAACCACCGTGCCTACCAGCCCAAAAATATCAGCCAAATGCAAGACCAACCCAAAAGGAAAACCGCCTGCCAGTACTCACCACACCCGCCCACAGCAATTTCTTCCTGGAACTGGTACTTTCCTGCATAAGTTGTGAACACCATTATAGGCCCTTGTAACAGGCGCTTGGTGGCGAGTGGTTGCAGTGGTCGTGGGTGGTGGTGTAAAGCCTAAAGACCAAAAGAGACTACGGGCGTTCAATGATCGAACGGTGGCTTGACCAAACACGACCAATCTTTCCCACAAGAGCCCCTGACGTCGACGAACATACACTTCTTCCTCTTGGTACCAATGATATCACTGGGATCTTGTAACCAGGCACAACGTCTATTGTTAATATGCTCTCGACAGTCTTCGTAGGGCGAGCCGCCTCCTCTCTGAGGTCGAGGCTTGTGTCCTTCCTAACGCCCCAATTGTTTTGGGGGACCCGGCCAGTCGGTCCCACGCGGGGTCTTAGTGCGCTCATCTTCTCGAGATGCCCATCCTCGGAGGCTCTATGCCTTCTTGCTGAAGGAAGCATCCCCATTCCGTGCTCTTTCTGCTATTAAGAAAGCCTAACTTCACCCCTCATACGCCTATTGAGCAGGTATGGAGTCGAAGCAAAGGCCACCTGTATGTTGAGCTAGTCCCGTAGTAAGCTTTAGAACCGTCGTTAGCATCTATCGGATAGGGCTAAGTCACAAGACCCGATGTGCGGTCTTTGAAGTTTGAGCCAGCTTGAAAGGCATGATGGTAACCCCGTCCCACCGTTGCCAACTGGCCTCGAGGGTAGGAACATAAAGCCGACATACATTCATCTGATAAACGCTGTCATCTCAATTTGTCGAGAGCAGCACGTTCCCTCTATCACTGGTACACCCTTCAAGGGGCCACATCCTCAGAGGGACTAGCCGAGTCGGAAAAAGCGACCCCTCTGATCCCAAGATCGCCGTTTTGAAGCTGCTTCTGCATCAAGAAGCCAACCGGCTATAATTACTTGAGCATGCCCCCAGTCAAGGATGTATGGAGTTGAACTGACATGCCTGTCTCGTCTTGGTTACCAGCACTCTATCTTCGCAGATAGAATGGCACGGCAGATCAGCCGACGGACAACGCTCACCCCTGACTGACCTACCTTCGAGGTAGGCTTACCGCATTTCATCACCGATACCAGGAGTCCGTTGGGCGAGTCATTCCTGGCGACTCAGGAAGTGTCGGTCGTGATCAGGAGAGCATATCACCAAGACATGATTAGATGTCCGTCCCGGCGTGTAAAAAACTCGAAGTAGGAAGTATACAGCCTATACCATTCTCAGAACATCACAGGCTTATCGAATCGACAGTATGTGATTCTCTTCCCTGTGCATACCTCGCCATCCCCCATAGCCAGGCCCCGCGAAGAGCATATGCGACCGCAAAGAAGGCGAGGAACTCGTAAAACTCCTCCCGCGACCGTGTCGCCAAGTGAAGCGCATAGCCAAACAAAGCGCTAAGACCGAGGAGAAGGAAGAACCGCAAGAATGGCCTAGTTTGAGGTGGGACTTTGGCTCCTGCGTCCTCCAGTGCTTGTATCTCTTCAGTTGTCAATGGGGCTGTCGAAGGAGTTAGTATCGCATCCGGTTGCTACAAGGGGCTACTAACGCAGGTCGCCCACAGCGTAGTATTCCTCCATATGCTGCTTATTCGAACTCGTCCTATCAACAGCGTGAATGATACTGTCAAAAACGGTGGACGGCGAACGTACGTCACAATGACGATTCCTTTACTTCTTAGCCAAAGGAAAATGACTTGAGTGGTAGTAACGCCCAAACGTTTGGCGGCTTCTTCAAGTGGCTTATCTACTGGACCGCCAGGGAACTTGGTGATAGGCCTGTACAGAAAATGAGCCGGATATCCGTCGTTGAAGGGAGATCATCACATACGCTAGACTTCCATATGCCTCGGTTACGATCCCATGAGAAGCGTGATAAGCAAGCAGGTTCCTTCATGCTCGCATAGTTATACAGGTGCAACTGAATCTGGTTGACCGCTGGGACGACCTTGGTGTACTCGATGGCCGCTTCAAGATCCTTTACCATAAAGTTGCTGACACCAATGCTCCTGGGGGTGTACTCTGTTGGCACGTCTCAGGAAAGCAAGGAGCCAAACTCACTTTGTCAATCCTTGCTTCTTGAGAAATGCCATCTCCTTCCACAGCTCAACATATCGTGGTCAAGCCTGGATGGTGTATGAGGTACAGATCCAGGTACTTCAAACCAAGCTTCAAACGATAGTTAGACGCCTGTCTTTCAGTATTAGCAGCCCCACAAAAAATGCACCATCTCGAGGCTGGCATTGATAGAGTCCTGAAGGGACATATCGCTCTTGCTGTACTTGGTTGTCACATACAGCTCAGAGCGTTCAAGACCAGTGTCTTTAATCGCCTTCCCGACGCTGTCTTCGTTCTCGTACACTGTTCAAGCAGGCACGTCAACTACGTCGCATACGACGTCACACCAACCAGAACACTGACTTTGAGCAGTGGACAGATGCGAGAACCCAGTCTCAATCGCCTGTTCAATGTAGACATGGATATCTTTGTACTTGTTCACAGTCCCTGTGCCATACGCGATGGCTGGAATCTACCAAAGCCCTGTCAGCTCTTCTACTTCTAAAGGCGCGATAAGGAGTCCAGACTGGTTCCGCAACTCGGCACCAACTCACCAAATGCCCATCATTGAGTCGTATATCGGAGAATGGCATGGTCGGTCAATCAAGAAGAACGCGGGGATCCTTCCGCCTCTTGACCCAGGTCGCAATGAGGTAGCGGTTGAAGGAAGAGCCGATGATACCCAGGGCCACCAGCTGCCGCCGGTAGTTTAATCGTCGACCTTGCGTCATGACAGGGAAGCAAATCTGATGATTCAATGTTGAGGGGGTTATGGCGGACTGAACATGGCTCTCAAACCGCCCGTGTTGGAGTGCCCTTTCGACAGGTGTCAAGGCACGTAGGCAACGAGACCTGGGTGTAGATAGACGAAGAGCGAACAGGAGGCCAGTCCATGGGTTCGTGAATGATGTTTAATCCTCGACAAGACTCAAACATTGTTGAAACTTTGCTTAATTTTACTCTTGGAGTCTGTTGTATGTGCTTGCTTGCCTAGGTCTTCACGCGAAATCTGAATACAGAGCAGAAACGAGGGGAAAGTGCGCAGGGTATGGATATTCTACGTGAAAGGGCATGCAAAGCTTGACCTGTCCACTCGCACATTGGGTGGCTGGCTACGCGCCTGCGTATTGCTTGCGTCCTGCCCTCTTCGTCAATCGGTAATACTGCCCCAGAATGAATTACAATTCCCAACCTCATTTTATCTAGTCTCAGCACCCATTCTCCAAGCTTGTCGATGCCTTCATGCACACCATCTTGGCGTGGTCAAAGTCAATGATCCTCCATTTATGCACGAGCCCGTGCTGGTGACAGTGCTCAGCGAGGGTGTCGTCGCAGCCTTTGAAACGCAAAACATTCCAAGCAGATATATCAGCAAGTCAAAAACCAGCTGCCGTGATATCCTCCAAAGTTGCAAGGATCTCATCGCTATATTTTTGTCAGTCTTTTATCTGGGGGCGAGGAATTGCACACCGAATGTCTTCGCAATATTCGCCCCATTGCCACACCTTTGCACAAGGGTCCCCCAACAACTCCAATACTGAGATGGCTATAGTAGGGTCTCTGTCGTCCAAGCGCCAGCAAGACCACGGAGAGTCCTTTTTGAAGTTCGAGTTGTCGAAAAATTCTGGTGCCTCAGCTGGGTGATCATCAGGGACCCAGTCTGGTGAGGGCGAATTGCTCGAGAGAGCATTGGCCTGAATAGCACGACGGTGTTGTAAGCTGGACTTATGGGAGAAAGTCGTCCGCAGTGCTGTCAGAGGAGGATTGTTCATTGACCGTCGAAGTATATAGTCCGTAGAAGCGGGAATGACCACTCCTTGAAGGTGGACCAGCTGTTCACAGAACCATGCCTCACTCGCCAGACTGCGGCAATGATGCTTCTTAGCAACCGTCGAGGCATACCGCAGGGGGAAGGGATGCGATAACATCAACACCATGAGCGTCAGTGGCAGCCATCACGCTTGCAGCATGGACAACACCAATCCGGCCTTCAGAGATGCACTCCGCGAGTGCGATTTCGAGACGTCCATTGAAAGCTGAATTATCCTTGGCGTCCCAGAATTTGGGTAACGGAATGGCAGGTTCGTTAAGAAAGTAAGTAGGAGCAGGAAAGGATGTTGGAGTGTGCAGAGTGATAGGGCAAGACTTCTGCTCGTCTGCCTTGGTCCTAGGCTCCTAGCGATGGAAATTGCAAATGCCCTGACCATCAGACGCGACGCGTGACAGGGGCTTCATCAACCAAACAAGTGCAATCTCAGCCGGTGGATTGGTCTACCCACCATGTTCAACAAGATGCAATACAACTTTCCTGATTAAGTACGACCTCAAACTTGGAAGAGTCACTGATTATAGAATGATAACTCAGGATGGGAACTTCTCTATACATTCCAACCCTGAAAGGTAGCCAAGACTACCTTATTCAGACGGTATGGTCGAGACCTTTTCCGCAGCCGAGTATTGTGTGGGACTATCGCTACTTCCTCACTCTCTCGCTCCGGATCACTAGTCAGAGAATTCAAGTTGCCCAGGTTTTTTCGGCCTCGCCAATTTCGCAAACAGAGACACAACTACTGGCTAGCCCTCGGGGCGTGATTTAGTAAAAGATGCAAGGTCAGCCCTTTTCAATGGCTCATACCTATGGTACTATGACACTTTGTGATTGAAATTTCATCCAGTACTCGTTCAGATGCCTGCAAGCTCAAATTCTTTACGGAATATCGCTTTCACCTGTTCACTCCAACCCCGCTCATTCGGGGACAGCCCTGCTCCCCGAGGATCTTCTCTCAACGTTCGAAATATCGATACGGGATTTCCCCCATAAGGAACGCTGCCAACCCTCGTGGACGTGTATGGCGTAGGAACAGAAGATCAGAAGGCCACATCCGCCGCACAACGAAGCCTTGCTAACTGCCGACCCTTGACTGACCCATGGATCTCTAACGCCCTACTCTCAGAGTGCTCTTGCCAACAATAGAACCCTCATTCCGGGTGGTGAGAGTGGCAATCTCTTGTGACATCTAGAGGGGTGCTGACGCTCCGAAGCGATCTACGTGAATGGTTGAAATGTCCAAGTGACATCTCAAGGGAAATTTCGAGATTTGCCGAGACGGAACGAAGAAGGCCGTATATTGAGGAGGTTCAAGGGCGCCGGTAGCGGGAGGAGCCTGTAATTCCTCCTCAACCGCCGTGTGATCCACTCCCTAAGCCAGCGCTAGTGCGTCGCTATCTCGTCGCATGCATCGCCTTCATGACGCATTTACTTAGGACGGAGGAGAAGGTTCAAATGCCGGACATAGAATGAAGCCTAAAGCTTCGAAGGCTTGTCGATAGAGCTTCGACGACTCAAAATGCGCCACCTCTCGCAGTTGGACCTCTTTGGGACATAGGTATTTCTATCGGCGGTCAAGTTCTGTATTGGTTTGAACCCTTTGGTTGAGATAGGGCTTAAGGACCCAGATCCGCCGCTGTGATTCTGTGAACCCGCTTTATTTTTGATCGTTGACATAAGGACGCGTTCACAATGACCAGGTCGGCTGTCAATCAAAGGCCTTCCGTTCCAGATCGCGCAGCCCTCGGATTGTCAAGTAGATTCAGAAGTGGAAGATAGAATGCGCCTGCGCCGTTCCCTTGAGGTGCGCAAAAGGTTGCTCTGTATGCGCGTGAGTACTTGCTTGCCGGAACCATCCACTATTTATTAATGCATATGGCAGGTCAACTTGGCCTAGAACTAGACCGCCTCCCCCTCTATTTGGGAATACTTTCATCTGGCTACATTAAAGTTGCGTCCCTGGTTGGCACTCGGCAGCAGTAAAGCAGTGGACGTTTATGTACTCATCACATTAGCATGGCTATTTCAGTCTTGGCCCCAGAAAATATATAAGTAGGTCGGGCAGGGTCTTTGTATGCCCCTTCGCTAGCTTCAAAAAACCCGCCCCAAAAGCTGCATCGTACCTGTCCCTGGCCGATGTGGTGCGCCGCAACACACTTCCTCGCCCTCAAATGCTGAAGCATGAAGACCCCGTCTTGCTCGTCTCTGTGACTCGTTGGAATGCTCTATGGCAAGGTGGGTACTTGTTTAATCCTCTGAAGCTTCCCAGCCGACGGTTTTGCCCTTGTCAGGTGCCGCGAGTTCGGTTGCGTTGTGGGATCACAGTGAGCAGTCTTCGGCATGAATCAACCTCGCTAGCTCAATTAACTCTGCTGTCAGTGTCAACGCTCGACCAAGAAGTAGTAGTCAACCCGCATTACTCAAAGCTGATCTCTAACCTTTCGCCCTAGATAGAATTGATATGGGTGAATGCCGTATCTAGTGATAATTCTGCTGCCAATGCTGAGGGTTGTCCATTCAAGCTTAGGAAGTGGTCGTTTACCAGCTTCCTTTACTTCATTGTAGGTTGAGCCAGCAAAATCTTTTGTTTCTCGCAGTTCTTGACCGTCGTCGCAGACGCGTTACGTTGCGGACATCAGCTTCATGTAGGTGGACACTCCGGTCATCCCCAGCATCCTTATTTATTCGAAATGAAACCTTTGCTTCCACCAGACACGCCATAGGTATGCGAAAACACCCGTCAGCTGATGCCCTTGATTGACACTTGCAATCACTTGCAGTCAGCGCGTGGTCCTATGGAAGGTTTCTGGACAACGTGAGTTCTATTCGCACCTTGCCGTCCAGAACAATATTTGACCAACACGCCAGATGTACGATGTTACTCCTGCCCTCTGAGTTTGAATGCAAACGCTGACAGCCCGGGTTGTGTCCCCAACCGCCAGCTGTGAGACAACGCTTCCCTTCCGAGCCATCGCTATTGTTAGTAACAAGAGGATCCAATCATCGTACAGGTCCAACCTTCTTTAGAGTACAGTCCTGGCTAAGTCAAGTCGCCATGCTTGCTATGAACGGTAAGTCCCCCCCCCCTTTCGCTCTCTCTAGGCGGTATTTTAAGTTGACCGTCTCGAACATAACTAGTGATTGTCGTGAAGCGTGTTGTATGCATGTACAGCGGGGACAAAAAAGTTCTGTGGGCCCTCACGATTACCCTATCGACTCTCACCGTGCATGGGGCCATTCTCACCGTTCTTATGTCGGACATCCCAAGCGGTGAGTTGACGCATCTCCAAAGGGTCTGCCGACAGGGCTCGCTGACATCTGTGCCTAATAGTTGTGGCCAGGATCCAATCTACCCACTTGTATGAGGTATGCGAGCCATTCCCGACGGAGTCAACCCCGTCGTGGTACTGGACCTTTGTCATCTTCATGTTTGTTTTTGAGGCGCTTGTGTTCGGACTTGCACTCCTTCAGGTGGTCTCCTTCGTTCGCGAGAGGAGGCAGACACGGCGGGATTGGGACGGGGCCAGCATGCTGGGACACGTATGGAAGACTCGGAGAGACCTTGCAAGTGTGTTGCTCAGAGACAGCATTCTCTTTCCTTTCATGTGAGCACTTGCTGTCGCTGCACCGCATCCTAACCCTCACGCCTCTCATTGGCAGAAACCTGATAATTGCGACCTTGAACATACTCGTCTGGGCAGCAGAGTTATCGGTACGTCTTTGGTACCCTTAGCGACATAAATCCGCCCTGATCTGGCAAACACCACTCTCTCCAGCCAAATTCGGCTGAGAGCATCAGGCTTGTCGCTGCTGTCACCGTTCCCATGTTTGGGTGCAGGTTGCTCCTGAATCTACGTGATATCTACTACGAGCCATTCCGCGAAGAGTACAATCTGTCGCGGTTTCAACGAGGCCCTTCGGACGTAATAAACTGATCATCGCGAACGACCCATATATTTCTGGCTGACGACCATCTAGGGGAGGATGCTGTGCGGTCCAACATGAGCGGAGAGGGACAACTGGCGTAGCCAACCCCACAATGGTCTAGATGAAGGAATAGAGGCACCTATTTGCTCTGGCCTCCTACTCAGAAGAGTGACAAGCACAAGGCGGTTCGATGCTTTGCTGGGGCTCTTACAGTCGACAGTGGGACGCCACGAATGGACAACCGCACGCAAGAGGTGTTTTCGTATGCGCAAGTACCAAAGACTACACCGACTTGGTGCCCAGAATCGTACCTTGTTGCGCGGAGAGGCTATCGCGCAGGGCAAGTACGTCCGCAATAAAGGGATATAGTATTGAATGAAATCTAAATGATAGAAGTACAATGTCGCAATGTTGAATGAAAGAAAGGCTGCTAATGACTCCACGTTGTACTGATTCTGGTTGCGAACTGGAAACTCTAGACTCCACTGAAGATTGCAATTTACCGGATGCTGGCGGCAGAGATGAGGCGCTCCTTCTGCTCGGCGACGATCTTCGCAGCAGCGGGGAAACGGGGCTTGATGACAGTGCGGAAGGGAGCGGGACGACTGCAGAAGGGGTTAGTAACTGAGAAGGAAAGATAAGGTGAAAGTGAACGTACACAACAAGACCCTCTTTGAGGTTAGCATGGTCGTTGTACTGGACGAGGCTGCCGTCGTGGTTGCGGGCGGGCTCGATGGTGCAAGCCCAGAGAATGTGCGCAATATCGATGAACAAGGTGTTGTTGGCGACGTAGCGACCGACACAGATACGACGACCGAAGCCGTAGGTGAAGTGACCTTCGCCCTTGGAGTGCGGGTGGGTAGGCTTGAGTTGGTCCCTCATCGTCCAAGAATCGCTCAGGGCCGGAAGCTGTCGAAGTCCTCGCCATACAGCTCGGGGTCACGGTTCATGGCCCAGACGTTGAAGATGACGAGAGTGCCCTTGGGGATGAAGTAGCCCTCGTAGACGTCGTCCTCGGTGGACTGATGCTGGAGGCCGATAGGATCGACGGGGCGCCAGCGGAGGATCTCGCGGACAATGGCGCGGACGTAGGGCATCGACTCGTAGTCCTTGAAGTCGGGCATACGGTCGTGGCCAACAACATTGTCGATCTCCTCCTGAGCCTTGCGCTGGACCTCGGGGTTGGTGGTCATGGCGAGGAAGAACCAGGCCATGACGGCGGCAGTGGTCTCGGCACCAGCAGACACCATGACTCCAGCGACCCAAGATGCTTCACGGTCGGTGAACTTGTTTTCGTTGCGACGCTTGACGAGAGAGGAGACCAGACTGGGGCGTTCATCACCTGCAAGCTAGGGGATCATCAGCTTGGTTTCAAGGCATAACGCTGAAATGAAACTTACAACGCGATCTTTCACACCCTTGTAGTAGTCCATGAAGAGTTCAGAGTCCTTGCGATGCCAGTAGGCAGCATAATCTTTCCAAGGCGTGAGGATGTTGGGAAGCTTGTTCAACCATGGGAAGAACTCGACCATGTGCTCGCCAGGATAGGCGGCCTTGACGAGACGCTGGACGAGATCGTTGACACGAGTGATGAGAGGCTCTTCGTGGTTCTTGATGGGAAGCGTGTCGTAGACCATCGCCATGATCTGCGAGGCCGCGGTACGCTTGAGATGGTCGTCCCAGGCATCGGGGGTCTTGAGGATACCAGTCGACGAGCACGGTGGCCTCCGTCTCTTGGAGGGTGTAGTAGTTCTCAGGCGGCGTGAGAGTAGAGACCTTCGTGAGCAGCACGACGCATTCGGCGCCACATTTCTCCATATCGGGTGAAGACGAGGAGAAGACCGCCGCACATCATCTCCTGGGCCACGATGAATCGGGGACCTAAAATAGGCGATCAATGACACGCAAAAGGCACAACAGATGTATAACTCACGATCAGAGTAGATCGAAGCACGCTTGTCGAGGAGGTCGGAGGCGACCTTGTTCGTGTTGAGGATGATGGTGTTCTTGCCACCCAAGTTGATTCCAACGATCGGTCCATACTTGGCCTTTCCACTCAGTGAAAGTGAGCCAGTTGTCCTCGTTCAGTTGGAACACATTGCCGACCTGTGGTAGAGAGTGTCAGGAATGGCGGTGCATTGTCAGAGAGATGATAAACGTACGAGAGGGAGACCCCGAGGACCAGGAGGCTTCTTTCCCTTGCTCTTTGTCCCAGTGCTGAGAACAACAGCCAACAAGACGCTAACCCCAAGAGGGCGAGCGAATGATTAGTGATGTGGCTGAAGACGGACGAAACGTCCAGGGAGGCAATTGTTGAGCTCATGGTGAAACCAGGAGGAGTGCAGAGGCTTGTAGGAATTGTCTCTCCAGCTTGGCTCATCTTATAGGGTGCCCTATGTCTTTTGACGCGGTGTAGGGAGCCGGCCTTTGCAGGCGGACTTCCGAGGCGCGGGCGGCATGATCGCTCTTTCTGCAAACCAGGCGAGGGTTGTCAACAGTGCCGCTTCCAGTTAAGCAGAGACCTTGCGTGGGTATAGAAGCACTGTTTGCAAGGATTTCGGTGTAGGATTATGTTAGAAAACCCATGCTGATGATGACGTGTGTAGCTGCACTCTGAGCCGTGGAGAGAGATGGCAGAGAATGTCAGATCTCAATCGCTGGGAAAGGCAACTGTCGCACAAGATCTGCTTTCACCGGGGTTTTTGGGCCTCAAAATGTACGCCCAAAAGGAAGTGGTTGGTGGTGGTCTGCTTGCTGAGCACGATTCGGTTCGAAAGCCCCAGATGTAAAGCCCGTGGTCAGCGGCGGTAGCGAGTTATCCAGACATTCAACGAGGCTTCATATATCCTATAGCAGTAATCCAGTCCTGCTTGTGCCAGTATTGGCTAGAAATCGATGGGTGGCACAGATTGGAAGAGAAAGGAAACGTGAAAGCCTTGTTATTGGATTTCAGTGCGTTGTGCACTCAATTACAATATTCCCACACTTGGTCCTCGGCATATGCCGGACCGTCTCCTCCTATCTTGTAGCTTATTAACCTAACTGGATGTCGAGGCCGCTCCGACAGGACTTCTCCATCTCGGGAGTGAATGCTGCAGTATAGAGCGCAGGCACAATGTGCGCCAAACGACCGGCCGCCGTTTCGCGCTCAATTGTGGGTCTTCAAGCTTCTGAGAGCCTCAAGGACTACCCCATGGCTCGGCCGTGTTCAAGTTACTTACGCGAGATTGCTTGCATGACCATATGAACGCCAATACTAACACTTAATAACATACTTAGAGGAAGCTATTTCGCCTCAAGAGACGGATACAAATTACCAGTGGCAGCTCTTGGCCATCCAACTGCGACTACATTTCAACTGAAGAGCAATTCCAAGATGTCGTACTTTGTCACAAGGCGTGCCAACCCAGTCCTTCCCTTCGAAGAAGAAGAATAGTCAGTGCCGTTACAACATGGTTTTACCCCTTCCAACAAGAACCACGTCGATTTATGACCCTTTGGGCCCCGCCATCCGCCAGCTTCGCGCCAGATGTTGATACTGACAGTCTAATCGCAATACGACCTACCTGTCTTGCCATCGTTTCGATTAGCCTCCACAGGTCCGGCTATTTAATGTAACTCCTTTATACACAGGACCTCAAAATCGGGAGAAATGGGGTTCCTTCCTTCAAAGAAGCACTCTGATAAAGCATTGCCTCGATCCTTGCAGTATGACATCTGGTGCTACCTGTTCTATCTTCGTTTTCTCGATTGCTCCAAAGGGGACTACTTCGGCAAATTAATCTTGGCAAGGAACGAGAGATTTTATCCCTACTACAAACCACTTCTCTGTAGGTAATCATCAAGGGATCTAGATAGCTAAGCTTGTCGCAAGCATGCCGCTTAGGCAACAATTATAAGTGAAAATGAAAAGGCAAAGCAGACGACAGACGAGCGCCAACAACTCTGTTGAACGTGCTTCATAACATGTGTCTCCACTCCTCCAAGTAAAATATATTATTTGGACGATCATCTCTCCTCCAGTAGCGTCACTCTCAAACCCATGGTCAGGTTTTCCGGGATGCTCAATTAGACGCCCAGATATCATCAGTAGTAACCAGAAGTCCGAGCCCACGGGGAAATTGCGATCAAATTGCAATACGACTGATTCGGAGGATCCCGTCGGAAAATCAAGGCAAAGACCGGAACATCAAATCCCGACAGCAAGCCACATTTGGCTGTGCGTCGGGGCTGCACATGCGCCCTTAGCGTGCGGCCGATGTGAGGGCTACCCAACAGGCTGGCAATGCCCGCTAAAGAGAAACACTCACTAAGAAGCATATTTTTTGTCTTGCGTTTGATTGAATTTGAAGTTTTATCGGCTGTCCTCTAACGCATCGGATCCGACTCAGAGTCAAGGATCCAAGTTTCAACAACGCAGTGAGTGATAGATTCGGCGGAGGTGTCCTCAAACGCAGGTAAGAGGCAGATTGACCTGATAGTCTGGCATTGTGTGCAGGATACACCTTTGTGTAGGGCATCTTCAGAGCTCTTGAAAATACCTTACCCGACTTGGCAGACCCACTTGATCAGTACACAGCCACACATCCTGCCACTGTCAACGTTCACCGTTCAACACATGAAGAGGGGAAATTTCTTACTTGGAGGGTTTAAAATCTTTATACACCATATTATACATACCATTCTTTCTTCTTAGAAAAGTATATCGTGCCCAGTTTTCTGCGCTGGGCTCTGCGGACTTCCCGACAGGTCTTATCACTGGCTTATCATATCTTATCTAGGGATTGCAATTTGATGGCAATTCCCCCGTCGACGCGACGTTCTCGTAGTAACGGCATGTCATCAACTCCGCAGAACATATTGTCTCCGTTGTCCAGGCACTCGTCCTTCGCCTCTCATCACCACCACGGGTCCAATGCCGCCTTCCGAGTTTGCAATAGAGCTATGGCTAGAGATCCTTGCGTATCTGCCCCCGTCCTACATTTTGAAGTTGATGGGCGTGAACAGAATCCTTTTTGGGTTGGCCTTGGACTACAAATATGAAGAACTTCGTCTTCTCTCAAACGACGTGCCAACTCTCCACAGCTTCGAGCAGCTAAGGTACGCATCACACGATGTCCATATGATTATATTCTCTCGCTGAAGGCGGTCGCAGACACGTAAACATTGCCAGCCGCGTTCGCCGTCTATACCTGCGCCCCAACTTCCTTCCTGGACCATATGAAAAGTTCGAGACCCCTACGCCTGGCTGCTTCTCCTGGCTGAAAGGGTCCGGTTTTTCTCGCACGTCCAACCTCCGGAAAGACTTGGCCAACAACGTCCTTGACATGGCGTCGAAGTCTCTTGTTAACTGTACAAGGTTGCAAGAGGTAGATATCATCATTTACGACCATATCATCACCAATCCCTTCGCTTCCTTGCTCAAGACTCTATGGGTAACGCTTGGGAAAGAGCTCCAGAGGCTCAGTATCCAAACCATGCACAACAAGGTCCCTTTGCTCTTGCAGCCGATCGCCGACGTCCATGACAATATGCCCAACTTAGCATCCTTCGAACTCACTCTGATGGATAACCGCGAATTTGTGACGGGAAAAGAAGCAGAGGAGACGACGAAGTCGATCACCAAGTTCCTCGAGGCCTTCAAGCCCACGCTATCCTCCTTATCACTTTCCTCCCTATTTGGATACGACTTGTCACCCCTCTTCGACGGACTGAGCGAAATGCCGGCCCTCAGAAAACTCGAGCTGGGGTTCAAGTTGTGCGGCACCACCCTATCCAATCGTCTATCCTTGGTACAGTTCCTATCGAAACAACATGGGACCCTTCAGCATCTCGTGCTAGATCCACGACCCCGATACGAGTTCTTTTTCCGTCCCCAATGCCAGCTGTATGACTTTCTCGTCAGAGAGTTCATGGAAGTGAAGCTACCCCATGTTGAAACCTTTCAGGTTGGCAGCCAATACCTTCCCTCGACCCTTGTACCACATATAATGCCGAACCTACGAACTCTCATCGTACGCACCTCAGAAGGTGTATCAGAGGTGAACCTACGCGAGATAATCGGCAGTACGGGCGGCATGCTCGAGTCCCTTGACATCTCGATCCACGACTTCTCGACAGAGGCCTTTAGTCTGTTGGTCAAAGGCTGTCCAAGGCTGCGGCGCCTCACCGTGGGCTACTCTCGAACATCCCTCCCTCCAGCAATGCAACTCCCAGATGGCACATGGCAAGTAGCCTACGATTCTTACTCAAGCCGCCGATACCCGCAATGGCCCCTTGAATATCTACGGCTCGGCCTTCGCGACGAATGTGGCGAAATACACCCACGCAAAGGGATAACGGACGCCGTCGCGCAGACAGTAAGCCCTCGAGTCGTCGAAAAGGATCTTGAGCGCAGGTGCCTTTGTACTTGTTCAACTTCAAACATCTGATATATCGACTAGCTCTTGCTTCTCTGATGTGATATCTTTTTGGGCTTCCTCGATGCTGCGGTCCACTATCCCTCTGACCAGTTGAAAATGAGGTTGAATTGTGATGTGAGCCATAATATTAGGCAGGATCAGGGCCCGAATGGAGTAGCTACATGCCCGATTCTGATGGTGTTGTATCTGGCAGACAGTAATTGACAGTAGGATCATCTGCAGAAGCATCAACGTCGACAGTAGTGGAAGAGAAGCGGAAGAAGCCAATCGTTGACACAATTACACTGGTCTTCTCCCGATCAATGTGGGTCCCGTCTATAAGAGTGGCGCAAGTCTCAGCAGCCTCGATCGACCTCCAGGATGGGTGCATCAGACAGACGGCGAGGCAAAGAGCGCTTTGGCTGATCCTTGTAAGGCTTTGCAATACTGGCGTCGGGGTGAGTGGCATACAGGTCCGATCGCCCAAGGCGCACGTTCCTTCCCTTGAGCAAGCTATGCCCTTGCTGCATAACAGCTGCACCTTGATCTCTAAGCGCTAGAGTGAATCGAAGCTCGAGCAATTCGAAATCGAGGAGACAAGCAGGCGTAGAACAGTGAGAATCGAAGACAGTTTCTTATTATGAAATGCGATGAAAAGATATGCGTGTGCGGACAGGTGATGGTGCAGGAACTGAAGCTCTAGTTTTAATGGTAATCCCTATCAATGACGAAGACCTCCCAACAATCTCGAAATACACTGTCAGATTTACCGGATGCTGGCAGCAGAGATGAGGCGCTCCTTCTGCTCTGCAACGATCTTGGCAGCACCGGGGTGGCGAGGCTTGATGACAGTGCGGAAGGGAGCGGGGCGGCTAGAAGAGCGATAAGTAGATGAGACAAAAAGATGAAGCGAAAGTGGACGTACACAACAAGACCCTCCTTGAGGTTCGCGTGGTCGTTGTACTGGACAGGTGTGCCATCGTGGTTGCGAGCAGGCTCGATGGTGCACGCCCAGAGGATGTGCGCGATATCGATGAACAGCGTGTTGTTGGCGACATAGCGACCGACACAGATACGACGACCGAAGCCGTAGGTGAAGTGACCTTCACCCTTGGAGTGCGGGTGGGTAGGCTTGAGTTGACCCTCGTCGTCCAAGAATCGCTCAGGGCGGAAGCTGTCAAAGTCCTCACCGTACAGCTCGGGGTCAGCGGTTCATGGCCCAGACGTTGAAGATGACGAGAGTGCCCTTGGGGATGAAGTAGCCCTCGTAGACGTCAGTCCTCGGTGGACTGATGCTGGAGACCGATGGGGTCGACAGGGCGCCAGCGGAGGATCTCACGGACGAATGGCGCGGACGTAGGGCATCGACTCGTAGTCCTTGAAGTCAGGCATGCGGTCGTGGCCGACGACGTTGTCGATCTCCTCCTGAGCCTTGCGCTGGACCTCGGGGTTGGTGGTCATGGCGAGGAAGAACCAGGCCATGACGGCGGCAGTGGTCTCGGCACCAGCAGACACCATGACTCCTGCGACCCAAGACGCTTCACGGTCGGTGAACTTGTTTTCGTTGCGGCGCTTGACGAGAGAGGAGACCAAGCTGGGACGCTCATCACCATCAAGCTACTCGAAATATTAGTCTGGCTCGAACAAGAGAAGATAAACAAGACATACCACACGGTCCTTGACAGTCTTGTAGTAATCCATGAAGAGCTCGGAATCCTTGCGATGCCAGTAGGCAGCATAATCTTTCCAAGGCGTAAGGATGTTGGGAAGCTTGTTCAACCATGGGAAGAACTCGACCATGTGCTCGCCAGGATAGGCTGCCTTGACGAGACGTTGGACGAGGTCGTTGACACGAGTGATGAGAGGCTCTTCGTGGTTCTTGATGGGAAGCGTGTCGTAGACCATCGCCATGATCTGCGAGGCGGCAGTACGCTTGAGATGGTCGTCCCAGGCATCGGGGGTCTTGAGGATACCATCGACGAGCACAGGTGGCCTCCGTCTCCTGGAGGGTGTAGTAGTTCTCGGCGGCGTGAGAGTAGAGACCTTCGTGAGCAGCACGACGCATTCGGCGCCACATTTCTCCATATCGGGTGAAGACGAGGAGAAGACCGCCACACATCATCTCCTGGGCCACGATGAATCGAGGGCCTGAGATCGCTGATCAACGATAGGCGAAGATGCGAAAGATACATAACTCACGATCAGAGTAGATCGAAGCACGCTTGTCGAGGAGGTCGGAGGCGACCTTGTTCGTGTTGAGGATGATGGTGTTCTTGCCACCCAAGTTGATTCCAACGATCGGTCCATACTTGGCTTTCCACTCAGTGAAAGTGAGCCAGTTGTCCTCGTTCAGTTGGAACACATTGCCAACCTGTCATTACAAATTAAGAGCGAGGCTACACAGAGGTAAACTGTATACGTACGAGTGGGAGGCCACGGGGGCCAGGAGGCCTTTTACCCTTAGATTGCTTTCCCGAGCTAAGAACCACAGCCAGGAGAACGCTAGCGCCGAGGAAGGGCCAGGGAGTGATTCGTGATGTGACTGAAAAGAGACGAAACGTCCAGGGAAGTGAATGCTGAACTCATGCTGGGGACTGTGGTATGTTGTCAAGCTCTTGCTCTCCATCCTTAAATAAAGGAAAGAGCAATCTTAAAGTTCACCAGAAGGACTCTGTCCCAGAGAGTGCAAGTGCAGCGGCCAACCCGAAGCACGGGCGGCTATGATCGGAGGGAAGCAGATCAACGTGCCAGGTTTGACGGTAGATCCTTCACGGAAAGACCCCCGGGACCGGAAAGTAGTGTTTGAATGGATTTGCGTAGTCCATCGGGAGTTACGACATGGCATCGTGAGACGCCCTTCCCGTCACCGTCACTGCCATTCAAGCGTCATCCGCCACACCAACGATCGCCCACCGACTTTGAAACGATTCGATATCCTCCGTCATGGTGTTGTAGGCTCTTCACTGACATGGCCTCCCCGAGTCCATTGGAAGCGGAAGGGCCTAAACGAGGTAGTAGCCGGTAGAAGTACGACTCGGAAGAGCATCTGACGGCCTTACAGGGAGCATCATGCAGAAAGGCGGAGTTTCAAACTCCATCAAAGGACTTCGCGACGAAGGATGGTGCCACCAGCGCTGGCATTACCTTGTCTTCTCTGTCGAATATCCAAAGCTCGTAGCCGCGCCGTGGCCGTAGTCTCGCGTCGAGTCTGTCCGCCTCGACGGGATTCTAGCCAAAGTGCGCAAAGTCTAGATATTGGACCCGGGCGGGTTGGGGCATGAAGGTGGAGAGTTCGGTATGGGCGGAAGGTGACACCCATCTGCTATGAGGCGTTTGTCGGTAGGCTGAAACGGCTACTCAATTCCCAATTTAGCATTCAGCTTCTCTCTTTGATCGACGTATGCGCCTCCAAGATGCAGTCCCAGGAATAGGCGCCCAACGTTCCAAGGTCCCAGGGACCTCATAAGCACCGTGATGAAACACCGGATGACCTCGTCCCCAAGACCTGGTCCAGCATAGTCCTGAATTGATCGCAAGATGCCTCCCACAAGCTCCTACAAGTGTAATTAGCGTCAAGTAATGGTATTACGGGCGGGGAGCCTGTTCGGTATGCCGAGTATACCCTTCGGGCCTAGTTGATTTTGCCTTCAAGCGTTTAAAGCTGTCACTCGCGAGCCACAGAAAGACGTATATCTCTTCTCCCCTTCGCTGCACACGACTCTGACACCGACAACTCTATGCACGGGGATCTCGCTACGGTTTTGCTTGCACTGGGTGCCACCTGCTGGCATTCGTGCATACACCATCGGTCAGAGAAAGAAGTCTTATCCCCCTGGACCTCCTACTGTTCCTCTGATCGGCAATGCGCACTTGGTGCCTAAAGAGTCCATACATCTCCAGTAAGCATTTTGGTTCCGTGAATAGGCGGCTGCTTTCGCTCATCGCTCATCTAGGTTCACGGATTGGGCCCGTACCTATGGCGATATCTACTCTGTAAGCATGAGCTACTTCATCGATAGTACCATGAATCCTGAACATGCGCTTTCTTTCTAGTTGATGGTTGGCGACAACGTCATGGCCGTCCTCTCCAGTCATAAAGCGGTAAAGGAGATCATTGACATGCAAGGAAATGCTTCAGGAAATAGACCCAAGACCACGATCGGCGATACGGTAACAGGTGGAGTCCACATGGCTCAGGCCCAGGCAGGTGAGTTGTGTCCATACCTTACGCCACATTTCACTCAGTGTTCCGCACCAGATGATCCCCGATGGATGACTCTCCGCCGAGCGGTCCGAAGCATGCTAACCAAGCAGAAGTGCGAAGAACACTGGCCCATTCAGCGGGCAGAGTCCGTTCAGCTTGCCTTTGATATCATGAATGACCCCCATGTACGTTCCTGTCTCTCTATATCCTCTTGGCCTCTCTCTTCAACCTCGTCGCTACAGAGCTACTCAAAGCACGTCAAGCGTTACACCCTTTCAGTCATCACTTCAATCGTGTACGGTGCACGTATGCCTCGATACTGACACCAAAGAATGTAGCGACTTCTATGAGATGATCGACGAATGGTCTGCTCTTATGGAACCAGGCCGCCATCCTCCCGTCGACCTCCTACCCATCCTCAAGCTCGTCCCTGAGAGATGGGCTTTATGGAGGCACGAGGCCAAGATTGTTCGAAACATGCAACGACAACTATACTTCCACATGTTGGACATGACCAAAAGTAGGATGGCGAAGGGTGAAGGTGTTGGCGCGTTCATGGAAGATGTCATTCAGAACGCGGAACAGTTGGGCATGGACAACGATCTCCTAGGGTAAGCCTCTCCCTGATCATAGCTGCCATATTCTAACACCTCCGCACGCTCTGCCTTTGGCCACATCCATCACTAGCTACCTCGGGGGCGTCTTGATGGAGGGCGGAGCCGACACGACTGCTTCGTATCTCAACTCTCTCCACCTCGCGATGGTCGCCAACCCTGACATCCAACGGAAGGCCCACGAGGAGATCGACCGTGTCATTGGCTCTGAGCTTCCAGATCTCGACGACATTGAGAGGTTACCTTATATTCGTGCCATCATCAAGGAGGTGCACAGATGGCGACCAGCTGCACCGCTTGGCTTGCCCCATGCCACCACCGGTCCTGTGCATGTGAGTGCCTTGCCCTACTGAATTTGCAAGACGCTGAAGAGGTGAATTCACCTAGTACAACGGATATGTCCTACCAAAGGGCTCCACGGTTTTCATCAACGTTTGTACGTCGTTCCCTGTTACCTCCTTGGCTTGCTTAGCTGACCATGACTTTACAAGGGGGTATCAACCATGACCCAGATCTCTATGAGCGCCCCGACGACTTTTGGCCTGACAGGTGGATGAAGAACGAATCTGGGACTAAGGATGGCGTCGTTGTCGACGGCTGGAGAGAAAAACTGACCTTTGGGGGAGGAAAGGTATGCCGGCTCTCCTTATTTCAGGATGGAAGGCGCTGTTGTTGACCACCCCAATAGCGAGTCTGCCCTGGTATCAATCTGGCGCACAACTCGGTCAACTACAACACCATCATGTTGTTGTGGGCCTTCCGCTTTGAAAAGTCGACCGATCCCGTCACCAATGCTCCCCTAACACCTGATGTTTGGGATTACTCCAAGGTACGCGAAGCTCTTGCGTTATCGCATTACACTCTCTAGTCTCGATCTTCGAAATGATCCACTAATCTTAAATTTCGCCTAATCTATGTATTGACTGATCTCTACACAGGGCCTCTTCATCATGCCCAACAAATTCTCCAGCGAAATCGTCCCTCGCAACTCTGAGCGCGTCGAGTTGATCAACAACACTGTGCGAGAGTCATACGGGCTCTTCCAGCAATTCGAAGGGCAGCTTTCGCAGGAAGACCGGGACTATGTCAACTCTACCCGCGGAGTCGTTTGAAGGCGGCAACCTGCGCACGATGATCCACGAGTAAGCAACCTACTCCCTATTGGACTTCAAACCACTCCTGATCCGGCCAATCTTTTCAGACACAATCTAAATCGAGAGCCCTTCCAGCTATTTCTAGACACGTTGAATCCTCTTTGTACGATAAGGCATCTAAGAGACCGGGGACCTTACCAAAATGCTATCATTCTGATCTTATCGATTCATAAGCTCTTTCGCGAGATAATTGCCCTTTGTCGTAGGTGGATAACACCAATGCATAACACAGCCCTAATGGAAGCGAACACCACTGCGGCCGCCTTCAACTGGCTAAGCCCAAAGTGGCCTCGACAGTGGCGTGGACGCGCAATCTGTGCGATAGACGAGGGTCAGCCGTCATCACGATCCGTAAGGCTGTTAAAAGGGATATCATAGGATATAAGGCCCAGAAGGCTTCGTACTATCATCCGGACCGCGTGGCAGCACCAGTGCCAGTGGAGCGTCATCGAACCACAAAGTCAGCGCGTGCTTCGAAATACAATTTGCTAGTTCCTGTCAATTCCCAAGAATAGGAAGAGGGGGATATTTTTGAGGGTTCTATTATTGGGGCAACAACCAATCTCTTTCTGATCCACCATGACGAGAGCTTCGAGATGGCAGCTTATGGGGTGGGAAGAGGCCGACTCGGATGGAGAGGGTGATGGGCACCTAACTGCTGGTGGCCAAAATCGCCATCGAGCTCACATTCAAACGGAAGTACATTTTGCTTCCGGGTAGAAATTTCCTGGGGCCGCGTGAATTATGACCTGACTACCAAAGACAGGCCTCAACAGGTGCTCCACTTTCTATCCGGAACACACTCAAGGACGGGAGCATCCCCCGCTGTGGTCAGCCCCGCTTTCGTCATCTTGAAGGCCACTAAAGACCTAAGTAAACGCACCCAAATCTCAGCTGAATCGACGATACAGTAGTGCGTGGGCTAATGCTATACCTGGTCGCTTGTAGGCTATTCTCCGCGTTCCAGCTAGCAATTATGGGTGGATAATTGGATTACATGCTAATGATACCAATCGCCTCGAAGGACACCATGGCTCCACACCATCCCATCGATCTTATGAGGCTGTCTAGGCAGAGCATGTGAAAGGCACTGGAGAAGGACGTGTGCATTTGCAGTCCTCGGTTAGGACCAGCCAACTCTCGATGCCGGCCTCGATGGTGGCGAACCTAAGCGGGGTGGAAGCACTCTTTGGTATTAGGGTATAATAGCGAGGAGACAAGGTCAGATGTCTGATTGAACGGTGCATGCGGAGGTATACAGACTAGGAGTACATAAGTAAGATTGTTGGATCGAGGTCGTGAAGGAATCGTACAATGCGATTTGGCGTGAATGCGCATAATGGTCTATCTATCTACATTAGTGAGGATGGTTAAGGGGCTTGTCCTTGGGTTAGATACTCAAGGAAATGCCCCCGACCAGCGGGAATGGCCATTTCACTTTTTGAGCACACGTTCGAAGTACGTCAATGAACGTCGGTAGTTGTCCTAGTTGGATACCAGAGTAGTATCCTGGGTCACGCAGGTTCCGCTCCACGATCTGTTGCTGAATTTGCATGGTAATATTGAGCGCAATCGACCAGCAAACCTGTTCGAGAAGAAAAAGAGGGAACTCAGTCAGTCACACCACCCGTGGAAATAACGAAGAAAGACGTACAGAGATAACGGGGTCGAGCTGAGAACAATCGTCTGGCGTGAGCGCATCGCTGATACCCACAATCTCGGCGACTGCATCAACACACTTCCTCTGCAGTTCAGGGTGTGTGGGAGTAAGGAGATGGTAGATACTCGCAAGAGCCGTTGCTGGTACGAGTGTGCACTGCTGAAGCATGAGGTATCTTGGGCGGTCAGTGGGCGTAGGGGGTATAGCGAGAACAAGTTCGTTGAGGTCGGCGAGGTATAGGTGGATTCTCCGAATAATAGCGGCAAAGGGTGAAGGAACCCCACTCGTCGACGAGATGGCGGGTGAACCAGGGGAGGAGCCCTCGGTCATGACCATACGTGCCTCATGAAGGAGTGCAATGCTTGCCATTCTGATGACAGTCATGCTGGCTTCTTTCATCTGCGTAAGATAGTGCAGCTGTGGGTACTAGAATTTTTTGCTGGTCAGTTCGCACGAACAGGCGTGAGAGTGAAAGAGGGAAGGCTTACAAGTAGGGTCTCAAACTCTTGCCGTAGCTGAGGCGCGAGGAGAGGGGGTAACCGCATGCGTAGAGAGCAGACACTGTCAATGTAAAGCAGCTGGCATAGAACGTCCCGCTTCTCGTCGTCATCGTCCGTCGCGACAAGGAGCCGGTATGGACAATCTTCACCAAGATAGGCACTGGGGTTCGATCTCTGTTGGCCTTCTATAGGAGGAGTGATATGAAGGTCAAACTGACGAACGATCGTGTCCGCTTTGAGAATCCATTCACGCGCGGTTGCAATGTCGGGCTACTTTCATGTAATGCACTGAAAGCAAACAGCAGCACTGAATGTGGGTGATGGCGTCGGCTATTGTCATGGGAGGCATGCTCAAAAGCATGAGAGCCACGTTGAGATGTGTGTCCTCGTCTATCGGTTGCATATGGGGCCGCATCCTGTTGACGATTCTCGCACCAAAGAGCTGAGCGATGTGAACGAGAGCTGGATGGACGACGGTCCAGGAGGTGTCTCCTATAAGGACGGCATGCCATTTTTCGCGGGTTGCACTCTGCCCGAGGACAACACCATTTTCCATGAACAAGCGGCGCCTGCCGACGGTAAGGATATCAATTAGTATCGTTGATCTTTGCTTCAGGCAAGCACAATCACTCACAGTTCCCTATAGTCTTCCATGACAGGGGACCGGCTTGGAAAGGATCGATGGGGAAACGGGGATGGAGTGGGATGGGGAGGAATTGACAAGTGTTGGTGTACTCAGTGTAGGCGAAGTGGTAGAAATGAGCCCCGGGTCGCTCTTGGGGGTTGGTAACGTCGATGGACCCGCCGATGGAGCCATTAGCATCCTGGGATTGCCCTTGCATTGGCAAAGAGGAATCCTGAGTCGATGAAGAGCTCTGCATAGTCATGGAGGCCTCCGAGAGCGTCATGGAAGGTGTGCCGGGCATGACCATCGGGGTCCCTGACATCTGACATCGATGGTGTCCCTGGCATAGTCATGGAATGGTCGGACATTGCCATCGACGCATCATGCAGCATGCTACCATCGAAAAGGTGCGGTGAAGACATATCTGAGGAAGCGGAACCCCACATTCCATCGTGCATACTGGATCCTATGAGAGGCGCGGGCAGGCGTCAAGATTTACTACAAACCCACTGATAGGCTGGAAACGCACCTGACATCGTGGCGTTCATTTCCATCGAAAATGGGTCCTAGCCATTGCTGCTGCTGCTGCTGCTGATGATGATGATGATGATGATGATGTGTTGCTGGTGTGTTGCTGTGCTGTTGTTGCTGTTGCTGTTGCTGGTGTTGCTGTTGCTGGTTGCTGTTGCTGTTGCTGTTGCTGTTGCTGCTGCTGTTGCTGATGTCCCGCGGGAATGGGCCAACACACTGCTCCCAGAAGTCTCTCTAGCTCACGGTTCCGCTCAACCAATGTCGTCAACAAACTCGGGGTCGAGTTGTCATTGTACACACATCCCTCCGCCTTCTTCGCAATGATGCAAGTGCGACACACAGGGCGCTCTCCGTTGCATTTCTGGGGATTCCCGTCAGAATCAACGAAGCTCTAGGGGACGGAGAGTAGAACGGACCTTCTTTTTCCGTCTGTGCAATAACGATCAAACGATAAGCAGCCGAAGATGGCCACCCGAATGAGGCTCACCTGCAAGGAATACATGCGTCTCCCCGAGGAAGAAGATCTGAAGAGGAGTGGGGTTGGCGAGTCGCCGTGTAGTCGCAGGGCGTTGTAGAATGGCGCCGACTCGCGCAAGGACCGCATGTTGGAGTTTGCCCATCACACTTCTGCTCAAATAGCTTAATGAACGGCGCGGGAGGGGACTTGGGCAGTTAAGATATACATACCACTTTGCGCTTCTTGCAGTTGGAACAGGTAGGCATGATGACCGTGTGGGCTGAGGGAAGGGACTTCCAGAGAGGAAATATGCTCGGATATCGAGGATCAAGCCTTAAGTATTCCAAGGAATTGCCGGGCTTCGCGGTTCTTTGAGCGGAAAGTGAAACCGGCGAGCAATGGCAAGTTCTTTGCAAAAGTCAAGTCCGCATGGAAAGGAGGGTTCGTTTAGACCTGGAGGAAGAATTGGGGGACCGGTTCGTTTGCTTGATAACTGGTTCGAAGCAGTGCGTGAGATCAGAATGGATTTGACACAAATCGATAACAGATGGGGATGTCATCAATGCCCCGATAAGATAATCCAACATAAGTAGAATCAGGCACTTTTAGCTTCCGCGACTGATTTAGTTCCGAGGAAACTCGTGTGGTTATAAAGACAGAGGCTTTGGTATGTGCTTGGGAGCAAGGGTAGGGCGGATACACTTCATCGAGGATAACCCCTGTCTGTTTGTCATGGCTGAACTTTTGGGCGCACATTATTTTCTGCCTCAGGATTGGGAATTGATAGTGGAGCATCTCCTTACTCGTCCCCCATCTGTTTCTGGCGAGTTACCCTGATCGTTCGCATTTCGTGGTTACAAGAAAAAAGAACCGCGGAATCGTAAAGATGCACGTTCAATAATTATGCAGAGCCCGCAAGTACTGAAGCACATAAGCCCCGTTCGTAAAGCCAGAACAAATCAATCAGAGCAACCTCAGGATATTCTAGTCGATGGATGAGAAACGATGAGGCAAGTAACTTTATGGGTGGCCAATACCTTGAAGTTGCCTCGAAGCAGTCTGGACGCTAGCGCCGCAACGGCTGCGTACGTTCCACTGAGCAAATTCCAAATCCCTTGTGGAAATGACACTGATGGGACAACCTCTAGGTTCGTTATTACCGAACGCAGACAAAGGCCGATAATGTGCCTTTTTGAGAAATCTTCACTATATTCAGGGACCTTCCAGGGTGTCCCACTCATTAGTACCTGTCCGACAATACGGCTGCGAACGAGCTGGCTTGATAAACGCCTGGGTCCCTTCACGTCATCTCGCCGAGCCAGCAGATTGAATCCATCAGCTGCTTGAGGTCAGAGCTGTCAAAAGGTAGGTGAAGTAACACGTCGCGGAATCCCAGCTGTTAGAACTCTGCTGGAGCAGGTGTGGCGGTGGGTAGGAAGCTTGGTCAATGGTCTGCGAACGGCCTTGCACTTGGCGCAACTACTGCACCCAGGCACTGCGCTTCTTTGTGCAAACGTTTCTCTGATAAACGAAGGTCAACAGAGCAATGATTGCTTCGTTACAGGTTGCTATAGTGTATGCTGCCCAAGGCACGGTTGGGGAATGCTCGGAGTGCCGCTTGAGCTCGTGGAAGTATTGCGGGCAATGTCCGCCAAAATTGCTCGATTTGTCCAGTGCGCATCCCGATTGGGAAATCACGGATTGGCCGAAGGCCGCCGGATCGAACGATCACAGAAGGCTGACTGGCACCTTCTTCGTTTTCAAGGAAGTTCAGCTTCGTTTGCGCGTGAGGCGGACCTATCCCAAAAGTGGGCAGGAAGATAACGCTCGTAATCAAGTGGAAAGAAGCGCCTCGCAAATAGAAGTCACTTACATGTTGTGAACGTGTCTACATGATCTAATGCTTTACCCACTCGATGACAGGAGCCGCCGGCTGCCTCATCCTGTGCGAAAGCATGGCCAGTGGTGCCATCTTGCCCGATCGTACTGAACTTGCAGGACCCCTGTTGAGAGGGAAGTGCAGCTACCGGCAAACACAAGCTCGATGCGGAGGATGTGAGTCAAGGGTCGAGAGAGACCTCAGGTTGAACGTGCCCAGCTTCAATCGCACTCAGAGGCTATCTCCTGGATCGGGGTAGTGAACTAGAGTGATCTGAGAGAGTGGGGCTGGTTGATATGTAGCTCAATGTCAACGAACAAAGGAATAAGCAAGAATTATGTGTGAATACTAGGGAAAGGTAACTAAAATGGTCCATGACTTCGAGGGTGCAGGAATCTCTAGCCACTGCGAGCAAGCGCGTTCAGCTGAGCAGCCATCTCAGGGTAAGAGTTGAGGAACTTCAGCTGTGCAGCGGTGGCCTAAGGATGTCCGTCAGCAGAGTTGGAGGATGTCGAAAACGACATGGGACGCACGTATTCATAAGTAAGCGCATTGATGAGCTCGGGCTCCGTCCTTGCCAGAGCCGTCTGCTTTTTGAACATCTCCATCGCCTTCTCGATCTTACTCTGTTGCAGACATAGCTGCGCAAGAGTGGCGACAGCGGCGTCACACTCGGGATCAATTTGCAAAGCCTCGTTGCAGCATTCCTCTGCGGCGGCGATGTCCTGCTTCCACTGGTAGATGGCAAGACCCTTGTTCACCATTGGCAAAACGTTTGGCCTAGGCCTGCATCAAAAAGATAAATTTAGCGGCTTGTTCAAGCCGGTCAAGAGGATGCAACACAGTACTTGGCTTTCTCAATCTCAACAGCCTTGTCGAACTTCTCAACGGCATCAGCGAAGCGTTGTTGATCGAGTAGTAGCTCTCCGCTAAAGGAAAATGAGAGATCGTCGCTACTCAATCACAAGACGAACTCACTAATAGTTTTGGGGCTCGCTTCGTTGAGGGAACTTTGCCAGCGTTCTTCGGAACTGCGCCATGCTGTTCGCAACATTGCCAGCCTTGTACTGTGCAACGGCAAGCTGGATATGCGAGAAGACGAATTGGTCGTCCAACTCGGTCGACTTGGTGTAGTCTTGGGCAGCCTTCTCAAAGTCGCTCATGATGAAGAGAACTGGGGAACGGGTCAATCTGATGCGTGGGTCGCTATGAGCAAGTCCGCACCTTGGCCGCGATGATAGTAAATATCGGGGTCATTGGAATTGTGCTTGATTGCTTCTTCGAAACATTCAAACGCCTTAACGGGGTCCCCTTGCTCCATATGGACGCTGGCAATCTTGACCAGACTTTGAGTGGAAGCAGGATAGATGTCAATGGCAGACTGAAGGTCTTCTTTGGAGCCGTCAACGTCTCCAATCAAAAACCTTGACGCCTAGTCAGGAAAACGGAACGAAAAGAGCGGGAAGGAGCTGACTTGAATGTTCCACGAAGGTTGAAAGCTTCGGCCTTGCCTGCTTCGAAGGAAATTCCTTGTTCGATGGCTTCGTTGCAGAAGCTCAAGGCATGATTATAGTCCGCTGCCTCGAGAGCGTCAAGAGCAAGTTTCAATGTTTGATCGCCCTGCGACGGTTCCTCGGGCAGCTGAAGAGCGGGTCCTACCAAAAAGTATGAGCGATACGTGTTAGGATCAGAATCTAACGGACTCACGGGGTCTGAAGGCAGCGAAGTATGCAGAGATGAAGGTGTAAGAGGGAAGTCTGGGTTCACGCTCCTTCAGAGTGTCAGTAATCATTGAGGAAAGTGATGACGTCACATACCGCAAGGATCTCGGCCGCCTTCGCAGAAGACATTGTTTTGAGGACCCGTTCAACTGCCTGAGCCGTCGTGGTATTTTGGAATTTGTCAAGGATCGTCGCAGCCGTGTAATCTAGGTAGAGAGATAAACTCAGCGGACGGTCGTGTGCGTGGAGAATGAGGAGTTATGCCAATCGACATTGACTCTAGCATGGCGAGCAACTACTCATGACACGTCTCGGGGCTTGCCTTTCGCAGAGATTGCATACGGGACATGAATTAAGAAATGGGATTTGGTCGGAAGACTTACCACGTAGAGCCTCCTCCAAACGATTCAAACCCTCCAAGCCAACAGCCCGGCGATTCAAAGCTTTCACATAATTCGGGTCCAACTTGAGCGCTGCGTCACAGTCATCTACGACTTCTTGGTGTTTCGGAGGAGAGAAGTTGACATAGCCTGGAAGATGTTAGGATCATGTGTTGCGGAACGCTTGAACAACACTCACATGCTGCCCTATTGCTGTAGAAGACAGGCTCGGGACTTGGGGAGACCTCAATGGCGCGTGTATAGTACTCTGCAGCTTCGGCAAAGTTACGCTTTGTATACGCCGAGTTTCCTTGCGATTTGAATGCGGCCGCGTACTTGACACGGTCCTAACAGTACCCTGGGTTAAGGACGGAAGCAAAGCGCAACTATTCGCCATACCTCTTCAGGAAGGGCACAGAGAACATCGTTACTCAAGTCAAAGTTCAACTCTGCGATGTCAGTCAGCATACACCCACCGCGCAGGCAGTGACGAAAGGCTCACCATCCTCGACTTTGGCGGTCTTGGGAGCTATTTCCTCTAGTAAAGGACCGTCGGCATCCTTGGTCGACTTCTTCTTCTTGTTGCTCTTGGATTTCTTCTTCTTATCCTTCTCGCCTTGTTCCACGTCAGGCGGTGGTCTGGGGCGCGAAGTGGATGCATAGTATGCAACACCGCCAGCAGCAATGGCCGCCGCCGCCGTTGTGATTAGGATTGCACGCTTATTCTCAGCAACAAAGTGCTGGACGCGCTCGACGAGGGTCTCTGAATGCTCTGAAGCCATGACGGTGTGAGTACAAGGTCGTTGACGTTGCCGACGTAGACCTGGCGCGTCTCTGATCGGCCCGGCAGAATTTTGCTCCCTTGGGTTAAGGTTAGACTTTGCAAGCAAGAATAACACTCTTCTTCGAGTCTGCTTGAGGACCAGGGACGATCTCTGCTTTGGTGCACTTTGTTTTCCATCGGGGTCACCGCAGAAGATTCAGAAGCTCCATGTGGAGGCAAACATATTGCCGTGGTCCGTCGTGCTGAGCTTTCGACATATTCCAGCCACGTCTCGAACCGGCGAATAATCGAAGTTTCAGAGCTGCCCGTTGATTACTTTGTTCTACAATGCATTCCTTCTGATGGTTTTCGAACATCGCATGTTACACAGGTAAGGATCAGGTGTATTTCCGAAACCGTTTCGAAGGTAATTAACTTATGACCAGATCAGCGCCTACGTTTGAACACGTTCAAGGTCCTTTGTTGAGGATAATTAGTAACAGGGACTGAAGAGGCATGGGCCATAGGCTCACCTTCTCAATGAGCTTGGCAGCAATTGGATGGAACGCGGAACGATGCGCCTCAAATGTTTCCTGTGCCAGGGCCTTATCGACCTTCGCAATTGCTCGGAACGTGGGACGACAGAACTTCATCCTCCCCTTGACAGCATCAGAACCATCGGTTCCAACGACCCACTTGGCAGCCTCAACTGCGAACGCCTTGCTTTCCTCGCTCGCGGCGTCGTTCAGGGCAATTTGGTAGAATCGGAACCGAATCTCGGCATTCCCTGTCGTACTGAAGTGGTACGTGGATCCCAGAAGATTTACCAGATACCCTTGAAGTGGCTCATATGCGTGCAGTCTCTCCAGAAAGGCAACTGAACTGGAGCGTCAGTTCACTCCTCACCCGGCGATAGAGAGTGACCGACGTACTTTGTTGATTGGTGTTCAAATTGTCGAGATCACTTTCCTTAAACCTGAGTCGCGACCGGTCTACAGAGCGGGCGGAGTCCCACCGCTCAGCCAGGTCGTAGGCTTCTTTTGCCATGGTAGTATCATATTCCATTTTTACCGGAAGATTGACGCCCTCTCCATATAGCCATGCCTATCTGGTCTGAGAATAGACAGTGATAAGAGGAATAAAGTCACTCACGTTCCAGTCGATGCTATCGAGGGCTTTGATCTTCTCGTCGCCACCGTGGCTCTTGAAGTAAGAGTATAGGTGGTCCTTCCACTGCTGAGTCGTGATACTCTTGCCAATAAAGGTGTCGACGTAGTCCCGGATATAGGGCTGGAATACATCAAGACCGCCAAGAGTACGCTCTGTGGGCGACAGGGCACATCAGTTGACCGAAATAGCCGTAGCGACGATCATGGCAAGGTTCACCAATATGGAGAATGAGATTCGCGCCCTTCTCATAGGGGATGCTACTGTAGGCATCATCTGTATCCTCTCCGACATCGAAGTCGATCACAAGGCGTTGGTACTTGGGTCTATCAGCGTAGCCCTCCAACGAGTCTTTCAGCGCCGTAAAACCGATAATGAATTGGAAGTCCCGGTGCGCAGGCGAGTGAATGAATTGCTGGAGAAGTCTTTCCATATACGTCGTCCATCCTTCATTTAGCCAGAAGTGCGAGGCGTTGGCATGCCTTATGGTCACTTTCTGTCAGTGGCCGTTGGATGGTGATAGACATGGCTCACTCACGTTATGCCATTGCCAAACCACGAGTGAGTGAGCTCGTGAACAACAACATCGACGAGAGCACGATCCCCGGTCAGCAATGCTATCGGGGCCCGTTAGGGTATAGGATTAAGAGTCTTGTGCGGGGGAAGCCTACTGGGTGTCAAGAAGGTGAGGCATGCATTTTCCATACCTCCGTATGGGAAAGCCGGAGGGAGGACAAGGAGGTCGTATACCCCAAAGCGGTAGTTTCCGACCACCTTCTCCTCTTCAGCCAGAAAACTGTAGACATGATGTTGAAGTCTGTGGGTACCTCCAAGACACAAGGGCGCACCGAGCAGTATCCTCGCTGAATTCCCAATAGGCTTGCTCAATAGTCTCAGGTTCAGCCCAAATTCCACTTTTCCATTGCTTGTTTTCAAACGGCGCAAATGGCCGATAAACGACGTTGCCCGCCCCCAGGGCAAGTAGGTACGAAGGTATGGGAACGGGCTTCAAATTCGAGGACAAGAATTTAAGACCAGGATCTTCGAAAGAGGAAAAGAAGAACATACCTGCCGATAGGAGTAGGTCACGGCGTCTTTCCCGATCTCCTTTCCGTCATGGGCTGGCCCATCTGCAGGAGGCGAGACCCGGACCGAGGACATCAAAGCAGGCAAAACCGATTTTACCTTCGCATCGTATGTCTGGATAGAACGTTTCCGTTAAATGTGACAAATAGAGTCCATGTCTCTCCTCTCGCTTACGATCTTGGTGGAAGGGGTGTCTGATAGCAAGGGTTGAGAGAAATCGGGATTCACTGACGATCGGGAAGCCTCACCTTGCAAGGGAGCCATGGACCTGGCATACGCCGGTTGACATTGACTAAACAAGAACGGGAATTCCTTCCCCTTAGTTTGCCTTCGGCAGCTGTCAGCAAAACGATACCAGGGAGGTGGCATGGGGAAACAAACTCTTTCCCAAGCCACTGAAGCGCAGTCGCATTGGCACTCGTTGCGTACTTGACCCAGACATTCACTGAGTCACCTGGCTTCAGTCCACCTGGAAGGGTGACGTGAAGTGCAGAACCCATGACCGGGTGCTTCGCTTTTACTTCATACTTCACCAAGACCATGAGGGCTCGTTTAATTTGTCAAGATGTTCGTAATGTACGCACTTTAGCGGGTTCTCCATTTGCTTTGGACTCATGGATATCGAGATCCAGAGTGTCGAAGCTATGCCAGTGTCACCAAGGCTGCAGGGCACTCAGACGATCGCAAACATACATCACTTCTTTCGGCCCATCAGTCTTGACCTTGAGCGTGTACGAAGCAGAGCCTGAGATAGTCTTCGAGTTGAAGTCTACATCCCAATCAAAGGCAACGTTCTCTGTTGCCACTTGCCAGTAGTTGGATTGTGTTGTTGGGTCGAGTTGCATGATGGATGTCGCTGGAGCTGATAAGATCGCGCCTGGCGCGCGACTCTTCGAATTTCAGGCGGAGTTTCAACTTGCTGATGACACTTTCAAGGTGCCCGCCATTTCGCTCACCAACGACCTCCTGTGACTCAGACCTGCTCCGAAAAGAGACAGAGGAGAGGAACATTGCCCCGTTCGAGAGAAATTTAGACTCCTTGGGCTTTCTGACTCGGGTGCCAACATATTGGTGAGGGCACAGGCTCCCACCGCTCTCAACGTCCTGTTCGATCCTGAAGCGACGGCAATTTAGAAGTTGGGAATATTGTGGGGGTTGAGCCGGTTCATCAAAGCTCCCCCTTTTACCCCTGTTTATGCAATCTCACAGGAGACGTCTGGTTCTGTGATAATAAAAAAGGTGCTTCGTCAATTCGCTTCTTACGAGTCTAGTACCACCAAACTCAATGTATTGCTTACCTCGTTCCGTTTCGTACAACTCCACCTTTTGCTGCAAAATCCAGCTGAATGGATTTGGCGCCCACGACGTAAATAATGTTTGTATCGTCGGAATCGGACAGTTCAACATTACCCATAAGAAATTATGACATGACAAGAAGGTGTTTCGACCGGTCATTACAAGTGGCTTCTACTCACGCCGGGAATGCCTTGAGCCAATTTCGCGCAAATGTTTGGGCATAAAGAAGGCCGGTTTTCAGGAGACAGGCCTAGAATCCGACGGAGTGTTGACTGGATCCTATTGCCCTCAAGGTGAAGCTATCAAACAACCCTGATTGAGTATTCTTGACCTATCCAATCACCTATCCTTGCGATGCTGGTTCTAGAGCCCAATTTTATTTTGGTCGTGCCCCGTCGGCTGACGTCTCACTTGCAGCAGTAATTAACTCACCTCCTTATCACAAAATTCCAGTTTTGCATCATTATCTCCGCAGGCGAATGCGATTTCATTGGTCCTGCGTTATAGAGGAGATAGAACCAGAACCTGAGCGTTCTGGTACGACTTCACTACCGCCGGCGTATACATTCCAGAAAGCTGCTGGTTCGCGCGCATTTACGCCCATGATGCAGCTCTTCTATGTCTGAGTCATCCAGACCGCCCGCGTTGTATCTCGGCTCACTATCGCCTACCATATCACGACAATCTCGCACTCTTTGGGTCGACGACAACGATTGGTCCAGCTTGACATAGCGTTTTACTTGGTTTTGGCCAATCCCCTCCACCTGGCTTTGAATTGTCCCCTTAGGTGTCCTTCAGCTCCGAGCACCAAGGGCCTGCTTGTATGTATAGCACTCCACGACTTCACTGTAGATACCCTTAAAAGGGCCATACCATGTGTAAGACCTCGCACCTTCTGCTTCGCAAGAGGCCCGAAGAGGTATACCACTTCTGTGGTTCTTGTGTCCAGCTCAAATTCCAGCCTGTACTACCCAGTGCCGATGCACGTCCAAACACAAACTGTGCCTGTTACTTTGCTTCGCACCGTGTACTACTTTCCTTATCACATCTGATTCTGAGGCCCACACTGCCTCGCCGTTCGAGCATTCTATTACCTTGACGGCAGAAGATAGTGAAAAAGATTTTGCGACTCAGATGGTGATACAGAAGTCACGAAGCGTTGTCGCTTCTATTGCTTCTGGATGCTTGGGTCTAGCCATTCGCCGTGATGCCGCACCCTTCGGTGTGACCGAATGATCTTCAAGTTGGCTTGCTATCACTTCGGTAATTTTGTGTTGAATCATGGCCTAACCATATTGAGCTAATCCATCGACTTTTGTCAGAAGAGTTTACCCCTCATACTTTGGGCTGTTGGGATGGCGCGGCTCGCGATGTTTACATACGAGGTAGTACGGTCATTTTCCGGGGGATCGCCTGTGTACGAACATAGCTTAAGAGACACTACTCCCGTCACATCTCAAGCACACGACGGACCAAATTCGACGATCGTCGCCCACCCGACTCGGGCTCCGTCACAATTTATGACGTTTCCCATTCCTCCCTCTCCTCCATACCGCCAGCTGCATCTCTTGCCTTGTACGCGTCTAAGGACCTCAGCTACCCTATTTGGTGAGCCTCTTTAGACTACCTCGTCAAGTAAACGCGACACAACGGACAGGGCCTCTATAGACACTAGCATTGTTTCACCCTTTGTCGCGACTCTGGAACAATATCAAAATGAGGCTCGCGTTAATCATGGCACACAAGCCCTGCAATACGACGTCCTTGGGATCCATTTACCTCTCCATATCCAACACCGAGTCTTCACGCAGATATCGCTCGATCTTGTGCCGCGGCAAGACGTCAAGTCGTTGGAGTCAGGCTTGCTGCCCACTCCAAGATCTGGCTCTACAGAGCGGCTCGTGGGTAGCTCATTATGGTCAACTTGGCTCTGGTGCACCCTGTAGTAGTCTATAAGTAACTGGACTGTGCTTTTGAGGTCTTTAAACCTACTCTCTCATCTCGGTGAGCACCAGTTTACCACGTTGGGCTGCAAGCTTCACCTAACAGCAGGCAGACAGCTCACGATGCACGCCTGGTCGTCATTTGTATCAGCTTTGGCAATTCTTGTGATCATAAACCTACCTGTATCACTTGCGCAACCCTCCCCTGTCCCAAACTGCTACCTCTGCCCTGAAACCGACGTTGCCCTATACACCCTTACTGCGGCTAACTACGGAACAGACCCATTCGTGTGCTTCTATGGAGAACCGTATGGCTGTTCATACGACCTGGTACGTCCTCCGCTTAAGTTCTGTCATCTGCTGTGGGGTTAGTGACTACGGCCTCTCATTTCAATAGACCACAGGCACAATCATAAACGATTATAACGAAGGTTTATGCCGCACGACGGCCATCTTTGACTGCGCGGCGCGTGCAGGGTTTGCAAGGCGTGATACTATCCCGAAACACCCTCGAACACCTTCACCAGCTGCAAGCGAGGCCAAACCTGATGCGATGCACATTCGAGCTCGTCTGGGAGGGAAGAGGCGCATCCAGAAAGACAAAGACTAGAACGATGTCGGTATTCCTTTCGCCGGCTAGCCCTGCCGCCCTTTTTAACACGCTCGTAACCCACCACCTTCTTTCTTCGCTTCGACACATCTTTTATCGCTCTGCTTGCCGCACTTGCCGCGTTCTCTGCTGGACGTGCTGTACAAACATGCCGCCGGCTTGCCACGCGGAAGACTTTGCGCCACAGTAATCGAAGTTCTGCCAGGCGGCCCAGGCCTCAATATGCATGTGTATCAATATTGCCGTAACGAATCGCACTTACTGAATCTGGCATAGCACCCGGGAGCATATAGAGTTCATCGAGACACTTCGCAAAAGACTGGCGTCTATACATATTCCAAAACAAGGGTATTCATTGAGATGCTTGAGAGATAATACATGCAGAGAGAAAGATATGCATAATGACTTCTAGACTACATACATAGAGAAAGGAGCTGCATGCTTAGTAGCCGTGCTCGGCAGGGTTGTACCAGGCAGGGCTGTGGTTGTAGTTGGGAAGGGGTGCCTTGACACTGAGGTAAGCATCGTCGAAGGCCTTGACAAGTTCTTCAGGGAGAGGTCCCTCCGTGCTGCAGAGAATCGCAAATGTCAGCTCTTAGTTGACGATAACAGAAGCAACCATTACTCACCAGTAGTTCAAGGTTGTGCTGACATGGGAGGCCTTGCTGCCACCAAAGATGATGCCCAAGTCCGAAGGGATCATGGCACTGTGGTGTTGCATCCACCTCACGGAGGCCTGGTTCAGGTTGAGGCCAGCTGCTTCAACCTGCTGCTTCAACTTGCGGAGAGCGGGGATCATATGGCCGTAGCGCACATTGAAGAACTGTCCGAAAGGCTGCTTGGGATCGTAGTGAGAACCCTCTTCGGCCTTCTCAAGCTCGTCCTTCTCAGTGATCAAGTGACCGGTGAGGAGACCGCCAGCGAGCGGGCTGTAGGCGGCGAGGCCGATGTTGTAGCGACGGAGGCAAGGGATGAGCTCAGTCTCAAGGGTACGGTCGATGGGGTTGTAGATGCCTTCGTAGGCAGTGGGAGCAACCCAGCCGTTGGTGCGACAGATGGTGACGATTTCACCGATTTCATAGCCCAAGTAGTTGCTCAATCCGAACCTCTCACTTGGATGCAGCGTCAATATCAGGACTACAGAGGAAGTAGAATGTTACTCACAACTTGCCGGCCTTGTGGGCCTCGTTGATAGCTCTGCACATCTCTGTCCAGTCGACAGTGCGATCGGGAGCGTGGAGATAGAAAACGCGAATCTTGCTACCCAACTTCTCGTAGGCAGCGTCGATGGCCTTGGTGAGCTTTTCGGGAGCATGGTCTCCGGGAGCAAGGGGGTACACCTCTATATCTCTATAAGCATGCATTAAGAGTCTTAGTAAATAGGAGTACTCACTTGGTGTCGATGACTGAACCGTGCAAGTTCATCTCAGAGAGGATGACCTCGGATGTGCCATGGCCATAGAGGGCAGAGGTGTCGATGGCAGAGGGGCCAAACGATCTTGCACCAAGCCATCGATGATGGGCTGAGCAGCCTCAGCAGAAGTGAGCTTGCAGAATGTTCCTGGGTTGCCGATACCACCAGCTCCCTGTTGTATTGGTTAGAGATCACTGAACGCTTGATTGAAGTGCCAGCACTCACGTAGATAACAGGGATCCTGGATGAGAAAGTCATGTTGGCTGTGGTGGTAGTGGTTGAGGGATGAGTATAAGTAGGCTGTTGTGATCTTCATCGGGCTTGCGAGGTCCTTTATATACGAGATTGTGGTCGACAGTGATGGTCACAGCGCAAGCCCGCCTATAATCAGGGGCTCCCGCCCTAGCCGCCCGATGACGTTCATCCATCCGATATCGGATGACCACGAGCCCTCCCCAAGCGCAAATCTTGCCTCTATGTTCCTACACGGCTTTTAATTGTGTTGAAACGACACTTCGATGGTCTAAAAAGGAGCTCCGGAACGGCAGTTTCAAAGGCTTTTACGCCACATTTGGGCTCCATAGGTCAGAGAGCAGAGTATTTCAGCAGAAACGGTTCAAAACCAGCTCCCTTGCCAAACGATTGAATGTGCTAAAATATGTACAATGATGTGAATAAGCAGCAACCAGGAATGCAATACAAAGCGGTAATAGAGACTGTCCTCTGACAGCTTTTTTGTCGTTCTATCTAATCTTCATCTTCATCATCTAAATGGGCTGCCTCCTTCGTACTGGTCTCCCATTCCGTCTCGCAACCTCTGCCCAGGCCCATGACGACATAGACAAAGCCAGTAGGCCAGGAGACACCTCAATCCAACCTTCTTCCAATTCCATCTCCTCTCTCTCCGTCTGTACGCTTGACTTGCACCCGACGTGGACCCATCGGCCCAAGTCGAATCATCACCTCCGATCATCGAAGCGACTCGGTTGAAGAAGACACCAGTGGTATCATGTCTCTCTTCCCTCTCCTCTTCAGATGCAGCAGCGGCAGCAGCTTTGTCGTTGATCCAAATGATATTGCTCGTGACCCAGATTTGAACGCTTCTACTGATCGCTGTCGTCGTTCCAATAATAGCCCATGCGATGACAGGCCTTCGGACCCCGCCTGCGATGCTCAAAGTTAAATGGGTGGCAGGCCAACAGATGCCTAAGGACGGGAGAAGGTCATCATGGGCGGTCTCGTTGACGTCATTTGGCACATACCCTGAAGGCCTAGAAGTCGAACGAGGGTGGCAAGGGGTGAATAATAGAGCTTCCAACGCATCAGGAGGCCTGTCGTGAGCCCAAGGCAATGGTATGCTGTCAGCATGGCCTGCAGAAGAGCAAGTGAGTTCGGTCATGTCCGCCAAAATCAAGAAGCGAGGCTGGACACCCATAGTCCTGCCACAAGCCAATCACCTTGGAAGGTATTGGTGGTCCTCGACACCTCTCCCTGTACATTTCCAAAACTCGTCCACAAACTCCTTCGGATCAAAGACGAATAATTGACAGACACAAAAGATGAGGCCAAAGAACGCTGGAACCACAGACAAGAACCGAGTGAATTGGAATAGAAAAGGCGTGAGCTTATTAAGATCGATAGTGAACTTTAGAGAAGGGTCGTCGTCGGATCGTGATCATGTGCAGCTCTTCCGAGTGGACTCAAGGGACCATTGGAATTGGTGCGTCGCCACCGGTCACTGATTCCAAGATTGAAATGACGACGAGACGGCCGAGGTCTCTGAAGGTGGAGGTTAAAATGATATTCAAGCATGAGCCACTGGAACCATACCGCGTCGTCCGTCTCTGTTTCGGTCTCCTGGCAGCAGTTCTCCGTTTTCTCTATCTCTCCAGTCCAACGAGAATTGAGGTAGTCGTGCTCGGTTGGTTCTTATACTTGACGAAGTTGCTGGTGGAGGCGATGAAGAAGAGCTGAAAGCGTCGTCTGTAAGGCTGTCGATTGATCTGCCTTTGCCCTTGCGCCGTCGGGAGACCCTGGAAGGGTACAGTTCCTCCGCATGGGTATCTCTATCCAGAAAGATGCTAGGCTCATGTTGAGTTCTTTCTAGCCCATTCAACCCTCCAGATGGTAGGTCTGCTAGGCTGCTTCGGCGTACGCTAGAGCCTGGAACGAATCCGTTGACGCAAGCAATGTCGTAAGGGGGTGGCGAATGGCTGGGCAAAGAGGCCGAACTCGAGGCGTGGTGCGAGACAAAGGGTGCACCGTTCGAAACTCGGGATACATAGGGAGATTCGGCAATTGCACTGCCGTTCATCCCGAAAGAAAACCTTTGGAGGTTGGAATGTGAAGCGGCATGAGGAAGGGGTCTTGCAGGTAGTTCGTCTCTTGAGAACCTTCTGTTCGATTGAAACATGGGCAGTGCTGGCGGTTGAACTGCTAAAGCTGGGATAATGTCGGGGTGATATAGTCTCATTCGAGGATGACCGACGTTGGATAGGCCTTGCAATGAATCTCCGCGAGCTTGAGCCTGCATTGAGGTTGTGGTTCGTCGAACTCCTTCCTCGCGTATTTGGTGTCAAGGGACCTATTTCGCCTTCATCCTCAGCAACCTCAAGACCATTCACCGCAGGAAGTGCGCTTGATGAAGCGTAGGATCTGAGAAATTTTCGGTGCTGAGATGGTGAGGGTGTCCGTTGTCCGCTCTCTGATTCTTCTGGACTTGATTCGCCTCCTCCTTGCGATGACGTTCTCAGTCGCCCTTGCCTAGCTGCAGGCATGTTGCGTTTTCTCTCGTGCACACCCAGTAGGTCGTTGACGTCGCTATTGACGAAAGAAATTGCGTACGCTTCAGTCGGAGAAGCAGTCAGAGGTTCTCGAATCTTGCGGTGATATCCCGACTGCGAATTGAGGTTCTATCAGCCAGGTTATCTTGTCATGATTCGTATATCTTGCCTTGACCAGAATGTGATTTCACTTTCTGGAATGTCAGTGACAATCGTGGAGGAAGAACGGGTGAGGACAGGCGTATTCTAACTCCGAAAGGCAAACCAGAGGCCATCGGGCCCCGGCCCGCAGCCAGCCGTTCTGTCGCAAATAGGCGCCCGTATTGCATGGAGATCATGCTGCTCGCGATAGGGCTGGAAAGACGAGTACATAACGACGTATACTGGCGTTTATGTCGCTAAGTCTCCTCAACGTGTGATAAGTGGCCACGGAGCAGTCCACATGCGTTTCGTTACCGCTATCCCGTTCCAAGCTTGTTAATTGGAGGTGCGTAAAGTGCGTTGATACAGGAATACATGCCTGAGTAAAAGGTGTGACGATTTCCCCGTCACTTCTAATACAATCCAACATACCATCTGCTTTCATGTCATAAATACGCAAGGTATAAGCGTGGCACTCAGCTGCTCCCATGTCATTGTTTGCCAGTGAGGGGCTAAGCAAACTCAACACGTCAAATATGACGGCTCTTACCTTTGCTTCCAAGCTTCTTTTACCGTGTTCGCTGCCGGCACTTTTACGCGTACTAGGGCGCTTTCGTAAGTTGTGAGCTCGTCTTCAGGCCCAAGGGATTACTCCAGAAAGACGAGAAGGGTTCCTCACTATTTCTATTAGTAGTAGCATGGGCAGGCTCTTCGGAATCTGTATCTTCCATTTCTTCGTTGCTGAACGCCCCCTGATTGACAGATGAACGAGGTCAAGAAGCTCCTCCTCCTCCGCGTTCCATACACTCGTGGGTATCCACTGCTTCAGACTTGGTCGGTTATCTCACATTAAGGGCCAATAGAGGCTCAGATGCACGGTCACTAGAGGCTTGGCATTACTTGAGCACGGAAATCCAGAGGTAGATTTCCGAACAGGTCTTAGCTGGCCGCATTCGCCAAGTAGGTAAAGGTCTCAATTCTCGAGCCACTGCATGCCCTCTGTGTTGCCAGTGCCTGCATACATCCGTATACGCATACCCAATACCTCCCTTTTAGCAAACATTAAAGGAAAAAAGTCAGATGTCAGCAAGAATTCGTCGCGCGAGTGTCCGGTTGTCCGGATGGGAGATGGGAGACGCCTCGAAGCTCACTAATAAACGGCTCTTAAACTATACCGATGCCAGGGCCGAAGCGGAAGTTAATGTGGATTGGAAACCCGAGCCAGTTCACAAATTTCACCAGGATGATCGCAAGCAGCAAACTCCTACCCCGACGTGTTCGCAATCCCATCAAGTTTAGGTTGAAGTCCCAATTTTTCATGTTCTACGCCCTAATTTGAGCAAGTGGCCCGAGAAATGGTTGGTTTCTCCTCTTTCAGACATCCTAAAGATCTGCCCCGTGTGCCACTGTTCGCTAGAATTAGTCGTTCTCCGCCGGCTTGATCTCTTCCTCCATCATTCGACGTTAAATGAAGGGTAGTTTCGTGCTTGGAACTTGGGATAGCCTCAGTAAGCAGGCGTATTCTGTGAATTCATGCATGCAAGAGGTAGCACGCATTTGCCGCCAGCTAGAGAAACTGATCCTTGATTTTGGCTGGAGGTTGCACGCCTCGGGTCTGTCCAGCCAAATACAGAGTCCTGGCGCAAGCTTCTTTAGGTGCGCAAGGCAATATGGTGAAACGTTATCGGTCAGGTGAAGGGTGGATGGGGCCTGAGACCTCATGCCTACCAGCTGCTCGACGCATCGAGACTTTTATGTTACTTTAACCTGAGGCTGACCCTTGGCCATCTCTTTTTCGTTCGGTTGACCCTCACATCGGTGGAGCTGATTTTAATCCAAAAGGCTCTTCATCGACACGTTCTGCCAGCGTTCGCTGCTTCTCTCCCATGCCATGAGGTCGTGTGATCGGTGTTTCAGGGGATTCTTCGCAATCTTCAATCGAGTGGATGACGATGCGGTAAATGCGATCCTTATGCAGCAGAGACTGCTCCATACAGTGGTCAGAAGGTCCTGGAAGCAGCCGGAAGTACAAGTCGAACAAATGAGACCCTTTCTAAACGCCTTCCGACCGATGGTTGGTGTTGTACAAATTTAAATTGTTAGGGAAGAGAAGCGAAAGCTACACTGAAATGCAAGTTCAGGGAAATGGTACATATTAGGTCGATTATGAGGTATTTAGGCAGACGTTTGTTTGAGTATCGAGGCGGGAGATAGGGCTGGGCGGCTTGAGGTGAGATGGTATCATTGGCGCCGCTGGGCCTGCCCAACCGACATCTTTGAGAACGATGAAATGACGTTTGATATATCTGAGCTTGCAGACGTTGAGGTGATCGATGCGCTTGGCTGGGTGTTATCCGGAGCGTTCAACAGTTTGCCACTGGGGTCAGTGACCATGATGATAGGGCAAGGGTTTGACGACATTGTGGACATCGGTTTGACAGGCGACAGGCGCGCAGGGGAATAGTCGGATATTGGCAGGGAAAGTGGGTTAAAGTGGGTTTGTTTGACCGCCAGCTGCGGCATGCAAGCCTGTCTTATATATGTCCGGAGTTATGCAGGTGGAGGGCTGTGCTTTTTAGCGCCGCCACATTCGACCCTGGAGGGCACATGCGCGCTCACCAAGGCCGCGCAGGCCAAAACAACGCCGATGGTACAGATCCTGCCGAATAGCCTGTTTCCGGGGCTACGTGGGTGAGTCAAGACGGTACAGGATGCGCGCAAGAGACGGTAGTGCATGGAGACAGGGGCCTGACAACGAGTAACGACTACTAGCGCAGGGAGATCCAGACAAAGAAAAGCCAGGGAAAACATGAGACAGCCGGCGTTATGAGGAAACGCAGACGCCCAGTGGAATATAGTCTTCGCAACAGAGCGGCGCTCAAGAAAGATGCAGTTTCAATGGGCGCCGCAGTAGGCAGTACCCGTGCAAGACAGCAAGCAGAACATGAGCCCGAGCCACAGTTCGGCCTTGATAGTGATTGCCTTGCTGGCTCAGTACTAGCAAGATAGCCTCCAGAGATGCATGCTGTCAAGTAGAGAAGGTGAGAATGGTCACTAGGTCTTCATCATTGCATTCCTGCTTCAAGAATTTCGAAACGCAAATTTTTCGAATGGCTGTGGTGGTCGGAGTCAAGCGGCGACTGTGGACTTTGATTTGATCTTCGTGATGGCGGTTGCGATCAGAGGCGGATCTAATCTTATCTAAGACGCTGGGTGCGTCAATATTCCATGCCTCGAGCGACGAGACCATACGGGTCGATTTGCAAAAACGAATAGGAAATCTTATCGACATGTAGACCAACATCGAATAGCACGCTAAATCTTGAAGACACCAACCGTGATCCCTGGCTGGAGGATCAGGTTCCAGTCGTTTGCGGTAGCTCTGGCGTAAATCGTGGGCCTACTCGGTTTTTCTATCTTCAGCCGGCTCAATGCGGTGAGGATCCAGTGCGAGGTTGGTAGGCCACAGCTGTCGAGCTATCTCTATAAGATTCTGGGCACTGCATCAGCGTCGAAGGGTCGCCACAGGTCAAAGTACTAGCACGTACTGAACACGACATCTGGGCCCGGTAAGGGACTAGAGCAAAGTCCTTTGGCTTGCTCAGATCAATCCCAGTGGCTTTTGATGCATCAAGACCAGCGGTTGCATGGAAACTTCCATAGAAATATTCGAGAAGGATGGGCCCTTTGCCAACGAATCTGGAGTAGATCAGTCAACGATGCTGTGACGCTGCTGACGTGGCTCGAAATGCAACTTGCGGGAGCACAGACTGGGGCGGATGTTCGAAGTTCTCTCTGCGAGTCGATGGTTCTCCGGGCTGCAAACTGGCTTGTGTTGACATCGTCTTCTTGCTCTCTGCTGTCGCGACGGAGACTGGATGTTGATAGAGTTGCAGGAAGGAGGACATGCGTTTACAATTAGTAGTTATATACCGCCTCAAATGATAATCATCGAGTTGCAGATCCGCCCACAGCATCATGATCCAGGCTCACATGTTGAAGCCAGAATACATTGGGTCTCAAACGGCGAGCCCTGTCCATTACCAGAAGTGTATAAGAACACGAAACACCAGCACGATTATAACAATGTCTGCTAACACTCGTGTACCTTTGTTCGACACCCGCGCTATACAGGAAAGATACCAACCGTGATGCCAGGCTGCACAAGTAACTCCCAATCCCTTTCGGCTGCCCTGGCATATATGGTCCGCCCCTCCTGCTTTTCCATCTTTAGGCGACACTCGATGCTCAAAGAAGTTCCTGCGTAGGAGAGTCTCCAAGGAGCTAGCTCTCCAGCCATTTCGAGTAGATCCTGCATATGAATTTGGATTTGTCAGTGAAACCAAACATTGTTGGTAGGAACGCATACTGAGAGCGACATGTTGTTCCTGTAGGGAAGTACAGCAAATTCCATAGGCTTGACATGAGGTCCAGGCGGTCTTGCATCGAGACCAACATTCGCTGTCCAACGCAACTCAAAATATTCAATCACAATACTGCCTTTCTCCGTAGATCTGCAAAAGGAATTTGAGAGACTTCATCTCATGAGATATCATGTTCAACCTACGGACGTGTGGTTGGCCGATCTTGACCCGAGTCAATAACCTCCGTGCCACTCAAAGGTTCTCCAGGCTGGGAAGAAGGATACTTGATCACCGAACGCCTGAACATCCCTAGCTATCACAGTGACTGCTATCAACGAAGACGGAAGATGCTGGCTGGGCGCTTAACCTCCCATCATTGCTCGCACGCACGGACTCTACACAAATCTGGGAACAGGCTCCCGCCGTCCCGGAGACACTTCGATCTTTCTGTGGAGGACATCCTGTTTTTGCCAAATCCCGCCGCAACCCGCAATCACGAGACCCCGGCCCGGCTAGGGCTTGGCGGGCGCCTATTCACTCGAATAGCTCTTATTGGTCGTTCTGTAGGCTTTCACAGTGCTGAAGTGTGCATGAGTGCTGGGATGGAAGAATATTATGATTTGGGCGCCTCTCCAAAGTACTCAAACATTGGGAGGGAAGAGGGCGAGAGAAAGTACACCTAAACGTTGATGTTCAGCAGCGCGAAACAATTTGAATATCAATATATATCGCGTCTGACATAGTGTCGAGCTCGGCTGTCCACAGCCATATATGCCGTAATAGTTACACTAAAAAAACTCGCGTTGGAAGTGGGTGTTGGGCAAGAGTGGCAGCTAACGCTGCAGGCGAGGCAAGCTCCCTAAGGAGGCTGGCCTGAGTGGAACAAGGGATCTAAATCTATCCAGATGCCTGTAAGTCAGCGGCAAATATCTCTTTAAAACTCAATGGCGTGGCGTCCCTAAGTAACAGGCGTTCGCTGCATGCGTGTGGTACAGGCTCCTGCTCGTGCTATCCCATCCCACACACCGAGAAGCACCAAAAACAAAGCGGGTATCAAGGATGAGTGGGGGAGAGTGGTGCATAGTGTGGTTATTGTGAAGGAAATGGAGGAGAACGCAGGAAGAAGAAACGTGAAGAAACGCGAGTAGGGGGTAATTTGATCCTATTTGCAGCGGCACGTGCCGCCGGATCTGCGGGCTGGCGGGTTGCGGGTTTGCGGGAGTTGGCAGTTATCGGATGTTCCGTTTCTGTGACAAACAATAACAGTATGTGCGCCACTCTACAGAATGTACCTGGAACTAAGTTAAACCTGCTTCTTTTAATAACACCCGAAGAATTTTACATACTATGGTGTTTTGGTACTAGCTGTGTTGACGAGCATGGCTCAACGAAGCGTGCCCAAGTTGGCTCTGTTGGGTGGACATCTCGCAAATGTAAGATTGGTAAAGTCACATCCCGGTGGTTGTCGCGGTTGTTGAAGACCGGTCCGTGTGTCCTTTGATCAAGGCTGTAAAGACGGCAAAGTATCTTTTTCATGTACATCAACGCTTTCTGGTATAATAAGACGCAACACAATTCAAAACCCCAACAATGTCTCCTTCCGAGTAGTTGGTGCCCAATCGTGATGCTCAAACTTCACCCAGTGCGTTATTGTACCCCTTTGAACGATGCGACGAAGCCGAACGTGTCCTCAGCTGAGATGCTGAAGGATCTTGTATGTTTTCAAAACGGTTCATGAAAGACTCCGATAGTGATGCCGGACTGTATGAACGGACCCCAATTTTTTGGCTACTTTGGCGTATATTGCCCGCCCTCCCTGCCTCTCCACCCTCAGACGACATTCGATGCGCGATTCAACAAATGCGTCAGCAAGCTGCCAAGGAGCCAGCTCTCTGATCGTTTTAAAGAGATCCTGAATACATTGCATTGGTTAGTCTACCACGAGGATCCTGATAATGGCACATACTGGGTACGACATTCTGTCCCGGTAGTAGGGGGAAATAATGATCTCGACCACAGTCCCTACGTTTGCCAAATCCGACGGAAGAATCCCAGATACTTTCGAAATATCTAGGATAATAGCTCCTTTGCTAACGAGACCACGGGCTTAATCAGTCCTTCGTCATGCAGGGAATCAAATACAACTTGCGGGAGTGTAGAGGGAGCTAAGTCAATGCCTTCCGTACCCCTTGAAGGCTCTCCAGCTGTAAAGGCTGTGGTCGATGTGCAGGGCACTCATTTGTCGACATCCCTGGCTATCGCGATGGCTATCGAAGGAAGATCATGCAGAAAAAGAGCTGGGCGCTTAACCTAATTGAACGTTCTCACGCACTGACTCCACGACTTGGGTGGGTCAGGCGATTAGACCTCAAAACCTTTGTGTACATGAATAGGATGCTCCAACGTGTGTTACAAGTGAGGGTGTATTAAGCGTCACGACTTAAGAAATAGGGAACGCAACAGCCCTTCCGTTACGCGTTACCGTGGCTCTGCATCCAGGCATGGACAGTATTGAAGGCTTGATAATATCCCGATAGTGTCTCCTCCCGTAGAAATTGTGCCCATTCACGAGGCTCGATTGTCACCCATTCTGTCTTGATTGTCGCACCCTCTTGAACAATGCGTCGAAGTCGAACGTGTGCCGAACTGAGAAAAAGACGCATATTGAGATTGTTGAATACAGCTTTGACAGAATCAAGCAGATACTATCGAGCGAAGAAGGCACGTCAAAGGGATTACTTGAATGACGACGAATCGTGCTCACCGCTTGGTTTGCTCGCTCATACGTGAGAATGGCGTTTCCCTCGGTGCGACATCATGCCGGCCGTGGTGCGAGTTATACGGTGGTTTCCGAAAGAGTAGGGTACCACTCGACTATGACGTGTCTGAACTGCGTTAAGTGGTATGAGAAAACTAGGAACTCAGACTACGCCGGTGTATCTGCACCATCTGAACCTGAAGTGTCGAGGGTCCGAGCAGGACTTGACTTCGGGTCTGCCATCGCAGACTACAGTCTAGAAAAAAGGGTGGAGATTGGGAACTGTGTGAGGACCCAAGTGATGCTGCAGTTCAACATGTGCTATACCATTTTGAGCAGTTGTACAGTCAGCGGGCAGCAGGCCATTCATTTCCTCTAAATTTGGAGTGGTTGTCTGCGGTCGACGACAGCCACAACCAAACCCGCTTAGGTCATCACTCCAGTGTTGCACTGAAAGTGTAGATGAAGCAAGCGCCACCCAGGGATAACTGTAAGAAATGTGTATGGGGTCTGTAGTTTCGAGTCCAAGATGACAAGCTCCAGCCATACTGAAAAATATCAGCCTGAAGCAAAGAAGGAGCCAAAGAAGGAACAAAAGGTTGGTATTCAGGCTTAGTGCATAAAGCTATTCAGGACCTTGTGCATCTTTATTTTATCTGTAAACTACGCACGAAACACTCCAATGGCAATCCCAGGCTGGATAAGCAATTTCCAATCTCTATCCGCCGCTTTGGCATATATCGTGCGCCCCGCGTGCTTTTGGATCTTCAAGCGACATTCGATGCGCAGAGGATCTGCCGCCCGCTCGGAGGGCTGTCTCCACGATGATGGAGCCAACTCTCTAGCTACCCCAATGAGATCCTGTAAGTGATTGTCAAAATTCGACAATCGATCCCAACGACGACAGCGATAAGAGGCGCATACTGAGAACGGTATGTCGCTCCGGTAAGGAAATGTACCAAAGTCGATAGGCTTGACACAAAGCCCAGCTGGGATCCGCCCAGATCAAAATCCCAACTTGAAGGCAGTTCAAAGTACTCTAGCACAATGGGGCTTTTTTGCCAACAGATATACGACAAGGATGTCATTGTCAAACGCTTCGTCTTACAAGAGATCATATGCCACTTACGGGGGAAAGTCGACATTGCTCCGATTTTCCGACATTTCTGGCTATCGAGATGGTGGTTATCGATGTCGATGAAGAGGGGGACGACTTCATATCGAGCGCCTAATGTACCGATCATGTCTCACGCATAGCGTGGGGTATGAACATGGGATCGCCTAGAGCGCCTGCTTTGCTACAGGTGGCCAGCCATGAGGATGATTAATAGACGTGGCCATCCAACAGGTTTTTATCAAGACTTCAAAGCATGTTGTTTATGTTGAAAGGTCTAGTAGCGATTGATGAAAACTCCAATGGTATCCCCTTCTCGAAGGAACCATGCCCAATTATAAGGCTCAATCTTACCCATATCTAGTGCCCCCCTCAACGCTACGTCGAAGTCGGACGTGTCCCGTGGTGACGTTTCTCATCTTGAAAGTGTTGAAAAGCGTTGATGGATCGAAGTAGACTCTACCAAACCCAAGCGTGTCAGAGGCTTTTGTTCAATGAGGGATAGTAGTGAGTTGCACGCATCGTGGTTAAGCGCTTGCTGGTATGGGAGCATAGTAGTCAGTGCCTCTCCATCTCGGCCATCCCCGTATGGTGAATTTCCATAGAGTACGCATGCCACTCGACTATAACATACCTGAAAGGGCTAGTGTAAGCTCGACCGCTTTGGACGACGTGAAAGCTGTCTACGTACGGTGTCTCCTCGTTGTATGACCTCGACGACCATGTAATAGACGAAGAGTGCAGCCGGGGCACGATTTGGTTCTGGGGGGTAAACATATTGCGAATGCAGATTTTGTAGAGAGTCGAGTGGTTCGTAAAGCCGGGTGGACCTTGAGGTTAAATACACTTTTGCATCTTCCTGTATGCAACACCGAACCTTCTGAGAATGCATCGCAGCGCAGCAGGGCCAACGCCACCCTCTCCGCGGTGAGGGACGAGCGGCGAAGAATAGCTTTTAGCTTCGGAAGAATAGGCGCCCCAGCGCGGAGTTCAAGGCTTTCAGTGAGAGAATAAAATGATCGTCATCTCCGAAGTTCTTATGGGAGGGTTTACGAAACCACAAGCGAGGCTCTAAATGCCTATGGGCTCATCTATCGCACCGTCAACATGCGAACTAGTTGGACAGAATGCTTTTCGCCCAACGGCGGATACGCGTTCCACTGAGAAAAACATGCGCGTCACACTGACGCGTCGGGCAAAGCATCCAACCGGGGATACGGACCTTACATACTTTCGCTATTACCGCGCAATTTAGCAAGGGTGAAACAACCCCAGAATGGATTCCATCTGCGCGTATTCTCTCAAGCCGCGGGCCAGTGCGGTGTGCCTCATATGAAATGCCGCCCCCGTCTCACCACACCATGGGTGCTAGAGCTAGCGCCGCCGAGAACTGCGCATACAGTCACCTAGTTGTACGAGCTTGCTTCGAGAGCAAGCGCTACAAGAGCTTCATAGAGATACGATGCGTTTGTACCCTGTTCGATATCTCGTCCAGAACATCAGAAGGCTGTCGATCGTCGGGAGTTTGAACTTGGCGGCGGGGTCGTGCGTGGAAAAACCAAACGTTGCGCCATGTGAAGCATCAGAGCGCCAATCTGGCGGAGCTGTCACCCGTGGGGAAGCGAAGAATACAAAAGTGACGTTGTCGTCGTTTGCTTCTGGATTCAAGACGTTTGTTGAATTGGGCTTTGAGCTTCTGTTGCCTAGAGCCTGAAAATACAACAGTCCAGTAAGGTACAAGCTAGTCGCTTTATGTGAATGAGCTGTATTACCGCGGGGTTTCAAGCAAGAGGTAGTCGAAGTCTCTTTCCCTGCTCAAAGTCAAGCCCTGCTGTTTATTGAACTCGTTCGTCTTTGAGCAAAATGAAATGGAGGTTATGGAAGGGAAGCCGGGAAAGAGCGTGATTGAGTGATCGGACCGCGTGGGTCGAACGGGCGCTAAACCCCAGAAGCGGAACGGAGGTAATGCCCAAAAGGGAGAAAGGACAAGGGGTGTGAATGTTCATGTTCAGTTGTCCTTTTTCTGCCAGCGTCACGACACGAGGCACGTTGACCGCCCATTCTTTCCCCTCCTCACAACCCGAGGCAAGAGAGAACGCTCCCTCTTCTCCCTCAACACGAGGCTGAAGCAGTCCACAGGCTAATTCCTTTTTCCCTTTTATCTATTCCTTTACATGCTACTATCATGGTCCCTCCTGCACGTAACAACAGCAACAACAGAGAAAACCCTCCGTCGCCCAGTTCCACCGTCGTCATTCCACCCACCAACATGGCGTGCAGACTCTTCCCAGGGCTTTTCCAGTCTGAGGAGCGACTATCCCTCCTGGCTGCCTCGCCGTCCACCTCCACCTGCGCCGGCGTCAACGGTGGGCACCAACACCCCCATGCCAGCTGAGCTCGGCGAGTTTGGCGAGCAGGTCGGAACCGACTTTGAGCAGCAGTACCGAGATTATCTCCAGTACGCTGCAGGTGCACCATCACCAGGTGCTGAAGACGCCGATATCAGCAACAGCACCAATGGAGGAAATATCAACGCTGACACAACGCGTGCTTCGGAAGATGCTGATGTTGATTATCTGCGTCGGGAGGCTCAAGCTATCTTGGAAAGTAGAGGGCGGCCGAGCACGACGAGTGCAGAGGATTCCCCTGGTGACGCCATTCCGCCTGCCCAGCTTGGTGGACGGAAAGCCAATTCAAGGAGCGTGAGGATTGTGAATCTGGGACAGGATGCGGTTGTGAAAGGTCTGGGGTGGACACGATTGGGTCGAGGAGAGAGGGCACGGACCAGACGAGGGTTGCGTCGGATAGCGGGGCGGCAGCAGCAGCTGTTGGCCAAACGCATGCACGCGCGCATTCGCAGTCAAATTGGTACTCCAAGAACACCCAAAACGAGTCTCCGCGTATTCTCAATTCGGTGTGTATCTCTATCAGTTCAGGAGTGCGACAAGAAGACTAACGGGATGGTACAGCTCCTTCGCATATGCCCCAGCCTCCGGTTAGGCCACGGTTTCGGCATTCGAGGTCTCCGTCTTGAGATGCTGCGTTCACCGTCAATGTGGATGAAGGTCTACTATAGACTCTGGCCGATACTCGTCTTCGGACACCTGCCGGTCCAAGCATTCCTTGACTTTAACGCAGTCTACATGCTTCTCCAGTGAGCGTATTTCATTCATTCGTCGTAGTATCATTCTTAACATCATCATTACAGAGTCTCGCGGTACCCGCTTCCAACCGCCTCTCCCAACTCAGGCAAGAACTGGGCTCTATGTGCAGCAGGGTACATTGCCTGCTGGCTCATCTCGGTTTTGGCTATCTTTGTGTTGTACGAGCTTGTCTACTCTTTCGCTCGTCGGTGGAGAGTCCGTGCGTACCCTTTCTCTCATAGTCCATGAATCCTTCTGATAGCCATTCAGGTCGTCCTCTGATCTTCCCGTTATATCTGTCATCACCCGGCTACAACTACGCCTGCCTAACCTCCTTCAACCTCTTCTGCTTCTTCCAACACCTCCGCTGGACTGCCTTCTTCCCTCTCGAAGCCGACGTCCTCGCGCGAGCTTCCACTTCCACGGAAGGTTCCGCCTTGCCCCCCGCTCACCTGAGCGAGAAGAGCGAACACACTGGGAACGGCAATGGAAATGGAAATGGGATTACAGAAGAACCAAGGGAACCTCCAGCAGCATACCACCGCCCCAAACACGCACGCGGCGATTCAGATTCATCCATCGGCTCACTCGACGCAAACGAAGACGACCCGGCACTGCGCTCACACCAACGTTCCGCATCGTACCAGCTCCCTCCTACCCGTTCCCAACGCGGTGTCCTCGGTGACGTCCAAAAGTCGTTACGGTCAAAAGCCCGGAGGGTACAGAGGAAGCTCAAGGTGGTGACATGGCGAGATGGACTGGCAGAGACGTTCAATTTGTATTCGCAGAATCTGCCGAATGTGTTGGTGTTGGTTCCGAGGGCGGCGATGGCGCTGGGTTTGGTGTTGGCGTTTAGTCCTGCGTTGATGCCAGAGGGATCTATCAGAGGTACGTTCTTCAACCCCTATGTCATTTCATTTCGCAGGCGCGTCGCGACGCGTGTTTCCGTTATCCATTTCGCGCTTCTTATCTTCCATTCCTGGTGTCGTTTTTCATTTCACATAAGCGCCCATGGCCCCCTATCTTTTTTCGATCGTGGTTTTGCAAAGGTTAATTGGCAAAACATGATCGGAAGGAAGGAAATCTGTTGGAGCAGATTTGCTTCCCTTTTTTTGTTCCGTAGCGGGGCCAGATCTCTCTCCTTCATCTTGGGGCATTCGGATAATCTGTACCCCATTTTCTATCCTTGGCAACCTTGTTTTCCTTTCCTGACTTGTATGCTGACGACGACTTCTTTTCCCTTCTAGCTTCAAGCACAAATGCATACAACCGCGACCCCGCCTTCTTCCGTAAATCTGATGGACTGCTCACACAATACTCTCTCGGTGTGCTCTATGCCAACATTGCATGGACAGCCTGGCGATCTCTCGTCCTCCTCTGCAGCTGGTAAGCCCTCTCTTCTAATCCTCTCTCCTTCACGCAGTCTCACCATTCAACGTAGGATCGGCCTCTGGGTTCTCTCAGGCCACGGCTGCGCAGGAATCTGCGGACCACGCGACAAGTGGGAAGAAGAGAGCACCACAGACTTTCACGCACTTTCTCTCTCGCAGCCGATGGACCCCGTATGCAGCAACCCTTCAACCCTGCTGGCAACAACAACCGCATGTCAACCTACTCTGGCTACTTCAACGATCCTCACCCCACCTACGCAGACGACGACTATTCAGACGCTGGAAGCGTTCTTCCCTGGGAATGGCGTGAATGTACCAAAGCCCGTGTCAAGGATGCTTGGGAGTATTGTTTGGTCGGTATGAAGCTCCGTTGGGGACTTGACGAGAAACGCGAGTCTCACCACCCATCCGTGTTCCCTCGGGACGAGAAACCCAAGCCTGTTGTCGAACGTCGCGCCGAGGTCGAGGAAGATGATGATGGTGGACTGGACGACGAAGGTCTCAAGAGGGTGTTGGCGGCTGTTGGATTCGGCGGACCGACTTCGCCTTCGAAACGTCCGGCTCTGAGACAAGATTTGTTTGAAGCGCCTTCACCGACCAAGCAGCCTTCGTCTTCGCTACCCAAGGATCCAAATGCACCACTGTTGAAGCTTCCGTATCCGTTCACCAAGCCGGGTAGTGGGCAAGTCAGCTCGAGTGACCTTGTTCCGTTCCCTGTCAAGCCTAGTCCCAAGCATAGCTCTAGGAATTCTAGGAAGAGCGATAGTGCCAAGTCGAAGACGAGCAGCAAAAAGACATCTTCGTCGTCTAGTGGGAGTGGAACTTCGAGTGGTTCAGGATCTGGGTCTGGTGAAGCCGAGCAGAAGAAGACGATGAAGAGGAGGAGGATGAGGAAGAAGAAGAAGAATCGTCCTCCCACGAATACTCTGCCGAATCCTCAACACCCTCTTCATCCACACACTCTCGCAGCGGAAGCGGTGCAGGACGAGCTTCCAACTCCATGTCCTCCCTCGGCCACCCTATCCCTTCTTCCATGGGTATCAACGCCCGCGCCATGATGCGTCCCGGCGTCTACTCTCCCAGCCCTCCACCTATCTCCCCCGTCTCTGGTGGTTCAGGAAGCGGCGGCAACGGCAGCGGATCTCGACCCAACTCGCGCTCCTCGCCCAATCAACCCCTCGCACACGTCCAACGTCAAGCAGCTTTTGGAGCGTACAATTCGTCGAACAATAACTCGCCTGTCTCTGGTCCTGGTGGTGTCATTGGGAATACTCGTTTCCCCTTCCTCTCCAGTCCTGCGTTGCCATCCACGTACAACCCTCACCAACGTCACCGACATCCTGCTGGTCGACAGAGCGGGAGCTCGGGACATAGCCGAGGCTTGAGCCAGGTGTCGGGCATGAGTGGGATCAGCGGGATCTCTGGGATTAGCATGATGAGTACCGGAACGGGCGCGATGAGTGCTGGAAGCGGATACGCTGCTAGCGGAAGTGCCAGGTGCAGGCATGAGCGAGGAGGGCGGGGATCTCAGTATGAGCTATAGCCTCCCACCTGTTGTTGGAAGGGACCGAAACGAGAGCGAGCAGAGTGGGTCGAGTTCCGGGAGTGCGAGTCGCGGGAGCGATGGATTGCCAATGCCGCCTAGACATCCTCATCTTGCGCAGGGCCGAAGAAAGAGTCGGACGTCAATCTCGACTGGATCCAAGCATTCGAGTCCTGCACCGGAGGGCTCGGTGGCGTTCCCGACTGGCGCTGCTGCTGGAGGCAAGAAGACGCCGCCGAGCAGGGACGAAGCTGAACTTGGCATGGGCGTTTTGGCTCAGGAGAACATCATGCGTGGCATCCGAGGACGATATAGCTTCAATCAAGGCAACAGGAGCAGGAGTGCGAGGATTGGAGAGGAAGATGGAGAGAGTCTTCAATTGAGCTTGCGGGACCGTCAACGCACCATTCAACTCGACAATGACGACAGCATGTACGAGGAAGAAGAGGTCCAGGGCGAACGTGAAGACGTCGTTGGCCTGCTCGGTACCGGTTCTGGTCGTCCCTCCCCTCGCGCCTCCATCATTGGTTCGGAAGGCCAACGGTCTCGGGATTCCTCGGTGGCTGGTGGACGAAGACCCATTTCGCTGTCTTTGATCAGTGGAGAGAGGTCCAGGAACAACTCCTTCACTGCTCGACAGAGGAGGGAGAGCGTGGCCAGTGCTGCACGGGAGCGAGTCAGCTCCTTTGGTGTTCGCATGAGGGAGAGGGCTCAGAGCTTGTTGCAGAGCGTCGTCGGAAGAGATTCGAGTGATCTGCCCACTTCTTACGCCCATGGAGATCCTTCCATGTCTCAACTCCCGTCTACACCTGGACACCGACGACTTGCATCCGCCACGACCAGCGACGAAAGTGCGTTCCCATCCGAGGTTGCCCGAGTCACAGGTAGCGCTAGTGCGACCACTCCCGAGATTGTCAGACTTGCCAGTGGTGCAGCCGTCCCCGCCTCTGTCGCATCGCCTGTTCCAAGGAATGTGAGCGGACAGAGTGCCGCTTCGATGGAGACTGGCGAAAGCTCTGGTTCCGGTTCTGGAAGTAGCGGTCGGGTACCTCGTACCCAGCAGCTCATTGAAGAGGACGCTTACGCCTCGTCTTCCAACTCTGGCTCTGGCTCACACAGCAGGAGCGGAAGCGAGAGTATCAATGCTGACAGAAACTACACCTTTGGTCGACCCGTCCCTTTCCTGCCACCCCGCGCCGAACACGTACCACTTGCCCGTGACTCTGACGTGGAAGAAGAGACCGATGAAGAGGTCTCCCGTAACCTCGGTCGGGTTCCAGTTCCAGCCAGCTCTTCTGATTCTTCTGAAGACGGACACGGACGCCCAATCCAGCATGCCCAAAGCGACGAGGATACCAGCGAGCGTTACTTCAGCCCTCCCATGTCTTCCAGGACCCGAACCAGCAGTGCAACACCTTCCGTACTGAGCAGTGGTGGAGTAACCCCCGTTCCAGGACATCATCAACCTTCTTTTGCCGACCAGCAGGCCCTCGGGACTCCTTTCTACACCCCACTCGAAGAGTCCCCTCGTCAAGCCTTCCTCACTCCTTCCGATGCACTCTCTCGCAGGAACACCAACAGGGAGAGTGTGTCGATGCTGAGCAGCGCAGCCCCCAGCTTCGTCACCACCCCAAGCTTCATCGATAGCAGTGCAACCTCGAGCAGCGGTGCCACCCTTCGTGGAAGTGCAGGTGACTCTGCCTCTCCTAGTGGCAGCCCCGACGAGCATCCTGGAGGCCTTGCTGGTCTGTTTATGGCAGCCAGGCCGAGGTTGACGGGCGGTCGCAGGGACAGTGGCATGGTTGAGAGAGCCGGCGATGGGGCTGGTGCTGGTGGACATGTTGGTGAGGGTCGTATCGCGTGAATGGTTGCTGAAGAGCCCTCCCATGGCTATCCTTTCCCTAAATGACTGAGTTTCTTTCATGACTCCCTTTAATGCCTCCTGTTCTACCCTCTCTTTCTATTATTGTTCTCGTACTTCCTGGTTTCTCGTCCTTTACATCTTGGTGAGTCTGTCTTGTCATTTACTTGTTGGATCGCGCTGACAATTTTTCGAACAGCCTACACACATTACGCCTTTATGCTCAACATTCTACCACAAAACGAAGCTTCAGACGCATACCTAATGCTACCCCCGACGGCTACGTTTTCAGGATCTCATCTTTAATGACCATCTTGCATGATAATGCGCAACCTTATTCTTTTCCTTGCGAAGCGAACCCCCTTCTACCTTCACCCCCCGACGCCAGTTTCTATTCATGACTTCTCCGGTGTTTTATCTCCCCTGAACTATTTTCTGCTAACAACACAAATATTCATCGCCTGGTACCTATTTCATTCATCACTCCTCGCTTCATTGCATTCCCCTCTTCCCATTCAACATCAACTACTTATCGTACACACCTACATCTATCGTACCTTCCATCACCTATCTAGATTGCTTCATTATCCTTATTTGTTATTCATGATGCTTACACTTGCTTTCCATTCATGAACAATTTGTTTACGATGTTTCGGCCCTATTCAAGTTGTTACGCTTTATCCGGGACCTCATGTTCATCGACGTTTAGTCATTGTGGTTCCTATTCAATACAATCTTTCTTGGAGGCTAAACACTGTCGAGTGGGTAATGGGATTGACCCTCGAGAAGGCGCGAAATGCGCTTGAGGGTCTCCTCAGCTCAGCAGGACCTATTTGACTGTTCGACTTGTCGGGATGTAACTCGAAGACTGTCTGACAAATGGAGTAGACTAGGATTATACCTGGGCCATATCTAAGTATGTCCCCTTCCGCTAATTACCTCTACAGCCCTCATTGACTGCCTTTGCAGCAGGTGAGGCTCCAAGTAACACTTAGAACCTCAGTGGAAATATCGGGCTTGAAGGCCTTTGAATTACTCGGATTGATAAAGAAGAGTCCTTATTACCCCCAGGAGCGCAGCACCCTGGGGCTCACAATTGTGATACGTGGGAACTTTTCTCCTTACATGTAACGGGACTGTCGGTGCGGTCAGATGTTCGAGCCCTTGCCCGCGCATTTCATTTTCATGTTATCTATTCAAACGGCACGATGTATATCTATGTAAGATTCTCCTGGATCCCATTTAAACCATTGACAGTCCTTCGCACCCCACAAATACTCTTACAGGCTGTCGGGGACTGATAAAATGCAACACATTTCCTTTAACAGTCCATCCATCATGGTACAGCATGTCATGTACGTACCGCATACACATACGCACATTGTCTCACTCCAGATCGTGACCTTCTTTTGGGTCTGTGTCCCACTTCAGCTCCTTACCTCGGTCATCAGCTAGGCCAGTATATCTTGCAGCGCCGTTATGCGCAGACAGCTGCTTCAAACCTTTCCACTTACCGACACTGGAGTGCGAAGGCAATCACACATGGGATCAACGACTTTCCATATCTTTGTGCTTCTCTTTGTAGGCTATCAGAAGGAAGGATATAAATATTTACGAGAGGCATTAGGTTTGATATTTCGTAGCTTCAGTTTCAGCGTCAGGTAGCATTTCGTTGGATGCGACCCACGATTGCTGAAATCATGGAGTTGGTTCTCTCGGTAGAGCAAGAGGCGATTACTTTTACGCAGTGCATGGTCGCTGGTCTCCTGAAAATAACAAGAGAAGAGGCGGATTTATATTGGACCTGCTGTCCCCGCAAAGGTCAGAGGGGAGTCTTTTGGACACGCACAGTGATTATTATTGAAGATCGCTTGGATCCAGCTTTTCAACTAGTAGCTACTTCACGAAATCTGATAGTCATCACAACTTCGAGGACGTGTGCCCTGCTCCTGGAAGGCTCTTTATCATTCCGAGTTCGCCGTAGCCGTACTAACGGCCCGCTACCACAAGTTCTGATCAAGTGGCCAAGGCCTCCTACTCTTCGCCTTCCTGATGGGTTCTTTTACCCACGGGTGCATTTATACCAGCTGCTGACCGCCTCGCCCTGTCTCTAACTTGCTGACCATCGAAGCCAGAAGGAAGATAAAGCGGCATGAATCCTTCACAGCAGCCTGGGTCCCCTTCTGGGAACGAACCGATGCCGGCGCCCTTCTCAGTAGCTGCAGACCCCGAGCCTGACCCGTGAGTGTAATTCGGTGATCATGCCTTGTCTCACAAACTGACATTGGGCACCCTCGAGATATATCATACTCGAATGGTACCCATACGAGTTTAGTGGCAGTAGATCTTTTGGCCCGAAAGAGAGAAGAGATATCGGGATCGTTCCCTTTCGCCATCCAATGGATTGGAAGGTCAGTGTAATTCTTCAATACTATTCAGCCAACTGAGAGCTCTGTGATTATCTTTCTAGCTGCTGAGAGACTCGTTTAGGACACTATTTGGCATCCCCACTGCGCGACTCAGTGCACACCAGGTCCGCATGCGGAAGGTCGTGCACGTGAACAAATGTGGATGAAGGTGTCTTCAACAGATTGGCCTTCCTTCTTGCGAGCAAACGATGTGGTCGGAATCTTCGCTTTGGATCCTGCCTGGGAATATTGAGACTTAGCGGAATAACCAGAGACACTATTGCCAAGGTTTCTGCTGGACTCGCAGAACGCATTATAATTAGGCGCTGGGTGTTGTTGTATGATGTTTGTACTTATGGAACGGTGATATACTCTGCTCCGCTTGACGATCATGTTGGTCCAACAGAACCTCCAGCAACAAGGATGCTCACAACAGCAGAAGCCCGAGAGGGGTATCTGCCCCTCTTTGTTGAGCATCGCAACGATGCGACTGCCTGCTACTGCCCGTACGATGAGAAAACGTGCGTAACACGTGTAGTTCCTGAGAAACAAAGATCGAGGCAAGGATCCTGTCGCACACCCACGTCAACGGCACTCTGATACGGACGTCCCCGTGGATGCAACCTTTTCTAACTCTGCTTAGCTTTTTCCTTCACCAACCCACTCCTTAACTTTTCACCGTTCTGAACCATGGTATCGACAAGGAGGAAGGTACGTCTCGCATCTTTCATCTGGTGGTGCTTCACCATCTCACACGATTTGCGATAGTCTGAGAGGCTCATCAAGGCGGCTGTCCCATCCACTTCGGTTCCTGTGCCACCTCGCAAAGGGAAGGGAAACGCAAAAGTAGCTGCCCTGGGCGTTCAGAAGATGGGCAAGGTGCGCGGCCTTGATTGGTTATCGCAAGAATGCGCTCACAGTTCCTCGATCTTTTCTAGCTTTCATCGTCTCGTCGTCAGTATAGATCGGCCACTGCGACATCTGTAAGTCGCCGCTTAGTGTTGCGAAGCCTGCCCTCCTTTCGATATCTGACCGTTCTGCCTTTGTGCCCCTTTGAACAGGAATCGGATGGTGAAACTAGCGCTGGAGATGGTAGACCGCGGGGGTACGTCGCCTTGCCATGTTCTTTCGCTGGCCGGAGCATGGAACTCACCCTTCACCTGATCACCAGGTCGCATCAGACGGAAGCTTGTGATGATCCCTGCCATTGCGATTGCAGGCAGTGTACCGAGACTCGATATACATGGACACTAGTGGCGGCCGACATTGTAAGGTCTCTCGGTAGTATCACAACGCCGGGCTTACCAACCTTTGATCTATTGCAGGAGAGTCAAGGGTTGACTCCCGACGACGGCGCCAAGTTGTGGTCGGTCTGCCCCTCGGAAGCGCTGTGGCTTAGATGTATGAGACTCTCGCAGGATTTGCGATACGTGGTGAGTTTTCTCCCCCGAAGCCACGAAGCGTACCTGTGCTAACACCGATCTGCCAGCGTTTCTTGGGTGGCATGGATGAGACAGAGATCGGGATCGTAACCAAGCTTGCCTTTGGGTTTGAAGAAACCCGAAAACTGTTGAGAAATTAGAGGTTCGTGTATTATAGAACGTGTTGTCTAATATCAGTATAATACAGGCTGCCTACCAGCCTGCAACCCTCACAATCTATCGAGATCTATCTAGATCAGCCATTCTTTCAATCATTATATTACTAGTAACCTTCGACATGGCATATGCCAGGCTCCATCACCTTAAAGTTTTGCAAAACGATGGTTGTAGGAAAGAGTTTATTGACCGAGCATCTCTGCCCCCTCGGAGTCCGTGCAGTGCATCTCATTACATCACATAAATCGCGCCTTCCCTCAAACGAGCCTCGGAGCCTGCGAGTGATGTCTTTTGGTACTCCTTCCTGCCTCACGACTCAATCAAACCTGGAGCTTAAAGGTCTCGAAGTGATCGTCAGCTTGGGACAGGCTGGAATGGACAATCCCCCCAGAAAGTACAGAAAGTACTGATTGATCATATTCACTAATAAAGGTCCCTTGAGTACGATGGATGAAAACAACCCCCTGACATACAATATATAAACAGGAACTTGAATGAAACGATGGCAGAGAGCTCTCTTTTCATTGCGCCCGCTATAAATATGGAATCGATAGTTGGGCCAAAAATGTTAAGCGAGAGAGTTGTTGGAGAGAAAATGTGAAGCAAAGAGTGGATAAATGCCGAGCGATTTGACATTGCTCAGCGAGCTCAGTCCAAGAGTTTGTACATGTCAGAGACTGGGCATCCTTGCAGACGTTCAGCCTCCTGGATAACTTGTGATCTGGCAGCTGAAAGACGGGTGAGCATTTCCTCGTCGTGTCAAACTGGGATAAACGTACTCTTTTCAAGATGTAAAGGACCCTAGAAGCGACTCAAAATCAGAGACAGGGAAGCAAGTGTGTGGAGAAGTCTGCGCACCATTTCCTCCAACCGGAAGCCACCACTTCGGAGACTGGAAGTTGTGAAAGCATAATCAGCTGTTCTGTGTACAAGTCAGGGATTTGGGCGAAATTGACGCACTCCTTCGATGGCATTGCAGAGTAGTAGCCCACCGCAACCAGGATGCGATGGTGCAGATATCCCAAACCTGTCAATTCTGCCATGTACCAAGGTCTTGAGCGGTATCTGCGACGCCGATGTTGAGTAAGCCAGGTACCAGTAATTTACAGAAGGACATACACAGGTGGATGGACTCTCTCTGCCATATCCTTGGGAAGATGAAGGTGGGCAGGGAACGAAGGGGATCGTCGAGGAAGGCAGAGATAGTGTTGTACAAATCCAACGAGGTGAAGTGCCCCCTTGACAAAGGCGTGCATGTACCATGGCTGAACCGGCTGACTATCCACATTGTCAGCTCTACCAAGCTCCTAGTCAAATTCTGGCGTTACTGGACTCACAGCATCGCGCTTCTGACCCGATCTTCTAACAAACAAGTCGTGCATCTCTCAACAAATCTCCGTAGTCCAAAAGCTTCAGGGATAGCAGCAATCAGCTCAGCCGTTGTGTAATGCGCCACCAGCCGATTTGTCTCGGATGGTACCATATGTTCCTCCTCATACGCCGTACTCCAGGCTTCCAGCTCTTCCAAGGAATCTGGAATATCGCGGATAGCCATCCTATTTCCGAGCTCACGCCAGCAAACAAAGTACGCCTCGGCCTCAAGAGACGACAAGGAACGCCATCCAAATCGCTTAGCCCATGCCTAAACGCTATGTTGTAAGCGATCTGCTCCCGCTTGAAAATCAGAACATCAAAAGCAAATGCTCACCCGCGGTTCCAAAACGAATAAAGCGAGAGTGTAGAGATAATTATCGTTTGACTGTCAGAAAATAAAATGACAAGGGCTATTTAGTGCGCGATGGCAAGCGAACAACCAACTGAAGTTGAAATGTCACGGACTTACAATCTTGTAACGACCGTGGAGATAGTTGACTCGTGCTAGGGCCAACATGGCACGAGGGTCTTGTGCAGGGGTCTTCCCATCCGGCTGGACGGATAGGTCGTGGAAGCCGTTCATCGGGCATCCAACAAAGGTAGCTGGTAAAACGTTGAACCCTGAGCAAAGAATAATAGGGATATTGAATTGCCAGGCACTATACCTATGAGGATCTCAGTCTATGAACGGTTGCCGATTAGCCAATGGATGGCGGTCTGAGATGGGAAAAGACTTACGTCTGCATAACGTTTTGCAACCCGTTCCTGGGAGCTGAACTCTTTGGTCGCATAGAGCAACTTCGAGATCGTCGGCTGCAGGTGTGCAATAGGCGTCAGAAATTAGAAGATTTGGGTCTCCAGGTTGGGGTATGCCAACGCATGGCAGATGCAATGGCATGGAGCGAAAGAGGGTTCCGAACGGGCGCTGGCGGGATGTTGAAAGAAAAAGAACTCACAATTGCATAGGTTTTGAACAACGCAAAAGACAGTGCGGAATTTAGCAGTTTAGGCATATCGTATGCACTGGAGACCTGCATAATTTTCTGCGCTTCCTGTGGAGTGATATCCCACTTTTTCGTTTTGACATTGAAGCGCGATGCATACTGGCGATGAACTTCGTTGTACCTTTGCCAACGCAGGAGTCTGACCAGGGATAGGTATCCAAGGAGTGAGGCAAGGCCCATAGCAGTACCAGGAGTGATTCCCATCAACTTAGTCGCATTCTGGAGGTGGCCCATGAAGAGGCTCCCAATAAGGGGTAATCCAGGCATAGGGGAAAGGAGTGGGGGAGTGGAATGGACGGGGCAGCCGTAAAGTCAGGGCAGCCTCTTTATATTGTCGCACTTTCGCTATTCTCGGACATCAATTCGCCACACGAAATTAAGCGAGTTTGGCTGGGTGGGATGCAGACTAAAAAGGGCGACAGCCCAACCGTGACACGGGCGCACCGCTGGTGGGGTGGTTGTTTCCCTGGTTTGTGCCGAGGAATCAACGCATAAATTAGCAGCTTGGCGAACGGAAGGCTGCCAGTCATGTCTAAGAAGGGACACGTCGTACCAGGAAGGCAAAGTTGAAACCGCAGAAAACACACCACGTTGTGCGGTTTTCTCAAAGTCATGTCTAAATTTACGTCACGGCTGAGCTGAAGCCTGGCTGGTAAAGAACACAACTCACGTCTGAAACCCTTCCGCAATGCACGGCGAACAAATTTGGTGAGGCATTCACAATTGAATTGCAATCGATTCATGGTAATTCAAATCCACGTAAGAAAGAGAGTTTTCCGCTATCGACCCCAGTAGCTGTTTCCTGCAACCTTGATAAGGCATGGGTGTTCCCAGATTACCTGGCCGTATCTGGTTTCCTGCTGAGCCCAATGGAGCAGGCCGCAGGTCATTCATGGTTGTGACCTGTTCGGGTATGATACGGATTAATGTGTTGCCGCCCTGTGTGGGTCCCGGGCGCTGGTAATAGCATCCCTGGAACGACGCATTCATACTCCCCTCAAGGAGCTCGAGTGTAATCTTCGGGTGAGGATGATACTCGAGTAATGATCACCGAACAAACAGCTTCTTGGCACGGAGAGGACGAGCTGCTCCCACTCTTCCAGTCTCTTCTTGATATGCACGGTACGCTTCTCGCAAGTGATCAGGCGCCAATGGTCCTGTTTCACCGCGTCGTGCCTGCACTTCGCGAGCTATAGTCAGGAATCAGCACTTTTCAGCATTTAAAGAAGCCCAGACACGCACCTTTCTCGATTATCTCGCCCACAAAGACCTTCGAGAAACCAGCAATAATCTGTGCGACTGGCTGCGAAACCTGTTGGCCAAGCGTTTGTTGAATGACCTGGATATACAAGGTCAACTTCTCGAATAAATGATTCTTGGAAGAAATACGCATACCTTGCGAACTGCCTGTTTAGGCAAGACATGTCGCCTGTAGGCTTCAAAGCGATCGTACTGGTCGCCCGAGAAGTTGTCCATCAGCACTCTACAATCCATGTTAGCACCCACTCCGCATAGAACCAAAAGTGCACAACGTACTTGAGATTATCCTTTGACTGCGTCTGGAACGACATCTGTGCAGAGTAGTCGTCATCAGCCATGGCAGGCAAGAGCTCATCGTCGCCTTCGACATCTTCGTGTGCACCAGACGGGGCCAGAGGGGGCAAATCGAGCCCTGGAGTCCCTCTTGGTGGTGCCATGGGCATGATTGGGGCCTGCTGCGGGATGTTGTCAGAGGGTCCTGGGGTATTCGGCATGTTCGTGGTGGTGGTCGCGTGAAAAGAGTTGGCAGTCATTGTCGCGGATGATGCCCACAGTTGATTCTCACGATCTGGCCCTGGGCGCTTAGAAAGATCTGTGGTGCACCGCGAATGCGTATTGGAAAACTGGGATATGCTACAAATTTACATGTTGTACAAAAGCAAGATACTGGTGTCGGTAGGCTACTCAAATATACAAGTTTAAGCCGAAGTAGTAAAAATGCACATGCAGAAACAACGACAAAAAACAATGGAAATGTGCGGTTTGAACGAGATGAATAATGTGCAGTCAAGAACAGATGGTAGAACGGCCACGTCCATCAAATAGAAAGAAACGTTTCTTCAATAAGTCGTTCGACATCGATCAATCATAAGGCAAAGGTGGTGGTCGACCTTCATACCCAGGAGGAGCGTTGAAAGAATGCGGGTACGGATTTCGAGGATCAAAGTAGACATCTCTTTCCACCCGATCATAATCAACGTATCCTCTCTCATGGGGGTACGGTTGAGGTGGTGGCGGTGGTGGGGGTTGCGGCGGAGGCGGCTGGTGAGAGTAACCTGCTGTGTATCTGGGATCCCCATAACCAGGGTCGTAGTATCGCTCGTGGTTCGAAGGAGGGTATTGAGGTGGTACCGGGTACCCATGAAACGGTGGGAGTGGGGGTGGTGGAGGAGGGTACATCTGAGGCTGGTGCGCATAGCTCGGCTCACCATATTGGTGGTAGTTTGAAGGAGGTGGAGGTGGAGGTGGTGGCGGAGGTGCATATCCCATATCGCGGTTATGGCTATATGGTGGATAACCACCTGCATCCGGGTGATACGTATAAGAAGGCGGAGGAGGGAGAGGTGGAGGTGGATGCCCATAATGATATTGAGGATTAAAGGATCGCTGGAAAGGACCAGGGTCCTGTGGACCTGCGTTTCTTGAAAGGTTTGGCACTGCCATTGAACTTCGTGTTAGGACGGGGATTTGCTTTCTATCACAGAATTCAGTGATAGCAGAAACAGGAAAGCATCACGACCTACCCTTGACGCCGAGATGAGTTCAGTAATCTCGCCCATGACAGCATCTTCTTCTTCAGGTCCTTCTTCCTTCCTCTCTTCCCTCTTCCGCTTCTTCCTTTCATCGTATTGCTCGTATATAAGCTTGTTCTTCTCTTCTTCACTGAGGCGATTGTCCATGACGATATCCCAGAGTCTTCGCACGCCTGCGGGAGGCGATGTCGTTCCATAGCGCATGATCTCAAAGATGCCTTGTTGAGCTGCGATGCAGACAACTGCGAGTGTGCCGTCGAGCTTGGTAGAGTACTCTGCTTTCGCAGTATACTTTTGGTAGACTTTCTTCTCCATCTCGAGGTCTACCGTGAGTGTGCAACCGTGCCCTATGGATCCGTGTCAGCGGCTGGGGACGTGGCCAAGAGAAAGCTATGCACATGCCTTCTTCTGACGACAGGAACTCAAAGATGGGTGTGGTCTGGCCTTTCGATCGCGTGATGCGTCGCAGAGCAGGCAAGATGATGTTCTGAGCAGCTAGACGATGAGCGGGAGGTAGTTTACTTTCCACCTCTTCTCTGAGGCTCAGAATGTGGGCGTCAATGTTTTGAGACATTGCCAGCAAGCATACAGCTGCCTTGGCATCCTGCCGTTTCGCAAAATGGTTATCAACAATGTATGTCTTTGCATTGCGATCTGGAAGTTCAAGGCGGAGGACGCAACCTGAGAGTCCTGAGAAAAGCGTCAGGACAGGGTTGAGCAGAGAACAGAGCATGACGTACCCCCAGGGCCGATCCCAAGCCCTTGCGAGTTGGTCCCGTAGTAGTTGATCTTGAGCTGGGGTACTCTGGAATTCTGGATGAGAGTGTTTACCCGACTGACGGGGTGCAGATCCGACACATTCATAGTGTTCCCAATGTCAACCGGAAACGGTCTAGGCAGCCCTTCGAAGTACTCTTGGAGAGAAAGTCGCTGCGCCACGATCAAGTTTGAGGTAGTCCTCTCTTCCTTTGGCGGCGGACTTGTCTGTCCATTACCGTACTTGATGTAGTCGAGGACGCCTTCGTCGATGGCTATTTCGGCACATGCGGCTCGGGCTTCCTCTTTGGATTCGTATCTCGCGTCCGACGAGTAGCTTTTGGCTTGATGAAGAGATAATGCGAGTCGAAGACTTGCTCCCCACTCTGTAAAAGTCGACCCTGTCTGAGAATCGTGGAAATCACGAGCATAAGCGACTCACCGGTCGATTGAGGTGTCAGCCGGTAGTACGCCCAATTGGGTACAACCTTGCCAGCTCGCCATTCCAAGCAGCAATCTTCAATCTGCTGAATGGCAGGATGAAGAGGCTTGCAAGCTTCTTGGAGCTTGCTTTCGATCTTGGCCCGGGCTATCAACTCTGCCTTCTTATGTTTGCTTACATCCGAGTCGCCGGTTCGAATGAAATCAACCACGCCCATTTCGACAGCTACTTTGGCAGCCTCCTGTTTGGCTTCGTGGATCGAATGTCTTCCCTCGCCAGATTTGTAGGCCCGCTTGGTGCCTATCAGGCTTGTTACTGTCAAGATGCATTCGAAGCCTGCAAAAGAAGAAAGAGTCAATCACAAAGGCAATAATAAGGGATGGAAAGGTACATTGAGACTGCGCTTCGACCACATCATAGTCCAGGGCTTGATCTGTTCCAGTCAATCGAATACAAGTCTGATGGAGGACATCCGAAGCTTCCTGAGAGGGTAACGCCTGCGAAGGTGGAAGGGAAGCTGACGAAGCCGTCGGCGTCAACCACGGTGACTCAAAGTCACCGTCCGGTTTAACAGCAGACGACGGCTCTCCGTCAGTCTTCTCGGGCCCCTTTGCAGACGTTTCCTTGCCCTGTCCTCGCTGGTGAAACTGTAGATCGAGATCCTGGTACTCGCCCGACAAGAAGCTGCCCAGTGGTATGGCTCCACAGCTGCTGGCTAGTTTGAAGCAAACGGCTTCATAGGGTCCAGCGTCCTCTGTAAGTTGTCTTTGCCAATTCGCAAGGCTGAAGGAGGCGTCGTCGTGGTCGTCAAAGGGATCATCCAAGTCCATCGCGCAATTCAGACAGGAACCGGGAAATCGTCGAGCTGTGTTGCAAGTCCTGTAGATAGTGTCTTAGGGTCCAGCAAAGGCCAGGTTTATGCCTGCGCAAGCATCGTGGTGGTGGTAGTGGTTCAAGGTCGTCTTCAGGGGCCACGGCCATCACTGACGGTGCGGAAGTAGATCAGCAGGATGGACCGCGACCTAAACCGTAACCAAAATGACCCACATCCCGTCCACTCATTTATCTTCTCAGCGCGTCCTATCTCACTGTCTTAGTCGATTCCCAGCGTCTCGGAGCGACCAGCAAGGCCTTGGATTCCGAAACCCTCTTCATGTGAATGAACCAGTTCCGGAACGCGATACAATCTTTCGTCAGGAGTCCCATTCCGTCAGGGTACCAAGTTCCGATGTTTTTGGTGTTGGCGTTCTCTCTCCCAGAGAGCTCTGTTGCCACCCAGCCCTTTGTCCTTGACGCTGAACTGGCCGATATCAGGTGGAACAGCCCTCCCTCAGCTATGTACGCCGACGGGATCCTCAATTGGTTGAGCCATTGACAAGGCTTGTCTCCGTTGCTGACCTTTATCAAAGATGGAAATCGACCCCCTCATTCGCCGTGGTACACAAGGGCCTCGGGGAAATCAAGACGCAGGTTCTGCTCATTAGCGCAAGATACAAATACGACAACCACTCGTAGCACGCCCAATGGTCACTCTGAAATTTTCACCCTAGACGCAGATCTCCACCCTCCTCCTGGGCATGGAAAAATACCGCGTTCAACCTCGTAAAGCTGGGACCTTTTCACCCTTCAAACGGCCAAAGATCCGCTTTGCCGAGTTCAGTATCTCGCAAGACACCGTCAGCAAAGGCGGAGCCCTGGATAGCGGGGCCCACATGACGTGCTGAACGCCTCGAAAGCTTTGGTTCCCCCGTCTGAAGGTCCACTTGGACATTAAGACATCATAATCGCCGTCAGTCCTCTCCTCTCTGCCTCGTTCCTCTTGTCTCTAAAACTCACCAACTTTCTCGTATACAGACCGTCGGGCCACCCGGTTATTTCTGCTTATACCTCCTCTGCTTCCCCCTGCGACCACGATGTTCTATCCTACTGCGAATCCAAAGGTGGCGCGCAGATCGGGGATGTGATTGCCACCGCTCAGGTCTACGAGAGGTTGATGACGGTGGGGAGCGAGGTCGAGTGCGTTGAGAGGATCTGCTGTTGGGCACTATAGCCCGTCAATGTTACCGTTGGGAAACGAGGAAGCCTTAGTTCCCAGACACGAAACTAGGAATTCAAGAATGAAGCTGTGTGTATAACTTCTCAATCAATCGTCATTACATCCACCTGGACGGGCGCTTAATTCGCAAAGGGTACGATTTCCTATCACGGCCTAATACCTCTCGAAAAGGATTCGCAGTATGAGAACGAGCAATAGCCACTTCTCTGAATGTGAAGTCCTATGCTCAACGTCGCGGTATCATGGCAAGTGACTGATTTCATTCAGCCTGTCTCTCGATCCTTATCAGTGCAGAATCAATGGAAGCTGCTGGTCACGCAACTAACATGAGGCGTCGACGATAGGCAAGTCAGCCACCTCTGGTTCGAACCTTCTTTGCTCTCCTCCTCCTCCCCACATCCATCATGGACCCACCTCGCAAGCCAGGCATGAGAGAGCGCTTCAAGGGCGGTTTGAAGGAAGGCAAGCAGCGGCTCAAAGGCCATCTGAGCAGTAGACCTGCTTCCCCTCTGCCATCTGGAACTTCGACCCCACAGGTCGTGGAAACGGAGCATGATTTGCCCAGCAATGAACAAGCGACTGGTAAGTGGAACATGCACAAACTCTGAACAATTTCTCAATCCCTCCCAGATTCTATTCGGCGTAAGACCACCCCGCTCGACCTTCCCCCTTGTCCGGTACAACTGATTGCCCCTCAGAGTTACCACCTTTAACCTCACATGTCGCGGAAGCCCATCCGCATCCCATCCCAAATGGTGCGTTGCTCGCATTACCAAGAGGCTCGAGGACCGATGATATTGCAGATCTCAAAAATGACCCGCCAGCGGGACCTCTCCCCGAGCTAACACTGAGCGGAGTTGATAGCAACACCGCAAAAGTCGAAGTACCCGAAGGTGCGTGTGACTTGAATTGCACTGGGAGTCGCAAGGACTCACGACCACGAACGAAGGCCCACCAGCGACACCACTCCCCAACCAAACCCCAAGCGGATTCGACAAATTCAAAGACTATGCCAACGTGACTGGCAGTCTTCTTCAATTGGTGCTCAAGAAGGTACCGGACGCCGTTGACTCGAATCCGGTCAAGGTCTTCTTCTCCCTGGCCAAGACCGTGTTGGAATTGAAAGAGGTATGTGGCCGTACAGACTCTCACCATTCAGGGCTTGATACGAGGCCGATAGGGCATGGACGACAACAAGGATGCTGTCGAGCAACACATGGTCACAATATCCCGCCTGCTCCTCACTGTCGAAGCCGCACAGATCGATTGGACAGGCGTAGATGCATCCGAAGAGAAGCAAGCAATGGATTTATTCCAAAAGTGCGTCTGGGGTTCTTTCCCGCCGAGGGGCGCTACTAACACACGAGGCCGACAGGGAGGCTGGGGAACAATTGGAGGAGCTGGTCAGGATCAAGAACCAGTCAAGGTTTCGGAATTTTGCTCTCCAAGAAGACGACAAGCAAAGGATCGCCCAGATCTTTGTATGCGTTGATCAGGCACGAGAGCGACTGATGGTCAGCCCCTCCTCACAAGACTTCAATGGTTAAGCAGCGATGCTCACAAATTTCGTTGTAGCTTGCCACAACTACTCAAATCCACCAGATTGTTGCAGCATTGGCGGCCGAGTTTAGCGTAGGTGTCTTTGGCGTTCCATTCGCAACCCACCTCTGAACACGATTCCAGAGGCTTCTCCCTGAACAACTCAGGATATCACGCGAAGCCGACTACATGTACGACCAAGCTGGCGAGGTGTTGGGTCGAAGTCCATGCACTCCTGGTACCCGAATCAGCATCCTCGAAGCCATCATTCGCTGGGCCACCGACCTATCGGACAGCGAGTGCATCTTCTGGCTGTCAGGTCACGCGGGGACAGGCAAGAGCACCATCACCCTCACCATCTGCCACCTGCTCGAAACCCTGGCCGAAAGGGGTGTGGATTTGGGTGGCACCTTCTTCTGCTCACGCCAGTTCCCTTCGACGCAAGCCGTATCTGCCATCATCCGCACTCTTGTCTACCGGCTGTCGCTCAAGTCCAAGGCATTTAAGGCGGCTCTGAAGGAATACGGGAAGTTTGAAACCGTTGATCACGGCCCAAAATCCCAACTCGAGGCCCTTCTTGTCATACCATGGAAGAAATCCGCCCTCGGACGGCTGGCAAATAAGGAGCCAGTGTACGTCCTCCCCATCGATGCTCTCGACGAGTTGGAGCGGGAAAGGGGGTCGGAATTCTTGCGTGTGCTATTCGAGGTGATCAAGGAGCACCAGCTATCAGGGCTCAAGTTTTTCGTCACAAGCCGTCTGGATCCTGCATTGGTCAAGCAGGTCGAAATGTTTCAAAACAAGCAGGTCTGCCGACTTGGCGAGGTAGCTGTCAAGGAGACCAATGCTGACATCAAGCTCTTTCTCGACGAGAAGCTCGGCGAGTGCGCCACCGAAGAGCAGATTGATCAACTGGTTTCAGACGCGGCGGGGCTGTTCATCCATGCGGCCACAGTGGTAGAGTTCGTCAAGGGGCGTGACCTTGAAGAGCAAAGGAGCCTTCTGAGGCAGCTCATTGCCACTTCTCCTTCTCCCGCCCATCAACCTGTTCTCGGCGTCACAGAGACCCTGGACAATCTCTACACTCAGATACTCGAAACATGCCTTGTGGATAAACGAGACGTCAAAAACCCTGACGCGTTCCAGGATCGTCTATCAATCCTTCACACCTTCCTCTGCACCATTGAGCGAACCTCGACGTCAGTTGCCGTGAGCATCCTCAATGGGGGGTTCAACGAGAGGCAATTGGCATCTCACACAGGGGCTGCGAACGGAATCCTTCACCGATTGCATGCTGTCCTTTACAGCAAGGGTGGTCGGGTGATGTGGTTCCACAAATCATTCCCTGACTTCATGTTTGACAAAAGCCGCTCTGGGAAGTTCTGGTGCAACCAAGGACAACACCACCGATGTCTTGCAAAAGGATGCTTCAATGTCATGAAAAGGCAGCTGCGCTTCAACATTGCCAACATCCCAAGTTCTTACCAACTGGATTGGGATGCCTCAACACTTGCCAGCTCCATCGAGAGCAATATCTCAAGTGTCCTGAAATATGCCTGTGCAAGCTGGACTGGCCACCTGACCCTAATGCACATGGAGGAAGCCGATGGTCTCCTTGTTGTTCTGCGCGACTTCCTGCAACTGCAATTCTTGTTTTGGATCGAGGTCATGAACCTGTTAGGATGCCGCGGGTGCTGCCAGGGCATGCTCCGTGACACTCAGAAGTGGGCTGTGAAAGCCAAGGTTCGTGGATTCTACTTGGTTAGTGATGTATGTCGATGCTGACATCGACTTAAGGAACCTATGGGGTGGGCCAAGGAGTTGGCTGACGCAGCAGCATTCGCCATGTATCACAATAGCAGTGGGGCTGCAGCGTCAACACCTCACCTCTACATTTCATCCCTCGCAACGTTCCCCCGAAATTCAGTACTCTTGCAACGATGGAGGCACAACTTTGAGGGCATCCCTGGCTTTGTGAATGCAACTGGAGTTCAGGCAATACTATCATCGTTTGTTGCTGATAGCGCAGTAAATGCTGTTGCAGTTGCTCCTGACGGTGTCACTGTTGCAATTGGGAAAAATACTGGGCTTCAGACATGGGATTTGACTACGGGACAGATAGTGAAGACCTTCAAAGGCCATACCCGTAGAGTCACTTCGGTGGCCTTCTCTCCCGACAGCACCCAGATTGTCTCTGGTTCATATGATGAATCAGTCCGGGTGTGGGATGTGTCAAGTGGGGAGGAGGTGAAGATGTTTGAAGGCCACACCAGAACAGTCTGCTCGGTGGCCTTCTCTCCTCGCGGTACCCAAGTTGCTTCCGCCTCAGCAGATGCATCTGTCCAGGCTTGGGACTTAACAAGTGGGGAGGAGGTAAAAATCTTCAAAGGTCACACTGACTGGGTCCGCTCAGTCACCTTTTCTCCTGACGGGACCCAAATTGCCTCTGGCTCGGATGATCAATCTGTCCGAGTTTGGGATGTGTCAAGTGGGGAGGAGCTGAAGACCTTCACAGGTCACACCAGCGATGTCTACACAGTCGCCTTTTCTCCCAACAGCACCCAGGTTGCCTCTGGCTTAGCCAATAACTCTGTCCACGTTTGGAACATCTCAAGTAGGGAGGAGGTGAAGACTTTCAATGGCCACACCAAATATGTCAACTCAGTCGCCTTCTCTCCCGATGGCACACAGGTTGTCTCAGGCTCTGCCGATAAATCTGTCCGGGTTTGGGACATGTTGAGTGGCAAGGAGCTGAAGGCTTTCAATGGTCACACCAATCAAGTCAACTCAGTGGCCTTCTCCCCTGATGGCACCCAGGTCATCTCTAGCTCAAATGATCAATCTGTCCGGGTTTGGGAAGTGTCAATCGGGGAGGAGGGGAAGACCATCAAAGGTCATACAGACACTATCTACTCAGTTGCCTTCTCTCCCAACGGCACCCAGGTTGCCTCTGGCTCAGCTGATCACTCTGTCCGGGTTTGGGATGCATCAAGTGGGGAGGAGACAAGGGCCTTTGAAGGACACACTGATGTAGTCAACTCAGTGGCCTTCTCTCCCAACGGCACCCTGGTCGTCTCTGGCGCTGAGGACAAATCTATCCGGGTTTGGGACTTGTTGAGTGGGGAAGAGGTGAAGGCCTTCAAAGGCCACACAAACGGTGTCACCTCAGTGGCCTTTTCTCCCAACAGCACCCAGGTTGTCTCCGGTTCAGTAGACAACTCTATCTGGCTTTGGGACATATCAAGTGGGGAGGGGGTAAAGACCTTCAACGGCCACACTGACTGGGTCCGCTCAGTGGCCTTCTCTCCCAACGGCACCCTGGTTGTCTCTGGCTCAGATGATCAATCTGTTCGGCTTTGGGATGTGTTGAGTGGGGAAGAGGTGAAGAGCTTCACAGGCCACACCAGCTGGGTCCTTTCAGCTGCCTTCTCTCCTGATGGCACCCGGATTGTCTCTGGCTCAAGCGACTGTTCTGTCCAGGTTTGGGATGTGTCAACTGGGGCGGAGCTGAAGACCTTCGAGAGCCACACCGACAGGGTCTGCTCAGTAGCCTTCTCTCCCGATGGCACCCTGGTCGCATCTGGCTCCGACGACGGATCTGTCCGCTTTTGGAACATCTCAAGCGGGGAGGAGGTGAAGTCCTTTGAAGGCCACACTGGTTTTGTCAACTCAGTGGCATTCTCTCCTGACGGCACCCAGGTTGTCTCTGCCTCAGCCGACAAATCTATCCGGTTTTGGCACTGCCCAAGAGAAACCTTCCAACCTCGGTACATCCAGCAGAAGAGCCAGGACAAGAACCATACCGGCTGGCTGCTAGATCCTGATAACCCCTCGGCCTACCTCATGTTTGTCCCAATATCAGCCAACCTACCTGACGACTCCAATATTCTTACCATCCCCTCGATATCTGCCCCCAAACTGGACCTATCTGGAGCTAAATTAGGTGATCGATGGACTGAATGTTACACGCCAAAGTCACTGTAGTTTAGGTTTGGATCTTAGAATATTACTTCGCATTTATGATTATGTTACCCTCTCGTTTTACATAGCTCTCTGGTTACGCAGTCTCATATTCGAATCTATGCTACTAGCTTAGGTAGTAGGTACATAACTTGTTCATTTTCCCCTCCGTTTGCTACGATTTCGAGCCTCCATCACGTTCAACAGGAAAATGGGTCGGTTCCATCTGCGTCCCATGACGTGACAACACGCGATCTGACGGTTTTTCCTGAACCAGTATTTAAATGCGAGGCATAAAAAGTGATATGGTAGAACATTCAAACAAGACGGGGATGTGGAAAAAACAGCACTAGCGAACTCGATCGTTCGAAGTGAGCGACGAAAGAGTACTTAAGCGAGCTGGGACATCGGGGAGTCGTGCTGCTCTATCTTCTGTCTCACATCGCGTTCCGTCTCCTGCGTGCTACCTGTTACCTGAGACTCATCATCCATGTATTGTCCCAGGACGATTGGCAAGTAGGAGGAGACGACGAGCAACACGAAGCTTGATCATGTTACTTTCCCCTGATGATCCTCGCTTCCTTATTCCACACGTGTATCTCATTTACTATTCGTCTCAGAAATGCAGTAGTCAACATGGAGTACCTACTTGATATTGTCCAGGGTGCACATGTGGCTCGAAACTCCTTTTTCGTCTCGTATCTCGCATCCGACCAGCAGCTTCTGGCCCGATGGAGAGACAGTGCGAGACAAAGACTCTACCCCCCACTCTGGAAAAGTAAGTGACATCAGAGCAGGGCGCAAGGCACAGGCAATCGAGACTCACCATCGATCAGAGGTGTCAGTCGATGGCACACCTAATTGGTCACGACCTCGCCCGCTCGCGTTCCAAACAGCAATCCTCAAGCTGTCGTGTGGCAGGGTGGAGAATTTCACAAGCTTCTCGATGCCTACTCTAGCGGATGGCTCCTTTAGCCCTCTCGAGCCCCTTCGCAGTCGTTCCTTTGCCCTGTCCTTGCCCATGAGTTTAGATCAAGATCCTGGTTCTCGCGCTATAAGAAGGTTCTGAGTGGGGTAGTACCGCAGCTGCTGGATAGTCCAAAGGAAATAGGTTCGTATGGTCGAGTTTTGTTTATGAGTTGCCTTTGCCAGTTGGCGAGGCTGAAAGGCAAGGAGGCGCCGTCATTAACATCGGGGCGATTATCAAAGTCCATTGCGTGAGGGTAGAATTTGGAAATGGACGAGAGACTCGGCAAATGATGTAGGAGACAGTTAGGCTGCGTCGTAGAGTTCCATTAGGAGCCAGAGTTGTACCTGCAGAGGTAGTGGTAGTGGTTCAAGGCGCCTAACAATGAGCACGGCGATCTCCGATGGCACGGAAGCAAACCCCCCGCCCAAAAGCAGACAACCCGCCTGCTTGGAACGTTGTCACCACTATAACGCTAAAATGTCCGACTCGCCATCTCGTACCGTGCACTGATATCATCTCGGGACGGTTCTGCCCTTACCGCCTCAGTCTCCTCCCCAATCAAAATTGCAGGTCCCGCAAACTGGCCTCAAGATGATCCTCGTCAGGATATCCAGCTTCTCTCTGACGGGATGCAAGGTTCCCGGGTCTTTGCATTGGCATAGCCTCTCCTAGAGCGTTCTCCTGCCACCCAGCCGCTGACCCTTGAAGCTGAACTGGCCGATAACCTGTGGGGCAGCCCTCCTTCAACGCTGTCCAAACCCACAAGCTCTCATCCATCCTTTTCCATACCCAGTACAACTCCTACACCAACACAGTCCTCCACTGGCTGAGCCAAGACCACATCCTCCCTCTCCACAGCGCACATTCCTTCAAGACATCCTACGACATCTTGCTCACCCACTATGCCAACGCCATCGTACAGCACACACGGTCCTGTTCAAGACAAGGCAGGGTACATCAAGTCTATCAACCCATCCTCACCGCCTCCATCCATACCAGCACGCTGCATCGCTGCTGCAACCGCAAGACTTTCGCCTAGGCTTCCGCTGATGCAACAGACCACTTTGTCTGGGACACCCAAAATGCTGCGTTCAACCTCGTCAAGCCAGGACCTCGTCTCCTTCGAATGGCGGAAGATTCTCACTTGGTTTTAGCAAGATCGTTATCTCCCCAAGACACCGTCAGCGAAGACGGGATAGCAATATGTTCCGTTTTGTTTGGATATCAGCGCGCATGATGTCTTGGAGGCATCGAAGCCTTTGGTGAAGGATACAATTCTCAAGGACGGCAGGACATATCGAAGCAGTGGTCTTTGTCTGCGACGCAGTCTCCTCTTCGGTGCTCCAACCGAGTTAGCACAGACATCGGTATAGACCGGTACGTCTATTGCTGTATTGAGCTCAATCGATTTCTTTTTAACACTCCCTTTCGCAGCTTGCTAGTATTCATTCAACAGAGGCACCAGGGTCGACAGCACGGGCGTCTAGTGCACACGAGTACCAGAAGGCATGGTGTTGCAGAATGTTGGCTCCCACCCCAGATCAGCACCAACCTCAAGCCCGCTCAAATACGACTCGACGCTTTACCGCGAGCGAGCCGAGCCAAACAAACGCGAGCTCATCCACGTCACCATTCCCTCCTGATTCCCTCACTTCCCTTCGTCGGACGTCTTACAGGCTACCAACACTCCAGATTACCATCGTCGAAACGAACGCGAATCCGCCTACGCACCGTCTGCCTCTGGGCCGAGACCTGGTTGACATCATTGGCAGGCACAAGATCCTGCAACCCCTGCCCAGCCCTGCGCACTCTTTCCTCTTGGAAGGCAGCACGCGAACCACCATTACTGTCCGGCCGAGGGATAGAACATCAGCGGGTGGCAGCCAAGACTTTGGGCAAGTTGTCGACGGAACAGCCAACGTTTCCACAGGCGTCGCATTCACGGAATACGTAGCAAGGATCACATGCTAGGTGCAGAATCACATTCGACTAGAAACAAGAGGCAACGCACCTTGTTGAAGGCCATGGTCATACATACCAGTCACCCCGCTCTCCCATCCAACACCTTATTCCCGGCAGCTCAAAGTCGTCCGTCGTTGGTCCCATCAATCCTCCCCACCTTCCTCCTGCTTTTCGGAATCAACAAGCCCTCTCGTCAGTGACTTGCCCTTCTCACCGGCTTTGAACCCCACGTCCTTCGATACGGGTTCTTCAACTGCTCTGACGGCGGCGATGAAACGCGTTGTCCTATATTCCCTTTGTCTGTCAGGACGGTTGGATCGAGGTTCAGCAGCCAGAATTTTTGAATGGGATCTTGGATCGACTCAAGGGTAGGATGGGAGGGAGAGGCCGGTTTGTGTTGGAGGTCCTGATGAGCATTTGAAGCTTGTCGGATAGCTTTGCCATCGCGGTTCTTCAGGAGTGCAGGATTGCGGAGAGCGAACAACAGCAACAGGCATTTCAGCAACATTCTTCTCGCCCATTCGGCTGTCCCCAGCTCCAACTTGGTCCACGGCAACCACCTTTACGTCTCCACTCCCTTATGAAGCTGGAGTGGGGATGCCGCTGCTGTCTGTTAGACCCCGACTGTGCAATCGTTGAGGTACTGGATGGACGAGTCCATTCCATCTCGTGTCGCATCTCCCCGACCTATTCATACATCCCAAAGCTGGTCTGGGTAATAATCATTTGGAGCGTCTTTTCTCCATCATCAGCCCTCCAGCGCCGTCTTCACCCTCCCAAACGGCCCTCTCCTTCACCTCCCTTCCTTTCATCTACACAGATAGGACCTTCCGACGGCTTAGCCAACTTGGACGGCGAAACTGGAGATGGAATTCCGGACGCCTTGCTCCTTCTCGTCTCCTAGCGACTATCTCACAGAAATAGCCTACGAAATCTCGCTCATCCGTCGAACCAACGCCGTTGCCTCTAGGGTGCAAGAAGCCGCCATAAGCGACCTTGATGGGGCCGTCAACGGCCAAATACAGGCGTCTCAAAATGCCGGAACAGGGAAATAACGCCCAATGTCTCCCATTGCATGGCTCGTTGGCGTCAAAAACAAAGCAAAGTCACCCTGTTTGCCTCCTGCCGACGACAGTGTAGCGCGCGAGCTTATCCATCCGCCATTGCTAGATTCATCCCGCAAACACCCTGTTTCAACGACAAGGCCCTTCATTCGGAGTCCACTCTGTGTCTCCGACCACCTCAACGACGGCGCTCAGCCAGCATAGAGGTGCCAAGGGGATTGACAAAGGCTGCAAACACCCTAGGTATGCCTCCGACACCGCACATTCCATATCTGTTGCGGCTCTGGAATATTCACCCAGGGGCACGCTCGATCTTCGCCTTGGTTTTCGAAATGCCAAATGTCGCGTTCGGCCATCGTGAAACCACGGTATTCTGGCATGGTGTCACCAAAGGCACAGTCAGCGAAGCAGAGAGTGGAGATAACCTGATCCCTTTCGTCCTCTGTGGCTTGGCCCATAGTCTGCGTATTGACTTGTCACCATGTCACCTACGTGAGGTTGCCCTTACTTCCTAGACCATCCTCAAAGGGGGTTCCAATCCAACACCATGGTTCTCCACCAGCCTTCGATTATGTCTTCTTCCGGAAGAGGCTGACCATCGTAAGTCCTCCTTCCCCTCCTCTGATACACTTGCACACTAACGCAAACCCTTGTTACAGATAGTTGAAAACTCTGATCTGCTTCTCCCGCTTGTCCCTGTCGAGCAACTACGCGGTTTTGGCACGCTAATAACCCGTGTGGGCATGCGGACGGAGGATAACCGGCGATGGCGAGGATGCGATTTGTTCTGGGAAGCTGTAGATCAGTTACCCTTATCTGGTAGCTTTCAAGCCGAGCCGTTGGAAGGATGCAGAATGGACACCAGAGAAGAAAGGAGCAAATGCATATTATGTATTTAGCACGATGTATTAATCTACTTGACTATCTCTTGTCCAACGAGTAGGCTGGTCGCTAGACATCTACGCATGAAGAAAGCAACTGGCTATGGTGTAGATGCAATGGCCGAGTTGAAGTCGAAGGTCGCCACCGCTGAAAAGCCATTGTCACCTTTGAGTTTGGCGCCCAACCAGTTCGCGCGAATACGTTTGAAGTTCAAGCGGAGTTGCACGAGATAAGACATCGCCGCCCGCCACTACGATCCCACAAGCAGTGTAACCCCTCGGGAAGTCGGGCCATTCTGACGCCTATCTCGGGCACTGTTCGAGACCATCGCCAGAGCCTTGCTTGCTGGCGATTCCGACGAAGGTGTTCCGGGATGTGTTCCTGTTAATGCTCCTCGATTGGCAAAGACAGGGATTGGGAATGGTCTGCTTGCCCTCTACAAGGGTGCGGTAGGAAAGGAGGTCGAAGGTAGAGCTTGGGAGACGGTTACAGTTGGGGGGTGATCTCCATACTATCCAGGCTGCGTGAAACGCTGCTGAACCGCATCAGTACCATTCCACCAGTCGCGAATTTAGATGTCTACGCACTGCCGATCAACTCTACAACTCGCATTGACTACGCCGAAGTTGGCATACGGTCCACCAATTCAACCTCAAAAAGGTTGCTGATCTCTGCGAGTGCCGCTTTGGATAGGGCGAGGACGAAACTGCAAGATCTTCGAGGGCGATGTACGGTAGCGTTCGGTCCTGCGAATGATGCTGTCAGTACATGACAACAAACAGAGACGAGAAAGAACTGGCACTTACGGCGCATTGCAGGAATCTTGCGAATGGGAGAGCGGTGGTGGCGAAGCAGTCCCGGACACGTACGCGACCCAAATCGAGATCGGGTGGTGTGGTCCAAAGGAGTGGTGGTGAAAAGGCTGGTCTTGGGCATATTGTGGGACCGGCTGGAGACGACCAAGCACGCTATGTTCATGAATGTCGCGAACCGAGGAGGAGCTGGATTGGAAGCGGGTAGGTACTTTTCGTGCTTGGATTCCTCGAGTCCTCGTTCCGGGACGGGTTGAGAAGGACGTCGGTGGTGGGCATGGAGAAACGTAGCTCGACGTGTGGGACAAGGTCCGGTGCAAAACCGCTCACGAGGTGAACAAGGCGGGCGAGGTAAACGAGTGAGGGTGGCAAGGGACCGGACGGCCGAGGCAGCCAGGTTGTTCTAGATGATACAGTCACCATCGCCAACAGAGGTTATCGGCCTGACCAAAAAGGCCTGCCGAGTCGTCGTTGACGATATGGGCACTGGTTCGGCAACCTCCAATGATATCGAAGGGTGTTGACCTCGCGGATGACGCTCTTAAGTTCTCGTCGGTGGCTCAGAGGCGACAACGACTGCCGCGTGCTGTGGCGGCCATTGATTCACCCAGGAGGGATGTTGAGCAAGCGGGGTGATGGGAAGTGTTGATGCAGATATGGCGAAGAGAGTGACGGTACGATGAGCCAGTGCTAGTGCCATGTTAACAGACAATATCTGAAAGATGTGTCTGTTACTCACCATATGCCTCATAAACAATATTTCGCATGGCTGAACATCGATCGACCTCACGGGCGGAATCTTCATGGTCGCCCGCCGCCGCGGAGCAATCGTGGCTTGCCAATGGCGCACTATTAGTTGCGGTACTGGTGGGAGAAGTCAGCAGACTGAATGTGTGAGGCCTGATAAACGACTCACCACCATCGACTGCACATAGTGCACCTGGTGCCACCCGTGTAAGACAAATAGGATCGAGGTCAACGACTCAAATAGTCGGAGCAGGGAACCGATCCCTTCCTCCCGCTGCCAATGGGGAACCTGGAGAGGATATTCCTGTGAGTACTTACAGAAGCGACGGTATGGTATTCCATAGCACATACCTTGGTCGGCACTTTCTGGGAGCGTAGAGGGGTTGGAACGAGCCTCCGAGCGAGCTCTCTCCGACTGCTCCTTCCCAGACGAACACCATCCTCGATGCGTATGCTTCCTGTGTGGCGGCGACGGGTCGAAAAGTAGGTTGCTTGGCGGAGGGGGCGCTAATTCACCCAGCGATACACCGAGCCTCTAGACGGCACCGCCCACAAGAAGCGGTTCCTGAATAGTAGCTGTAGCGTGCTGCAGAAGAGGAGTACAGGGTGGGTGGTCAATGATGATGGTTGAAGCCGAATGTTAGTGCTGGGTTGAGTGGGAGACAAGCGGGATGAATTGTGCTGGCGGTCGACGCAGGTGCTGGAGAGGTGAGAGCCATGTTTGATGTGGGGCGCTTGTCGCGGTCAGACGTTACTAAATCGGAGATCGAAAACGCGACGTCACCCTTGTCCCATCCACCCATGAGCAGATATCATCTGGACGGTTCTGCCTCACCGCGCCAATCGACTCCCGACGTCTCATAACGCCAAACGCCCTGAACGGCCCTCCCATGAACTTTCAAAGCTACAGGTCTAGCGGGCTGGATGGCCCAGTTCCGGGATAACATTGGCCGCGGTATGATCTTTCGTCGGGAATCCACTTTCTTCTCTCTGACAGGATGTAAAGTTCCTTAGGTTTCTGTACTGGCACGCTCTCCTGCTGCCACCCAGCCTGTTATCCTTGAAATTGGACGAGGCCGAGTGGAGCAGCACTCCCAACCCCATCCAAACCTACGCCGCTTTATCCATCCTCTTGCTCATCCAGGAAAGGACGTATAGCAGTCGAGCCAAGATGACGGAGTTGGAGGCATGCCTTCAGATACGCTCCTCACCACTGCGCACGTCCTACCAAGACACCCATCGGGATCTCGCGCTAGGTCTCCGCTATGCCAACGCCATTGCCCAGGGCACACCGTCGTGCTGCAGAGAAGGCGACCTATACATCAAGCCTATCAACCCATCCTCACCGCCTCCACCCATACCACCACACTTTATGGCTGTTACAACGACAAGACACCTGCCCGGCCTCCAGCTGGTGCAACGGCCCACCTCACCCACATTGCTACACAACGGCCCCAGGAAAACCAAGGCACAAATCCCTTTTCGTTAACGCAGGATGTAAACACGCCTCCAACACAACTCCTGCCACGCCTGATGGTTTCTCTAGAAACCCGACTCTAGAGGCGCATCGTCCCCCTCGTCTCGGGCATGGCGAATCTAGCGATCATCCTCCTCAAGCTGGGATCTTGTCCCGTTCGAATGGCACAAAATATCCTCTTTCGCGGCTTTACCATGTTCGGTATCTCCCAAGACACCGTCAGCGACGACGAGGGCACCGATAGCGTTGGGATATCCCTTCTCGTTTGGGTATGATGGGTTGAAATCCTCGAAGCCTTTGGTGAATCATACGGTTCCCAAGGGTGGCAAGAACTTCGAAGCAATGGCCTTCGTCTGCAGCGCAGTCTCCTCTTCGGTGTTCCAACTGGCCAAGGAGAGACATTGGCACACGGACCGGTACGTCTATTGGCGTATCAAGCTCAATCGAGCAATCTTTAACCCTCTCCTTTACAGCTTTCTGGTATTCAGCCAACAGAAGCGCCAGGGTCGACAGTGTGGGCATCCAGCACATGAACACTGGAAGACATGGATATGATGCTCGTCGCAGGACGTCAGCTCCCACCCAGTCAGCACCAAAAATCACCTTAAATCCTCTCAACTCCATACGGCTCGACGCTCTACAACGAGGGAGCCAAGCCAACCCGGAGCGAGCTCATCCACGTCCACCCTTCCCTCCCTCCGCAATCACTCCGTTCGTCGGACGTCTCGCAGACCACCACCGCTCCAGAGTACCAACATTGAAACGAACGCGAATCCAGCGTCCGCCCACCGCCTGCCTCAGGGCCGAGACTTGGCTCTAATCAATCGGCAGGTACAAGGTCCTGCAATTCCTGCTCAGCCCCCTTGTGTACCCTTTCCTCTCGGAGTGCAAGACTTGAACACCAGTGCTGTCCAGTTGAGGAACGGGACGTCGGCAGGTGTCAACGAAGACTTTGGGCTGGCCATTAACCGAACAGCCAGCCGTTTGGCGTGCTTGTTTCCGCCGGCGTCGCGTTCTTGGGATGCATAGCAGGCGCCTAAGCAGCGAAAATTACGTTGGTGCAGACTCGCATCCGACTAGAAGCAAGAGGAAACACACCTGATTGACGGGCACACATACCGTCCACCTCGCTCTCGCATCCAGCACATTAATCAGGCAGCTCATAGTCATTTCCTGTCGTGCATCAGCGTTGGTACCGTCAATCCTCCCCACTTTTGCGTTGCTTGTCAGATCCGACAAACCCTCTCGTCAACGACCCGCCCTTCTCGTTGGCTTTGAAGCCCGTGTCCTTTGATATGGGCACGTCGGCTCAGCCATAAAAGGCGTTGTCTAACATTCCCTTTGTCTGACGGGACGACTGGATCGAGGGTCAGCGACGAGGATATGTGAAAGAGATCTTGGATCGACTCGAGGGATCTAGGATGGGAGGGAGAGGCACGCGGAAGGCCTTCGAAACCTGTCAGATAGCTTGCGATCACGGTACTTCAGGGGTGCAGGATCGCGCAAAGCGAGCAACAGCAACAAGCATTTTACGGACATTCTTGTCGCTCTTTCTGTGCCTCCACTCCCTCGCGAAGCTGGAGCGGGATGTATCTGCTGTCAGTTAAACTCTATCTGTGTCATCGTTGAGGCGGTAGCTGGACGAGTTCAGCGTGCTCCCGCTTACGATACCGGTTGTACACGAAGCAAACAGTGGAGGAATTTCATGACTACCAATTCCATCTCATGTTACATCTCGTTGGCCTATTCGCAGTGTCCCAAAATTGGGCTGCGTGATAATCGTTTGGAACGTCTTTCCTCCATCAACATCCCTCCAACCCCATCTACACCCTCCCAGAGGACCCTTTTCTCTCCTCTTCACCTCCCTCCCTTTCACCTACTGAGAGGATACTCCGAAAGCTCAGACAACACGGACGACAAAATTGGAGGTGGAATTCCAGACGCCTTCCTTCTCGCTTTCCACCGACCATCTAACGGAAACAACGCAAGAGATCTCGCTCATCCGTCGAGCTAACGTCATTGCTTCCAGGGTGCAAGAAACCGCTGTACGCGTCCTCGGTGCGGCAGTCAAAGACCAAGTGCAGGCACCTCAAAAGCGCCGGAACCGGAAAATGCCGTCCCGTGCCTCCCATTGCATGGCTTGTCGGTACCAAAAGTGACGCAGAGGTCATCCTGATTGCCTCCTGCAGACGAGAGGGCAGTGCGCAAGCTTGCTCACCCATCATCGCTGCTTCCATCCGCGCTAACAACCCCACTACCGATTTCAACGACAAGGCATTTGCTCGACTTCCACCTGGACTCTCCGACCACCTCAACTGCGGCGCTCGACGAGCAAAAAGGCGCCACGGGGATCGACACGGGCTGCAAACACTCCAACTACACCGATATTACGCATACCATACCCGTTGTGGTTCTAGCAAGGTCACCCCAGAGAGAAGCTCGATCAGCTCCTTGGTTTTCAAAATGCGGAATGCCGCGTTCGGTCTCTCTGAGCCTGTTGGGATCTTGTCTGGCTTGAAACCCACAAGATCCTCGCTCGCGAATTTAACAGGCACGGTATCCTCAAAGACACGGTCAGTGAAACCGAGAGTAGAGGTAAAAACGATCCTATTCTTCCCACGTGGTTTGGGCCATAGTCTGGGCAACGCCTAGGTGAAGCTGCCTCTGCTTCCTAGACTGGCAGCAACAGTCCTCAAGGTGGGTTCGAATCCGAAGCTGTGGCTCTCCACCAACCTTCGACTATGTCTTGTAGAAGAGACTCTGGTCATCGTAAGTCTTACTTCCTCTACCCTAAAACTCTTGAATATTAACGCAAATCCCCGACACAGATCGTCGAAACCTCCGATCTACTTCTCCCGCTTGCCGCAGTCGACCAACTAAGTGGTTTTGGCACGTTAAGGATCTACGGTGCGTGCGGATCGAGGATAACATCGTCAACACCGGTTTTCAGGGCTTAAAGAACCGGCCAATAGACCGGTGACCGGATGTCCATATGCATGAGCTTTGTTCGATGGACAGGATGTGAGTTGCCAGAGGGGGAGGCTGTAGGCTGGTGGCTGTTATCTAGTAGCCTCCCAGCTGAGCTTACTGTTTGGGAGGTGGAAGGACGCAGAATGGATCCAATAAAAGGAAGGATAGTGAAGAACAAATGTATTCGCTACGACATATTCATCTATTTGACCATACCTCTTGTCCAACGAATAGGCTGGCGGCCAGATATCTAAGCATGAAGGCGCTGGCTCCAAGCTGACTGGCTCTGCGTAGTCGACAGTGGCTCAACAGCCTCTGCTTCAGATCAAGGGCTGTCAATGACCTCCATTGCTCTTGGGATGGGCGAGTCTGTCCTCAGTGAGTGGACTTCGACGGCGTGGATGGAGTGGCCGTGATGAAGTTGCGACGTCAAATCAGCTAGCGCGAATATGCTTCAAGTACAAGAGGGCTTGCATGAGATGGGAAACGTAGTCAGCAATATGCAAAAAAGGTAATGCGAGGAGAGAACATAGTATGACGTACCCCCAGGACTGATCCCAAGTCCTTGCGAATTGGTCCATAGTAGTTGATCTTGAGCCGAGGCACCCTGGAATTCTGGACGAGAGTGTTAAGCCGGCTGACGGGATGGTAGCCTCCTGTTTGGCTTCGTGGATCGAAGGTCTTCCCCCACCAGATTTGTAGGCCCGCTTGGTGCCAATCAGGCTTGTTACTGTCAAGATGCATTCGAAGCCTGCAAAAGAAGAAAGAGTCAATCACAAAGGCAATAGTAAGGATTAGAAAGGTACATTGAGATTGCGCCTCGACCACATCATAGTCCAGGGCTTGATCTGTTCCAGTCAATCGAATACAAGTCTGATGGAGGACATCCAAAGCTTCCTGAGGCGGCAACGCCTGCGAAGGTGGAAGAGAAGCTAACGAAGCCGTCGGCGTCAACCACGGTGACTCAAAGTCACCGTGCGGTTTAACAGCAGACGACGGCTCTCCGTCAGTCTTCTCGGGCCCCTTTGCAGACGTTTCTTTGCCCTGTCCCCGCTTGTGAAACTGGAGATCGAGATCCTGGTACTCGCCCGACAAGAAGCTCCCGAGTGGTATGGCGCCACAACTGCTGGCTAGTTTGAAGCAAACAGCTTCATAGGGTCCAGCGTCCTCTGTGAGTTGCCTTTGCCAGTTCGCAAGGCTGAAAGAGGCGCCGTCGTGGTCGTCAAAGGGATCATCAAAGTCCATTGCGCAATTCAGACAGGAACCGGGAAATCGACAAGTACTGTTGCAGGCCTGTGCAGATAGTGTCGCAGGGTCCGTAAAAAGCCTGGTTTATGCCTGTGCAGGCATCGTGGTGGTGGTAGTGGTTCAAGGTCGTCTTCAGGGGCCACGGCGATCACCGACGGCACGGAAGGAAAGCAGCAGCATGGACCGCGACCTAAACCGTAACCAAAACGACCCACATCCTGTCCACTCATTCATCTTCTCAGCACGTCCTATCTCACTGTCTTAGTCGATTCCCAACGTCTCGGAGCGACCAGCAAGGCCTTGGATTGCTGATCCCTCTTCATGTGAATGAACCAGTTTCCGAACAACCCCGACCGCGATACAGTCTTTCGTCACGAATCCTATTCCCTTGGGGTACCAAGTTCCGACGTTTTTGGTGTTTAAGTTGACATACTCTCTCCCAGAGAGCTCTGCTGCTACCCAGTCCTTTGTTCTCGACGCTGAACGGGCCTATATCAAGTGGAGCAGCCCTCCCTCAGCTATGTACGCCGACGAGATCCTCAATTGGTCTAGACAAGGCTAGTTTCCGTTACTGACCTTTGTCAAAGATGGAAATAGACTACCTCATTCGCCGTGGTACACAAGGGCCTCAGGGAAATCAACATGCAAGTTCTGCTCATTAGCGCAGGATACAAATACGACAACCACTCCTAGCACGCCCAATGGTTACTCTGAAATTTTCACCCTAGACGCAGATCTCCACCCTCGTCTTTGGACATGGAAAAATACCGCGTTCAACCTCGTAAAGCTGGGACCCTTTCACCCTTCAAACGGCCGAAAATCGCCTTCACCAAGTTCAGTATCTCGCATGACACCTTCAGCGAAGACGGAGCCCTGGATAGCGGGGCCCACATGATGTGCTGAACGCCCCGAAAGCTTTCGCTCCCAAGTCTGAAGGTCCACTTGGACATTAAGACATCATAGTCGCCGCCAGTCCTCTCTCTCTGCCTCGTTCCTCTTGTCTCTAAAACTCACCAACTTTCTCGTATACAGACCGTCGGGCCACCCGGTTACTTCTCCTTATACCTCCTCTGCTTCCCCCTGCGACTACGATGTTCTATCCTGCTACGAATCCGAAAGTGGCGCGCAGATCGGGGATATGATTGCCACCGCTCAGGTCTACGAGAGCTTGATGACGGCGGGGAGCGAGGTCGAGTGCGTTGAAAGGATCTGCCGTTGGGCACTATAGCCCATCAATGTTACCGTTGGGAAACGAGGAAACCTTAGTTCCCAGACACGAAACTAGGAATTCAAGAATGAACTTGAAGCTGTGTGTATAACTTCTCAATCAATCATCATTACATCCACCCGGACGGGCGCTTAATTCGCAAAGGTTACGATTTCCTATCACGGCCTAGCAATACCTCTCGAAAAGGATTCGCAGTATGAGAACGAGCAATAGCCACTTCTCTGAATGTGAAGTCCTATGCTCAACGTCGCGGTATCATGGCAAGTGACTGATTTCATTTAGCCTGTCTCTCGATCCTTATCAGTGCAGAATCAATGGAAGCTGCTGGTCACGCAACTAACATGAGGCGTCCACGATAGGCAAGTCAGCCACCTCTGGTTCGAACCTTCTTTGCTCTCCTCCTCCTCACATCCATCATGGACCCACCCCGCAAGCCAGGCATGAGAGAGCGCTTCAAGGGCGGTTTGAAGGAAGGCAAGCAGTGGCTCAAAGGCCATCTGAGCAGTAGACCTGCTTCCCCTCTGCCATCTGGAACTTCGACCCCTCAGGTCGTGGAAGCGGAGCATGATTCGCCCAGCAATGAACAAGCAACTGGTAAGTGGAACATGCACAAACTCTGAACAATTTCTCAATCCCTCCCAGATTCTGTTCGGCGTAAGACCACCCCGCTCGACCTTCGTCCTTGTCCGGTACAACTGATTGCCCCTCAGAGTTACCACCTTTGACCTCGCATGTCGCGGAAGCCCATCCGCATCCCATCCCAAATGGTGCGTTGCTCGCATTACCAAGAGGCTCGAGGACCGATGATATTGCAGATGTCAAAAACGACCCGCCAGCGGGACCTCTCCCCGAGCTAACACTGAGCGGAGTTGATAGCAACACCGCAAAAGTCGAAGTACCCGAAGGTGCGTGTGACTTGAATTGCACTGGGAGTCGCAAGGACTCACGACCACGAACGAAGACCCACCGGCGACAACTCTCTCTATCCAAACCACAAGCGGATTCGACAAATTCAAAGACTATGCCAACGTGACTGGCAGTCTTCTTCAATTGGTGCTCAAGAAGGTACCGGACGCCGTCGACTCGAATCCGGTCAAGGTCTTCTTCTCCCTGGCCAAGACCGTGTTGGAATTGAAAGCGGTATGTGGCCTTACAGACTCTCACCATTCAGGGCTTGATACGAGGCCGATAGGGCATGGACGACAACAAGGATACTGTCGAGCAACACATGGTCACAATCTCCCGCCTGCTCCTCACTGTCGAAGCCGCACAGATCGATTGGACAAGCGTAGATGCATCCGAAGAGAAGCAAGCAACGGATTTATTCCAAAAGTGCGTCTGGGGTTCTTTCCAGCCGAGGGGTGCTACTAACACACGAGGCCGACAGGGAGGCTGGAGAACAATTGGAGGAGCTGGTCAAGATCAAGAACCAGTCGAGGTTTCGGAATTTTGCTCTCCAAGAAGACGACAAGCAAAAGATCGCCCAGATCTTTGTATGCGTTGATCAGGCACGAGAGCGACTGATGGTAAGCCTCACATGAATTCAGTGGTTAAGCAGCGATGCTCACAAATTTCGTTGTAGCTCGCCACGGCTACTCGAATCCACCAGATTGTTGCAGCGTTGGCGGCCGAGTTTAGCGTATGTCTCGTTGGCTTTCCATTCGCGACCCGCCTCTGAACACAATTCTAGAGGCTCCTCCCGGAACAACTCAGGATATCACGCGAAGCCGACTACATGTACGACCAAGCTGGCGAGGTGTTGGGTCGAACTCAATGCACTCCTGGTACCCGAATCAGCATCCTCGAAGCCATCATTCGCTGGGCCACCGACCTATCGGACAGCGAGTGCATCTTCTGGCTGTCAGGTCACGCGGGGACAGGCAAGAGCACCATCACCCTCACCATCTGCCACCTGCTCGAAACCCTGGCCGAAAGGGGTGTGGATTTGGGTGGCACCTTCTTTTGCTCACGCCAGTTCACTTCAACGCAAGCCGTATCTGCCATCATCCGCACTCTTGTCTACCGGCTGTCGCTCAAGTCCAAGGCATTCAAGGCGGCTCTGAAGGAATACGGGAAGTTTGAAACTGTTGATCACGGCCCAAAATCCCAACTCGAGGCCCTTCTTGTCATACCATGGAAGAAATCCGCCCTCGGACGGCTGGCAAATAAGGAACCAGTGTACGTCCTCCCCATCGATGCTCTCGACGAGTTGGAGCGGGAAAGGGGGTCGGAATTCTTGCATGTGCTATTCGAGGTGATCAAGGAGCACCGGCTATCAGGGCTCAAGTTTTTCGTCACCAGCCGGTTGGATCCTGCATTGGTCCAGCAGGTCGAAATGTTTCAGAACAAGCAGGTCTGCCGACTGGGCGAGGTAGCTATTAAGGAGACCAACGCCGACATCAAGCTCTTTCTCAACGAGAAGCTCGGCGAGTGCGCCACCGAAGAGCAGATTGATCAACTGGTTTCAGACGCGGCGGGGCTGTTCATCCATGCGGCCACAGTGGTAGAGTTCGTCAAGGGGCGTGACCTTGAAGAGCAAAGGAGCCTTCTGAGGCAGCTCATCGCCACTTCTCCTTCTCCCGCCCATCAATCTGTTCTCGGCGTCACAGAGACCCTGGACAATCTCTACACTCAGATACTCGAAACATGCCTTGTGGATAAACGAGACCTCAAAAACCCTGATGCGTTCCAGGATCGTCTGTCAATCCTTCACACCTTCCTCTGCACCATCGAGCGAACCTCGACATCCGTTGCCGTGAGCATCCTCAATGGGGGGTTCAACGAGAGCCAATTGGCATCTCACACAGGGGCTGCGAACGGAATCCTTCACCGATTGCATGCTGTCCTTTACAGCAAGGGTGGTCGGGTGATGTGGTTCCACAAATCCTTCCCCGACTTTATGTTTGACAAAAGCCGCTCTGGGAAGTTCTGGTGCAACCAAGGACAACACCACCAACGTCTCGCAAAAGGATGCTTCGTTGTCATGAAAAAGCAGCTCTGCTTCAACATTGCCAACATCCCAAGCTCATACCAACTGGATCGGGACAACTCGACACTTCCGAGCTCCATTGAGAGCAATATCTCGAGTTTCCTGATATATGCCTGCGGGAACTGGATGGCTCACCTGATGCTGACGCCCGACGAGCAGGCCGACGGTCTCCTCGTCGTTCTACACGACTTTCTGCAACTGCAATTCTTGTTTTGGATCGAGATCATGAACCTGTTGGGATACCGCGGGCGCTGCCAGGGCATGCTCCGTGATGCTCAGAAGTGGGTTGCGACAACCAAGGTTCGAGGACTCTACTCAATTAGTGATACGTGTCAATGCTAACAGCGACTTAAGGAACCTGTGGGGTGGGCCAAGGAGTTGGCTGACGCAGCAGCATTCACCACATATCACAATAGCAGTGGGGCTGCAGCGTCAACACCTCACCTCTACATCTCATCCCTCGCAACGTTCCCCCGAAATTCCGCACTCTTGCAACGATGGAGGCACAACTTTGAGGGCATCCCTGGCTTTGTGAATGCCACTGGAGTTCAGGCGATACTATCATCGTTTGTCGCTGATAGCACGGTAAATGCCGTTGCAGTTGCTCCTGACGGTGTCACTGTCGCAATCGGAACACGGTCTGGGCTCCAGACATGGGATTTGACTACGGGACAGATAGTGAAGACCTTCAAAGGCCATACCGGTGGAGTCACCTCGGTGGCCTTCTCTCCCGACGGCACCCAGGTTGTTTCTGGGTCGGATGAGCAATCTGTTCGGGTGTGGGATGTGTCAAGTGGGGAGGAGGTGAAGATGTTTGAAGGCCATGCCAATGCAGTCAACTCAGTGGCCTTCTCTCCAGATGGCACCTTGGTTGTCTCTGGCTCAGACGATAAATGTGTCCGAGTTTGGAACATCTCAAACGAGGAGGTGAAGATCTTCAATAAACACACTGACATGGTCTGGTCAGTGGCTTTCTCTCCCAATGGCACCCAGGTTGCCTCTGGCTCAAGTGATCAATCTGTCCGACTTTGGGATGTGTCAAATGGGGAGGAGCTGAAGACCTTCATAGGTCACACCAGGAGTGTCTACTCAGTCACCTTTTCTCCCAACGGCACCCAGGTTGCCTCTGGCTCAGCTGACAACTCTGTTCGCATTTGGGATGCATCAAGTGGGGAGGAGGTGAAGACTTTCAATGGCCACACCCAATATGTTAGCTCAGTGGCCTTCTCTCCCGATGGCACACAGGTTGTCTCAGGCTCAGGCGATACATCTGTCAGGACTTGGGATGTGTCCAGTGGGGAGGAGGTGAAGGCCTTCAATGGCCACACCAATGAAGTCAACTCAGTGGCCTTCTCCCCTGACGGCACCCAGGTTGTCTCTGGCTCAAATGATCGATCTGTCCGGGTTTGGGAGGTGTCAATCGGGGAGGAGGTGAAGACCTCCAAAGGTCATACAGGCACTATCTTCTCAGTGGCCTTCTCTCCCAACGGCACCCAGGTAGCCTCTGGCTCAGCTGATAACTCTGTCCGGGTTTGGGATGCATCAAGTGGGGAGGAGATGAGGGCCTTTGAAGGACACACCAATGAAGTCAACTCAGTGGCCTTCTCTCCTGACAGCACCCTGCTTGTCTCTGGTGCCGACGACAAATCTATCCGGGTTTGGGACTTGTTGAGTGGGGAGCAGCTGAAGACCTTGAAAGGTCACACCAGCAGGGTCAACTCAGTCGCCTTTTCTCCCAACAGCACCCAGGTTATCTCCGGCTCAGCAGATGGATCTATCCGGGTGTGGGACATATCAAGTGGGGAGGAGGTAAAGACCTTCAATGGCCACACTGACTGGGTCCGCTCAGTGGCCTTCTCTCCAGATGGCACCCTGATTGTCTCTGGCTCAGATGATGAATCTGTTCGGGTTTGGGATGTGTTGAGTGAGGAGGAGGTGAAGAACTTCAGAGGCCACACAGGTTATGTCCACTCAGTGGCCTTTTCTCATGATGGCACCCAGATTGTCTCTGGCTCAAGGGACGATTCTGTCGGGGTTTGGGATGTGTCGAGTGGGGAACAGGTGAAGACCTTTGAAGGCCACACTAGCTGGGTCTGCTCAGTGGCATTCTCTCCCGATGGCACCCAGGTTGCGTCTGGCTCCAACGACGGATCTGTCCGACTTTGGAACATCTCAAGTGGGGAGGAGGTGAAGGCCTTCAATGGCCACACCAGTGGAGTCAACTTGGTAGCCTTCTCCCCTGATGGCACCCAAGTTGTCTCTGGCTCAGACGACAAATCTATCCGGTTTTGGCACTGCCCAGGAGAAACCTTCCAAACTCGGTACGTCCGACAGAAGAGCCAGGACCAGAACTACACCGGCTGGCTGCTTGATCCCGATAACCCCTCAGCCTACCTCATGTTCGTCCCACTACTAGCCAATTTACCCGACAACTCCAATTTTCTTACGATACCCTCAACATCGGTTTCAAAACTTGACCTATCCGGCACTAAATTAGGTGATCGATGGACTGAGTGTTACACGCGAAAGTCACTGTAGTATGTTTCTGAGCTGTATATTATCACTTCAGGTTTGTCGCTGTACTTCCGTCTCATTTTATGTCGCTCGCTGGGTGCACATCGTCATATTCAAATCTACGATATCAACATACGTACATAAATTGATCATTTCCCCCAAGCTTTGGTGCGATTACCAGCCTCCATCACATTTAAGATGAAAATGGGATGGTCTTATGACGTCTGCCCACCGGCGATCTGACGCTTAGGTTTTCCTGAACCAGCGATTAAATGCGAGGCACAAAAAGCGATAAGGTAAAACATTAGGACAAGGTAAGGATATGGAAAGTACAGCCCTCGCGAACTCGATCGTTTGAAGCGAGTGAGCAATCTGGCACATCGGGTTGCCCATGAGTCGTACTGCTCTATCTTCTTTCTCGCATCGTGTATCGCCTCCTGTGTGTTACCTGTTGCCTGAGACCCATCGTCTACATCTTGTGTGAGGACGATTGGAAGTAGGAGGAGACGATGAGCAACACAAAGCTTGATCATGTCACTTTCCCCTGATGATCCTCGCTTCCTTATTCCACACATGAGTATCTCGTTTATTAATCGTCTCAGACACGCAGAAGTCAACGTGGAGTACCTGCTTGATGTTATTTAGGATGCCACTACATAGGCAAATACGGCACAGGCTCCCTCTTTCGTCTCGTATCGCACCTCCGATGACTAGCTTCTGGCCTGACGGAGAGACAGTGCGAGACGATGGCTTGCCCCCCACTCTGGAAAAGGTAACGGTATCAGAGCAGGACGCAAGGCACAGCCAATCGAGACTCACCGGTTGATCAAGATGTCAGTCGGTGGTACGCCCAACTGTGTACGACCCCACCAGCTCGCATTCCAAACAGCAATCCTCAAGCTGGCAAATGGCAGGGTGGAGAAGTTCGCAAGCTTATGGAGGCCTACCCAAGCGGATGGCCCCTTCAGCCCTCTCGAGCCCCTTCGCAGTCGTTCCTTTGCCCTGTCCTTGCCCGGGAGTTTAGATCAAGATCCTGATACTCCCGTGATGAGAAGGTCCTGAGTGGGGTAGCACCGCAGCTGCTGGATAGTTCGAAGTAAATAGCTTCGTATAGTCTAGTTTCGTCTGTGAGTTGCCTTTGCCAGTTGACCAGGCTGAAAGGCAAGGAGGCGCCGTCGTTAGCATCGGGGTGATTATCAAAGTCCATTGCGTCAGGGCAGAATTTGGAAAGGGACGAGAGACTCGACAGGGATGTTTGTGGACAGTTAGACTGCGGCGTAGAATTTCATTAGGAGCCAGAGTTATGCCTGCAGAGGTGGTGGTAGTGGTTCAAGAAGGCGCCTAACCATGAGCACGGCGATCTCCGACGGCGCGGAAGCAAACCACCTGTCCAAAAGCAGACAACCCCCCTGCTTGGAACGTTGTCACTAGCCATAACGCCAAAATGTCCTACTCGCCATCTCATCCCGTGCATTCTGGTATCATCTCGGGACGCTTCTGCTCTTACCGCCTCAGTCTCCTCCCCAAACAAATTGCAGGTCTCGCAAACTGGCCTCAACATAAACCTTCATCAGACCATCCAAATTCTTCTCTGACGGATGCAAGATTCCCGCGTCTTTGCATTGGCATATCCTCTCTGGCACCCATCCGTTGGCCCTCGAAGCTGAATTGGCCGATAACCTGCGAGGCAGCCCTCCCTCAACACCGTTCAAACCCACGACGTCTCATGCATCCTCTTCCACACCCAGAATCGCACCTACGCCGACGCGATCCCCAGACGGATGAGCCAAGACGACGTCCTCTCTCTCCACAGCATACGTTCCACCAATACACACACGGTCCTACTAAAGAGAAGCCAGCCTACATCAAACCTGTCTACCCATTTTCGTCGCCTCCACCCATACCAACACACTGCGTCACTACCGCAATGGCACTCCCTCCTACCACACCCAATGGTTCATCCGAAAACTTCACCGTCGAGGCACATCTCCACCCTCGTCTTGGATGCGAAAATCCTGCGTTCAACTTCGTCAAGCCGGGACGCAGTCGCCTTCGAATGACCCAAGATCCCCACTCGCGACTGTACCCCCTCCCCAAGACACCGTCGGTGGAGACGAGATCTTGGATGCGATGACGCTACACTTGCCTGGGTATGGGCGCACATAAATGTGTTGAACGCCTCGAAGCCTTTAGTGAATGATACGGCTCCCAAGGGCGGCAAGGCCTTTCGAAGCGACGGTCTTCGTCAGCATCGCAGTGATCCTCTTCAGAGCTCCGAGTGAGCTCGCAAAGACATTGGCACACGGACTGGTACGTCTATTGGTGTTTTAGGCTCAATTGAGTGCTCGTTAACACTATCCTTCACGGTCTTCTCGTATCCAGCCAACAAAGACACCAGGGCCGACGGTCTGGGCATCTGGTGCACATCAACACCGGAAAGCATAGATATGATGCTCGTCGCAGAACCTCAGCTCTCACCCAGGTCAGCACCAGAAACCGCCCCAAGCCCATTCAACTACGACTCGACGCCCTGCAACGAGGGAACCAAGCTAGACAAACGCAACCTCGCCCTCGTCCACGTCCACCATTCCCTCCTGACAGCCTCGCTCTCGTAACAACTCCCTTCGTCGGACGTCTCATAGGCTACCAGCGCTCCAGATCACCCACATTGCAACGAGCACGATTCCGCCGTCCACCCACCGCCCGCCTCAGGAGAGACCCAACTCTCATCATTGGCAGGTACAAGATCCCGCAATTCCTGCTTAGCCCCTCTGTGCGCTCTTTCCTCTCGGAAGGCAGAGCTTGAGCCACCAGCGCTGTCTAGTTGAGGGAAGAGACAGGTGTCAACGAAGACTTTGGGCAAGTCGTTGACGGAACAGCCAATGGTTTGGCACGCTCGTTTCGACAAGCGTAGCAGCAGGGTTCGGCGAAAATCACATTGGTGCCGAATCACATCGAAGGAGGAACAAGGGGCGACGTAGCACCTAATTGAAGGTCCTCGCTCTTCCATCCAACACATATCCCGGCAGCGCAAAGCCCTTGTTTGTCGTGCATCCATGTCGGTCCCATCGATCCTCCCCACCTTCCCTCTGCTTTTCATCCGACAAGCACTTTCGTCAACGACCCGCCCTTCTCGCTGGCTTTGAAGCCCATGTCCTTCGATATTGCCACTTTGGTTACTCTGGCAGCCATGAAAGGCGTTGGCCCGCATTCCCTTTGTCTGCCAGGACGGTTGGACCGAGGTCCAGCAACCAGAATCTGTTAATGGGATCTCGGATCGACTCGAGGGATGTAGGATGGGAGGGAGAGGCAAGTTCGTGTTGCAGGTCCTAACGGGCATTCGAAGTTTGTCGAGAGCTTGCAATCACAGTTCTTCAGAGGTTTAGGATCGCGCAGAGCAAGCAACAACAGCAGGCATTTCAGCAACATTCTTCTCGCCCGTTTGGCTGTCCCCACCTCCAGCTTGGCCCACGGCAACTACCTTTGCGTCTCCACTCCCTTATGAAGCTGGAGGGGGGATGCCGCTGCCGTCTGTTAGGCCCCGACTGTGCAATCGTTGAGGTGTTGGGTGCACGAGTCCATTCCATCTCGTGTCGCATCTCGCCGGCCTATTCCTGACATCGCAAAGCTGGTCTGAGGGATAATCATTTGGAACGTCTTTCCTTCGTCAACATCCCACCAACCCCACCTACAGTCTCCTAAAGGGCCCTCTCATCTTCAACTCCCTCAAACAGTCCAACCAACTTGGGCGACGAAACCGGAGGTGGAATTCAAGCCGCCTTACTCCTTCTCGCTTCCGACCGACCATCTCACAGAAAGAAACCTACGAAATCTCGCCCATCCATCAAGCCGGCACTATTGCCTCCAAGGGTGCAATAAACCGCGATGCGCATCCTTGGTGTGGCCGTCAAAGACGAAGTACAAACTTCTCAAAGTGCCGGAATCAGCAAGTAACGCCCTATGCCTCCCATTGCGCGGCTCGTCGATGCCAAAAGCGAAGCCAAAGTCATCCTGACTGCCGCCTGCGGACGAGAGGGCTGCACGCACCAAGCCTGCGCACACATCGTCGCTGCTTCCATCTGCGTTAAAACCCTCGACGACGAGGCTCTTGATTCGAGGTCCACTCCTTCTCTACGAACGCCTCAACGGCGCTAAGCCAGCATAAAAGCGCCACTACGATCGACACATGCTACAAACACTCCAGCTACACCTACCATACCAGTTGCGGCTCTAGCAAGGTCACCGTAGAGACACACTCGGTCTGCTCCTTGCTTCTCGAAATGCAAAATACCACGTTCGGTTTCATTGGGCCCCTTGGGATCTTGTCCACTCTGAAAGCCAGAAGATTCTCACTCGTGAATTCATTAGGCACGACATCCTCAAAGACACGGTCAGCGAAGCAGTGGATCGAGATAATCTTAACCTCTTCATCCTCTATAGCTTGGGCCATAGTTTAGGTATCGACTTGTCACCTACGTGGGGTTGCCCCTGCTTCTTAGACTGCCGCCAGCATGCCTCAAGTTGGGTTTGAATCCGAAGCCATGGCTCTCCGCCAACATTCGACGATATCTTGTTCTGGAAGAATCTGTAGTCATTGTAAGCCTCCGCCCGTTCCGGTAATACACTCGAACACTAATACAAACCCTTGAGACAGATCGTCGGAACCTATGGTTTACTTCTCCCGCTTGTCCCTGTTGAGCAACTGGGAGGTTTTGGCATGCTACGGACCTATGGGGGCAGATCGAGGATAACATTGCCAACACCAGTGTTCAGGGCCTAGAGTGGGTGGAAGGCGGTCTGTTCTGGAAAACTGTGGTAGCCGTTTTCTGTTAGCTTCCGAGCGACGTTTACAATGTGGAGGGACCCAGAATGGGCACGGTAGAAAGAAGAACTGTGAAGAATAATTGTATTCGCTACGACGTATAGATCTACTCGACTATCTCTTGACCAAGAAGTAGGCTGGCGGCCAGATATCCACGCATGAAGAAAGCCCCTGGCTGTGGCGTGGATGGAATGGCTGAGATGAAGTCGAAGGTCACCACCGCTGGAAAGGTATTGTCGTCTTCGACGCCCAATCGGTTCACGTGAGCATGCTTATAGTCCAAGAGTGCTTGCACGAGATGGGACATCGTGGCCCACTGTTACGATTCCACAAGAGGTGTAGAGTCTCCAGAAGTCAGGCCTTTCTGACGCCGATTTTGGGCACTGTTCGAGACCAACGCCAGGGGTGTTCCGGGTTGTGGTTCTGTTCACCCTGCTCGACTGACAGGGATTGGGAATGGTTTGCTTGCACGCTACAAGGGTGCAGCAGGAAAGGTGGGGCAGCGGCAGTAGAGGGATGGAGGGCAGAGCTTGGGAGGCGACTACACTTGGAGGGAGGTCTCCACGCTACCCAGACTGTGCAACACGCTGCTGAACCGCATCAGCACCTTCCCACCAGTGGAGAATTTAGAGCTCTACGCACTGCCGATCAACTCGACCGGTTACACCGACTACTCCAAAGTTGGCGTACGGCCCACCAGCCCACCTCAAAAAGCTTGCCGAAGTCTGCAAGCACCACCTTGGATGGGGCGAGGACGAAATTGCAAAGGCAATGTATCGGGGCGTTGGGTGCTGTGAATGAAAGTTTCAGTACGTGTGGGCTGACAGAGACTAGAAGAAATCGGTACTTACAGCGCACACAGTAATCTCGGAAATGCCAATGGGAGAGCAAATGGCGACGAAGCGGTATTGGACACGCGCACAACCTAGATCGAGGTCGGGGGTCGTGTCGTCCAAAGGAACATTGGTGGAAAAGCTGGTTTTTGGCATTTTGTCGGACCGGCTGGTGACAGCCAAGCAGGCCATGCTGGCAAATATCGCGAACTGGGGGAGGGGGGAAGGGCTGGATTGGAATGAGGTACTTTTCGTTTTCGATTCCTCGATTCCTCGTTCCGAAGTGCGTCGAGGCGGACATCGGTGGCAGGCAGCTGGCGGGTGGGACGAGGTCCCAAAGCAAAAGCGCTCGCCGTGTGAATGAGCGATGGCGGCAAGGGAACAGGAGAGGCTCACACCGAACGATATCATCGACCCGACGGGGGAGGTTGTTGTCGATGATGGCACATTCACCATCGCCAACAGAGGTTATTGACCAAGCCAGAAGTTCTGCAGAGTCGTCGCCAACGGGGCGGGCACGGGTTCAACAATCTCCAGTGAAATCGAGGTGACCTCGCGAAAGGCGCTCATGAGTCCTTGTCGATGGCTCAAAGGCTCTGGCGACCATGAACCTCATCCAGGAGAGGTGGTGAGCAAGCGGGGTGATGAGGGAAGTGTCGATGCGGATAGCATGGGGAGAGCAAAGATTCATTGAACTGGTGCTACCCTGTTAACGAATGATATTTGAAAGATATGTCCCTATTACTCACTGTGCGCAGTATTTAACATAATCGATGTTTCGAGTGCCTGAGAGTCGGTCGACTTCACGGGCGGAATGTTCATGGTCGCCCGTCGCTGCGAAGTGGTCGTGGCTTCTCAACGGCGCATGAGTTGCGACGAATGCCAGCCGAACTAGTGAGAGAAGTGAGCAGACCGAATGTGAAAAGCCTGGTAGATCACTCACCACTATCGACTACATTGTACTACAGCTGGTGGAACCCGCGCAAAGCAGATAGGATTGTGATCAAGGACTCAAAGAGTGAGGGAAGCGATCTCTTCCTGCTGCTGCAAACAGCAGACCTGGAGAAAACGTTCATGTGAGCACCTACGGAAATGATAGTATGGTATCCATAGAACATACCTTGATGATCCTTCACAGAATCGTGGAGGGTTTGGAACAAGCCTCCGAGCGAACTGCCGAATTCAAGGCAAGCTCTCCGGCTGTTCCTTCCCCAGACGAACACCATCCTCGATGCATATGCTTCCTGTGTGGCGGCGACGGGTCGAAAAGTAGGTTGCTTGGCGGAGGGGGCGCTAATTCACCCAGCGATACACCGAGCCTCTAGACGGCACCACCTACAAGAAGTGGTTCCTGAATAGTAGTTGCGGCACGCTGCTGAGAAAGGTTGCCAGAAGGGAGTAGGAAGGCAAGGCTGATGGTTGAAGCCGAATGTTAGTGCTGGGTTGAGTGGGAGACAAGCGGGATGAGTTGTGCTGGCGGTCGACGCAGGTGCTGGAGAAGTGAGAGGCATGTTTGATGTGGGCGCTTGTTACGGTCAGACGTCAAAGCAGTCTTTAGTCGGAGATCGAAAACGCGACATCACCCTTGTCCCATCTACCCACGAGCAGATGTCAGATGGACGGTTCTGCCTCACCGCCTCAGTCGATTCCCGACGTCTCATAACGCCAAACGCCCTGAACGGCCCTCACATGAACTTTCAAAGCTACAGGTCTAGCGGGCTGGATGGCCCAGTTCCGGGATAACATTGGCCACGGTATGATCTTTCGTCGGGAGTCCACTTTCTTCTCTCTGACAGGATGTAAATTTCCTTAGGTCTCTGTACCGGCACGCTCTCCTTCTGCCACCCAGCCCATTATCCTTGAAACTGGACAAGGCCGAGTGGAGCACTCCCAACCCCGTCCAAACCTGCGCCGTCTCATCCATCCTCCTGCTCACCCAGAAAAAGGACTTACAGCAGTCGAGCCAAGACGACGGTGTTGGAGGTATGCCTTCAGACACACTCCTCCCCACTGCGCACGCCCTACCAAGACACCCGTCGGAATCTCGCGCCTAGGTCTACGCTCTGCCATCGCCATCGCCCAGGGCACGCGGTCGTGCTGCAGAGAAGGCGACCTATACACCAAGCCTATCAACCCATCCTCACCGCCTCCACCCATACCAGCACACTGTATGGCTGCTACAACGACAAGACACCTGCCCGGCCTCCAGTTGGTGCAACGGCCCACCTCACCCATAGTGCCACACAACGTCCCCAGGAAAACCAAGGCACAAATTCCTTTTCGTTAACACAGGATGTAAACACTCCTCTAACACAACTCCTACCACGCCTGATGGTTTCTCTAGAAACCCGGCTCTAGAGGCGCATCGTCCCCCTCGTCTTGGGCACGGCGAATCCAGCGATCATCCTCCTCAAGCTGGGATCTTGTCCCGTTCGAATGGCACAGAAGATCCTCTTTCGCGGCTTTACCATGTTCGGTATCTCCCAAGACACCGTCAGCGACGACGAGGGCACCGATAGCGTTGGGACATCCCTTCTCGTTTGGGTATGATAGGTTGAAATCCTCGAAGCCTTTAGTGAATCATACGGTTCCCAAGGGTGGCAAGAACTTCGAAGCAATGGCCTTCGTCTGCAGCGCAGTCTCCTCTTTGGTTTTCCAACTGGGCAAGCAGAGATATTGGGACACGGACTGGTACGTCTGTTAGCGTTTCAATCTCAATCGAGCAACCTTTAACACCCTCCTTTACAGCTTTCTGGTTTTCGGTCAACATAAGCACCAGGGTCGACAGCAAGGGCATCCAGTGCACATGGGCGCCAGAAGGCATGAATATGTTACTCGTAGCAGGACGTCAGCTCCGACCCACCCACCCAGCACCAAAAATCACCTTAAACCTTCTCAATTCCATATGACTCGACGCTCTGCGACGAGGGAGCCGAGCCAACCCAGCGCGGGCTCATCCACGTCCACCCTTCCCTCCTTCTGCAACCACTCCCTTCGTCGGACGTCTCGCAGACCACCACCGCTCCAGATTACCAACGTTGAAACGAACGCGAACCCACCGTCTGCCCACCGTCTGCCTCAGGGCCGAGATCTGGCCCTAATCAATCAGGGGGTACAAGGTCCTGCAATTCCTGCTCAGCCCCCCTGTGTACCCTTTCCTCTCGGGGGGCAAGACTTGAACACCAGTGCTGTCCAGTTGAGGAACGGGACGTCGGCAGGTGTCAACGAAGACTTAGGGCCGACCATTAACCGAACAGCCAACCGTTTGGCGTGCTTGTTTCCGCAGGCGTCGCGTTCTTGGGATGCATAGCAGGAGCCTAAGCAGCGAAAATTACGTTGGTGCAGACTCGCATCCGACTAGAAGCAAGAGGCAACACACCTGATTGACGGGCACACATACCGTCCACCTCGCTCTCGCATCCAGCACATTAATCAGGCAGCTCATAGTCATTTCCTGTCGTGCATCAGCGTTGGTACCGTCAATCCTCCCCACTTTCGCGTTGCTTGTCAGATCCGACAAACCCTCTCGTCAATGACCCGCCCTTCTCGTTGGCTTTGAAGCCCGTGTCCTTCGATATGGGCACGTCGTCTCGGCCATAAAAGGGGTTATCTAACATTCCCTTTGTCTGCCGGGACGGCTGGATCGAGGGTCAGCGACGAGGAGATGTGAAAGAGATCTTGGATCGACTCGAGGGATCTAGGATGGGAGGGAGAGGCACGCGGAAGGCCTTCGAAACCTGTCAGATAGCTTGCGATCACGGTACTTCAGGGGTGCAGGATCGCGCAAAGCGAGCAACAGCAACAAGCATTTTACGGACATTCTTGTCGCTCTTTCTGTGCCTCCACTCCCTCGCGAAGCTGGAGCGGGATTTATCTGCTGTCAGTTAAACTCCATCTGTGTCATCGTTGAGGCGGTGGCTGGACGAGTTCAGCGTGCTCTCGCTTACGATACCGGTTGTACATGAAGCAAACAGTGGAGGATTCATTGCTTCCAGGGTGCAAGAAACCGCTGTACGCGTCCTCGGTGCGGCAGTCGAAGACCAAGTGCAGGCACCTCAAAAGCGCCGGAACCGGAAAATGCCGTCCCGTGCCTCCCATTGCATGGCTTGTCGGTACCAAAAGTGACGCAGAAGTCATTCTGATTGCCTCCTGCAGACGAGAGGGCAGTGCGCAAGCTTGCTCACCCATCATCGCTGCTTCCATCCGCGCCAACACCTCCACTACCGGTTTCAACGACAAGGCCCTTTGCTCGACTTCCATTTGGACTCTCCGACCACCTCAACTGCGACGCTCGACGAGCAAAAAGGCGCCACGGGGATCGACACGGGCTGCAAACACTCCAGCTACACCGATATTACGCATACCATACCCGTTGTGGTTCTAGGGAGGTCACCCCAGAGACACGCTCGATCAGCTCCTTGGTTTTCAAAATGCGGAATGCCGCGTTCGGTCCCTCTGAGCCTGTTGGGATCTTGTCTGGCTTGAAAACCACAAGATCCTCGCTCGCGAATTTAACAGGCACGGTATCCTCAAAGACACGGTCAGTGAAACCGAGAGTAGAGGTAAAAGCGATCCTATTCTTCCCACGTGGTTTGGGCCATAGTCTGGGCAACGCCTAGGTGAAGCTGCCTCTGCTTCCTAGACTGGCAGCAACAGTCCTCGAGGTGGGTTCGAATCTGAAGCTATGGCTCTCCACCAACCTTCGACTATGTCTTGTAGAAGAGACTCTGGTCATCGTAAGTCTTACTTCCTCTACCCTAAAACACTTGAATATTAACGCAAATCCCCGACACAGATCTCCGATCTACTTCTCCCGCTTGCCGCAGTCGACCAACTAAGTGGTTTTGGCACGTTAAGGATCTACATTGCGTGCGGATCGAGGATAACATCGTCAACACCGGTTTTCAGGGCTTAGAGAACCGGGCAATAGACCGGTCACCGGATGTCCATATGCATGAGCTTTGTTCGATGGACAGGATGTGAGTTGCCAGAGGGGGAGGCTGTTATCTGGTAGCCTTCCAGCTGAGCTTATTGTTTGGGAGGTGGAAGGACGCAGAATGGATCCAATAAAAGTAAGGATAGTGAAGAACAAATGTATTTGCTACGACATATTGATCTATTTGACTATACCTCTTGTCCAACGAATAGGCTGGCGGCCAGATATCTAAGCATGAAGGCGCTGGCTGCAAGCTGACTGGCTCTGCGTAGTCGACAGTGGCTCAACAGCCTCTGCTTCAGATCAAGGGCTGTCAATGGCCTCCATTGCTCTTGGCATGGGCGAGTCTGTCCTCAGTGGGTGGACTTCGATGGCGTGGATGGAATGGCCGTGATGAAGTTGCGACGTCAAATCAGTTAGCGCGCATATGCTTCAAGTACAAGAGGGCTTGCATGAGATGGGAAACATAGTCGACAATATGCAAAAAGGTAATGTGAGGAGAGAACAGAGTATGACGTACCCCCAGGACTGATCCCAAGTCCTTACGAATTGGTCCCATAGTAGTTGATCTTGAGCCGAGGCACCCTGGAATTCTGGACGAGAATGTTAAGCCGGCTGACGGGGTGCAGATCCGAGACATTCATAGTGTTCCCACTGTCAACCGGAAACGGTCGAGGTAGCCCCTCGAAGTACTCCAGGAGAGAAAGGCGCTGCGCCACAACCAAGTTTGGGCTACTTCTCTCCTCCTCTGGCGGCGGACTAGTCTGTCCATTACCGTACTTGATGTAGTCGAGGACGCCTTCCTCGATGGCTATCTCGGCGCAGGCGGCTCGGGCCTGCTCTTTCGACTCGTATCTCGCGTCTGACGAGTAGCTTTTGGCTTGATGAAGAGATAATGCGAGTCGAAGACTTGCGCCCCGCTCTGTAAAAGTCAACCGTATGAGAATTGCGGAAACCACGAGGGTGAGGAACTCACCAGTCGATTGAGGTGTCAGCCGGTAGTACGCCCAATTGGGTACAACCTTGCCAGCTCGCCATTCCAAGCAGCAGTCTTCAATCTGCTGAATGGAAGGATGGGGAGGTTTGCAAGCTTCTTGGAGCTTACTCTCGATCTTGGCCCGGGCAATCAACTCTGCCTTCTTATGCTTGCTCACATCCGAGTCGCCGGTCCGAATGAAGTCAACCACACCCATTTCGACAGCCACTTTGGCAGCCTCCTGTTTGGCTTCGTGGATCGAAGGTCTTCCCTCGCCAGATTTGTAGGCCCGCTTGGTGCCTATCAGGCTTGTTACTGTCAAGATGCATTCGAAACCTGCAAAAGAAGAAAGAGTCAATCACAAAGGCAAAAATAAGGGATGGAAAGGTACATTGAGACTGCGCTTCGACCACATCATAGTCCAGGGCTTGATCTGCTCCAGTCAATCGAATACAAGTCTGATGGAGGACATCCAAAGCTTCCTGAGGCGGTAACGCCTGCAAAGGTGGAAGAGAAGGTAACGAAGCCGTCGGTGCCAACCACGGTGACTCAAAGTCGCCATCCGGTTTAACAGCAGACGACGGCTCTCCGTCAGTCTTCTCGGGCCCCTTTGCAGTCGTTTCTTTGCCCTGTCCACGCTGGTGAAACTGGAGATCAAGATCCTGGTACTCGCCCGACAAGAAGCTCCCCAGTGGTATGGCTCCACAACTGCTGGCTAGTTTGAAACAAACAGCTTCGTAGGGTCCAGCGTCCTCTGTGAGTTGCCTTTGCCAATTCGCAAGGCTGAAAGAGGGGCCGTCATGGTCGTCAAAGGGATCATCAAAGTCCATTGCACAATTCAGACAGGAACCGGGAAATCGTCAAGTACTGTTGTAAGCCTGTGCAGATAGTGTCGCAGGGTCCGTAAAAAACCTGGTTTATGCCTGTGCAGGCATTGTGGTGGTGGTAGTGGTTCAAGGTCGTCTTCAGGGGCCGCGGCGATCACCGACGGCGCGGAAGGAGATCAGCAGGATGGGCCGCGACCTAAACCGTAACCAAAATGACCCACATCCTGTCCACTCATTTATCTTCTCAGCACGTCCTATCTCACTGTCTTAGTCGATTCCCAGCGTCTCGGAGCGACCAGCAAGGGCTTGGATTGCTAAACCCTCTTCATGTGAATTTAAATGAACCAGTTTCCGAACAACCCTGACCGCGATACAGTCTTTCGTCAGGAACCCTATTCCTTCAGGGAACCAAGTTCCGATGATTTTGGTGTCGGCGTTCTCTCTCCCAGAGAGCTCTGTTCTTGACGCTGAACTGGCCGATATCAGGTGGAACAGCCCTCCCTCAGCTATGTACGCCGACGGGATCCTCAATTGGTTGAGCCAAGGCTTGTCTCCGTTGCTGACCTTTATCAAAGATGGAAATCGACCCCCTCATTCGCCGTGGTACACAAGGGCCTCGGGGAAATCAAGACGCAGGTTCTGCTCATTAGCGCAAGATACAAATACGACAACCACTCGTAGCACGCCCAATGGTCACTCTGAAATTTTCACCCTAGACGCAGATCTCCACCCTCCTCCTGGGCATGGAAAAATACCGCGTTCAACCTCGTAAAGCTGGGACCTTTTCACCCTTCAAACGGCCAAAGATCCGCTTTGCCGAGTTCAGTATCTCGCAAGACACCGTCAGCAAAGGTGGAGCCCTGGATAGCGGGGCCCACATGATGTGCTGAACGCCTCGAAAGCTTTGGTTCCCCCGTCTGAAGGTCCACTTGGACATTAAGACATCATAATCGCCGTCAGTCCTATCCTCTCTGCCTCGTTCCTCTTGTCTCTAAAACTCACCAACTTTCTCGTATACAGACCGTCGGGCCACCCGGTTATTTCTGCTTATACCTCCTCTGCTTCCCCCTGCGACCACGATGTTCTATCCTACTGCGAATCCGAAGGTGGCGCGCAGATCGGGGATGTGATTGCTACCGCTCAGGTTACCGTTGGGAAACGAGGAAGCCTTAGTTCCCAGACACGAAACTAGGAATTCAAGAATGAAGCTGTGTGTATAACTTCTCAATCAATCGTCATTACATCCACCTGGACGGGCGCTTAATTCGCAAAGGTTACGATTTCCTATCACGGCCTAATACCTCTCGAAAAGGATTCGCAGTATGAGAACGAGCAATAGCCACTTCTCTGAATGTGAAGTCCTATGCTCAACGCCGCGGTATCATGGCAAGTGACTGATTTCATTCAGCCTGTCTCTCGATCCTTATCAATGCAGCATCAATGGAAGCTGCTGGTCACGCAACTAACATGAGGCGTCCACGATAGGCAAGTCAGCCACCTCTGGTTCGAACCTTCTTTGCTCTCCTCCTCCTCCCCACATCCATCATGGACCCACCTCGCAAGCCAGGCATGAGAGAGCGCTTCAAGGGCGGTTTGAAGGAAGGCAAGCAGTGGCTCAAAGGCCATCTGAGCAGTAGACCTGCTTCCCCTCTGCCATCTGGAACTTCGACCCCTCAGGTCGTGGAAACGGAGCATGATTTGCCCAGCAATGAACAAGCGACTGGTAAGTGGAACATGCACAAACTCTGAACAATTTCTCAATCCCTCCCAGATTCTATTCGGCGTAAGACCACCCCGCTCGACCTTCCCCCTTGTCCGGTACAACTGATTGCCCCTCAGAGTTACCACCTTTAACCTCACATGTCGCGGAAGCCCATCCGCATCCCATCCCAAATGGTGCGTTGCTCGCATTACCAAGAGGCTCGAGGACCGATGATATTGCAGATCTCAAAAATGACCCGCCAGCGGGACCTCTCCCCGAGCTAACACTGAGCGGAGTTGATAGCAACACCGCAAAAGTCGAAGTACCCGAAGGTGCGTGTGACTTGAATTGCACTGGGAGTCGCAAGGACTCACGACCACGAACGAAGGCCCACCAGCGACACCACTCCCTAACCAAATCCCAAGCGGATTCGACAAATTCAAAGACTATGCCAACGTGACTGGCAGTCTTCTTCAATTGGTGCTCAAGAAGGTACCGGACGCCGTCGACTCGAATCCGGTCAAGGTCTTCTTCTCCCTGGCCAAGACCGTGTTGGAATTGAAAGCGGTATGTGGCCTTACAGACTCTCACCATTCAGGGCTTGATACGAGGCCGATAGGGCATGGACGACAACAAGGATGCTGTCGAGCAACACATGGTCACAATATCCCGCCTGCTCCTCACTGTCGAAGCCGCACAGATCGATTGGACAGGCGTAGATGCATCTGAAGAGAAGCAAGCAATGGATTTATTCCAAAAGTGCGTCTGGGGTTCTTTCCCGCCGAGGGGCGCTACTAACACACGACGCCGACAGGGAGGCTGGGGAACAATTGGAGGAGCTGGTCAAGATCAAGAACCAGTCAAGGTTTCGGAATTTTGCTCTCCAAGAAGATGACAAGCAAAAGATCGCCCAGATTTTCAAATGCGTTGATCAGGCACGAGAGCAACTCATGGTAAGCTTTTCCTCATTAGAATCCAATGGTTATGCAGGGACGCTAACACAAATCCCGCTATAGCTCGCCACCGCTACTCGAATCCACCAGATTGTTGCAGCATTGGCGGCCGAGTTTAGCGTAGGTGTCTTTGGCGTTCCATTCGCAACCCACCTCTGAACACGATTCCAGAGGCTTCTCCCTGAACAACTCAGGATATCACGTGAAGCCGACTACATGTACGACCAAGCTGGCGAGGTGTTGGGTCGAAGTCAATGCACTCCTGGCACTCGAATCAGCATCCTCGAAGCCATCATTCGCTGGGCCACCGACCTCTCCGACAGCGAGTGCATCTTCTGGCTGTCAGGCCATGCGGGGACAGGCAAGAGCACCATCACCCTCACCGTCTGCCACCTGCTCGAGACGCTGGCCGAAAAGGGTGTGGACTTGGGTGGCACCTTCTTTTGCTCACGCCAATTCCCCTCGACGCAAGCCGTATCTGCCATCATCCGTACCCTCGTCTACCGACTGTCGCTCAAGTCCAAGGCTTTCAAGGCAGCGCTGAAGGAGCACGGGAAGTTTGAAACTGTTGACCACGGCCCAAAATCCCAACTTGAGGTGCTTCTTGTCATGCCGTGGAAGAAATCTGCCCTCGGGAGGCTAGCAAACAAAGAGCCAGTGTATGTTCTCCCCATTGATGCTCTTGACGAATTGGAGCGGGAAAGGGGATCGGAATTCTTGCGCGTGCTATTTGACGTTATCAAGGAGCACCAGCTGTCAGGGCTCAAGTTTTTCGTCACCAGCCGGCTGGATCCTGCATTGGTTGAGCAGGTCGAGCAGTTTCAAAACAAGCAGGTCTGCCGACTGGGGGAGGTAGCTGTCAACGAGACCAACGCCGACATCAAGCTCTTTCTCAACGAGAAGCTTGGCAGGTGCGCCACTGAAGAGCAGATCAATCAATTGGTTTCAGATGCGGCAGGGCTGTTCATCCACGCAGCCACAGTGGTAGAGTTTGTCAAGGGGCGACGTCTTGAAGAGCAAAGGAGCCTTCTGAGGCAGCTCATCGCTACATCTCCTTCTCCCAGCAATCAACCTTCTCTCGGCGCGACAGTAACCCTCGACAATCTCTATACCCAAATCCTCGAGACATGCCTTGTGGATGAACGCGATGTCAAAACTCCCGGCGCGTTCCAGGATCGTCTGACTATTCTTCACACCTTCCTCTGTACCATCGAGCGAACCTCGACGTCCGTTGCCGTTAGCATCCTCAAAGGGGTACTAGACGAGAGCATGTTGGAATTTTACACAGGCCCCGCAATCGGAATGCTTGATCGATTGCATGCTGTCCTTTACATGAAAGGCGGTCGGGTGATGTGGTTCCACAAATCGTTCCCCGACTTCATGTTCGACAAAGGCCGCTCCGGGAAGTTCTGGTGCAACCAAGGACAACACCAGCGTCGTCTCATACAAGGATGCTTAGAGGTCATGAAAAGGCAGCTACACTTCAACATTGCCAACATCTCAAGCTCCTATCAACTTGATTGCGACAACACAGCACTTCCGAGCTCCATCGACCGCAATATATCGGATGTCCTGAAGTATGCTTGCGGAAGCTGGACAGGGCACCTGAACCTGACGCCTGGGCCCTTGGAGCAAGCCGATCATCTCTTTATCGCTTTGCGCGACTTCCTGCAGCTACAATTCCTGTTTTGGATCGAAGTCATGAACCTTTTGGGGTACCGTGGGCGCTGCCAGGGCATGCTACGCGATGCCCAGAAGTGGGTTGCGACGACCAAGGTATGCAGACTCTACTTCATTAGGTGTCCACATCAATGCTAACATTGACTTGAGGGACCTGTGGGGTGGGCCAAGGAGTTGGCTGATGCAGCAGCATTCGCCACATATCACAATAGCAGCGGGGCGGCGTTGTCAGCCCCTCACCTTTACATCTCGTCCCTTGCAACGTTCCCCCGAAATTCAGCACTCTTGGAACAATGGAGGCAGAATTTTGAGGGCATCCCGAGGTTTGTGAATGCAACTGGAGTTCAGGCGATACTATCATCGTTTGTCACTGATAGTGCGGTAAATGCCGTTGCAGTTGCTCCTGATGGTGTTACCGTCGCAATTGGAACACGGTCTGGGCTCCAGACATGGGATTTGACTACAGGACAGATAGTGAAGACCTTTGAGGGCCATACCAAAACAGTCAACTCGGTGGCCTTCTCTCCTGATGGCACCCAGGTTGTTTCTGGCTCGGATGATCAATATGTTCGTGTGTGGGACGTGTCAAGTGGGGAGGAGCTGAAGATGTTTGAAGGCCACACCAGTGCAGTCCGCTCAGTGGCCTTCTCTCCAGATGGCACCCTGGTTGTCTCTGGCTCAGACGATAAATCTGTCCGAGTTTGGAACATCTCAAACAAGGAGGTGAAGATCTTCAATAAACACACCGACATGGTCTGGTCAGTGGCTTTCTCTCCCAATGGCACCCAGGTTGCCTCTGGCTCAAGTGATCAATCTGTCCGACTTTGGGATGTGTCAAGTGGGGAGGAGCTGAAGACCTTCACAGGTCACACCAGCAGTGTCTACTCAGTAACCTTTTCTCCCAACGGCACCCAGGTTGCCTCTGGCTCAGCCGATAACTCTGTCCGTGTTTGGAACATCTCAAGCAGGGAGGAGGTGAAGACTTTCAATGGCCACAGTAATTCTGTCAACTCAGTGGCCTTCTCTCCCGATGGCACACAGGTTGTCTCAGGCTCAGCTGATGAATCTGTCTGGGTTTGGGATGTGTTGAGTGGGAAGGAGCCGAAGGCCTTCAATGGCCACACCGAAGAAGTCAACTCAGTGGCCTTCTCCCCTGATGGCAGCCAGGTTGTCTCTTGCTCAGACGATCGGTCTGTCCGTGTTTGGGAGGTGTCAATTGGGGAGGAGGTGAAGACCTCCAAAGTTCATACAGGCACCATCTTCTCAGTCGCCTTCTCTCCCAATGGCACCCAGGTTGCCTCTGGCTCGGCTGATAACTCTGTCCGGGTTTGCATCAGGGTATGTGTGGTAAGTCGATAATTCCTGGTAGCCCTTTTAAGGCCTGACAAGAAGTATCTGAGCATTATATAACACGGTCAAACCCTACGTAAGAATTATGAAACCTCCCGTCATCGCTAACGGCAATTACAATGCTCACCCTGTTCCCCTGATGTGGGATGCATCAAGTGGAGAGGAGATGAGGGCCTTTGAAGGACACACCAATGAAGTCAACTCAGTGGCCTTCTCTCCTGATGGCACTCTGGTTGTCTCTGGTGCCGATGACAAATCTATCCGGGTTTGGGACTTGTTGAGTGGGGAGGAGGTGAAGGCCTTCAAAGGCCACACAAACAATGTCATCTCAGTCGCCTTTTCTCCCAACAGCACCCAGGTTGTCTCCGGCTCAGTAGACGGATCTATCCGGGTTTGGGATGTGTCAAGTGGGGAAGAGGTAAAGACCTTCAATGGCCACACCGACTGGGTCCGGTCAGTGGCCTTCTCTCCAGACGGCACCCTGGTTGTCTCTGGCGCTGATGATACATCTATCCGGGTGTGGGATGTGTCGAGTGGGGAGGAGGTGAAGACCTTCACAGGCCACATTGACTGGGTCCTCTCAGTTGCCTTCTCTCATGATGGCACCTGGATTGTCTCTGGCTCAGCAGATACATCTGTCCGGGTTTGGAATGTGTCGAGTGGGGAACAGGTGAAGATCTTTGAAGGCCACAGTGGCTGGGTCCTCTCAGTAGCCTTCTCTCCAGATGGCACCCGGGTTGTGTCTGGCTCCAACGACGGGTCTGTCCGACTTTGGAACATCTCGAGTAGGGAGGAGGTGAAGGCATTCAAGGACCACACCAGCAGGGTCACCTCGGTAGCCTTCTCCCCTGACGGCACCCAGGTTGTCTCTGGCTCAGTCGACAAGACTATCCGGATTTGGCACTGCCCAGGAGAAACCTTCCAACCTCGGTACATCCGGCAGAAGAGCCAGGACGAGAACTACACCGGTTGGCTGCTTGATCCCGAAAACCCCTCGGCCTACCTCATGTTTGTCCCACTACCAGCCAACCTACCTGACAACTCCAATTTTCTTACCATTCCCTCAACATCTGCCCCCAAACTCAACCTCTCTGGCGCTAAATTAGGTGATCGATGGACTGAATGTTACACGCCAAAATCGCAATAGTCGAAGTCTGTACTTCTTTATCATCACTTTGAGTTCATTTTTATGTTGCCGTTTCATGCTATGTGGCTCACTTGGCCTGTAATGCCATATTAGAATCTACAATACCAGCATAGGTACATAGCTTGTTCCTTGCCTGCACAATTTCTAGCCCCCATCGCATTCAAGTTCTACATGAAAATTAGTGGGTTCGGTCTGCATCTCATGATCTCTGCCAGCATGCAATCTTAAGTTTAGGTTGTCCTGAACCGGTGTTTGACTTTGAGCCGCGAATGAGACATTGTAAAACATTAGGACGGGACAGGGATGTAGAATTCGAAAGTACGGCGTCGTCAAGGCTCGCGAACTTGATTGTTCACAGCGGGTGACGAATGAGTAGGCGATCTGGCACACCAGGGAGTTGTACTGCTCCATCTTCTGTCTCACATCGTCCTGTGTGCTACCTGTTGCCTGAGACTCATTGTCTATGTATTGCCCAAGGACGATTGGCAAGTAGGAGGAGACGACGGACAACACGAAGCTCGATCCCTTCACATTCTCCTGGTGCATCCTCGCTTCCTTATTCCACACGGATATCTCATTTACTATTCGTGTCAGAAATACGGTAGTCAACATGCAGTACCTACTTGATATTGTCTAGGGTGCACATGTGGCTCGGGCCTCCTCTTTCACCTCGTATCTCGCATCCGAAGAACAGCTTCTCGCCTGGTGGAGAGACAGCGCGAGACGATGACTCGTACCCCACTCCGAGAAAGGTAAAGGTATCAGAGCAGTCAAGTTATGGGCAGCCGAGACTCACCATCGATCAAAGGTGTCAGTCGATGGCACACCTAATTGGTCACGACCTCGCCCGCTCGCGTTCCAAACAGCAATCCTCAAGCTATCAAATGGCAGGGTGGAGAATTTCACAAGCTTCTCGATGCCTACTCTAGCGGATGGCTCCTTCAGCCCTCTCAAGCCCCTTCGCAGCCTTCCTTTGCCCTGTCCTTGCCGGCGAGTTTAGGTCAAGATCCTGGTACTCGCGCGATAAGAAGATCCTGATTGGGGTAGCACCGCAGCTGCTGGCTAGTCCGAAGCAAATAGCTTCGTATAGTCTAGTTTTGTCTGTGAGTTGCCTTTACCAGTTGACAAGGCTGAAAGACAAGGAGGCGCCGTCGCTAGCATCGGGGCGATTGTCAAAGTCCATTGCATCAGGGCAGAATTTGGAAAGGGACGAGAGGCTCGACAAATGATGTTTTATACATTTAGACTGCGTCGTAGAGTTCCATTGGGAGCCAGAGTTATGTCTGCAGAGGTGGTGGTAGTGGTTCAAGAAGGCGCCTAACAATGAGCACGGCGATCTCCGACGGCGCGGAAGCAAACCCACCCGTCCAAAAGCAGACAACCTGCTTGCCCTGAACCATGTCACCAGCAATAACGCCAAAATGTCCCACTCGCCATCTCATCCCGTGCATTCTGATATCATCTCGGGACGGTTCCGCCCTTACCGCCTCAGTCACTTCCCCAACCAAAACCGTAGGTCTCGCAAACTGGCCTCAAGATAATCCTTCGTCAGGACATCCAGCCTCTTCTCCCTGACGGGATGCAATGTTCTCGCGTCTTTGCATTGGCCTACCCTCTCCTGCCACCTAGACGTTGACCCTCGAAGCTGAATTGGCCGACAACGTATGGAGCAGCCCTCCCTCAACGCCGTCCAACCCCACGACGTCCCATCCATCCTCTTCCATACCCAGTACATCACCTATGCCAACGCGATCCTCACATGGTTGACCAAAGACGACTTTCTCGCTCTCCACAGCGCACATCCCATCAAGACATCCTACAAATTTTCGCTCATCCGCTATGCCAACCCGTCCAGGGCACACGGTCCTGCTGCAGAGAAGGCAGTGTCTATCAAGTCTATCAACCCATACCAGCCCACTGCGTCGCTGCTGCAACGACAAGACATTCGCCTAGGCTTCCGCTGATGCAACAGACCACGTCGTCTTGGACATGCAAAACGCTGCGTTCAACCAAACTGAGACCTTGTCCCCCTCGCATGGCAGAAGACCTCACTCCCAGCTTGACCCTGCTCGGTATCTCCCAAAACACTCAGCGAAGACGGGATAGCGGCGGTATGACCCTTCCTCTTGGGTTATGGGCACACATGGTGTGTCGAAGGCCTCAAGGACTTCGGTGAACGATACGGGTCCAAAGATGGAAAGACATTTGGAAGCGATCGTCTTTGCGCAGTCTCCTTTTAAATGTTCCAACTGAGCTAGCACAGGTACGTCTACTGATGTTTTAAGCTCAATCGAGTACTCTCTGACTCTCCTTCACTCACGCAACAGATGCACCAGGATCGGCAGCATGGGCACCCAGTACACATGAACACCGGAAGGCTTGGATATGTTACTCGTCGCAGGATGTCAGCTCCCACCTAGGTCAGCACCAACAACCGCCTCAAGCCCGCTCAACCACGATTCGAGGCTCCGCAACGAGGTAGCCAAGCCAAGCCATCGCGAGCTCACCCGCGCCCACCTTTCCCTCCAGATACCCTCGCTCTCGTCACAACTCCCTTTCCGGACGTCTTACAGGCCACCAGCGCTCCAGATCACCCAAATTGAAACGAACGCGAATCCACCGCCCACCTACCGTCTGCCTCACAGCCGAGACCTGGCTCTCATCATCAGCTGGTACAAGATCCTGCAACCTGCTCGACCCCCTGTGTGCTCTTCCTCTCGAAAGGCAGGGCTTGGGACCACCAGTGCTGTCCAGTTGTGGGACGGGCCACCGGCAGGTCTCAGTGAAGACTTTGAGCAACCTGTTAACGGAACAGCCAACTGTTTGGCGCGCGCTCCCGTAGGCGTCGCGTTCTTGGAATGCGTAGCAGGCTTCTGGTGAAATCACATACCAAGTGCAGAACCGCATGGACTCCAAACAAGAGGCAACGCGGCGAATTGAAGATTGTACATCCCAGCCTCCTGGCCCTCCCGTCCAACGCCTTCTCCCGGCAGCTCAAAGTGTTGTAAATCCACGTTGGCCCCTTCGATCTCCCCACCTTCCTCTTGCTTTTCAGATCCGACAAGCACTCTCGTCAACGACCCGCCACCTCTCACCGGCGTTGAGGCCCATGCTCTTCGATATGGGTCCTTCAACTGCTCTGGCGGCCATGAAATGCATTGTCCCACATTCCCTTTGTCTGCCAGGACGGCTTGGTTGGAGTTCAGCAGCTATGATTTCTTTATTTTTTGCTTAGGAGCTTGGATCAACTCGGATGGGAGGGAGAGGCACCCCAAATTCCTTTGATAAATATTCGAGACCTTTCAGATAGCTCGCTCACCCTCTGTCGCAACTTCAGACCTCAAGGTCGACTCGAATCCGAAGGTGTAGCTCTCCACCAACCTTCAACTATGTCTTGTTCTGGAGGAGGGTATTGTCATCGTAAGTCTCCCACCTCTACCCGAATAGACTTGAACACTAATGCGAACCCTTGGCTAAGATCGTCGCAACCTGTAATCCTCCCGCTTGTCCCATTCGAACAGCTGAGTGGGTTAGGCACACCACGAATCTGTGGCACATGCAGATCCAGGATAACATCACCAGCACCTGTGTTCAAGTCTCAGAGAACCCGGCGACGGCGAGGATGTGAGTGGAAAGGGAGTTTGTTCTGGGAACCTATAGATCGGGGACTGTCTCTGGTCATCAGCAGATTTAGACGCCGCTGATATTCCCTTACACATCTTGTAGTTACTGATCAGAGTTGTCACCTAATTATAAGGCCTTATATCCCTTGGCAAGTCTTGCAGTACCTTGCGAATTTCGCAACCAATTATAAGGCCTTATAAGCCATGTCCAAGACTTGCCTCTTTCAGTAAGTATTATTCGACCATATAAGCACTTATCCTGCCGAAACACTTTGCAAGGTTTTGAAACGGAGGGAGGTTTGGCCGGATCAAATTCAAGCTTCATGCAAGATAAGGCCAATGTCACTTGAACCAGGCGACATATCTCCACTGTCCTGCAAACAATCGCGAGAGGTCTCAATTACTAGCACTACTCGACTCGGATCAAGACAAACCTGCATAAACGATTTACATATCTCGAGTTGGCTACATCGTGTAGCTATGCCGCCTTGGCACGAAAGAAATAAAAGATTCAGAAGTTTCGTTGGCAGCAGCAGCGAGTTGGGAGACGGAGGTGGAGATGGAGATGAAGACGGAGATGGGGATGGAGATAGAGGCGAGTCGTAGTTGAGCGAATCGAGGAGTACTCGCAGTCAGGATTAGTACTGGCGGCACCCTGTGACCGCGTTTTGAAATATGGTGCGACTCCACCGAGTGCGACAGGCAGTAAGGAAACTGCAGCTTCGCACTCTGATGTCTAGCGGACGGGGTCGAGAGCTTCAGAAGCCTGAGTCGGTAGCGATGGGTCCCAGCTACGGCCGAGGCCTAACCATCAAGGTTGCATATGGGACCAGTGCCGACACCGCTATTACCATCGGAATCAGAGCTGTATCTCACCGAGGGATTGCGCGCCTTGTTATCTTAACTTAACCTCACGGGGAAGTAATCATGATTCATTGATAAATGCATCTATTTATGTCTAACACCACACCACGCCGATTAATCAGTCTGCACCTCACTCTCCTGGCAGACCAGCTCTAATTCGGCCATCGCTCTCTCGAACCTCTCCTGTGCAGGGACATTTTCATCCGCCCAGCGCAACCACACTCCAGGAACCCGGTTGGAGGTGACGAAGGCGATACCCTGCTGATTCATGACAGGATCGTCCCCGCGAGCCCAAGAGTTCTTGGGATCCCATGAACCGATGCTGCTGGTGTGATACTGAGAGGGCTTCCACGCGATAGATGTATCCGTGGCCTGCTTGATGCAAATCCCGTAGTTCGAAAGGAAAAAATTGTTGCCGCTTGGATTCGTGCCCTCTCGAAGTGTCGTCCACAGGACAGACCAGATGTGTGGCTGGTTCTCCCTATGAGTAGGTCTGTAAAATGTGTGGTAAGCAAGTGGAACCATGAACCGCCACCACTGCGCACCTTGCATATCTCTGGACATACACCATACATCCAGGCCCAAACTCGACATCGCTAAATGTCAGGGTGTCGCCTTCGACAGTGGGTAGAGGAAGGTCACCTGAAACAGCACGCGAATATGGCCACCCAGGATCTAACGAGGGGAAATTAAACTCCTTGTTGAATGCCTCGATGCTGTCGGCAACTTCATGGGGGTGCAGCATCTGAGCGTGCTTCCAGAAGAATGCGGACACAGCCGCATTATTCACATCTGCCACAGACGTGTCGGTCGACTTGCGCAGTAGATTTCGCGCAAGTGCAAACAGGGGGCGGCTCCGCGCACCAGCCGAAAATCCAATGAGAACAATACTACCGGAATCTTCGAGCTGCAATAGCTTGGTTAGTATGCCAATCGAAAGGCTGAAGTAGGTTGACTTACCCTGACAGACTTCCTGGTGTCCACTCCTTCTTGAACAACACTAGTAACCCAGTCAAGCAAGGAAGGCGACCTAGAGAAGTTGCGAATGACAGACGTGACCAGCGCCTTTGTCTTGCGATCGAAGATCAGGCATGTGAGACCCTCAGGAACAACATATTGCAGGCACTCTTCCTGAACGAAATGAACAGGGAAGCGATTCCTGCGCGAATCGGCGAGCTTCTGGTTTTCCAAGAAAGGTAGACAAAGGTCATATATTTCCTGAGTCTCCACAAGCCAGTGACCCCGGGGAGGATACTCCTGGCCAGTTGGAAGGGCGAACAGCCATAGGTGGAGAACGGTAACATGGAATTGGGCGTACGCGAGGGGAGTCCTGAATACCCGGTAATTTGCAGCGGTGTCGCGCCGGAGATTGCGGTGGTCGTCTTTTCGATGCCTCCGCCGCGTGACGGAGGAGGTAAGATAGTCGGGGAGAGAAGGGTGGTTGGCAACAATGTTGAGAAGCCACGAGATGAAACCACTGGGAGGTGCTGGTGGAGGAAGGTCGGGGTGGGCGTCAATCGTGGACTGAACATGGTCGCGCAGCGCAGTGTCGGCAAAAGAGTTGCGCGCCTCGATGAGCGCCGCAAAATGCGGTGCGTTGCACTGAAGGTTGCCAACAAAGATCTGCTCCCAGCGCTGCCGCTGAGCAGGGGTACATTTTGTAGGCCGGGGTGGCCCCATCGTAATGCGAGCCTGCGCTTCTTGCACCTGCTTCGCGGCCGCGGCGGCTCGCCTAGCATCGTGCAGCAGCGGGCGGAAGAGCTTCGTGAGTGCTTCCACGGAAGCTCGAGGGGGTGGTGTAAATTGCGTGGGAAGGGGTTGCTGTGGGGAAGTAGAACTGGCAGGGCCAGAAGCTTCGGAGGCGCTACTAGCAGCCTCCCCCGCCTTCCCTCCCCGCTTTTTTCGCTTCTTCTTCGCGACTGAGGCTGGGAGAGAGCCGTCATGAACGGAAGGGAGAGGGTGCGACTGTTGCTCCGCCTTTCTGGATTGAAGCCTAGTGCAAGGCATGATGGGCAGAGTGGCCGGGGGTATGAGAGGCAGACTAAGCAAAAGCGCTGTTAGTGTGCTGGTCGAGAGGTTATGCTGCGGTTTACTCACTGCCACGAACGAATTGCCCGCTACTGAGCCAACACACTTGCACTGGCAGCCTGCGGAGAGCCTCAAATACCCCAACCTTAGATAGTAAACCGATAAAAGGTCGAGGCGGTGAGGTTCGGAGAGGTAAGCCGTAGCGCGCTGTGTATGGCTGTGGTTAGAAGCAGAGGCCTGACTAAGCACTGAGGTTCGGAGGGGAAAGCCCCAGTGTGCTGTCTGCGAACTTGGTGGTTGGAAGCAGAGGTCTGTCTGAGCGCTCGCTGGCGCTTGCCTGAAAAAACTTCTGATGCGACCAGTGGCACTGCCACTCCCGCAAATCGGGACGGTCGCACTTCCTTTCCAAGCTTCAAGGAGCCGCCACTGGGCGCACGAGCAGCAGGGCTTAGATATTCAAATTGTTGCGGATTAAACTATCGCTACCAAATATATCAATTGTATTAGAAAAAATATTTGTGCTGTTGCACCGAAGCATGCCCTCGGTTTAAGTGTGCTCGCTCCCCAAGTTGCCATCATCCACGGTTTGAGCCACGATGATTCGACCCATCACTGCCGAATTCCAGCAGAGCCAGTGCGGTTCATGCCAGAAATGTCATGAAGATCCTGCTCTGTCCATCGTGTCAATATCAACGATCCCCGCCACCTTCCGCCTCAATATCTGCATCTGAACCCTCATCGCCCTCGAAGTCTGAGTCTTCAGCAAGGTTTTCTTCACTGGGTGGGGGAAGGGGCTCAAAAATGGTAGAGGTCAGCCGCGCTTGGTCGCCGCAACTGTCAGGATTCTCCTCCACTGCAGCACCCTGAGATCTAAGAGCGCGAACAGTGCGGTGACCTATTGCTAGTTTTGAATGATAGCGCATGAGCATGTCCCTGTCTGCAAATCTGGTGAGGGACGATCAGAATGCTCTCGGAAGTTGGGTGAGGCCACGCAGCGTACGCACCGGTTCAGGTAGTAAATGTTCCATTCCAGCTTCCTTGAAGCGGCCCAAGACGATTTAGCGGGTGGAGCGCGACCCGATGAAAACCGAGGGATGAGATGAACTCCTCGCACCACCTTTGCTGGATCAAGAAATCCAAAAGCACTCGGACTGCGAAGTGGTTCGAACTGCAGCTCTTGCAGCCTCAATGCTTGTCTTGGAGATACAGGCCTATACCACCTCACCCATAGGAAGTCAATTCGGTGAGAATGGTAGTTGCGCGTGCCGTCTCGCAGCTCGCCAACGAACATGACGTCCGCGTAGTATATCCCGATGACCTGGCCATACAAATAGGGGTCTTCTGCTGATCCGCCATGCGCAGGAGTGTCTCTAAGAACCATGATGTTGGGCTTCGATTCGAGCCGGACAACATCCTCCTCCCGACGGACATCATAGGTCGTGTACTTCACCCTCATCGTCTGCTGCGTGTAAATTCGGTTGTTATATAGCTCGACGGATGCCCACATGTCGTCTCTGCCAAGGGCGTTGCTGAAGCACTGATCGTCCCGCTCGATCGCATAGAGATTGGGCGCCACTAAGGGCAGGAGGCGGGGCAGAAGATGCTGTTTCAACTTTGGGATAAAGTCCTGTGGGTGCGATGTCAGGGTGCATTCCAAACTCGAAAGACCCTAATGGGGGATGGTGAGCTTACGCAGAGTGCAGGGTCGTCTGCGCCGTGACCGCTAACAAATTTTTCATGCAAGATGTAGAAAGCACCACTGTTGCCGATGTGATACCTAGTTTGAAAGGGAACTGAGACTCCAGGTGATTCACCTGCCTCGTCGATGGGGCTGAGCTCTTGGTGATCTTCCCGTAGCATTTCTCTCAGACGACGCAGTCGCGTTCGACGGCGCTCGACTGCAGCAATTTGTGCAGAGTAACCGCGGCGATTGGTTCGTTTATACCACGTCTTGACAGCAGGGTGATTCGTCTCTCCCTGTCCATATGTGCATCAGGGAAAACCCAAAGGGTTATTTCAAAATAATCATACTCCATTAGGGACCATTACCCAAACTTACCCCCGATTATTACCATTACACCGCTTACCCCAATTACCCAATACTAAACCGGTTCCTGGGTAATTTGGGGTAATCAGGAGTAATCTCGAGGTAATTTGTGGGTAATTCACAGTAATTACAGCAATTCTCAGGTTATTGGAGGTCATAACCATTCATAATTTGACCATTATCACAAAGTTTCATCTTCAAACTTCACAAGGTAAGGCAAAAAGCAAATGTATTGGCTACAGGACATGTTTACAAGTAGTAGTGTACATCTGTTAGGTGTCTAAGGGAATAGCCGGGGGTATAATAGATACATGCATCCAGGGACAAATGAAGGAACAAGGGTGTTAGAGGTGATGGTGTGCAGAGGGGTGCCTAGGTCATACAGTGCTGGAATGAGGGGATACTGATGCAGCCTATAGCTGGAGGGAGGTGAAGTAGTGAATGGTAGAGGATGGCTGAGAAGAAGCAATGAATTTTGTTAGCCAGTGAACAAAATGGAGCCAGCACCGACGCACCTAACAACCCAGAAGCATTACTCCTAATACATGATCCTCCTATCCAGCAATAAATGTCGGTTAAGGGTTGCTGTTGAAGGAAGAGAATTGACGAAAGAGGGAGGGAGGAGAGGGGAAGGAGGGGAGAAGGTTGGGGGATGGTGGAAGAGCGAGTTGAAGGGACAAATGATTTCGACGTGGCAGGACATTTGAACGACGCGTGATCGATTGATGCGCGGGCGGAGTTTAAATGGACTTGGAGATTCAAAACGTTCAGTGGATTTAGTCGAAGACAAAAATTAGGCCAACCAACCGCGCAAACTATAACATATTATATATCATTCGAATCGTCCGAATTCCCTAGTTTTGAATCCGAAATTCAATTGTAAAAAGACGCGTATTTGAGCCAGAGCGCCCATGAATAGTGAATAGACATGCAAGAATAATGTTCCTGCATCGTTGGTTGCCTTCCTGAGCGAATTACGAGGTGATTTTGATATCGTTCGAATCTGCTAATTTCCCCCTTTTGAACGAGCCTACATATACGGCTAACAGACATGATCTCGTTGAGATTGACAACTTTCGGTTTGATGATGTGGCGGCCCAGTAGTTTACAACAAGATATACTGACCTTATTTTTATTATGCTGATAATATCTAGGCCCTGTATAAACCTGGGTATGGGGGCCAACATTACTAGGAATTACTTTGCATTACCTTACTATTACCCTCTTTTACCCAACTTTGCACTGGGGCCTAAGTAATATGCGTAATCAGCCCAATTACCCAGAATTACCATTTTGGGTTTTTCCTGATGTGGTAAGTCGCCAGCACCGCAACAGAAGCTGGACCTTACAATCTCGCTCGTGAAGGAGTCGACAGTCCCAAAGCGGCGGATATTGTCCACGTAATGTCCAAGGGCATGGTATTTCGGGGTGCTAAGGCTGAACTTCTTGGGTCTTCTCGAAGACGAGGTCGCTGCAGCCTCACCCGACACCTCTGTATCAGGAGCACTCTTGGAAGAACCTTTCGCTAGGGCTCTTCTGGCGCGGCGGTCCGCTTCGGTTTGTAGCTCCACGGTCTTGACTTTGTCGCAGGTGTTTACCTGAAAGTTCCGGAACTGGGATCCCAAAAGAGTGGTGGTATCATCCAGTAGCTGCAATGTGAGATCGTGGTGGAGGCGAAGCTTTGCAAGCCCGTGCCACTGGCAAAGAAGGAATAGGAGATCCATAACAATTTCATTGTGAGGAGGCGGAAGCAGTGAATCGAACACGGGCAGGGAGCACTTCAGCTAGCTCAGCGATGCGAAAGAGAGGTAGTAGCCCAGACCCACTTACTTGCAAGAGATCTTCATAGTCGCGAGCGGCTTTGCGTGCCATTTCTGAAGCGTTTGTTGAGAACTTTCGGATCGTGTCCCGGCCGAATGAAGGAATATCCCTGTATCTAGTGTCTGTGGTAAGTAAAGTGATATGGTTATGCAATTAGGTACCTTTTGTCCAGTTCTGCGAGGAGATCGCGCTTCCCAAATGCATCGAGGAGGCGCAACAGATGCTCGTATAGACGTTTCCATACCCCAATCTCGACTTCATGGAGGAGGTCCACCACAAGAGCGTCGTAAATATTGAAACCAAACCGGTCAAGCTTCGCTAGGAAAGCATTCTGGAACCGTTCGGTCAGCAGAGACTCTCAGTACGAGGCTGGCGCTCACCTCAACGGGAAGAAGAGAGCGCTCGTTGAGATGCTTGTCAACTGCTTCTCCGACAACCGAGAGTCCCTTCCTAACCTCTTGAAGAGCCTTATTCACCATTTGTACATTCTTGCTATCGTTTCTCCGGCGATGTTCCTCTCTAAAGGTCATGTCATCAGCAGTTCCCATGTTCAGCACCTGGTCCTTTGCGACAAGGCATCTTGTGCAAGGGTATTTGCCATTTTGCTTGATTGCTGCGATCCGAGTCCTTCAGATGGGTTTCAGAAACTGAAGTAAAAACCAGGAGAAGCAATGCAAAGGATACCTACTTCTCTGGGTAGTCAGCAGAGTAGGTGAAAGGGACGGGGAAGAAGCGCCTTTCAACTCCGTCGTGGCAGATGATAACGATTCCCTTGTCCATCGCCTCAAGGAGCTCGTCGTCGAGCATTATCCGCCACTGCTCATGAAAGATCTCGCGACCGCAGTGCGTCAAAAAATCTTTTGCAGGGAGTTTTCCTTTGTTACGATCTCTGAGGTAGTCTTTAAAATCGTCCGAGAGCTGTAATGCGGTTAAGCATTAGTGATGAGTCTAGTCGCATAGATTTCAACTCACGGTCTCAAAGTAAGCGATGTGTTCACACAACCGCAGTGAGGTTTTCCCTCTCCTGTATTTGGATTCGTTGCCGAAGAACATGTAACACGGCCACAGCTTTGCTGATCCAAAGGAAGCTAGCTGTGTCTCGTCGGACCAAAACATCAGAGCAACGATAACGCGCTCGCGGCTGCAGCCTGGAATTGGGGGTTGATCTTGGAGACGCTGGTGTGCTTCCATGAACGCAGGCGAGTTATAGAGTTCTCCCTGCACCCGAACGGCCGTCGAATCGTGATCTTGATCCCAAAAGACTTCGTATGGCTGGTAATGGAAGAGGGAAGGATCTTTGGAATTACGAATCTTCTCCTCGATGACTGGCACGATCTTGCGATGCTGAAGGGTACCCACAAGGTGACTTTCTGTCCCTGGTTTCTTCATTGCTTTATGGAAGGGAATTTTTATGTTGATCGGGGTCGATATCCAGCCTGCATCGTCAAACCAGCCGTCGTCGTCGTCTTGATCGTTGAGGGTGCGCTCAAGCCCTCCCCAATCAGTGCTGAAAACATCCTCAAGAGAGAAGGAGGGGTCCTGTAGAACCCTCAACAACTTTGAGAATTCGTTCTTGGACTTTTCGTTCTCTGAATTCCACCAGAAGTCGGCGAGAAGGAGGGAGCTGACGTTATCGAATGGACCATATCGGCTTTTGATTCCAGTCTCTTGGGTGCCGGAAGTCGCTCTGGGAGGCAAAGAGTCATCGAGATCCTCAGGAGCTACACTTTGCTCAGGGTCCCGCGATGGGGGGGTGGTTGCATAATATCGTCGCCAGAGGGAAAACTTGTTCTTTTGCGAAAACCACCACCGCTTTCGCCGAGCTGTGGAGCTGGGGCCAGGGTCTCCTGCGTGAAGTGTATTTCAGTGTGCGGATAGGTCTCTGTCTTGATGCGACGCACCTGCCACTGGCTCTGTTGAATCATAATGGACATCCAGGCGATCCCCAACCTCGGGAGAATGAGCTTTGTACGCGATCGATGTCCTTGTGAGTTATAGTTGCTTAGGACAGTCGAAAGTAGATAGTACTATACCTTGCGAATCTGGTTCGCCCAGTGGGGCGAGAGGCTCAGGTAGATCATCTTCCTCCTCGTCCACTTCTCCGTAACAAGGTACTTTGGACTTATTTCGAATACCCTTCCTCAGAGCGATGGGAGTGTCCAAGTCGGCATTGACTGGAGGTTCGTTCACAAGAACGTGAGCCTGCTATGCCAAGTTAAGAGTTGGTGGATGAGTAAGAGAGAGTGTGTGTGGTACCTGGTGATTATTGGTGGTGGGTTCAGCAAGTGGTGCTGGTTCAGGTGAATGAGCTTCGCTATGGCATTCCCGGCGCCTTCCAGCCTGTTCGGATCCCGCTTGAGAGTTTGCTTGGCGCCGCTCGACCCGCCGGCGCTTGCGCGCCTCCCATGCATCCTTGGCTTGACCTAGGAGCTTGGACAAGCTGCGCTTGCTTCTTGCACAGTGCTCTCGTTCGTGAGCATCCAAATGCCTCGGATGGCTATAGCTAGCACCACAGTCGTTGCATACAAATGCTGCATGGGGCGGTTGCTGGGAGCTTCCAGGCTCTCCAGTCTCCATGCTGCAATGTGGGGAATCTGGAGGAATGGCTCTTAAGTACGATCGCTTGTGAGCACAAGGACAAGAGCACCCACAAGCGTCAAGTAGTAAACATGCACTGGCTGTTCAGCAAGACCGTCACGGTGGTGGAAAGCGGAGGTTGAGTTAGCCTTGAAGACTCAACTCAGGCCCGTCGGATACTCGAGAATCGATAGAGACCAAACCTTGGTAAAATCGAAGCTCCCTGTTTCTATCGACACGGTAGTACACCATTACTTGAAAGGCCACTACAGCAGTGGTGACTATGGTGCTCCATGGTGTTGCCAGATAAAGGGTGGTCGTCGCAAGCCGCTGGTGGGTTGCGCTGAAAATGAAATTCCAATCAGAACGTAGTCTCCCGTAGTCAGACTGACGATGTGTTCGAGGTCCGGTCACTGCGTTGTACCTCAGAACGAGCTGCTCACCAGGATACGGCTTTGTTACCTGTTTCCAGTCTGTCAACCTTTTCCACCGCAAAGCCTACTGTTCGGTCTGCCAACGACCTGGAGGTGGTAATGGTGGTCCAGGATACGCCTTGAGGTGCTTTCGACTAGGATTGGGCAGCAACCAACGCTCCTAGTGAGCAGTGACGATTACTGTACCACTCGTAACAATGCGATACACCTTCGAAAATGGTTAAAATGCGCCCTAGAATTGGAGACGGAAAGCAGCAACAGCGCACCATCCATTACTCAGACTACTCGCAATTGCCTTGAGCACAAAGTTCTATAACGCCACCTTGGTCTCCTTCCGTCATGCCAAAGGATAATACCACTGCAGTGGCAAGCCTGCCACGGAGTCCGCTTTCAACACCATACAGTGCTGGTGGAGGCCGAACCTTGCGTTCTTCGACCTCGTTCAGGTCGTCAGCTTCTCCCCAACTTCCTCAGCAGCGGGATCAGCCAACCGCAAAAATCGCATTCGCCGCAAGTGGTACGTGCCATCTTGTTGAAATGTGTTCTGATCTCATTGCAAGGCGCAAGCAGAGGGTTCGAGGAATGCGCCGGCTGATGGTACCGACACTCTAGAAGCGGAATCCGAAGGCATATCTCCAGCGATCGCAGCGACCACTGCGCTAACAGGGTCTGGCATGCAGGAGCCAGCCCCTGCTCGTGAAGAGCTTCAGGCGCTCACTGCTGCTCTTGCCCGCGCCAACCGCTGTGTTGGGGCAAAGAAGAGAACACTGAGCAAGGCTCGGAGCGAGCTTGCTGATTCGAAGGCACAGGTCAAGGAGCTAAACGCTGAGATTGACGAGTTGAAGGATCAATTGGAGAGAACAGAAAAGCAGATGAACCAATATCGCAACTGGTGGTTGAACGAAGTCCAGTTTACGAAATTGATCTTGAATAAGGTGCCAAACGCCAATCAGGATTGGGATCTCGTCCGCACGTCCCAGTCTCACTACTTAGGGCGCTTCTAGAGGCCGCGAAATACCATTAGCATGCTATATATCGACTACCAACCTACTTTGACATTCTGACGCGCCTGGAGTTGAATGGAATGATCCCGGAGAAGTCGGATTGGGTACGTCTCGAGGCTTTGTGATCTACGGTGTATTGAAATGGAGGATTTACGGTTTACCAAACAGAATGCAGTTCCTACACAAGACCAGAGCTGCAATACGCACCACGCCTGAGAATACCAGCAGGATGAAGAATATAAATATATGAATTAGAATAAAATAAGGGGCATGAGAAGAATAACGATATCGAATGCTGGGATACGGCATATACATTGAGATAATAGAGGAGGACTCAGGCCTTTGCCTTTGCTCGCTGTTGCACCTGAGCCACCCGGCTCACCAAAGACTGAGGCGTGATACCAAAGGTGGGCAGCAAGGCAAATTCGGCACCGTGACAAAAGTAACAGCCCAGACTACCGATGGCTACAGCGATGAGGAGTCAGATGCTGGATGACAAGGATAGGGGAAGTGGATAGGCTTACAGTGAAGGGCTCTGGACCTCGCACTCTTGTCGATTTTATAGAGCCATGCGTCGCCATCATCGGTATGCTCCTTGCCCCGCCTAGCATTGGTCAAAGCCTGGTTGTAAAGGAGCTCATGCACCTTGAGAACTCTGATGCGGTTTCGGAAGATCTTAATCGCCTTTTTAAGCTGGACAGAGGCGAGCCCTTTCAAAAGCTGGGCGTCGTGAAGCTGACCTGCTAGATAGTCAATCCCTTCCTCCATCTCCTTGACGGCATCAAGTGCATCAAGCGCGGCTGGAAGCTCTTGAAGGTTGGCTTCGATTTGGCCAGAGAAACTGGCGGATGATGACCCGCTGCTAGAACTTGAGGTTGAGGAGGCGTCAACCCGGTACACGAGTTCGTCCAAAACACTGTCCAGCATATCCTGCGGGCTGGTGATAACATCATCGCTATCATCATGGTTGGCAATCCATTCCTCAGTGAGGACGCCAAAGCCAGCAAGGTGAGTATGGCAGGTACAAGTGCAGTCGTTGGAGGCGTTGCTAGATGCGGCAATGGAAGCAGTGTCACTGATTTCAGGTTGTTCCTTGAACACCTGAGGTTTGTAAGCCACAGAATTTGAAAGAATGAAGGTCTATCAACCTCTAAGAGTAACATACCGTTTCGAACTTAGCGGGAGACTGGCTAGCGGGAATCTCCTGGGTCAGCGGCTGGTTACAGTGCATTAGGAACCCAGCGAACGGAAAAAGCGAAAGAAAGATGTACCATCTCTTTGTTGGCGCGCGAAGAGCCCAAAGGGTGTGCAGGATGCGACTGCAGGACAAACGGGATTAGACGTTGTAGGAGCGGGAAAGAGTGGGGAATCCTTTGCTTACGGTTGGGTGATGGCTTGAGAACCTGACTGTACTGGTGGCGACAGACATTCTTATAGTATGGAGGATGAGCGGACAGTGGTTAAGGGGAGCTGCTAGGCTGCGGGACAATTGAGGTTGGAATGAAAGGTCAAGTGTAGCTTACTTAGGTCGACGTAACCCTGGGTTGTTGCCCTTGTGTGGATAAGTTGACCCAAAGCAGCGTTGGCGGCATATTCCGAGCCCGTGTCGTGCTTCCTGAAGATTGGTCAACATTCTTGGCAACTTGAAACGTTCTGAAATGGTCCAGTTGAAACTCACCGGTGCGTGTGAGAGGGTTCCATTCTGCAAGGTGTAATTCAGTCTCGCTCCTTACTTGCTTCGTGGTCCACACGTTCACTGTGATTGCCCGCCGAGGCTCAAAGGCATCAGAGCAATCACTGGCTGTTCCGAATGCTATGGATAGCCTCCCAAAATCATTTATATTACAGACCAAATCGTTGGGTGCAATCTCAGCTTATGTTTATCCTCTGACTTTCGTCGAAATTCATTGGCCCAAAAATTGACTGCTGGACCCTCGTCCAAACATACCAAGATCAGCAGTGAGATAGGTAGGCAGTGAGAATAATCACCATCAAATTGTGGACGCGCCAGTTTAGTTCTTAACCTTCACCTTCGCAGACTCGGGCATCCCCTGAAACTCAGTCGCCAAGAAAAGTAGCTGTTTTGCTCTTTATCCAGACAAAGCAAGATCGTCGCCTCATCAATGAGCTCAGAGCAACCATAGTCGTCATCGAGAAGCACACACCGCGATAACCCAACTGGCATGAATTCTTCGAAGACTGCGGAGAGCTTAACCTGGGACCCTGCTGCAACATACCAAGGTACAGGTGCTTGCTATGTTGTTTCAGCCTTCCACACTTGGCTGCTACTGGCGTTCTTCATTGCAGGCTTCTCCCGTAATGACGTAGGCAAACCCTTTGCTGAGCCGCATTGTGAACACCCGACGCTCGAAGTTTTGACTTCAAGGAGACGCCTTAGAATCGGGTTGTCCGCAGACTTGGAGGGTGGTACCAGGAATATGGTCGCCTATCGCCATGCAGTATAGGGCTGGACCACACTTGTCATCCAGCATGCATTATCTGCGCTTAATATATCAGGACGAAGGTTTCCTCGAGAAGAGAGACAGACACCCTCCTTCAACACCACCACTGGTGCATCCCAATGTTTACGGGAACGAGTGAGTTACCCATCATCTTGTACTTTGGTTGGGCTGAGAGTCTGAGACGTATCGATAGGCACTTCAGACGGCAACTTGGGAGAGAACACTGGTACGCTGCTTTCTGTGCTCATTCTGGCTGCATCCCGACTTACTGTGCTTTTCTAGGTGGTCCATCGAGGGCTTGGGATCCTAGTACTCTCAGCCCGAATTTTGGAATACATGCTAATACTGGGTGGAGCTCCCTTCAGCCTCCTCGACCTCAGGGGCTTTCTCATAGCAGAAGCCATCCTAACCTCCCGCTGGCGACAACCTCTGCTCAGCTTGGTGACCCGCACTTTGGCCCTGACGTCCCAAGGTCCCCTAGTGTTTATGGGCATGATCCTCACGATGTACCCCGCGCAACTCTCGTTCCACCAGGATACTGGGCCCAGCAACAACGCCAAATTGCGACTGAACTAGGTTATCAGCGCGAAGAGGTCCAGAATGTGTGGAATCTCATGGCTCTCAAGGGTTTCGTTGCTCTCAGGCCCGAGTAGGTGCTACATTTTTCCAGCATTCTTCCAACTGCACCTCCACGCTGGAGGGCAGGCAGCTCAAGTAATGTTCTCTAGAGCACCACCCTCGGCTCTCACGCGTGCCAGACCCGAGGGTGGGTTTTACGACGATGTATACAGCCCCAGCAAATCGACCTTTGGCAGCGGGCCACGAAGCTACATGTCTGGTATCAGCACCAGCTCCTCATTTGCGTGTGGTGGCGAAAGCTCCCGAAGTGTGTCTTCCAGCAATCTTTGCGCTGTGGCCTGTGAAGCTAACGTTGCCACAGAGTCCACAAATGTCCCAGTGGAAACCGACTCCAATCGCTCCAGGAGTGATACTCAATCCATTATCGCTCCCTTTCAAACAAGCGAGACGCCCACGACGCCCATGGAACCCAACTTCCCCCATCTGGAGGGCACCGGTTCACAGGCGTACGTCCAGCTGGGCCACCACTTCCCATTTCCCACTGACCACTTCATTACAGGTCTTTCTCCTCGGAGAATGTTGCAGCCTTGGCCAGCCCTGCTGATACTAACTTGAACGCACCTCCTAGGATCAATCGCTGCGATTTGGGTCATATCCACCCGTACGTTTTTGCCCTTCCCATTTGCTGATAATTACTGATCGACTAACATTAACATCAACGACAGTGCGGGCACTTCAGTTCCTGCTGAAGCCTTGCTTTTGCGCCCCCCCGCCATGGGTGAGAATAGCACTGGACCGCCGACTGTGTCAGCGTCTGCCTCTTCTTCGACTCATTACCTTCCCTCTGAGTCAAAGAAGGGGAAGTATAGCTTCAAGAATGTGCGGGCACAGCTGTCTAGGACAGCCGATTCGTTAATAGGTTCTTGGACCTCCCCATCATCCTCCAGCACTCCGGCCCAGCATCAAAATCACCACCACCACCACCACCACCACCACCACCAACACCACCACCAACAAGCAGGCCCTTCTTCGGTGCAACTACGACCACGAGCACCTGCTTTAAACCCAAACCATTGTGAGCATAACCCCTTACAAGGGGGTGGCGCTCACGTGTCGAGTGGGCGACTCGTTGCACCTGAAACGTAAGTAACCGCCCAAGCTCAGGCTTGAAGCTCTGCATCGAAACTGCCCTTCTCACACCTTCTCTAGTCAGGTCTACTGCTATTTCTGTGACAATGCTTTTCCAGTCAACGCAGATCACGTTCACGACTTGAACGAAGCAGGCAGCGCTAGGCGTGCCTTTAAGCCAGAACCAAAATTTATTCATTAATGGTCATGCGGAACTAATACCGGTTCATCAGTGCCCGTTAGTACGTGTATATCACCAGCTCATAATCTCTATTGCGACAACCGCGAAACTTGTCCTATGCTCGAATGTTGCACTTCAAATTTGCATATTGTATTGGCCTTTCAACTATTGTATTGTCGTTAGTATTGTATTATCACTAGTATTTTATTGATTCCAATGCCACTGCCACTACGGTCAGGTTCGCAAACCTCGCAAACCCAAACCGGACCTTAACCGACCCCGGCAAGGTTCAAACGTTCAAGGTTCGAGGTCAGCACATACCTGAACCTTATTGACTTAAAAAGTGTTCAACGTTCAGCACTTGCCTGTTTCAAATGCGACGACAGCCAGATGATGATAAGTGAGAGTGTAGATAAGATAAAAGCTACGACCAACGAGAATCGAAGCGCGCCTAGTTAGGAGGCCGGCCTTTGCAAGTAGATATACTTCCGCCTTTTCAAACGACTTCTGCAAGCCTGCGTCGCCATCCACCACAACCACCATCCCCAAAAGATGGCTCCCCTAGACGAGCTAGATCTGTCGAACATTCATCACACGAAGTGAGCCTCGAAGCTTACCCAGCGCCTTCAAGAAAATAATGAGCTCCCTGCTGGATGTACCGGAAGCGGAACTCACAGTATGCACATTGTCCACTCAATGCGCTACATGGCAATCACGTTGGCCCTCCCGAGATCAAACGAAAGGCGGTTAACGGTGGTAACGGCGAGCGCAAGACCAGCGAGCGTCAAAAGGCCCGAAAAGGTAGCCCAGGAGCAGCAGCCAAACAACTCTTGAAGAAGGCGAAGGGAACATTGATGTCGGTCTTCGGTATGCGGCCCATGTAATCTTCTCTTCTCCAGATGATGATTTGATTCTTCAACGGGGCTTACACCCCAGCCAACAAAGGGTAAGCATTTCGTAGACAACCGAGCACAGGTCCACTCACTTTCATCATCAACAGAGTCCCCAACCATTGCAACACCCTGCGCTGAAATTAGCCACCAACCCAAGCTTGGACGTGCCAAGAACGGCGATGGGTTGTTGAAGGAAGCCCATGAGATTCGGAACTTCAACCCAGATGACCCAAACCCTCGTGGATGGGCGCCAGAGCTGAGCACGCCAACATTTATCTGGGTTAACAATATAGGACAAGTGTTGCTTCCTAGCAACCAGCAGTTTCGTTGAACTCTGGAGCGCCAATGGCAAGCAGCTTCATTGGCAGAGCCGAGATGAACGCCGACGGGGACGAGAACTGTCGTGCTCCCAGGATGGATGTCGGCGCTGAGCACTGAACCAGCGCATCAGGGTGGTGATGACACGGTGGCAGAAGAGAAAGGTGGCAACAACAAGGAGGTGGAGGGGTGGATGGCAGCGCTGAGGAGGACGGCGATGACGACGAACCTGTTGTGAGAGATGAAGGCACGAAGCATTACAACTTTGTTGGCCAGTCTGGGAAAGCCCGAGGTAAGAGCGCCGATTCAACAGCCACAGCCACAGCGCCTGCTGAACTTGAACCTTTCCGACAGCTTAGGTCAAAATCGGAGATGCAACCAAAGACCTCTCGCTCAGTGTCTTCAGCCTGGATGTTGTGAAAGGGAAAGGCAAGCGGGCACTGGGGAACTACTGCAACCTATGCAGGTGTGTTCTCATTTTCCAATTGCATCAGAACTTGGCTGACGACTCAACAAGGGAGGCAGGGCCCCCTGGCATTGGCGAGACACATTTCCTCACGGGGAGTGTGTCTAGTCGCTGGAATCACATAACCAGGTATGTACACTATTATTACTTTACACTCTTTGTGTCCTGACATCGCCTAGGAACCATTATAGGCAGTATTATGCCCTGTGCCTCAAGCACAAGGTCGCGCTGAAAGCAAACCCCCCTAAAAGGGTGGAAGGCGCCCTCAAAGTATGTTTTCTCTTGGTGCTTGACCGTCCAATGCTCTGTACTTAAACGTCCGTAGTTCTGGACAGTCGTCAATCTCGCAGTTCACCATCAAAGGCTACCGGAAGCGTAAGGTTATATGGAATGGGATCCTCGAGCATTCGCTCGAGCTCTGTCATCGACACAGACCTGGTGCGTGACCTGTTCACTACCCCTGTCACCTTCTCTAACCATAGCATAGTCCTTTCGCTTGGTCAACTGACCATCCTTTTGCCGCCTTCTCCTCCACGCAGGCCGAACCGTCAAAGATTCCGACATACCAAAACGAGACTTAGTCTCAAGCACAGTCACGAAGAAGGCGCATCGGTTGGATCAGCTCAATTTCGAGCGGATTTTGGTATGCCCTCTGTTATTCCTCAAGGCCATGTTGGTTGCTAATTGGCCTATCCCAGTCAATCGACTCGCGCATAACCATGATATCAGATGGATGGTCGTCGAAGAAGTGCACATCATATAACACAATCGCCATCTAGTATATGACTTGGATCCCACCAATGACATCATCTGGCGCATTCGGCGCAATATTCTCAGCTTCGAATCATCCCCAGGGCAAAGGATTGGCGAGGAGATGTTGACTGCTGTCAAGGAGTTCGTCATGATTTTTCCTGAATTGGTAGGTTCGATCAGTCTTGTATCAAAGGTTTCTCTAATCATATTTCGGTCTACCAAGCCTGGATGGAAACGCGGGTGATAACGTTGCTGCAAGAAGCTCAGCAAGCTCCAGTGTGGCCGATGTTTTGATGCAAACGAGATGTGTGGCAGGTGCGCCATTTCCAGACTCCTAGGCTTATTCGAGTGTCTCACTGCTTGTAGGTGCATAACCCACTCCTGCCACCTTGGCCATGCTACTTCGTGAAGGCGCTATCAGTTCCCATCGTCTCCGCCTCCCGACAACGGGTTTAGGCAGGTCCTGCTGCCCCTACTGGCCCTGAAGATGTGGCACCTGAAAACGACGACGGAGGAGACCTGGATATCGACACCAACTTCATGGCGGATGCCACGGAAGGAGATGGTATGCCTGCCGCTCGTACCCAAGCCAGATGATGTCATTGGAAAATTGTTGGAAAATCTTGCACGTCCCACAACCGTTTCTGACTTAAGAGTGCTGGCGCCAAGCCCCTGGAGCTAAAGCTATGGATGTGCACGAGGTGGGAAAGCCCTTATGGATGTTTCGACACTGCACTGTCATTATGAAAGGTTAGTCGTTGTCGTCACGCAGCTCAGCATCATGTCTAATGCTTTTTTTAGGCTCTCGATCGCTTTTGCATCCTCGCAGATGCAGAGCAAACCCTCCCTCGCCCCCCTCTCCGTGGCAGCAAGAAATGGTCATATTACCGACTCAACTCCCACTTATTACGCTTGCTTGTGACGTGTGAAAAGTGAGTCTCTATTACTTGCTTCCCTTACCCGTCTAACCTGTAACATAGGTTCCTTGACCAAGGACCCCCACCTGTCAAACATGCCATCGAGGATGGCCTTGCCAACCTGGTCAAGTGGTATAGGAAGACCGACGAAACATCGATATATTTCATTGCGCACGGTGCGCCCCGTCCTATTTTTCTTTGGTTCCTATTCACGTCACTCAACCAACTGACAGTGCTCGATCCCGTTTGCAAGGATCGATACATCGGCATTGCATAGGAAACGCAACACATTGACAATGCAAAGGACCGGATGAAAGAAATCGTACGTCACTTACATCTTAGACACGTCCTGCGCAACTCATTAGTTCTCCTATAGTTCTTAGGGTACTGTCCAGGTTCAAGGTGCAGAACCCATCCGAAAACTCTCGACCACCATCTCGGTCACCCATATCAGCACCTAGCAAGTCCTGTGCCGACAGCTGGATGGATCAGATGATAGCCGCATTGCAAGCAACTTCGGTGCAAGATCCCTTTGAGGAGTTCAACGGATATTTCAATACTTGAACACAGACATGAAGACGCGAGAAGAATGCGGCGATCGAGTGGCGTGGTGGGGGGTAAGTCTCTATTGCTTCGTCCTGTAGTCCAATGCTGACCAGGCTCAAACACCCAGCAGTTACCTAGTGCTGCTTTTCCAATTCCGCGATGGATGGCGAAAGACTTGGCCATTCCTGCCACCAGCTGTCTGGTGGAACGAGCCTTTTCTATATATATCAGCTCGAACAGGCGACCTAAGGCGGCCCACCATGAAAAGGGCAAAATTTGGTGCTCTCCAACGACTCCGTTAGAATTGTGGAACAACGTGTGCTGGTTCCGATTCATTTACAACGCAGCTACATACCAATATTAACGATGGCCAATTTCGTGTTCAATTGATGAGAGTTAATGAATCTGATTAAATTCATTACTTGGGCACATTCATTTGTATTGGTTTGTGACGTGCTGATGACTTTCAATTGCCAACTCTTTCACCATGACTGCCATCTCAAGATGTGGGCAATCCATAAAATGTAGTAGGTAACAATTTCAAATCCTCAATATATCCTTCTCGAAACCAACTTACCTCTATATAGACTCCTTCGCTCCTCAATACAACTTGGGTTCTGATGGATATGGCAACAGCTGGAATAGTTGCCGGACACCTCTCACGACCGTACTGTGAAGGTGGCAACTACAGTGACGACGGCTCCACTCGACCAGCAGTAAACCCACCACCGTGGCTAGGCTTTGGGCCTGGTCGATGATCTGAGCACTGCACAGCTGCCTGCTCCTTGCCGTAGCAGCGCTTTCTTGCTATCATCCTTGGGTTGTCATGATTGTGTACGCGTTGTCTCTGGTAAGGTTTTGGCAGTCAGCCTCACTGTTTGTGCTGATCCTCTAGCTCAGCGGTGGCTGCGAAGATGATGACAACAACGGGCATCCCGCTGCCCTTGCAACAACGACATTCGACCGGAAGATGCTTCATCCCTTTGCCTCACCCCTAGCATCATAACATCGTGGCAAGGTCGTCTGCTGGCACTCACCCTGCCTCAGCAGCACTTTCTTGCTCCTATCTTCACCTGCAACGTTGTCGCCACATCCAGTGCTGGCATACACATCCCGCCGCTTAGATATTTGGCCACATCGCCATCGTTCAACCGCGCCTCCTAGACGGCTTCAAGCTAAAGCTGGTCTAGCATCACCAACTCATCCTTCCGTCTCGCCATGCACCTCCTCTTTTGACACCTATCCGAACGCGTGCTCCTGCCGCTTCGGTAGACTCGCCTCAACAGTTCTTTTCCCCACTATCGTCGCCGAACTTCTCAGAATCACGTCGCTCAATCCCTTCCCGTTCGCACACCCCTTCAGTTGCTCTTCTTCTTCCGCCTCAAGGTCTCCCCCTTGACCTCCATCCCTCCAACTTGCCAGTACAACCTTACACTTGGCTTTTGCCTACGCCTCCTGAGCACACTGAGAGTTTACCATCATCAGCCACAGCCTCGCGTCCTCCATCGCCCTCCGCTCATCAACCCTCTGCCTGCCAGTCTCTCTGGTCACCGAGACTTTCCCCAGCATGGCCGAGAACATCACTCCTCGTGGCATGCCCAGATGGCGTGAAACTCGCGCTCCCCAGTACGACGGAATGCCTCGCAACGTCGGTCGGTTCTCCAACGACGTTCAGTCGCTCTGCATCGAGAATGGAATCAACGAAGAGCCGAGATGGATCGAATATGCGATCAGCTATACCAGACCCGAAGACTACGAGTTCTGGGACTCGTTCAAGAACGAAGCCACTTGGGACGACTTCCAGAAGAAGATCAAGGAGTTAACGAGAAAGACGAGCGAGCCTATACCAAGACCGACCTTTGACGCATCGCGGAAGACCAGCGTGCTATCCCTATCACCACCAAAGCTCATCTCGGCAAGTACCTCAAGAAGCTCTGGCCCGTCGCCACCTACCTTAAGTCGAAAACGCCGTCGGTAGCCGACAATTTCATCTCTGACACATTCATCTTCGGTCTCCCGTCCTCCTAAGCTGCCAAATTCGCTCTCGTTTAGTGATATTGAAGCCCAACCACAACGCCGACGACCCCTATGACGTCAACGATATCCACAACGCCGCCAACTACACCCTTTCACCAGGAACAGCGTACATGGAGACCGATGCGGCTATCACGGCTGCTCTGCCTGCGTCGACAGCAGCAGCAGCAACGGTGGACCCGTCGGTGCTCTTTTCTCTGCCCAACCTTCCTTCACCTCCCACTCATATTCCTCGCCCGACTTTCGATGCATCCATCTTCGGCGCCGACAAGCTCTCTCAGGCGCAGCAGCTCCTCCTTTCCATGGCGCAACTGATGGTTAGCCTAGCTGCTGCTTCGTATCTCTCTCCAGCCTCATTGCCTACCACCAACGCTACTTCGAACGCCGCCACTGCTGCTCAATCCTCCTCATTCATCCCTACTCCCAGAAGCAGTAGTGATTGCAACTTCTGCTCAGCCTCATCACACTACATGCGAGGATGTGGCATCTTCATTGAGTATCTCAACTGAGGTAATGTCGGCGAGATGCTATAAACTCGATCGCGCTCCCTAATGGCGAACGTGTTACCTCTTCGACCGCCCCCAGACGCGATATTCGAGAACGAATCGATAACTGGCAGCGCAATCAGCCTCACCAAGCCTCCCCCAGTATCGTTTCGACAAACTTACCCTTCCTTCCAACAGGAATCACATCCAGTCAAACCTCATCACCTCCGCCAACGTCGCTGTCAAAATCACCGAGGATTCTTTGACTAATGATTGCGCCAGCAGTCTGGGAAGCTGAAAAATGTAGCACAGTAGTCTTGACACTCCCGCGCCAGTATGAAAACTAGAGCACCGAATACATTTGGCTAAGGCCATATTTAGTAGTATGTTCCAACAAGTTGAAGGGGCTCGGTAAGTCCATCGCTTGTCGCGGTGGCAGGCTTTCCGACCCCAGAGATCAGGTCAGGGGAATCGAATCCGGAATGATTGGTCCTCCCATATTGCATACCCACTGCTATCCCCAGGACAAACACGAGGAAACCTGCCAACGCGCCTTCGATTTCGATTTTCAACGATCCCACCCTCCACCCCATCCATCCCTTCAACTTATGGCTCTCCTTTGGCTTATCCTCTTTGACTGCCACATTTCTGGGCTTAGGGCTTTTCACTCCGCTGTCCTTAGCCCTTCCGCGAGTGGAAATAGACTCTCCAACGGGTCTGTTTAGACCCTCTCGAGGCTGGTCTGCCGCTTCCGACCTATTGTCAGCGCCCGACTCGGACTCAGAATCCGTCCCATAGACAGGCTGGAATTCTGTCGCCCCCTCGACAGCCCCGGGGAAACCTTCGAAGCCCAGGAATCGATTCTCGTTGGGCCTGCGTAATCTAAGTGTAGGATGTTAGGACCTTGAATGCCTGACTCGGACGTGACCGATAAAGACGCTCACTCCAACAGAGGGCAGTTTACCGGATAATGCCCAGTCATCCCGCAAAGTGTGCACTTGTTTTTCAGCTTCTTCTTGACCTTTGCTAACTCTGCTTCTTTTCCCTGCCTCCTCAGCGTTATGTTGGCTGACATTGTTCTTTGAGTATTGGCTATAGCGTTGGAAAAGTAGGTGGCAAAGCAACGGGTCGTCCAAATAACTGTGACATTTGTGGGCTTTCAAGAGGCGCCTTTTGAAGGCTTTCGGAGTAATGAATCATCAAGTTCCCCCATATTTGGCACTACCAGTTACGATATCGTGCGGTATCTTCTTCTTCAGTTTCCGCCCTTTTCTGTCTTACACTAATGCCAGCTACAGTCGCCTTGTCAGACTTACGCCGTTCAGCGGTCACCATGCGACTTTGATGCAACTACTTCAGCATGTATGGATGAACTTTCGAGAAAACCGCTCATTGCCAGGATTATGCTACAGCAAATGTGTATCCTGGCAGCAGCGCTGGGGATGCAACTGGAAATAGTTGCATAGTGATTGGTGCTATGAAACTACTAATACAGCCAAGATTGCATGATTCTAATTCGCCATTATATCACACCCCCAGCCACATATCATCGCAAACACTTTGTTCCAAGACCGCCTCGAATGCCGCCCAACAGCCCGAACAACGAGAGCGACCGGCGGTTCAGCGCAGAGGGGTCGTCTCTGGGGAGCGAAAACCAAGCAAGCGCATTAGGCAGGAGGAAGAGGGCAAGTGATGACACGGATGGTGATCATATCTGGGCGTTAGGCCGAAAGAAGAGACCGTGAGTTGCTGTCTTCATTTGCTTGACTTACTATTACTAAAACTTCTTCTGATCATAGGACCCGTACTGACCCCCTTGTTCATCATGGTCGCCATTTCGGTCGCACCATACGTGCCTTCTGCCGAGTGCAAGCACTCATCAAGGATGGATTATCTCTTGATGTCCAGATTGAACTTGGGGATGTCACCGTTGAGGACCTTTCGGAAGAGTAGGCTCTCTGCATGCCACATCCTTGAAACATACAAATGACGGATCATTAAGCGTTTTGAAGGAATACAGAATCTATCAGCAGCTGCTTTCTCTCTCTCCAAAACTCGAGGAGCGCTTGTGTACTGGATCCGAGCAAGAAATATTTCATGTGGCAGACATGGTATTTATCTGTCCATGTTACAGAATGAACCAAGCTAACGACTGTGCTTATCAAGATTACCCGTGGAGCAAGCAATGCTCGTTCTGACGACACCCGAACTCTGAAGTCGGCGGTGATTGACTGGATTACACCCCCGGATACAGTTTTGAGGCCTCCCCTGCAGCGTAATGTGAAGACCGACCGTGGCTTTCATCATAGCAGGACCGGAGAGCTCCTATGTCCCGCAACTATGAATTGGAAATCACCAGAGTATGTCCTTTCGCCCCATTCCACCATACAGCACCGTGCTAAGTCATAATTATCACAGGGTTCGAGAGCGCCTGCGATCAGCCCAGTTGGTACCTTCTGGTGAACAGTGGCCGCTTTTCTTATATCACAACTACGAATACAATCCTGATGATCCATGGAATGGCTTACTGCGTAGCGAACTTCTGGTGAAGGTGAGGGTTGGCAAGTAGAAGCCTTGGCAGTACTAATACCAACCTCCTTCTGAGTTAGGCATACAAACATATCTTTACCTCGCCTAGCTCGGTGGAAAAATCAGCGGAACGCCCAAGCACTCGGTCAAGCAATTCCAGTCTTCATGGTATGACATCTGTGACCAAGGCATCATTGTGCTACATCGCAACTCAGGTATGATTCCCCTCTACCAGAAGCAGGCCGCCCCTTCTCAACTTTGGTCGTGGAAGGTTCGCTTTGCTATTTCCTCAACGGCTGTGTTCTCGCGCAGCGATACTACCACAGATTCAGAGAGATTTTACAACTCCCTCATGACCCTACTGGAAGATGCGGAAGAGCGCGACGAAGTGAAAAGGCTCATGGCCTGGTGGGATCGGTAAGTCGTGTTAGGAGTTAGATGCTGTTTGGCAACGATGGTAAAGAGCTAAACCGCTTTCTAGCCAGATCTTCCTGGGAACCAGGACACCATTACAGCCGTCAGAGTCGCAAGACTCAATATATTACAGGATCAAGGAAAAGCGGCGCAGGGAGCGTGAGGCTAGGAACATTGGCGACGGGCCAGAGCCCAATCATGACACTGGTTCTCAAAACCAATCACGATCGTTTACTAATTGCGTCCAGTGAATATATCCGGTAGTCCGGCCATGGGTACCTAGTTTCACCCTTTCCCAAGCAAATTTGGCATGTTGCGCTGTTGATCTCTAGAAATAATGATATTACTTCGAACATTAGTAACAGTTGCAACTGTGGCGCAAATAAAGATACGATGATCCCCTGGCCATACATGGCAACCCAGGAGCACCACTGCTGTAAAGCATTGCGATATCCGTAACGCTGATGCGTAAATCAGCTCTAGTTGACTGAAAAGACGATTAGACCAGCCGCCGTTGCACGAGGCGATGCAGGGTGATCACCACAGTAGCCTTTCGGCCAGTAAGAGAACTGGTTACTGAAAGGCGCGAACAAGAATTCAAAGATTCAGCTCGGGCAGGCAACCTTGGTAACTGCTGCTTCGACGCTAAGCAGGTAGGTAATAACGTTTGGATTAGGAGCTTGAGACGATGGTCGTTAGTGACGCACCGTGGCTGATACTACCAGTGAGGCGTTGGAAGGACCTCAAGTTGACAAGGACGAGTCAGGACACAATAGCACCATGGTTTCGCTGCTGCTACCTCAACGGTGTCTTGGAGATGTTAAGCTCACTCCTAGAGATAAAGGGTACTAATCTATGGAATTCTGATAGAAGTTGCTACCATGTAGGGTATAATAACATCTGACTGCTACGGGGCAGACTCAGCTCTGACCCCAATGTTCCACCAAGTGCCTTATATCCGACCTCGTGCATGCCTTGCCTGCGCTCCACTAAGCGTCCTCTAGCAGGATTGCGCATTATATCTGCCCAAACAACGGAGGCAGGGACTTCTACAACTGCAAGAATGCCCCCACTCGCCCACTTCCTTCGACGAGTGCAAGGAGCTCAGATGAAGACAACATTCTCCTCTCCAATAATTCTACATTGGGTTTCGGATTGCAAGGACCTGCAACCTTGGGGTTGGTACGTAGGTCTTTCGAATTCCATCTTTTCACGAAGCTAAATCTCGAAACCCCAAACAAGGCCTGTGGATCCGGAGACAGGCGCAAGGATTGCGCCTAGTGAGCTCGAGAGTTATCGAAGGACGCACTACTTTGTGGCACCTTGTTGTCTTTGTGCACCTCAGCTCGGTGAAATGTATACGGAATGTCGCGTCGCAATTGTCCATGTCCCTTCGGGAAGGCCTGGTGCCCTCTTGAACGGTGAATATGTCGCTGAGTGTGCTCTTCGGCGATGCGGATACTTTGGTGAGCGATGCTGCCTAATCTAACCATGATGAAGTTCTCATCTTCTTCCCTGGTACAGTTCCCCTCGAGAAGTTTTACTCGCTCAAACTCTTGCATGTCAAGCGGTATGAGAAGCGCCGTGAGTCGCATCCACTCCCTGATACGCCTGGCGGTATATTTATAGCACCGTATCTACTACAGGCACCCTTCTCCCGGTAGAGCAAACTGCCTACATCACTGACTTTGACCCTCGTTCGCAAGGATTGCTGGGTTTATATCAAGCACTTCCAGCCGAAAGTGTCCTTTCTAGGGGTCCCAGAGACGGTTTGTCGATAGGCATACCGACCACCACTGGCGAAGGATCGCGTGTGGAATTGCCTTCAGAGACTACGTGCTTGAGGTTTGCAGCTTTATGGTCCAGGGGCCTTGCTGAGAGAGAATTCTGGCAGCTATTTTTGCAGTGCGCTATATGCAAAGTCGTCATGCCGCGGGACATGTTTTCAGCGTTCCACCATGCCCCCTGCAAAGCAGGGGATGCAGATTGTAACGAGCATGGCTCGGATAGCGATGAGAACTCTTCGGATACAGATGTTGAATCCACCTCAGGGGATACCGAACTCATCCAGTGGAGCGATGAATAATCTTAACTACTTCTTCTTATTTTGTTAATCAAGTAGATGCTATAAATCTTATTACGACCAACTCATAAAGAACTCGGGGTAGCATTCCTTAATGCAATCTATGCATCCGCCAGGCATGCCCCCTGATATATGATAAAGCGGCTGTCATGATGAACTGCGTTACTATAAGGGAGAGACCTCCCGAGCTCACAGGGATTACATCATACGGACGTCCTAAATCCCGCTTATTTTTCCTCAACGCTGCTGGGTCCGAGTTATCCTTCTCTTATCGCAGCGTCTCTTGCGCGGTTCCAATAGAAACCAGGTCCCGCGTATTGTGCGCATCGTGAACCATGGGCCTGCAAGCAGGTCACAGAGCTCTTCGGATGAACTCCAACTTTGCGAGGGGGCCAATGCACATTCAAATTGTTGTAGAACGTATTGGAAGCAGCTCGGCTGATCGCTAGTAAGCCCTTCATATTAGACACTTGGTTTCTTGACCATTTTTAGTCGCAGTCGCGCCAGGGGTGATAGCGAACTCTGGCAAAGATCCTGAGTTTATAGTGGGTATCCAACATGTGCTTGACCATAAGCGACGTAAGATGTAAAGGGAGTGTAGTTGGGAATCTAAGACATTGTCCTTCTCTGTAAAGGTACCCCGCATTCGCAGAACGATGGTATTTGTGGGCCCATTGACCCCCGATGCTGAGCTTATACGACCGGACCCCTGCATTTATGAAACGAGTGCTAGGTAGTGAAAACAGCCAAACCTGGGACTCTTCTCTGATTGATAGCCATTGTAAGAGTGAATTGTCCTGCTTGGATAGGGAGAGACCCGCCATAACCTCAATCAAAAGAGGAGTCAGTATTGAATTGGGAGCTCGATTTCAGTTGATAGTTCGTGAAACAAGCATTCAAGGGCTGGCTTGGTAGATAGTGCGCTACATTATATACATATATACTGTATTTGCTATACAAGATGATTTAAGCCTCTAAAGCGAGAGAGAAAGAGACGCCCATGAGTTACGACGCAGGTCGCAGCGTTGCAAGTTGCCGAGATTCCAATGGTGTTAGTCTCCGCAAGTCTTGCAGCACATTATAAGCAATTATGATGGCCCGCAGGTTGGTATGCTGCCAAACTTCGGAGCGCCCTGAGTTATCCACCCATAGGTTTCGATGAGATGAGACAACCTGGCCACTAAGGGGGCAAACGGCAGATAATTCACCGGTAACAAATGGGATAATTGACCGGCTAGCGCGACCCTTTCGCTTCATCGGGCTTTACTGGTGTCAAGTCTAAGGGCCTCGAGCCCTTTATGTCAGTCTGACTACGGAAGATTGGCTGTAATCCTAAATAGTCTTTGCTAGCGCTTATGGTGACGCAAAACTGTCACTTCGGATGCCATGTGCAACGCTTGAGTCGAGTTAGCTCGGTGCACTAGTACCGAAGGTCATTCCGCTGCGATACCAATGCAACGATTCCATGTGGAGAGTCGGCTGCCATGGTGTACGGCCGTCACGTAGTCAGTAGTGTAGGAAGCGCTGTGGCACGCCGATTCAGCGCGGCGTCCCCCATCAAAAGTTGTCGCTGCTCGTGCCTTAGACACCACCCACTGATTATTAAAAACAAGACAGTTGATAGCACAAATGGAGCCTGTGGGAGCAGGGACGGTTTCTAGCCATTGAGTAACAGGCATACCTGAGTATAGAGTCCGATCGCGCCCCATGGTGCAGCTAATTACGTCCCTCATAAAGAACCGCGGCTGGATGGAAAATCAAATGAGAAACAGTTCGGGGTCGGGAAGAGCTGGCACTATTTCGGGCTCAGGACGTTGCACAGGTAACGTTTGTTCGAGCTCACCGGATTTGGGGAAGCTAGCCTCCATGACAGGTTTTCTGACACAACAGGTCTGAGGCAGAGACCAATTGATCGATGCCAAGGGTAATTTCTGATCTCCAGTAGCCATCCGCACGAGAAACCAAATCTGGGAAATTCTTCTAAACGGTTCCACCCTTATAAGGCCTTATAATATCCGTCACAAGACTTGTATAACTTGCATATATTGTAGTTCTTATAAATACTTATAAGACCTTATCCGTAAAACATAGCGACCATGATGGTAGCATTCGAGCTGAGTTTACAATTTGGAAGGGCCCAGAATGGACACGGTAGAAAGGGCAGTGAAGAACAAATGTATTCGCTACGACGTATCTATTTGACTATCCCTTGACCAACGAGTAGGCCACGCGGACGGATATCTACACATCTAGAAAGCACCTGGCTGGATGGGGAATGGCCGAGATGAAGTTGAAGGCCGCCATTGCTGGGAAGGCATCGTCGTCTTGGACGCCCTCTCAGTTCGCGTGGATACGCTTAGAGTCAAGGACGGCTTGCACGAGATGAGACATCGTGGCCCGCTGGTACAATCCCGCATGAGGTGTGCCGTCTCCGGAAGTCAGGCCTTTCCGAACCTGATCTTGGGCGCTGTTCGAGATCAACGCTAGAGCCCTCTATGTTGGCGGTTGCGACGGAGGTGTCCTGGGACGTGGCCTGTTAATGCTACTCGATTGGCAAAGAGGGGGATTGGGAATGGTCTGCTTGCCCGCTACAGGGATGTCGCAGGAAAGGAGGAGCGAGCAGGGGTTGTAGAGGTATGGGGGCGAACATTAGGAGACGGCCACAGCTGGGGGTGGTATCAACCCCGCCCAAGCCACGAAACACCCTGCTGGCATGCATCAGTACCTCCCCACCAGTCGAAAATGAGAGCTATACATACTGCTGATTAACTCTACAACTCGCATCGACTCCTCTGATGTTGGCATACGGCCCACCAACCCAACCTCAAAAGCTTGCTAATGTCTGCAAGCACCACCTTGGATTGGGCGACGACGAGATTGCAAAGGTGTTCAAGGGCAATGTATTGGAGCGTTCAGTCCTGAGAATTGATATTTCCAGTACATGGTGACCGATAGAGACTAGAAAGAACCGGCACTTGCGGCGTGGCACGCAGTAATCCTGTAAATGGGCGATGGTGGCGACGCTGTACTGGATACGCACGCAACTTGGATCGAGGCCAAGTCGTGTCGGCCAAAGGAGCATCGTGGAAAGGCCAGTGTTGTCGTATTGTGGGGCCAGCTGGTATGACCAAGGAGGCCATATTCACGAATGTGGTGGGCCGGGGAGGAGGGGAGGTGCTGCATTGGAATCGGGCACTTGGATTCCTCCGGTCCTCGTTCCGATATGGGTTGACACGAACTGGGCAGGAGAAACGTGGCTCGAAGGGTGGTACAACGTCCAAAGCAAGAGCGCGTCCTGAGTGAGCATGGCGGGCAAGCTAAACAAGCGAGGGTGGCAAGGGATCAGGAGAGGTACACGCCGAACGATGCCATTGACCCGACGGGCGACGCAGCCAGGTTGTTGTCCGCGATGGCAGTCACCATTGCCAACTGAGGCTATTGACCCAACCAAAAGGTCCTGCCGAGTCGTCGTTGGCGGCACATGCACGGGTTCAGCAATCGACATCGACATCGAAGGTCATTGACCTCGCAGAAGACGCTCATGAGTCCTCGTCGATGGCTTAGAGGGGACAACGATTGCCGCGTGCTCTGGCGGCCATTGACCTCACCTAGGAGGGGCGTTGAGCAAGCGCGGCGATGGGGAAGTGTCGATGCAGATGGGATGGGGAGGGCAACGATACAATGAGCTGGTGCCACCATGTTAACAAATGATATTTGAAAGATTGCTCTATTACTCACCAAATGCCTCATAATCAATGTTGCGCATGCCTGAACATCGTTCGACCTCACGAGCGGAATGTTCATGGTCGTTCGCTGCTACGAAGCAATCGTGGCTTGTCAATGGCACACGAGTTGCGGCGAATGGCAGCTGCACTAGTGGGGGCGTCAGCAGACCGAATGTAAAAGCTTGGTAAATTACTCACCACCATCGACCGTATTGTACTGCACCTGGTGCTGCCCGCGCAGTGCAAACAGGATCGCGGTCAAGGACGCAAAGAGTCAGAGCAGGGAACCGATCTCTTCCTGTGAGCATCGCCTTAGAGAGGACATTTCTGTGAGTACCTACGGAAGTGAGAGTATGGAATCCACAGCACATACCTTGATCGTACTTTCAGAAATGTGGAGGGGTTAGAATGAGCCTGGGCTATCGAACTCAACGCCAGCTCTCCGGCTGTTCCTTCCCCAGATGAAGACCATCCTCGATGTATTGCTTCGTTTGTGTGGCATCGGGTCAAAAGCTAGGTTGCTTGGTAGAGGGGGGTACTACTTCACCCAGCGAGACGCGAAGCCTCTAGACGGCATCGCCTACAAGAAGCGGTTCCTGAATAGTAGCTGCAGCGTGATGCTGAGAAAGGTGGTCAGAAGGGGAGCAGGACGGAGTGGGTGGTCAAGCCGAAAGTTGAGGCTGAATGTTGGTACTGGTTCGAGTGAGAGGCAAGCGGGACAATTTGTGGTGGTCGACGTAGGAGTGCGTGAGATCCGTTTTGATCTTATCTTATCTTTCAAGCCGGATCTCTGCTCGTCTTCGTCACGCCGTACAGGGTTGACCAGGTTCCTCTTCTGTCTATTACCTATCTCACTATGTCTCTCTTGCCCAACCACGCATGCTTCGTCGACCGGCTCAGCAACACTACAACGCCATGCGCATTGGAAGCTAGTCTGGTATCGGTCACGTCCTAAAGCTTTCTAGGATTCGACAACGACCAATTCAGCACTCACAAAACTATCGGAGTTTGTTTCTCCTGTTAGCTTGTTGCGCCATTGCACTCAGGGCCCATGTCTCCTTGGGGCCTTGTCCCGTCTCTTTTATCACAAATGCACGAGTATGTACAGCCGCGGATGATTCATGAAAGCAACAGATGGGCGGTTACTTGACCATTCATTTGCTCTTGCCGCAACGCACTGGTACCGTCTACAATCCACCGGTATGTGCTCCTCCCCTTCGGCCACCTATCTGCCTGGCGCTAACTTGAAGAACCCAGAGATCATCTTCGGTGGTGCATCGTTAGTGCCTGAAGGTTGGACTCGGACAATGCAACTCCTTCCCTGACTCAACTTTCACCTCCGCTGGAATGCACGTTGGACCAAAATCACACTCGATTCTCACCAATCCCAGACGTGGAAGCCATACGCCAATGTCTTCTTCCAAACGATGCATCGACGCATCGCCGTTATGTCCCCTGTCGTTCTCGGCTTCATAGTGTGTATGTTATCCCAAGACGAAGTTGTGGTAAATGAACAACCTCCACCTGCAGGACTCCCTTTCGGCATACTCATATTAGAAAAAACGCTTTCCCAACCTCCTACATCACATCTAGCTTTGTCGCCCGTTTCTCTATGCCAAATATTGACCTATTTCTCTTCTCTTCTCAAATCCATCTGTGCAACCAAGAGCTGGAATGCTTTCTCGTTGTTAAGGTGCAGGTTGCAGGTGAAGTACGATACACGACCACACTCAAGGAAAGCGCTCATTCACGGCCATCATCTGCTGCAACGCTTGTTATGGAAGGTCCTCAGGTGATGCAGCCGCAACGAGGCTTCAGCGATCCATATCAAAAGCCAATCTCTTCCTCTTCCCCTTGCCACGGTGCTCAGCAGTCCCTTCAAAACCAACTACCTCAAAGCGCTCAGAGAGACCCGAGGGATCTAGTCATGCGGGGACCGTTGTGGCTCAATCGGATGCTTTGGGATGGCCTCCAGGAATTATTCCCGAGTCGCCCGCCGTCTCGTCAAGAGGTCACTCGGAACGGTATGTTCACTCCATTGATTGCTCCGATTGAGGGCTGAGGAACGCAGATACATCCGACGAGGAGCTGGGCCCACTGGACTCGACCAGTTCGACCGCACATATACCATCGGGTTCCACTGCCAGTCGACTCGAAACAGCACAGGCACCTGTTCAGGCTCCGTCTTGTGCGAGTACGTGTGAGTAGTCTCCCTCTCTTGCTATCCCATCAAAGGCTGATCATTGCTCGCATTGATTGATTTTGACCGGGAAGACCAGGAGGTCGTGGATAACAGCATCGTCGCCAATTGTATTCAAGGAAATGTGGTCACTGGCCCCGTCCATGGTTAGTAGGAGACCGGGGCTCTACATCACGGTATCGCGCCACTAACGGTGTATCCAGGAACGGTTAACATGAACATAAACTTCAACGAGTCCAGCGTATGTCCTTTAGCTTATGGTATTGGCTACTGCTCAACCAACCGATAGAAGAAGCTCATTAAAAGGCTGAAAGTCTCTCTCAAAGCCGACTACCGGTACTATCCAGTGGGCGATGAGAACGCTTTGCGCCGCAGTTGCTGTACGCCGGGCACTCGCGAGTCAATCCTTCGAGGGATCATTGAATGGCTGATCAGCCATTCCTCCGATAGCGCCATCGTCTACTGGCTTGCAGGTCATGCAGGGACGGGCAAGAGCACGATTGCCAACACGATTTGCCACATGCTCGATTCTGCGGCTGTTATCGGTGACAATGGTGTCAGAACCGTGGTCGGTGCCAGCTTCTTTTGCTCGCGACAGTTCCTGGAGACGAGGGATCCGGTTTGGATCGTCCGGACAATCGTCTACCAGCTCGCACTCAAGTCCAAAGCATTCAAAGATGCCCTGATGGAGTGCGAGGGTTTCGAGGTGGTTGACCACAGCCCCAAACTCCAGCTCCAAGCCCTTCTTGTTGAACCTTGGGAGAAATCCACCCCAGAACGTCTGGCGAGCAACGAGCCAGTATACGTCGTTCCCATCGACGCTCTGGACGAGCTGGATAAGGAAAGGGGATCGCATTTCTTGAGCACGCTATTCGACATCGTCAAAGAACACAAACTACCGGGCCTCAAGTTCCTCGTCACAAGCAGGTTGGATCCTGAGTTGGTTCAGCAGGTCGAATCGTTCGACAACAAGCAGGTCTGCCGGCTCGAGGAGGTTCCCCTTGAGGAGGCTAGCGCCGATATCAAACTATTCCTTGAGGAGAAATTGGGCATGGGTGCCACCGAAAACCAGATCCAACATCTGGTCTCAGAAGCTGCAGGGCTATTCATTTACGCAGCTACGGTGGTGGAATACGTCAAGGGGCGGGATCACGAAAAGCAAAGGAGCCTTTTGGGACGGCTCATCGCTGCCTCTCCTTCTCCGGCTCATCCGAGTCAACCCCCTCGCGGTGCAACCACAATGCTGGACAATCTCTACTCTCAAATTCTCAAGAACTCACTCGTGGATGCACGAGACCAAGATGATCCTGACGTGTTCAAGGACTGTCTTGCCATTCTCCATACCTTCCTTTGCACCATCGAGCGAACATCGACGTCTGTCGCTGTTGGTATCCTCAACGGGACACGGGACGAAAGCAAAGTGCAGCTGGACGCTGGTGATGCAAACGAGATCCTTCACCGACTCCACGCTGTGTTATACGTCAAAGGCGGCCAAGTGATGTGGTTCCACCAGTCGTTCCCCGACTTCATGTTCAACAAAGCCCGGTCGCAGAAGTTCTTCTGCGACCAAAATCAGCACCACCGCCATCTCGTAAACGGATGCTTCGCGGTCATGAACAAGCAGCTGCGCTTCAACATTGCCAACATCCCGAGCTCTTATCAACTGGACCGGAACGACTCGACACTTGCGAGCTCCATCGAAAGCAATATCTCAAACGTCCTGCAATATACCTGCAGAAGCTGGGCAGCCCACCTGACTATGACACCTTTGGAGGAAGCCGATCATCTCCTTACCATTCTGCACGACTTCCTGCAACTACAGATACTGTTTTGGGTCGAGGTCATGAACCTTTTGGGGTACCGTGGGCGCTGCCAGGGCATGCTGCGTGATGCTCAGGCGTGGATTGCAACAGCCAAGGTCCGAGGACTCTACTCGATTGGTAATCCATGCCAATGCTAACATCAACTTAAGGAACCTGTGGGGTGGGCCAAGGAGTTGGCTGACGCAGCAGCATTCACCATGTATCACAATAGCAGCGGGGCTGCAGCATCAACCCCTCACCTTTATATCTCATCCCTCGCAATGTTCCCCCGAAATTCAGCACTCTTGCAACAATGGAGGCAGAATTTTAAGGGCATCCCTGGCTTTGTGAATGCCACAGGAGTTCAGGCGATACTATCATCGTTTGTCGCTGATAGTGTGGTGAATGCCGTTGCAGTTGCTCCTGACGGTGTTAACGTCGCAATTGGAATATGGTCTGTGGTTCAGACATGGGATTTGACTACGGGACAGATAGTGAAGACCTTTGAAGGCCACACCATGACTGTCACCTCAGTGGCCTTCTCTCCCGATGGCACCCAGGTTGTTTCTGGCTCGGATGATCAGTCTGTTCGGGTGTGGGACGTGTCAAGTGGGGAGGAGGTGAAGATGTTTGAAGGCCACACCAACGCGGTCCGCTCGGTGGCCTTCTCTCCTAGCAGTACCCAAGTTGCTTCCGGCTCAGTGGATGCATCTGTCCGGGTTTGGGACACATCAAGTTTGGAGGAGGTGAAGACCTTCAAAGGCCATACTGACTGGGTCTGCTCAGTCACCTTCTCTCCCGATGGGACCCTGGTTGCTTCTGTCTCAGATGATCGATCTGTTCGGGTTTGGGATGTGTTGAGTGGGGAGGAGGTGAAAATCTTCAAAGGCCACACAGACTTTGTGCTCTCAGTGGCCTTCTCTCCTGACTGCACCCAGATTGTCTCTGGCTCAGCCGATCATTCTGGCCGGGTTTGGGACACATCAAGTCTGGAGGAGGTAATGACCTTCAACAGCCATACCGGCTGGGTCCGCTCAGTGGCCTTCTCTCCAGATGGCACCCTGGTTGCCTCTGGCTCAAGCGATAAATCTGTCCGGGTTTGGGATGTGTCAAGTGGGGAGGAGGTGAAGATGTTTGAAGGCCACACCAATGTAGTCAACTCAGTGGCCTTCTCCCCCGATGGCGCCCAGGTCATCTCTAGCTCAGACGATCGATCTGTCCGGGTTTGGGAAGTGTCAGTTGGGGAGGAGGTGAAGACCGTCCTAGGTCATACAGGCACTATCTGGTCAGTGGCCTTCTCTCCCAACGGCACCCAGGTAGCCTCTGGCTCAGCTGATAACTCTGTCCGGGTTTGGGATGCATCAAGTGGGGAGGAGATGTGGGCCTTTGAAGGACACACTGGTGAAGTCAACTCAGTGGCCTTCTCTCCTGATAGCACCATGGTTGTCTCTGGTGCTGACGATCAATCTATCCGGGTTTGGGATTTGTCAAGTGGGGAGGAGTTGAAGACCTTGAAAGGTCACACCCACAGGGTCAACTCAGTGGCCTTTTCTCCCAATGGCACCCAGGTTGTCTCCGGCTCAGTAGACAAATCTATCCGGGTTTGGGATGTGTCAAGTGGGGAGGAGGTAAAGACCTTCAGCGGCCACACCGCCTTGGTCCGCTCAGTGGCCTTCTCTCCAGATGGCACCCTGGTTGTCTCTGGTGCCAACGACACGTCTATCCGGGTTTGGGGTGTGTCGAGTGGGGAGGAGGTAAAGACCTTCATAGGCCACACCAGTTGGGTCCGCTCCGTGGCCTTCTCTCCTGACAGCACCCTGGTTGTGTCTGGCGCTGACGACCAATCTATCCAGGTTTGGGATGTGTCGAGTGGGGAACAGGTGAAGACCTTTGAAGGCCACTACAATGAAGTCAAATCAGTGGCCTTCTCCCCCAATGGCACCCAGGTTGTGTCTGGCTCCAACGACGGATCTGTCCGACTTTGGAACATCTCAAGTGGGGAGGAGGTGAAGGCATTCAATGACCACACCAGTGTAGTCACCTCGGTAGCCTTCTCACCCGACGGCACGCAGGTTGTCTCTGGCTCAGCTGACAAAACTATCCGGTTTTGGCACTGCCCAGGAGAAACCTTCCAACCTCGGTACATCCGACAGAAGAGCCAGGACGAGAACTACACTGGTTGGCTGCTAGATCCCAATAACCCCTCGGCCTACCTCATGTTTGTCCCACTACCAGCCAACCTACCCGACGACTCCAATTTTCTTACAATTCCCTCGATATCTGCCCCCAAACTCGACCTGTCTGGCACTAAATTAGGTGGTCGATGGACTGAATGTTACACGCCAAAGTCACTGTAGTCAAAGTCTGTACTCTGTATCGTCACTTCGAGTTCATTGTTATACTGATGTTTCATGTTATGTGGCTCTCTGGGCCCGTAATGTCACATTGTATGCTACGATATCGGTATAGACACCTAAATTATTCATTTCCCCCAAGCTTTGGTGCGATTACCAGCCTCCATCGCATTTAAGATGAAAATGGGATGGTCTTATGACATCTGCCCACCCGCGATCTGGCGCTTAGGTTTTCCTGAACCAGTGTTTAAATGCGAGGCACAAAAGGCAATAAGGTAAAACATTAGGACAAGGCAAGGATATGGAAAGTACAGCCCTTGCGAACTCGATCGTTTGAAGCGAGTGAGCAATCTGGCACATCGGGTTGCCCATGAGTCGTACTGCTCTATCTTCTTTCTCGCATCGTGTATCGCCTCCTGTGTATTACCTGTTGCCTGAGACCCATCGTCTACATCTTGTGTGAGGACGATTGGAAGTAGGAGGAGACGATGAGCAACACAAAGCTTGATCATGTTACTTTCCCCTGATGATCCTCGCTTCCTCATTCCACACATGAGTGTCTTGTTTATTAATCGTCTCAGACACGCAGAAGTCAACGTGGGGTACCTGCTTGATGTTATTTAGGATGCCACTACATAGGCAAATGCGGCACGGGCTCCCTCTTTCGTCTCGTATCGCACCTCCGACGACTAGCTTCTGGCCTGACGGAGAGACAGTGCGAGACGATGGCTTGCACCCACTCTGGAAAAGGTAACGGTATCAGAGCAGGGCGCAAGGCACAGCCAATCGAGACTAACCAGTTCATCGAGGCGTCAGCCGGTGGCACGCCCAAGTGGGTACGACCTCACCAGCTCGCGTTCCAAACAGCAATCCTCAAGCTGTCAAATGGCAGGGTGGAGATGTTCGCAAGCTTATCGAGGCCTACCCTAGCGGATGGCCCCTTCAGCCCTCTCAAGCCCCTTCGCAATCGTTCCTTTGCCCTGTCCTTGGCCGGGAGTTTAGATCAAGATCCTGGTACTCCCGTGATGAGAAGGTCCTGAGTGGGGTAGCACCGCAGCTGCTGGCTAGTTCGAAGTAAATAGCTTCGTATGGTCGGGTTTCGTCTGTGAGTTGCATTTGCCAGTTGAAAAGGCTGAAAGACAAGGAAGCGCCGTCGCTAGCATCGGGGCGATTGTCAAAGTCCATTGCGTCAGGGCGGAATTTGGAAAGGGACGAGAGACTCGAGAAATAATGTTGTAGACAGTTAGACTGGAGCGTAGAGATCCATTAAGGGCCAGAGTTCTGCCTGCAGAGGTTCAAGGCCGTCTTCAGGGGCCACGGCGATCACCGACGGCCCACGGATGCAAAACTGCCCACCCAAAAGCAGACAAACAGTACTGCCCGGAACTGTCACCAGCAATAACGCCAAAATGTCCCACTCGCCACCTCCGCCACCAACAGCAACGGCAACAACGAGTGCGATCCCATCCACTCAGATATCCTCTCGGGACGGTTCTGCCTCACCACCCGAGTCGACTCCCGACGCACCCATGCGTCCACCGCCAGGGGTAAACGAGGATATCGTCATCGAGGACTCGGACACTGTTGCTTGTGAATGGGAGGATTGCGGTCGTCAGTTCACCGAACTGCAGTTGCTGGTGAACCATATCCAAGATGGTGAGCTTATCATCATGCATCGACGAGGGAACCGTTGACTTCATGGTGTTGTTGTTTGTAGACCATATTGGGCAGCACAAGTCGTCGTACAGCTGTGAATGGGGAAGTTGTGCTCGACGTGGGCTGCCCCAGACGTCGAGGTTTGCCCTGGTCTCTCATGTCAGATCGCATACGGGCGAGAAACCGTTCATATGCTCCATGCCAGGTGAGTTCGTTTGTATACCCTATCAATACGGTTCATTGAAATCGAAGCAAAGAATGCGACAAATCCTTCACTCGCTCCGACGCCCTTTCGAAACATATGCGGCAACAGCATAACGTTCCATCATCGCTGCCTGGTCGGGGAGGAGCTCGCAAACGAAAACGAGCCCAGGCTGCCTTGGACGACGCTTCTGTCGAGAGTGGGCCATCCAGCGCCCAGCCCGGGCTAACAGCCGCAGGCACATTCAACACGTTCAAAGTCGAGCCTTCGCCCGCCGTGGTTCACCCGCCCACAGAAGAAACCCACGTATTCCCTGCGACAACGCGTCGCCAGCAACAACAACGACAACCAGCTGAACCCTTTCTTGCACCTGAAGCTCCAGACCCATCGTTACCTCGCTCGAATGGGCTCGGCCTATTCCTTGGCCCAAGACCACCGTCGCCTGGCTTGATTCCCAAGTTCGAGGACGAACATCTGCTCCCAGATACTGTGATCACCTGGAGACATCTTCCACCCCACCTTCGACAGCGGTATGATCCAGAAACAGGCCTTGTTCTCGGTCGGACGCCCGCCATGGCCATGTACCTCATCACCAAGGCCAAATTCAGACACGCCCTAGGGGAGAACGACAAGCTCCAGTACGACTTGGATATGCTCAAGGAGGAACTCAACGAAGAGCGAGACAAGAAGGAAGCGATGCTTGATCGTGTCATCAAGCGGGAATTTGGGTAAGCCGTATTCGCTGCTTTCCTCGAGGAGAGAGTTTCTAAAACTTGTTGAAGAGAAGAGGCGAGCAAGCATTTCCCAAGTCCAATACCCACCGCGCGACGCAATAAGCCTCCAGCAGAGCGTCCTGTGGAACCTCGACATGGGTATGATCAAGTTGGTCGCCAGCATTCGATGGCTACGTCCTCCAATGGATATATCGAACATCGCTAGTAGTCTCTTTCACGGGCGCCTGAGTGTTCCTTTGTTGTATCTTGTATCATTATTGCTCCTGCATAATTATTACTCCCTACCGTCAGCCAATGCTTTCAATACCAGAGTTATCGAATCTCAAAATCTCTTGCGGCAAGGCCAGACAGAATCCCTGTCACACCAAAGGCTATTGGGCTAATCACCATCTCGTCCCCGAGTAGGTCACTGGTGGTATCTTTCACCTCATGACCACCGTATGGGAAGTTCAAGATCGGTCTGGTTTGTTTCAAAACATCCTGATTCTATTATTCCCTTAATCAGCCCCACTATGCGAATAACGATACTTCCGAGCGTCCACTCTTCCTTCCTCCACATCCACACTAGAAAGTATCGGAAGCGCTGCCCAAATCATCACAACAAGGAAAAAGAAAGCATAGCGAATATTGCCTGTCGTATCTGCAATCAGGCCCACAACCAGCGGTCCAACAAACGACGAGGACTGAAGAGGAGGGAAACAACGCGTCAGCCACCAGCTGTACAGAAAGAGGATAAAGGTCTGCACACCTTGTCAGTGATCGAGAACAAGCCATACCACCTCGCCTCTTCACCAGGCGGAATAAGCTCCGCATAAAACGCCCTCGCATACCCCTGGAAAGCCCCATACACAGACCCAAACACCACCGCCAAGGCATACATCTCCCCCGGCGTCGTCAGCCCACCAAACTTGATCTTCACCCCGCTCGTCTCTTCGACGCTACCCTCAAAGAGGAAACCGAGGCACCCATAGGCAGGGATGAGGCTGGCAGTGACGACGAGGATGGTAAGGACGCGGAGGTTGGACCAGCCGACGCTACGTTGGATTCGGGGCCAGATGAGGGAGCCGATGATCCCTGAGACGGGTGTGAGGATCCCGATGAGGATGAGTGAGGAGGGTGGCATGGAGAGTGAGGTCTTGGCGAAGAGGAGGGCGGTGGATGTTATCGTTGTGAAGCCTGTTGCCACAACGGTAAGCTAGGGGATGCAAGGAAGGAAAAGTGGAGGCGTACCATCTGAAAGCAGGAACCACGCGGCGAGGTAGCGGAATGTGTTCTTGAGCTTCTTGATTTCGGTCCATCTGAGCATGTTACCCAGTCGTATCCAAGCACCGACAATTTCTCGCGACATCCTCCACTCTCGAGATTGAGTTGCCTCAGCCCGCTCTTGCTGGCTGGCGGCCTGAGCACCTGGTAGCAGGATGGCTGCGGGGATCGTGCCGACAGCCCACCAAATACCACTCAAACCAATGGCCAGTCTGAGCGACCAGGTGCTACCTTTCAGAAGGCGGACAGGGACCAGGGCAACCATGAGCAGAGCAATGCCGGCAATGTACCCTGATGCGATGCCCTGAGACGAGATTCGAGACGTGGTAGTCGAGCGCGTTTTATCGTATTCTGCTTGAAGAGCCTTGGACGACGAGTCTTCTGAAGGGAGAAGTGGTGCGTGTTCTTCGAGATCATCTGAAACAGGTACATCTCGACGAAGCTGGTTGATCTTGTCTTCTAGTTCCTGGACTTCTGGTGCTTCTTTCGACAGCATGGGAAGGTAGGAGTTCATGGCGACTATAGAAGCACCAAATCCAACGTTGGCAAACATGGCTAGCGGAGCTGCCAGTGGCCATAATGGTGATGAGGATGGGAGAAGGAGGAAGAGGGAGGAAGAGATTGCTCCTAGCAAGGCAAAGAAGAGAAGCAAGCGCTTTCGGTGCGGCGCTGAAAATGCAGGTTAGACTTGGGACAAAGGACTGGGTGCAGACATGCTTACGATGGTCAGCAATCCCACCCATTGAGATGACAGTCAAGGCTTGCAGCGCGACGGATATCGAGTTGACATATAAACTGGGCGCTTGATGAGTTCCTGTGGACAAATCCTGAGGGTTTCAGCATTCGACTCACCTAAAGCTAGCAGTGTCAATCCAAAGCCATCCGAGCTTGACAACGCAGCGCGTTTCTGGCTTCCCAACTACGGCTGGGGTAGCTGAGCTGACGCAAGGCTGCGTCTTGTCTGGTAGCAAGAATCCATTATCCCGAGCGAATTGCTCAAGGCAAATAGGCAGAAATAGGGTCAATGAGACAATGACGAAGACTTCACTGTGATCCTGTCAGTCCTGTCTGTATCCCGAGAACCCGAACGCAAAAAAAACCGACCTGGCGAATGCATAACTCAACCACCCATACAGGTGTCGTTTATATGGCGTCAGAGCCATGAGTCTAGTCCGCAGAGGGATGGGTATATGGGCCTAATTTCAGAGCTATATCATGGGCGCCGAGAAGGTAGCGAGCAGGTCGTCGTGGTCGCGGTCAAACATCAGAATCGCCCTGAGCTCGCGCCAGAATAGCCCCTGTCGATCAATTTTCGCACGGCACCCTGAAGTCTAACGCGCTGGGGACACGCCGATTATTGGACCGCGACCACCACCACTCCCACCACTTCCACGACCCAGAAAGTGCGTCGAGCCTTGAAAAAGCATGTCTGTGTCTGGGAGGTGCTGACCGTTACTCATTAACAGGTCACGATGTCGCAAGAACCTGAGGATGTCAAGCCCAAGCTGAATCTTAACATCGCGTACGAGGGGCAAAGTGTGTCTTCATCCTCCGGAGGAGCGTCCACGGGACTAAAGGATGGATAGATATTACCGTGAAGGTCAAGTCTAATATGGCTTTCTCCAAGATTTTTGACGTTGTCGAGGTATGTTCTCTGCTTTCAGTCTCGCGCTCGGGACTGACCTTTTGTTACAGAAAAAGTTTGGGACACCAGCTGGTATGCACCTTCCTTCATAACCAGAAAATTCACTCTGACGACTTCATCTTACTTTCTCTGCTTACCTACCGACTTTCGACACCTCTGCCACCCACACCTTTTACTTTGACGCGACCAGGCACCTTCAAGTTCGTGTACGATGGTACGCGGTTAGGCAAAGACGATACTCCTGCATCTGTAGGAACTGTTCTCTATTGATACTTGGAACCAAGTTCTCATTCTTCGACAGGTTGGTATGGAAGATGGAGACCAAGTCGATGCCTTCCTCATGCAGGTGCATTTCTTTATTATGACCCGGCGGATACTGGCAATAACTCTGTTCGACAGGTTGGCGGAAGCCCTCTATAGGCCTGTGCATTCTCTTCAGCGTCCCCAGTACCCAAAGAGATCTCGTTTTCGGACATCGGCTCTCATCTTCAACACAACAACTCGTACTCTATTCCCATTGTCTACACCCTCACTTCGTTTGTATTTTGGAAATTTAATTCTTATTTTCCCATCGTGTACTTTTTCTCGTCCTTTTGAAACCCCATTTTGACCCTGCTCCCTTGTTTCCTCCCCTCCTTCACGGTTTCTTTTGCCCAGTCTTTGTGACGGGCGTCACAGGCACATGACTTTGGTATGATGTGACATACCCGCGTCGGGGTGCTCTCGGGCGTTGCGATGCGCTTTTCAGTCTCCAGCTTCAACCTCTCGCAATGTTAAGTGAAGAATCCAAGGTCTCGTTTTACATCCAGTATGAAGGTACAAGTAAGAGATCATCGCCTTTATCACGCTTACCCTTGTTGGACTAACCGTGTTTCAACTCTTGATTCCCCAAATTTAGACATGAACTTCATTGCTAAAGCCCATAAACCACTACAGAAAGCCTTGAACGTGTTTTCCGTATGTCGTTGGCTTCTACCCGTTACGAGCCTGCGTACTGAACCCTTCCGTGAAGGATCGAGTTAACATTGGTCTTGGTTCGCTGCAGTCTCATGACTATTAAGGTTGAGGCATCAAAAGCTGACGACCATTCATTTTCTTCCGATTCAAGCTGACCTCCAGTTCCATCTGAATGGCAACCGCATTCGGGGCGAAGAGACACCTGCCGAGGTAAGATTCGAACGAGCTGGGGCTTGTGGCAGTTCGTTTAAGCTTATGTGGCTGGGTCTAGCTCAATTTGGAGGAAGGAGACGTGATAGATGCGAACATGTTCCAGGTACGTTTCGCCCCACACCTGGATTCCTTGCCACTCACCGCATACCGCGTTTAGATTGGGGGTCGCTCGACACCTAGCTCCTTCCATTAGCCTGTTGATTGGACGACTGTCCGTAAGATTTAGAACGATTTTCTATTTTCTAGATGCTAAATCGTGGGAAGCGCTGTTTAGTTTAGAGAGGAAATCAAACCCGTAAGCCAATTTAGAATCTAGGAAAAGCGACACCAAGGCCCTTCCGGGATAGCCCCTGTCCTTTGCGCATTGAGCGTGATCCAGGAAATCACCGAGATTTACCTGGAGAAAACTAGTCCATCTAGCAGCGGAAACCCAACCCAAGCGTCTGTAACATAAAAGAAGGACAGGAGGCAGCGAGGAGAGCTCTTTGGACACCACAGATGCTGGGGTGGGCGGGAGGACGATGCGTGGGATGGGAGTTTCTCGTAAGTGTTTTGCCCCGATTTGGAAAGGGTGACGTTTAGAGTCGTTTAGAACGCAAGTTTGAGTCTGGAGAGGGGGGGGGGTACCCTCTTCCAGACTCAGAATCTAGGATGGGGTCGTGCTTGACAGTTCTTGACAGCGGTCGCTTTACGCATCCCAAAATGGACGCCATCACGTCCGGCATGTCTGCCGGTTAGGTTTAGAAATTAGAAAAGGCGTTCTAAATCTTACGGACAGTCGTCCATTACAAGAAAGATCTTCCGCTTGCTAGCGTCTAAACCCAAACTCGTGTTGGTACAGCCCCCCGTAGGCGGTGCTTTTGAGGCAAAAAGAGGTCAAGCTGTCATATGACTTCCCAATCCAATCCAACCCAACGCTAACCATCACTGGCAAGGCTATATAATGTTCAGCGGTAAATCTGTGGTCATAACCTTCCCTTTCATTCATTTCTCACCATCATGTTCAATCGTATCGCCCAACAAATCAAGGCTACTGCGGCTGCAGCCACCGATCAATTACTTGCAGAGGCCGATAAATTCATGGCCCTCTACAATCTAGGATCCACAGAGGAGCCCGCTCGGGACTATCGGTCTTTAGTGGAGGAAGTCTCCCGGACAATTCACCCCACAAACACGAATCCAATCAAAACAGTCCGTACACTGCGTCGTTTGGGCCACACTCTGGGTCTTGCAAGCATGCAGAAAATTCACCCGAATGCAACAGAGCTAGCCGCAGGCATAACCTTTCTAGAAGGACTTATGGCCCAACTCCCGCAGGGTCGCCTTCAGGCCCTGTTGTCGAGAGAAGTTTCAAAACTGTTTGAAGCACAGTTTGAGATGACAGGAGACCTATTGGATCTGGAGCATAGTATCGTCTATGCCCGAAATTCGATCCAACACATCGCCGAGTCAGATTCCCACTTTCACCTCAACCTCTACCATCTCATATCCCTTCTCGATTGGCGGGTTAGTGTCACGAATGACATGGCCGATGCCCCAGAGTTGGTGCATTTGGCAAGGAAACTCTTCTCCGTCACCGATAGGTCCATTCGGAACTGGCCTGCGTATGGATGCGCCCTGGGAACTTCTCTAAGCCTCTTGGCCCGGGCTGAGAAGCGCGAGGATTACCTGCACGAAGCCATCCCTATATTACGCGATGTGGTGAGGTTTTGCACTGCAACCCAGCACATATTCACCGTGCATGTCACAGGACGGTTGGGAGAGACCCTGCTGGTCTTGTTCGAAATCAGTGGTAAGGAGAACATCGGAGCAATTGAAGAGGCAATATCAACCCGTCGCTTGTCGCTATCCATTGCCCAGCAGGGGAGTCGCGAGTTTCCTCCAGCGCTCAGGGGACTAGCAAAGGCCCTCTGCAGCCGTTACCAGTACTGCACTCGGAACCCCGCCGACCTCGATGAAGCGATTTCCCTGCAGGAACAGGCCATTGCACTAGTCCCAGAGGCCAGCATGGACGCCGTCGTCTGGTCGTTCGATCTTATTGCCTACGCTCTATGGCTCAAGGGCGAGTCGATTGACGAGGCGCGACTTCGGTCGCTCATGGTGATGTGCAAGCGCACGGCTACCTCCCCACTCCTTCATCCAGCCCTTCGTCATGCCATCGCACGGATGTGGGCCGAAACCCTCTATCGCTTTGGGGATGATCCCGTCCAATGCATCGAAGCGTTCGATACCGCAATAAACCTTCAATCTGTTGCCACAGGACTCGAAACATCACTCTCCGCGCGACATAGTAAATCAATCATGTTCATTGGGTTTTCTGCAACGGCGCTTACGGCAGCTGCCGCAGCTTTCAGAGCAACTCGAATCGAAAAAGCTCTCGAATGGCTTGAGCAAGGGCGGACGGTTCTATGGAGTCAGCTTAACCACTTACGTTCGCCCTTGGCTTCCCTGGCGGACGTCGACCCCGCTCTTGCTCAACGGATTGCCGATATCGCCCCTCTTCTCGAAACCGGCACATTTCGCGACGACATCCCAGCTGGGCTGGGCGCTGACTCAGACTTCCACCTACCTTTCTTGATGGAAAAGGCGAGTGTGGAATACGATGGTATCGAGCAGCGGAAACTGGTCAGAGCCTGGGAATCAGCTCTAACGGAAGTCCGGTCACAACCTGGATTCGAAAGATTCTTACTCCCAAAGCAGGCAATGGAGATCATGAGTGGTCTACCGGAGGGAGGCTATGTGGTGGTGGTCAATGTCGATGTGAAGAGATGTGATGCATTGGTGCTTTCATCAGCAAAGAGGACCCCAATCCACGTTCCGCTTCCTCAATTCTCTCACGAAACCGCCGCGAAACTTCGAGACAGGCTGAAGAAGGGTTTGATCGACGCCGAAGCTCGAAAGAGGAGGGAGATAGTGTTGTATGAGGGCAACAATGCAATACAAAGCGACGACGAGCCGATAGACGAGGTATTCGGGGTGGAGGACGAGTTAAGAACGCTGCGTCCGACTCGGAAGGCAAAAGGGACTCGGAAAGGAGGCCCTGTCACAGGCACATTGAAGGCCCTTTGGGAGATGATCGTGAAGCCCATAATTGAAGAGTTGAGGTTATTGGTACGTTGTCGCCCATGCACCTTTGCACACAAACTATCAGCTAACTTTACCCCGTAGCCCTCAGAGGATGCGGACTCCCTTCCCAGGATATGGTGGTGTCCAACCGGGCCTCTCACCTCTCTACCCCTGCATGCAGCGGGTATATACACGAATGGCGCCATTGGACCCAACATATCGGATTACGCTATCTCTTCGTATACCACCACCGTCACGTCGCTGACCGAGACCCTTGCCACCGCAAACGCTTGCCGACCCCCCAAAGTTCAATCTGGGCGTACTAGCCCAGCCAGATGCGGCCGGCCTGACTTCTCTGCCAGGAACCATGCAAGAGCTTCAGAAAATCTTGGAGCGCATCTCCGATGCTGGCGACGCTGCCATCGAGCCAATCTCAGGCGACGAGGCCACAATGGAGGCCTGCTTGAACATTATGGAACACTGCTCTTCTATCCACCTCGCTTGCCACGCCATTCAAACACCAAATGCCCCGCTCAAGAGCGGCTTCTTCCTTCATGACGGAAAGTTAGAACTATTGACCATCATCCAGCGCAAATTTGGGAAGAAGGAATTCGCCTTTCTTTCCGCTTGTCAGACCAGTATGGGGGACGAACAACTGCCAGACGAGTTGGTTCACTTGGCTGCTGGAATGCTAACTGCAGGTTACCGTAGCGTAGTGGGTACGATGTGGTCCATTCGCGACCAGTACGCGGTGGGCGTGGCGGACCAGTTTTACAAGACGTTGTTGTCGAAGAGAGGTGCCTCGGGGAGCAAATTTGGAAGAATTCCAGCCGCGTACGCCTTGCACACAGCGACCCGGGAACTTCGTCAGAAGGTGGGGACAACTGAAACTGGATTGGTTGCCTGGGTACCATATATACATCTAGGTTATTGACCCGAACGACAAAACTACACGAGAATAAATAAGGTCCAGAATGAAAATAATCGACTGGAGAGGGAGGGCAGATTTACAACTATTACGGTGAGATCATTACAAGGGCAATTAGCGAGATTACATAACATCTACATTAGTCTATTGGGGTATCAGAGATTAGAATGAATGGATTTTTTGATTTCTTCCTTCCCCCATCGACAGCGACGGCGCACAAAGGAACCCTGAAGCATGCAAAGAAAAAACCGGAACATAAATCAAGACGAACTGAAGATCTGCCACAGCACCAGGGAACTTTTCATTCCGGGACAAATGTGGATGGCGTTTTTTGATAGATTTCGCTTTTTTCGAGGGGCGATGGGATGGGATGAGGCTGGAAATGCGGGTGTCAGGGATCGACAGTGAGTCTCGTTATAATATCGCTGACGAACCTTAGGATCTCTGGGACTCCTGGAAGCCAAAAGCCAGCTTGGTGACAATCCCGATCTCAGTCTCTGACATGCCGCGCTGGAATCGCTGGGGGATCAAGGTGAGTGATTAGGATCCTTTGGCTGTAAAACTAAACGGCTTACAATCCGTCGCAAGTCTTGCGAAAGTCGCATGCATCGATTCCATAAAGCCTCGGAGGGGCAAATTGACCAAAGCCGAACGCTGTCATCGGGGGTCAAACCCTGGTTCTCCTGCAAAAGATCACCCACGGGTCAGCAGGGTGCTAAAGTGCGCTTCAACATCGTCGACACTCACGATATCAGCCGCCACCACGGTCCATGTGTACCGGGTATCGCTACAAGGCTTACAATTGCAGCGACTGGGGTCATGGAATTCTTCCGACTGGGTGCTGTCAGTCCTGGGAGATAAAGCGGGTGGTGAGTTCCCATGCGCTGGCCAACAAACTGGGGGACAACGTACTCTGACGAATCGTCTTCCGGGACGCGGAACTTGCTGCTGGACGCCTATCGACTCTGATTAGCCATTGGTGTTGCCAGCGGATGTTCAAGACACAAGGCGGAGGCGGGCGGAATGACAACTCACGGATGCTACAGCGGTTGTGCGCCTTTGGGAGCGACGAGCCGATCCATTCACAGCAGGCTGATCAAGAGGTGTGAGTTGGACGCCCGTACTGAACGATAGCTCGAGTTGCGCACCTTTGCTCGCCTTTGAGCATCCATGACTGTGGCCTTTGCCTTTCCTTTCGCCTTCGATGATGCCGTCGCGGAACCCGACGTGGCAGTCTTTCGCTGTTCGATTCTCGGCATGAGCGATGCTTGGACATCAGCAAAGGCACTATCGACGACGCACCTTGACCCTTTTTGAAACCATTATCGTGTTGAACGAGAGGATGGGAGGAGGTTGCACAGGTGGCGGGAAGGGAAGGTTGAGAAAGATCGCATCCACGTCAAACGCCCGCATGCCGTTGATGTGTGGTGTGAGAGTTTCCTACTCATTATCGTCGTTCAGGGAAAGATCAGGCATCCGCGTCCTCCCGTTGTGCTGGTGAATGCAAAGGGTCCAAATCATGGCCAGGGGTTGCTCAACGTAAGTTTGCTCTTCGAATTTAGTGGTCTTGGGTGCTAGTCGGAGACGGATGGGGCCAGTCGAGTGTACCGCTGTTCCATAAGCACAAACACCGCATAACAACCACCGATGCTTCGTTTTCGCACTGAAGCTTGTATACTACTTGTCAGGGGTCTACGAAAGCCCTCGTATTTCTGTATAATCTAGTTCCAAACCTGAAGTCTTTGCCCCTTTCAGTCACCACTTTAGACGCCCAGTCTCGAAGGGCTGCATCGTAACATTGGAACAAATGCTCGGGTTACCGAATCTGGGGACCGGCGGCAGAGATGCGCTCATACCTCATCATGCAGCTTCATCAAGCACATCAAATGACGATGATAGTAACCGCTAGATGGTCAACTCAGCGTGACAGCCAAGCAGTGGCGAAGCGGTATATACGATCCTTGAAGTCACGTTCATCGTTTATAGGGCCTGAAGAGAGACGACTATCGATATCTTGCAAGAGAATCCTCTACAATTCTCGACAATTGCCCAATGTGTTTGGTATACAAGTCAATGGATTATTCAAGTCGTGGATATCTATGCGCGATTGCGCAGAGAGCTCTGCAGAAATTAATCTCCCTGCAGATTATAAGTCTCCGTTAGTGTTGTCTCCTTGAAGCCCCTACGCCTCCCTCTCCACTTGACCATCGCCACCGTCCTTTCTTCCGTCGTCCTCTCCAGACCGACATACTGGGCAGGTATATCGGGAGGAGGAATGGGTCCACTTGTGTCGGTTGAGATGGAAGCTTCGAATGTGGTTCCCGGTATGACCTTGCTATCCCGAACGAGCGGGAAGGACTTGATCTGAATAGCTGGACGAAGCTGAGGCCCGTCTCTAACCGAATCTTGACTGTCGGTTTGTGCAGAAAGAATATCGCTATTTTCTTTCCCAACTTCCCAGCGCATCGCACTGGGGAGGATGGTCGTATAGCCGATCAAGCCGTGCCCGTCTGCTCCAAGGCACTCGGTACCCATGCACTTCAAGTCGAAAATGCGAACGACAATCGTCGATGTTTCGCTAATCTGCACGTCAAATGTCTCCTTCCATCCAGGATTCCTGGTGTCCCGTAGATCGAATGTGGTGTAGACGTCCTTCTCGTCGATCGTGAGGACAGCAAATGGTGAGGGTGCTTTGAGCTTCTCAATTTCCTCTTCCTTCCAATCTTTTTCGAGGAGATCTTCGTCAGGTGGAAGACGGTGTCGTCGGCTGAGGTTCTTGGCGGATTGAATCGTAAACCGGACGGCGGTTGTCTCGGAAGAACCCAAAGGCCCACGAGCGCGTTTGGTCAAGATGGCTTCCCAGAGGGAAAGCAGTGGTGCAATGGTCAGAATGAGAGGGAGGATCTGGCCAAATCCCCATTCATCGTTGACCTGCACGTCCAGATCGTTCAGCCGCAGCTCTAGTTCCGTCATGGCGATAGCCCAAGCGGCAATCTATGTATCCAGCATCAGCATCCCTCAGTCTCAAGACGAGAAAATGCAAAGCTACTCACCAAGACGGCGAGAATGAGCTGGCCGTACTTTCCGTAAAAGGTCTTGGAGCCCGCAGGTGCCAACCCCAAAATCTGGCTCATGATGCCCCGAAGCATCGCATGGAAGATTTGGCCGGGTCGGTATGCCCGCTCACGATGTTCCCTCTCCTCCGTTCGGTAGTCGTAGCGCTCATAGGTCTCCAGGTTCATCTGGTTCCTTGGAGGGACCTTTGGTCTCACCAGCTCGCCCGTGCCTCCGTTCAGTCCTAACAGCGCAGCAAACGATACCGCTAGCGTTCCGAGTCCTTTGAATGTCCTCCATACAAAGAAGAAGGATAGGATTCCCCATCCGACGAGGTTTAGGATACGCCCGCTGCCTAGAGCAGGGAGAGGTTTGCCCCAGAAGATCAGTTTCGTGGAGGGGTTGCATTCCGCAGCGGACTGGCCGAATGAGGGGGCTTGGATCCAGACGTAGAGGGCGAAAGCGTAGGTCAGGGCTGAGCGTAGCCAATTGGCGATGATTAGCAGGGGTGAAGATACGCGTCTCAGTGCAGTTGGACCTCTCGCTGTGGATGCCTGCGGAGATGCAGATAGGTGCGAGACGCCAAAGGCTGATGCGACAATGGGGAGTATGAGAACTGGAGATATTCGTCAAGGCCTAGTTCCATTCAAAATGACGGTAAATGCGTACCGTAGACGACCACTATTGCGTCTAGCAGTGAGATTTCCTTCATCACGCCTGTGATGAAGCTGGAGATGATCAGCGACATTGCAGTCGCCGTCATTGACCAGTATGCTCCTGGTGCATCCTTGGGCGATACTCGCACCAGAATGACTATATTGCAATGAAAAATCAGCTCGATGCAAACTAGCCAAGGGCTCTGCCCACCTGATAGGATCGACTGAACGTATAGCGCGATTCTAACACCAGGACCTGAACGGCTTCTATCAGCCAAAGAAGAATCACTGCGCCTGTGCACATACCCGTTATATCTGCGTTTCTGTTCACAAGGTCGTCAGTGCTGAATGGTGTTCCTCAAGGAATCTAGCTTACACTGGGATGCCATTGGCACAACTCGAGGCCATTGCTTTGCTTTGGTCGTAGACGACACGAGTGCCACCGCTTAGGACTACTGACAAGCATCTTGCCGTCGCTGTGCAGCTCAAACCTGCCGACACTGTTCGGATAGGCCCCCCCCCCCTATCCTCAGAAAGGCTCGATCCAAAATCCCCCTTTTTCGCCGTTTATGTACACACGATTTTTGGCCGTTACCGTGCACATAAGTATGGGATCGGGTGCCCTTGATTTTGCCCCCTTTCGTGCACATTACGGATCGAACCTCGCTCCCGACGCTTGTTGGGAGAATAGGGCTGAAAGCGACCCAAAGAGCTATCTGAGCATAAAAAAGTCACCTTCGGCCGCACAATTGCTCCCCTGCACTGTGATATGACCACTTGAGTTGGCCGCTGTTCAGCACTTCGGTGCATTTGTGCTGGAAGAGCTCTTGCTGGGATGCAAGGCGCAAAAAAATCCTTTATTCAAAGTGCTTCAGGGCCTGATCCCTCCACCAGGTTGGGCCCTCCGTACACACACCAGATCGGACATTGGTATTGACCAAGGGCGGATCGAGCGCCGCTTTGGCGCTGACGGACACACGATGGATCAGACATCGGCCATTTTTTGGACCGATTTGTACACATTAAGATCGTACATTGGGGGTCTTCGGGGGGTCATTTCCGTGCACACCAGGATCGAACCTTTCTGAGGATAGGGGGGGGGGGGGCCTGTTCGGATGTGTTAGCGTCATATTGGTGGCGGTGCTGAATCTTACAGTTGGCCACGTCGGCGCGCTTGACTGGGTTGCATTCTGCCATCGTGTCCTTGTCGTATACCGTCATGGACATCCTCCACACTCAGCTGGCCAACGTGCAAAAGCATCTTTCATGGGTTCAGACCGAGCCCATTGACTGGCAACTCTATGTCCAAGGGTTTTCCTGGACAGTGGCTCTGTTCGAATCTTATCTGCTGTGAGTCGTGCCCATATTTTGAATTGGAGTCAGGGTTTATATTGATATCTGTTCAGCCTGAGGCAATATCCTCTATACTCCAAAACTGAGCCCCCTGCAGCGCTCAAGAAAGATTTCGAGTCTGGCCAGTTTGAGAAATCGCAGGCATACGGAAAGGACAAGGCAAAATTTGCCTTTGTCTCCGGCCTCTGGAAGCAATGCACAGAGTCTGCGTTTGCTGCACTATGGATTCTACCCATGGGCATGGGAGTTTGGAAGCAAAATTGCTGCAAAATTCGGCTACGGAGATGAATCCCAGGTACGTTGAGGCGTTTTGCTCATGCAGTGCATGTGAGACTGAACTGCTGTTAGATTCCTCAATCCATCATTTTCGTGTTCACCCTGTACTTTGGCTCCAGTCTCCCGACTCTGCCATTGTCGGTCTACGGCACCTTTGTGCTGGAAGAAAAGCACGGCTTCAACAAGACCACCCCCGGCCTGTTCGTCGCCGACCTTGTCAAGGGATGGCTCGTGGCTTTCGCCCTTGGCGCACCTTTCCTCGCCGCCTTCCTCAAGATCTTCCAATGGGCAGGAGACCGTTTCGTTCCATGGCTCATGGGCTTCATGATCTCCTTCCAGCTCATCATGGTCATCCTCTACCCAACCGTCATCCAGCCTCTCTTCAACAAGCTCTCCACCCTCGCTCAAGGCGACCTCCGCACTCGCATCGAGGCTCTCGCTTCCAAGCTCAAGTTCCCCTTGACCCATTTGTACGAGATCGACGGTTCCAAGCGCAGCTCTCACAGCAAACGCCTACTTTTTCGGCCTTCCCTGGAGCAAGCACATTGTCATCTTTGACACCCTCATCCAGCAGTCCAAGCCCGAGGAAGTCGAGGCTGTCTTGGCCCACGAACTCGGTCACTGGTACTTTATGCACCCCACCAAGTTGCTCGTCGTCTCCCAGTTTGCACATCTTTAGCATCTTGGCCTTGTTCCCTGCCTTCCTCCATGCTCCTCCCGTGCTGAGATCGTTCCAATTCCCTCCAGTTGTCGCCAAGAATCCACCCACCATCGTTGCCTTCCTCCTCTTCCAGATGATCCTCACTCCCGCCGAGGCAGTCGTCAGCATCCTGATGAACTCTCTCAGCCGCAAGTTTGAGTTTGAGGCTGATAGGTTCGCTGTTGAGGTTGAGGAGCTCGTCGCAAACTCCCAGGGTGAGGAGGCTGCCAAGGGTATGGATGATATGGGTGACCGACTTGGGCGGGCTCTCATCAGCCTCCACGTCAAGAACTTGTCGACTGTCTGGGTTGACTGGCTGTAAGTGCTACACTCGTTGCGCTCGTTGTCCTTGATGCTGATCGTCCTCTTCTTAGCTACTCTGCCTACCACCACTCCCATCCTACACTCACTGAGCGTTTGAAGGGACTGGAGCAGTTGCAGGCCGCGAAGAACAAGAAGGCAATGTAAAGATTCCCCTTGTAGCCAATCACCGCACCACGCTGTCGATTATTTATTCGAAGATGTTTGATTCGCTGTATATATTCCCGCTGTAATGTCATGGGTGGCTCCGCAGAAAGATTTATAAACTGAGGCGTCAAATTCAAGATGGGAATGCTGTTGTACAGGGAATAGTGAAGTAAAGAAAAAATGTAATCATAAATGGGGTCTTCAACGATCGATGTTGCGCTATCACGCCTCGACCTTGTTTTCCGATTCCTCAACATGGTTTTGTACTCTGCGGCCTGTGACCCTTCTCGTGGGCCTCCTCACTAAGATGAGGCTTCCAGGTGGAAGAATGCCATGGCTTGACGCCAGATCGGTACATTTCGTCGACCTAGACATCCGGTCAGTGGCTGCAAAGGCCAGGAAGGGAAAGAAGCGCACCTCCTCCAATGTCAAACCCTTGGTCTCAGGGATGGCCAAGTAGACGTAGCCGAATCCGACGAGAAGCATGCCAAAGAAGATGAGCAAGATGAGAGGGCCGATCTTGGCTGCAATTCGGGGCGCAAAGAACGATAGGAGGAAATTCCAGAACCTAGAGAAATTAAAGTCAATCACCAGCTGGTTGCAGTATGTCTCCGGCACGTACCAGTTGGTAGCGCTTCCGAGAGCGATCGATTTGGGACGAATGCGGAGAGGGAATGACTCGCCAAGGTACACCCATCTGTAGATCAAGGCCATGTTAGTCTACGAAAGCATGTTTGAAAGACCAGCACTGACGGTGTAGGGCCCCAGAACATTGAGAACCCAAAGACGTGCAGGACGGCAAAGGCGATCAAGGTGTCTCCTCCAGCAATGTTGCTCTTTGTGAGATTTTCGATAGGCGTATTCGTTGGGGCGAGAGTGAAGTGTCCGACGAGGCCAGCCTTGGGGGTTATCTGTTAGCCTGTCTCGAGCTGAAAGAGAGGGAAATGAGGACGTACCATAATGGCGCAACCTGCTTGCATGAGAGCACCGGTCATGAGGAGCTTACGACGTCCCCCAAGTTTCGATGAGTCTCTACAGATGTCGAGTTAGCTCGGCTCGGTTTGATACTTGGCCGCAAGACTTACCAGTGCAGGGATGGTACCAACGACAGAAACGGCTCCCAAGATGGTCTGGATGACATAGGGTGACAGCCTGGTACCGGCACTCTTGAAGAAAGTGTCTCCATAGTAGTCTAGAGAAGAGCAGCCAGTCAGTCGCCTGTTCAGTTCACCAAATCGCGCCGATTACTGACAGTAGAAGTTTTGTCCGTTCAGCTGTTGGATGAACTGGAGCATCATTCCATTGCCCGTCCTCTTCCACAAAGCGTTTCGGTGGGAGAAACATTTCCGCCCAGGTGGCCTTTCCACCCTCGTTCTCAGCCTTGATGGCATATTCGAGTTCGCCAAGAAGCTCGTCGACGACTGGGTTGGATTCTGACGCGCCGTTCAAAAGAGCGACAACTCGGCGAGCTTCAGTGCGTCTGCCAGTACCGAGGAGGGTGACGACTGGAACGGACAGATTAGCCGGAGTGTAGCAACGCCATCGTACGAATGTTTCTTACGGAGATTCAGGGAGGAAGAGATTCCGGAAAGCATGATGAGACCCCAAAGCATTTGCAAGCCAACAGGAACACGCCATGATGCAGAGTTTGGGATCGTGTGCGTTGCGAGATCGAGAACGTAGCTGAGGAACAGTCTAACGAAGCGAAAGGAGTTAGTGCGGCTGTCTTGGCTGAACATCTCTCGAACCCACCCGATGATAATTTGGAGCTGGTAAAGGACGAGGAGAGTTCCACGCAGCGCCTTGGGAGCTGTCTCACCGGTATACAAACTATATTCCAATCCTCATTCAGAAAAGGCCTCATAGCTGATTGGCAAGTGACACTTACGGAACAATCGCTGCAATCGCCGCATCGTAAGCGCCCCAGATGCGCAAAACATAAATGAATGCAACTGACCTGACAAAGCACCGACACCCAATCCAGCAATGAACCTGCCAATCGTGATTTGCGCAAGCGAGTATTCTGTCGCAGTTTGGATGGCACAAACCGATAGTGAAGATGCCGGACCAAGCCAAAATGGACGCCTTGCGACCGATATCTGTCGGCTGTAAAGGCTCTGACCAAGAGCTCCTCTGCAAGCGGAGCGATGGCGTCAAAAACTGGGAAAGTATTGAGTCGTCTGATCCAACTTACACGAAAGTGCTAAAAATGAAATGGGAGGATCAGAATCAAAAACCTATGCGAACAAAATGTGACTTGCCCTGCTGAGAGAAGAAGAGGTGATGATCGACTGCCTTGAGGGCGAGAGGTGGTACTCTCCGGCCGCATCCAGCTCTCCGAATCGTCGAATGAAGTCGGGCATAATGAGACATCCCTAAATTCCAGACGTTGAACTCTATGAACACCCAAAATTGGAGCTGAACGTACGGAGATGACACCAATATCATAGCCGAAGAGGAAGCCTAGATATGCAATGTTGAGTGACAGGCGGAAAGGCAAGAAACACGTTACGAACCTCCAAAGGCAATGAAGATGGCTAGCTGGATAGCATACCGGTTCGTGGTTTTCTACAGACTCTTCTGCCATCGTCGTCCGCCTTTGCCAATGACTATGGAACTTGTCAAGTGGAAGAAGCAAGGAAGATGCGTCTTCCTTTCCCCTTCAGAAGTCGTGTATCTTATAAGACGCTTTGCTTCTTCTCCGCATGCATCACCGCATACCCCATGTCGTTCAAGTTGTCCAGGAGCATGGGAAGTGGGGTGTGATGATGTTCGCCGACAAATCCGCGAATGCGTCACCGCCACGAAGGAGAAGTTGAGAAGAAGCATGAAGAGGGGCCCGTATGTTAACAGGCAGGCGACCAGATGATCAAGAGTTCGCAGGAAGGCCTCATGGTTGGTGGATATCTTTAGGCAAATGCACACTTTCTTTTCACCCCCTCTGGTTCGAGATCCCGTAAACCCAGCATGTACGATCGAAACGGTCGGGTCACAAGTGAACATGGGTGTGAGGAACAGGCCCGAAGTCCATGGGTTGGAGCATGGCTGCTGTTGGAAAGTCGAAAGGGTTAAAGTGGAACCCAGCCAACGTCACGCGACAGCCGTTTCCGAGTCGAAATGGCGGGTGCAGTTACGCTTCAAAGGAATAAGCGAGGTGCCAGACGGGCCGTAGGTGGTTCGGCTCCTGTGTGCTGAGAAGGAGAAGTTGAACGTGTTCGAAGAAAACCTTCAAGAAATCTGAAGAAGCTGGCTTCCGGTCCGCCCTCCATCTCGTCCCTGCGGCCTTGTCCGCAGAGCTTTCTCGGACATCCAGCGGTTTCGCTATTCCATTCCAGCCTTCCAGCTGCCAGAACCGACTCGGACTAGGGTTGAGAAAGCGGCGCCCCGCCAAGGTTACGGTACTAGGCATTGAGTGCAGCGGGAATGCTAGGCCTGCCACGGCTACAAATGACGAGAGCGAATCAGAGGCGAGATCTTGCTGTCCAGCGCTGTCCAGCATTTCGGACCGGAACAAATGGAACAGGCGGCGCGATTCAGCGGTGATGTTGGCGTGTGGTGAGCCGTTTTTCTGTAATGGGATCCATTTGACGTCAGGTGAATGCGGGGATGGGTAGCGGGTCAGTACAGGTCGGATTCAGGCCTCTTCCACCATGATGAAGGGAATTCAATCGAGCTGGGTGATAGCAATACTGAAAGTAGTTGCTTCTCTGCCACATTGCAAAATCAACCAGCTTTCGAATGATCCCTGTGCGCATTAAGTGAGCACACTCAAACGGTTCTGAACAAGACGGAAACCCAGACCCAATGTTGAGCGATTTCGGGCGCCAGATGCTATCTCGCGATACGCGGGTCGAGAGCTGCTCCATGGTCGTCCAGCCCACTCCAGTAGTAGTATCAATTGATTGTTAATCTTTTACGATGAATAAAGAAGCCACGATGCCTATTTCAACAGAACCTGTATCCGCAATGAGACATCTCCAATTCAGTAACTACTCTTCTTTCCAGGGAGGAGAGTTCTTTTGTCAGAAGCATCGGCTCTTAGTCGGTATTGGAGTTGGGATAGAGCGTAGAGGAACCATAGCGTACGGTGTCGTGGTTTCGGGGTTGTACCCTCAATCCCACTATATGATAGTATATCCCAAAATCCGCAACAATGAGCGCCACAAGATGTGAGATGGCCCATTGACGGTAAGACGGTGAACCTCTTATCGGCCCGGTCACTAGTGCTTATTATAACCTGGGGGATAAAGAGGCCTCGACTGTGTCAGTGACTAGACTTGTTTCTGCACACCTCGCCAGTTTCGCAGTCCCTTAGGCCCTTAGTGATAGATCGAGATATGGGCAAACAGTGCTCTAATTAATTAAAATCTCGACTGTACGTAGCCACCAGTGACCGATTGCCACATGGTTCGATCCCTTTTTATGGTTCCTACCGGACTGTTGGGGGTATCGCTTCTTCGAGAAGAGTTGAGGGGACTTGATAAGAGGTCATCTTGTCTTGCCCTTATGCCAAGTTCGTGTCACCACTGTCTCGCTGATCATGCTGCAGTGAACTACGAAATTAGGCGCCCATCCATTCAACATAGTCTTATGTCGACCTTTGTGGACCACCTAGGATTTACCTATTCGACGCCAAAAATATTAGGGGTGGGTAGTTGGCATCTGTACTGTGCCCTATATCTCAGGATGCGAAGCCAAAGCTGCTCAATGGCCGTCCAGCCCATTGCACAAGTGTTAATTGATGTCAGTTTCTTACAAGGATAACTTGCAAGAGGCTACGATGCCTATCTCGACGGAAAAAATTATAGCCACAACAAGGCATCTCTAATTCAGTATCCCCTCTTCTTTCCACTAAAAGCGAGTAGTCTTTTGACAAGCATCTACTCTTGTCGATATTGGGGTGCTCATCGAGCGTTAGTAGACATGGCATGCAATATCGCGGTCTCGGGGTCTGCATTACGATGTCACAGTATTGGCTAGATCCGCAGCATTGTATAGTTTAATTGCCTTATAACTAGTAGATTCAATAGAACCATTCACTGCTATTTCTCGTACCCCCAGGTAACATCGTTGCATTCCTCATCGTTCCTTGATTTACTCAGCTTGAGCGCAAAGATGCCTGCCTTCGAAATTCAGCGTTGCACCGAAGACGATATCCCTCGCTTCTTCGAAATTGTCTCTCTAGCCTTCGCCAACGACCACGAATATGTCGATGCTGTGTTCCCCATGCACACCACCTCCAGCCGGGCGCAAGGTAGGAAGCGAGCGCATGCTCCAAATATTCCGTGGCGACCCCCTATGGCAACTTCCTCAAAGTCGTCGACCAAAGAACACTGGCAAGATGATTGCGGCAGCGAAATGGAACCTATTAAGGGCGGTGACATACCCCCACAGCCTGAAATCGGTGGTGATTACTGGGAGAACGAAGACGAAAAGGAGTTTGCGCAATGTATTTTTCATTCGTTTTTCGCGCCTAGACAGCGCGTTATCGAAGAGACAGGTGCTCGTTTGGCCGGTATGCAACTCTTGTCTTCCCCCTTTACTGGCTAATCGCTTCACGTGTATAGCACTGGAAATGCTCATGGTCGACCCGCCGTATCAGAACAAGGGAGCTGGTAGAATGCTGGTGAAGTGGGGGCTTGCAGCGGCCGATGAGATGGGTGTCGATGTAAGTCTTCATACTGTGGCTACAGCGAGTAACCACCTGGCTAACTGACCCAGGCTGTCGTTGAAGGGTCAGGACCGCGGTCGGAGACTGTACGCATCGGAAGGGTTTGAATGGCCCCACACTATGTTTGTCCTGTGCCCGAGAACGTTTGGCCGCGCGACGCAAGCAGACGTACTGGTGGATGAGGCGCCCAGCGCAGACCAGGCATGAAGGACTTACTAACCGTTGTGAACTGAACAGAAGAGGTGTCATAATATGAGCCTAAGCCGCCACCTGGACCTCAGTGCGAGGCGGTCTGTCCCTACTACACATGTTTCCCTCTTGCTTAAAAATGAATAGATCTGAGCAACATTGTCTCCGCATCTTTCTGTCGGTACCGACTCTTTGAGAACGCGGAGCGCAAAGCCTAGATATGTCATACCGCTCAACCGATGTAACTACCATTCAACGGACAAGTCCATCTGATGATTCTCATACCCTAATTTCTCCCAAATCCTTTGGGCGATGATTTCATAATGCCAATGTTCCCTCCACTTCTTGAAATGGATGCCATCGGGGTTTTGCATCGTCCGGGTGGTGTGGGGATGCGGGCAGAAACGCGCGGAGAAGCACGTGCCATGTGGCAGCAAGAATTTTGCTGAGCATCTGCCAGGATGTGTTATACCTTAGGCACTGTGTTTGCTCGATGCAGCCTCCAGGTGCTGGAACAACCTCGATGTGGATGTTTGGGGCGGCGGAAACACCAATCGATGGACAGGGCGGGTCTTCAGAAGACCAGCGGAGCGATAGTGGCCAGGGCAAACGGTATCCCCCATGGACCCAGGGGACGGTTCAGTTTTTTACAAGCGTTATCGAGCTGTTGGGAGACAGCTTCTATGAGGGAGGCTCAACAAATTAACCTGAGCTGGTCCTGCGTGTGCGCCCATGCTGTTTTCGTGTTACACTGTCTCCATCTCGCTAGGAGGTTGTGCTGATGCGAAGTGTGAATGTAGGCACCGGGAAGTTGGAACGCACCGGATGAACAGAGCCGTATGACATTCCTTTGTGTATTGTCACGAGCACTCCCAGATGCGAGGGAAATACTATTAATGAAGGACTCTAAAGTGCTTGAGACTCACTAGAAGATTTCCGAGTGCCGGTCATTTTTGGTTGGTACTACTCAGCTGAACTTGAACGGCTGGGCAGAATTTCCGAAAGCTGGATAGTTTTTGTAGACATCGCCATAAAAACATCTGGTAAAACTCGTTCGAAGCAGGAACGGCTGGCAATGTACCCCTAGAAATTCACCACTTTTGGGGAAGAGAAAGACGGTGGGGCAGCTCCTGCCACTTTGTCAATTACCCGCCCCACGTGGGTGGCGGTCCGATCAGTAAATGATGGTGTCAATATCCTGGCCACATTTCTTCAACCTGAACCACCATTGTCCGTTATCTGCCCTGCTTGCTTACTTTGTCTGAATTGGCCACCCGCGCCTATAAAACCACAATGAAGTCTTCGACATGGCATACTCACCTCCCCTACGCGGCCGTACAGGTCAAATCCCTCTCCCGTTACCTCAGAGCAGCAAGGTAAGGTGTTCCAGGGCACGAGCTCCAGTTCAGCACTGACGATACATACAGAATCGATGAGTACTCCAAACAGAGTCTCTGTCAGGGTTTTGTACAAGAATACGCGAGAATCTCAGGCGGAGGCTATTCAGCAAGAATTTCATGGTTGCTCCGAGAGAGGAATACCTATGCCATTCTTCCTTGAGCATGTCTTTAAACTATCACAAGATACCATTGCGAAGATTCAGTCAGGCCGCTGGAGTCTCAACGCGGCGAACGTCAAGGCATACAAAGCCAACTGCCTGGCCAAAGGGGGGTCGAGAGGTCAAGCTCTATCCCAAGTTTGCCACCCTCGCTGACCAGGCCCTGAGGAGCCGCATGCAATCAGGTAACTGGAGAGGCCCATCCCAGCCACACCTAGCGCTCCTTATTCCAGGATCTATAGAGAGGAGGCACAGAGGTACTCGAGTCGGATGCCACTCAGCGCAAGCCAGATGCATGGAAGTACCTCCGTTCTCTGTCCTCCAATGAGGTTCCCGTCTGGGCGCTGGTCCAGAACCCATTGAATTCAAGAAGGCCGAGACTCGCTCTACGGAAGTTTCAGACCTAGTAGTCACCCAGCCTAGAAGTGAGGCCAGTCGCCGCTGCCCATTTCTTCTCGGACACCTTCCCGGACGTCAGCAAAGGCATCAGTCAATCGCTGCACTCCAAGCTCACCAGGGCCTCTGCTCTGCCCATGCAACATCCTCTGGCCTGTCCTTTAATCTACTGCTTCGACCTCTAACATCGTCAACAATCCGTCTCTGGGAGGTGTGACCCTGAAGCGCCCCGCCGATGACGACGACGACCGACGACTCCGCTGGTGGGCGATCCAAGAGGCCTCGCGTTAATCCGCCCATGACCCAAGCCGAATGCCAGCTTGTTGATTACATGGCGGAATGCCTCACCAGCACAAACCGGTTCTTCAATGTCGGCTTCGCCCTCGATGGCAGCGGTATGACAGTTACCTACGCGGACCGCAGTGTTAAATTGCGGTCTGAATCCTTCAACTTCCTGCAAGACAGCAAGCTCTTTGCGACGGTTATGTACGGCATTCACATCTCCAATCGGCGTCAAGCAGGTTTCAATCCGTTCCTTCACACGGAGTCTGCCCTCTCTCACCTCTCTGACGATACCGGCGCGTGGAAGGAGGTTGAGGTTGAGAACTTGGTTGGCTCTTTTTACAACTTTCCTGTCAAGGTCTCGCAACCGTCACCAGGAATTGCAAAAGCTCCCACCTCCTTCTGGTGTTTTGAAATCATCAGGATCATTCTCTTTTCTCGAGGAATCACAGGCCGGGTTACAGCTGTCTACGAGACGAGGGCAACCTCTCCCGATGGAATCGTTCTCATCCTAGCGCTGAAGACGAGCTGGCAAATCGACGACCCAGCCAGGAAATCAGAGGCTTCCATCATTGAGCATCTTGTCGCCGAGATTCCAGACTTCAAGAAGCATCTCCCCAAGGTGCACTTCTGTGATGGTTATAAAGCGTCGGAGCTCGACCTACCTGCGTTATCCATGCCCCTCAATCTCTCTCGGCTCAACACTTTCTACCTTCGCGACTTTCACATCATTGCATCTGACATGTACATCAAACTCATCGACCTCAAGACGATTGCCGCGTTCAAGAATGTTTGGTTGGATTGCGTCAGATGTGAGCCGCCCCTCCTGTTGCTTTACCTCTCGGATTGGTCCCTGACGATATGCTTGTATAGGCCATCATGCCGCCTGGAGCAAAGGCAAGGTTCTGCATCGTGATTTGAGCGAGAACAACCTCATGGCTTGCAAGAGGATAAAAGAAGACGGTAGTGAGGCTTATGAAGGCATTCTCAACGACTGGGATATGGCCTCCCACTTGGACGAAAAGAATCAGGTTCCCCGCTCCGCTGCTGCTCATCGCACTGGTACCTTGCCGTTCATGGCCATCGATTTGCTGGCAGAAGGTCCTTTGGTTCAGCATACTCCACGACACACATATCGCCCACGACCTCGAATCCTTCTTCTACATCCTCCTCTGGGCATGCCTCTACTACGACCTCGAAACCGGCCAGTTTGTTGTGCCCAAGGAGTCAGACACCAGCCAGTCCTGGAGAAGCGATAAAACAGAGCCTGTGAGGATGTTCAAAGTATCTCTTCTCAAAGGACGAGGGATTCTTTCGGACCAACGTGTTGCCGTATACTCGGGAGGAATGGGATGATGTTGCGACGGCTTGGCTTATTCCACTTTTTGAGTACTTCCGCGACGCATTCTCAGAGGGCAGGCAGAAGGAGAGCTTGGTTTTACCTCGCCGAGCCAAACAAAAACCATTAGCGCAGACCAGCAGCGAGCTGGAGAATCCGAAGCTGGATAACCTCATCACCTATGAGGGCTTCATTGAAGGCAAATTGGGGAGACATTATGATAACTCGGCCACCAACTTACTCTACACGTATATCATCACACCTATCGCCGGTTTCTTATTTTACAAATGTGTATACTTTCTCAAGTGTCGTATTTATGAACAAACTGAATCGTGCCATCCATTGTTTCAACCGGGCTCTCTCTTGGAAGTTGGAAACGTTAGGGGCTGTGTGACAACCAAGCAGCACAAACCGAACGGCGTTAAGAGTTGTGGTCAACTCTTCCTCCCTTCCATCACTCTATCCGTCGCTCCCACCAAACTGAGCCTAATGAATCATGTTTCTACCAATTCGAAATAACGAAACGAAAACCCAAACTATCAGAAAAACTACACTTACCGTCTCAAGCAACATGGTTGATGCTACAGCAGGCAGAGCTCGAGCGCTCACTTGCACGTTTGCATGTTCAAGCATACGAGGCAGAAATAACCCGAGGTCCTTCTGCCTGGGATTCTGCCCACATGCTAGAGGTCTCTCAGGGCACTGGTCCAGGAACTGGGCTTATTGCTTTGCGCATGGGCGCAGACATGGCCTCAGGGCATAGCTGGACTGGTCAGGAGGACGACGTCTTTAGGCTAGGTGCTAGCGCTTTCTGGCGACCAGGATGCAACAAATGAGAATGAGAGGACACTCTGGGTTGACAGGTAGGCAATGGTGCCTCTGGACCACTCGACGCGCAAGTACCAGCTGACATTTAGCACGCACACAGTCTGGAGTTCACCCCATCTGGTTCTCTCGAATCTATCACCTTGATCCAAGTACTAACCTCTACCTCATAGATATGATGCGAGGCTACTCCTCGATGCTTCGTCTCTCACCATGATACAGGATCAGGATCCATTGTCTTCATCCTCGACTCCATCCTCTTCTGGTTGGTCTGACCTTCCCGATGATGCCGGCGAGACATTCGCGATGTCGATTGAGGAAGCAGAGGATTACCATCGTGACAAACGGCGCCGGCTTCTGGAGGAGGCGCACGAGCGTAGGATGAAGGAGCGAGATGCCGAAGATGCTGCAACGGCAGCTGCTGAGTCTCTCACTGATGTGAAGGCAAGTCTCCCCATGTTTAGCTCGAACTGCATGGTAGCTTACGTTTGCTCAGCCGGGTCCAGAAACACTGACCCTTATGCGACGGACAGCAGCTCACCTCGTCGCTGCTGCCAATTCAACCCAACTTGAGATGCGCATTCCTTGCGAACCACGGGGGCGACGAGAGGTTTGCGTTTTTGAGGGAGGGTGGGAAGAGTTGGAGTATCTGGCAACGGATTAAACAGGACGCGGAGGATAAGGCGAGGCACGAAAAAGAGGCGAAGACAGGAGGTCTGGGTGCGTTGGCTGGGTACAGTAGCGACGACGACGAGGAGAGGAGGAGGAGGAGAAGCCTACCATCTCTCCTCAACCGCCTTCAAGCAACCCACCTCCCCAACCAACGCCGCCATCATCGCCGCCACCTCCCTCCACTCTGGCAAGCTCGGAAATGGAAGAAGATCTTGTGAAGGCCGTAAGGAGGGAAAAGGCACGGCGGTGGCTCGAGCTGCGCCGAAGCGTCAAAGACGCGGAATAGATGGCCAGGTCTTTGACCCATTCTCTGTGTATTGACTTCGAAACCTTCCGAGGACAGCAGCTTCTAACACGCCTCTCTGGAATTTGACAGCGATGCTCTCGACGAAAATGAACTGCGATAGTTCAGTCCATGGTGGTCCGGAGCTATATAGGGCTGTGGTCCAAATGTCCAAATTCAAGTGAAACCTACGGTCTGTCAGCGTGGTTTTAGAGCATAGCAACCGACGTGAGCCTGAGTCAAGAGATGCGATCAGCAAGGGAGGCACATAGTCACAACGCCTGTGACCGTTTGACCCTTGCCTCAACGAGCCCCCAATGATAATCACTGAACTTCCCTCAGCACATCCCTTGCTTCACTGTTGGTACCTAGCTTCGCCAGACTTCACCCTCTGTACGTATATCATCACACCCAATGCCAAACTTACTCCTTATCCTTCTGGACGTTACTTACAGACCCCATCATTTCCCTCGTGTAGGTTATTGGTGTTCCCAGGGCGTTCCTGTCATGACATTATGTCCCCGCACTTACGAGAGTCAGGGAAACGATTACTGGAACAGTCAATTAGTGATGTTATTTAGTCCCACAGCTCTCTTGCCTGGCACTCGCCTTTTCTGTGCAGCCAGCCAACCTTTTTCCTCGGACGACGTTGCCCAGAAACTCGGCCTTTGCTTAGCGCTTACCCGCCATTGCTGAAGCCAGGTAATCTCACTCATGCCGTTTCTTTGGCTCGGTGGAACTCACTGTGGCAAGGTTTGTCAAGCCCATTCGTGCCTGTAAAGCTCAACGTTGACTTCTACGTGCTCCACTAGCTGCGGGGAGTGCAATTGTATTTTATGACCACGGTAAACAGCTCACCCATTGTCCAAGGATGCCCCAGGTTGAGCTGACATCCATAACCCCAGTTACGACATTTGACCAGGAGGTAACCTCGGTTTACCAGTAGCGATAAAGCTTGCCGGGTTCTGACTGTCATGAATTTGAATACTAGGTCGAGCTGATATGGGTGAGGACCTCGCTCACCTCCGCCTGTCGTTAAACTCGTCAACTAACGCTTTTGTTAGTCCCAGAAATGGTCAGGCATCAGTGTTCTCTACTTGATTGTGCGCCAGCGGTTCGCAATTGTTACAGTCCCCCAAATTGACAGCTTCCAGACGCGTTATGTCGGAAATGCCACATTCATGTGAGGATAAACCTCACTGTTACTGATATCTCAACTCATAGCATGCACAACCGATACCATTCAGACACGCCTCGGGTACGCAGTATTATTGTAAATTCGGTGCCATATACTCACTGATACCGTTAGCAAGTCGGTGGGCTACGGGGAAGCTTATGGAAAAGGTGAGCGGCGCGAGCTCCTCTGATCCCCGGTCCAATCCCTCTTACCAGGTGTCAGATGTAAGTGTTTGCCGTTGTCGAGACTCTGAATTGCTAATGTCATCTCCTCTTCCGCTCCTAGATGTGAGTCTATCTTCAACCAAACCTCTTCTTCGTTAAGCCCGCCACTCCATAGGTCCAACTAGCTTCTCGACACAGGCATGGCTAAGCCAAGTATCTGTACTGGCCATGAATGGTTCGTCTTTCTACTTCTCCCATACCACGTCTTATTCCATGGCGGACGATCGGTTTCAGGCATCATTGTGAAACGCGTTGTATGTATGTATAGTGGGGACAAGAGGGTCTTATGGGCTCTTACGTTTTCCCTGGCGATTCTTGCTGGATATTGGACCGCGGTGAACGCGCACATATCCAACCTCAAGAGCGGTAAGTTCTGGCGGGGTTCATTCTCTCCACAAGGGACTGATACACTTTCAGTTGTCTTCGCTTTCCAAGCCACCCATTTATTTGAAACATGTCGGCCAGTCCTGAAGAGCACCCCTCCGCTGTGGCTTTCGGCCTTTATCTGTGTTGCCTTCGCTTTCGAGACCCTTGTCTTTGGATTGTCGATGTTACAGGGTGTTCGATTTGTCCGTGAGAAGAGGCGAACACGGCGCGATATAGATCGGGTCAGCCTGGCTAGACACATGTGGAAAACCCGGCGAGACCTTGCGAGCGTATTACTGAGAGACAGTATTCTGTTTCCCTTCATGTGAGTGATCCCCTTCACACTGCTCTTCAACACTGACCTGTTGCTATATCTATTCATAGCAACCTCATGTTAGCGATGCTTACCATTTTGGTATGGGCGGCGAAATTATCAGTATGTGCCCACTACGATTGTGCGTCGAGAAACAGCCTAATATCTCCCAACCTCTTTATCAAGGCAGATTTTTCTCAGAGTCTTAGAGTTGTCTCTGCTGCCTTGGTACCCATTGTCGGTTGCAGGTTGATTCTCAATCTACGCGATGCGTACTACAAGCCATTCCACGAAGAATACAACCAGTCGCGGTATCAGGACAACTCGTTCGTCATACCAGGCTTAAGCGCCGAATGTACGGGCGGTAGCCGTCAGTCTACGGCTGGCCAACCAATCGGCAATACGGATACCGACTCGTGCTGAAAATGGCCCTTTGCAAGAAGCTTCGGATACGATGATACTCGACGCGACTAATACAGTACAAGTGCCCGTTTAAGGATGCTGGCTGCTGTTGGATGCTACATTCTCGTTCGATTCAACACCCTATATTGCTTCCACAATTTCCGCGGTAACCCTCTCCCCCAGTTCCTCTGAAGCTATAATATCCACCTTGTGTCCAACCCCGGCGGGTACAATGGCTTCTCCTAGCTCCTTCTCTAAAGCAACTTTAGCCTTCCACCCAGTACAATGCATGGGGAGGATGTAGGTGGGCGCGGGACGAAGACTCTTAGAAAGAAAATCCACTGTTGGCCCGATCCGATAATGGTGATCACTTGAAGCTAGATGAAGGCCTCCCGCAATCTACAAAGGTCAGCGAGGGCAGGGAGAAGATGAGAGAGCAAACATACCATGTAGATTGGCCTTCCGAAAGTTTTCACAGCATCTTTAACCACGTTGACTATCCCTGCATGGGAGCACCTACCAATCGATTTTCAGGTGAAGTCCTGGGATGAAGCGCGTGCTTGTACTTACGAGCTGAAAATGACGAGGCCTTTACCAATGACATCGACTGCAGCATAGCGTTCGTCCATCAATTGCGGCTCCTCCTCCCATTTTCCATTCCCATCGCTGCCTTCCACCCATCGCACACCAGATAATAATCCCCCCTCAAAGTCGGTCACTCTGGGAATCTCCCCACTGATGTAGACGGTGTCCCCTGCAACGAGGTGCCCTTCGTCATGCGTTTCCAGAAGCCCCCCTCGGGCGGTAATCTCGTCGAAGGTAGGATCCAGAGGGATAGCACATAGGACAGCCCCGCCGTTGGGCGCGATCCCTCTTGCGAGAGGTCGGGAAGGGTGGACATCGACGACACATGGGCGTATGTCTGTCACTTCCACGCCAAGTTCCTCAGTTGACGAGGTCCCTTTACTGTATTCACCTCTAGGTGTTGCGATCCCTTTCCTTTCGCATTCATTCCTAAGCTCGAGGAAGGATAAGAGGCCACCGGTGTGGTCTGCGTGCCAGTGAGAGGTGACGACCCGGTCAATCGCCGTGATTGGTACCTGCATCCCTCGAAGATTCCGCACGAGGGACTGCGAATCGGGGCCAGTGTCGAAGAGTGTTCGATGGATATTTCCTGGATTTAAGATAGAATCCACCGCTTCCTTCGCAACCTCAGTTTCGAGAAGGGCAGCGAAACCGTGAGCCCCACAACAGAAGTCATCGAAGTTGAGCACTGGCACGCCCATCTTCTCATCAGGAGGTGCTTGGGGTACATGGAACGGAAGTTCGTGTGTGAAGCCAGGCGGGAGCTTCGACATCCATTCGATGGTGTTGTCCACCAGGAATGTTACCGAAAGGCGGGAAACCCGTTTCAAGGCTGGTGGCGACATCCTGGGCTGGCTTGGAAGACCGTGGGTGAGGGAAGCTCTGAAGTTGAGGGTCTTACTTACTTTGATGTGCTAAATTTGACAACATCACGCTTCTTCGTAACACAGATACCATCTCCTGTCCCTCAAGAGCAGCTGTCTCGCAAGTTCAGCATCACCTGCTGCCCAAGGCGGGCACAGCAAGGGCGCTGGCGAACCTGATGCTCTCGGCGGAATTGGGCTAAAGAAAAGTAGTTGGGTCTTCGCTCACGGTCTATACGAGTGAATATCTACTCACTGATATCAAGGTTACACCCCAGGCTAGGGTGTTGAGAATTGCGATTATCAAGGTTCTAGATTTCAATCAGGGCGCGTTAGGATCTGAAATGTTCAGCATATCGTTGAGAGAAGTCGCTCACATCGAGAGAAGCAAAATGCTATCTCTGAGCAACACAGTCGCAACGTCTCGCCGATGCTTCCACAGATACTTAAACATGCCACTCCTGCCTCTGTTGCGCTGCATCCTTCTCCTATTTTGGACAAAGAAGATGCCCTGCGCGATGGAAAGCCCAAACACGAGTACGTCGAAGGCAATCATGAAGATGACAAACGTCCAATACCACGACGGGGCAGCTTCTTCTGGGAAGGGCTGGCATACCCCATACAAGTGAACAAACTGAACTCTAACTATGACTGTAAGCCCATGTCGGTCCTTCTCAGCGACCCATTCTAACCACATGTGACTTACCGCTATCAATATGAGCCATGGGAATGGTCAAAATCGCTGAATGTAAAGTGTCACTAGCACAATAGTTAGGGGCCAGAATACTCTCTTGTCTCCGTTGTACATGCATATAACACGCTTTACAACAATGACTGGATATCTGCGGTCAACAGCGGAGCTTCGCCAGATGAGAGCAAAGGGAGGAGGACGGACCGTTCATGTAATAATAGCTAGCACACCGATTTGACTCAGCCAAGATTGTACTCGAAAGAAACTCGGGCCTGAACTGGATAGTGAGGTTTTGGACATCATGACGCATCGGCGGGACTCACATCTACATTTGTGGATACAATCCCATAGGTAAGTTCAAGGAACACGTTCAACATTGGCTTGCTTTCAAGAGCGCACATATGTCAACTAGGAGGTAGTAAGCGGCTATGGGCGGCGGACAGCACTGAGCTCACTCGCTCCGTCCAAGAGCTTTCCAGAGGCCCACCCGCTGGCTGGCGGTGCTGGCAGAGTCAACGAATGATAACTAGGTCATAGATTTCACGCGCTTGAAGCGTGACTGAACACATAGTTAGATAGGCCTTTTTGATCGAGGAAGCCGTGACTTACAGAAAACTGATATCCCAACCGTACCGTGTCTGAACGTTTCACCACGTCAGCAAGTCTGTGGGTAAGTAAGGAGGACAAGATAACCAACCACGAAGTAGAGAACGTTGGTGAATGTCCATTCCCTGTGCTGACGCAGAGTATTCATTCCGTGCTGGCAGGGGGTCGATCAGACACGGTCCTCAGCCATATCAGCTCAACCTAAAGTCGACAGCTTGAGCTCAGCAAACAGTATGGGCGATGATCAAGAGGACACTATCTCTTGTAACTGGATCCACGCTGCTCAGAATACAGCAACCTCATTTCATATTTGACTCACAGTGGTCCATTAACACGGCGGCGTACAGGCGGCAGCTGAAGGTAGGGTGTCATCTTCAGGATACTTGTTGCCCGTACAAGAAGTTGCGAACATACCCTGCCACCAATTATTCCATCAAATGAGAGAGACCAGTGGTGCGAGGTCTTCCTGTTCGAGCATAGCAGATGATGCCAGGGCGTTAGTCCGCCCAACGCCTGTCAGGCAGGAACGAGGCTGGTTAAGCCTACCAAGTAGCGGAAACGAAGTGAATTAGGAGCGTCTGAGGAGGAGTGAGGCAACTCTTAACGCTGGACAGCTTCACGTATCCAGTAGGGTCGAAATAAATGTGGCATCCTAATCAGTTGACAGGCACCATGTCAAACGGGGGTGCCGCCCTGACTTATGATGGCTCAGGAAGAAGCATAATCGAGACTCAAAGCGATAGGCGGGATAAACGGAGGGAAAGGCATTCTCGGATTTCCAGTTTCAGCATGCAAGGGGTAAATGGGGATGAATGGCAGTGATTCAACACTATATGAAGATCCTTTTCGAGGAGGTTCGAAGAGGAGGGAAGGCGGGCGCGCAGGAATCACGTCGATAGATTTAGAAAGAGCGCAGATCATTGTACTAGAGCCAGCGGAGGTATGATGCGTCCCTTCCTTCGTCTTGGCGAATCAAGACTTTATCTGACCCCCTACCAAGGTCTACAAGCCTTTGGGGACTTCGAGTCGGATTGGCCTGTCAAGCAAAGAGAGCAAAGCCAGAGGCGGCAAAAAGATCCCGTTACCAACCGGCCCTGCGTTCTCTTTCTTTTTGCAGTAGGTCTCTATCCTCCACAACCAGCTCTTCAGCCCGTCATGCGAGTTTCACTAGCAGTGAGTAAAAATAACGCACGGAAATAGCAAACGTGTCACGATCGCAAGCCGATCTGTGTCCCCTCTCGCCCACAGACAAATCGTTTCCTACTATCCGACGGAGGCGGTGGCAGCACATTCTGGTAATCTGAACTCCAGATGTCGTTTGACCGGGTCGAGTCTAGGTCATATGCACGGTTTATCTTCACAGCATTGCCAAACGGCAATGGGCGCCTATTTTGGGGGGTGGGCGTTTATCGTTTCAGGTCCACCGTTCACGCGGCAAGTCGGCGAAGCGATGCCTTTTGACAGAAGCTGGGGCTTTGGTCAGCACGATTCACGTTGAGCAATGGACGACGAACATCAACATCACAAATAAACTCAGGTACCGTGACCGTTTTGGTGTCTTTCTCTCCTTCCCTCGCTCGAGAAAGCTGCGAGGAAGCTGTGTCGGCGCCACGTCCGATGACCTTCTTCTCAGTGGAAGACCGGTCGCTGCGTGGGTCTTCTATTAAAGAAACCTCAGAACGTGCACGCCGAGAGGCAACCAGATGAAGCCTGCGAGGCGCTGTCGAGATTGACGGGGAATCGGGGATTGACGCTGGGTTTCTGTGGGCTGGAAGGGTCACCAGTAAAGCAAGGCCCCATAGCCGTCGAAAATAGACTAGTGGCATGGGCTGGCCATTTCGATGCCAATGTCCCGCCAAATCTCTCAGCCTCGGCGCCTCGAGACCCTGAGAAAGGTGGTCTCGATCAGTTCAGAGATGAATTCCAAAGAAAAACTGGGGTACTCGGCAAGAGGCAGAACCGTTATCACAGAGGACTGTGCAAGTTATGATACGCTCCTATTGTGTTGCAGCAGCCTTTGGCCGAGCGGGGTTCATGGCAAAGGTCGAAAAAAGAAAATAACGAGCACACACCGAGATTGCCTTTGTTTGCCTTCAGCCCCTAGCTCCTATTAGTATTGCACGTCATCGCGCGTCTCTCTAACTGCCCTTCGTATTGAGCTGCCTAATCCAACTAATCTCTACCAATAGCCGCAACATTAAAGTCCCTGATACACCTTCTCAAAGTCCTAGAGTCATCCAGCTCAAACTCCAAGCCTGGAATCACTAACGGAATACTGTGATAGCTTATATTCCTCATGAAATGGCTTGTAATATGCGTCCCTCAAGTTGAGCAATAGCCTTCCTCCAAGGGTGGGTATAGATACAGCGGCAAGGAGGCGGACGCTCTGAGTCGCTGAGTAAGGCTATATCGCGTAGATTACGGACGTTATGAAGTTGTCAGTGGTGGATGTGAGAGGGGATTTGATACTCGGGCACTGACCAAGATATTGGTTGTCCATGCCATTATATTGAGTGTGGCGATTATCAAGTTTCTGTAAAGACCATCAGTGCATGCACAGCAGCGGTAAGAGAAAGATGAAACTCACATGAAAGGAAACAGGATGCTATCCCTCAGCAACACGCCTGCGATATCTCGTCGAGTCTTCCGTAATATTTGGCGCAGCATACCGCTACTACCACTCGCACTTGCCCTCTCTCCAGCGCGCCGTGACTGCCATCTCTTCTCCCTTACAAATTTAATGCCCTGGAAAAGTGAAAGCCCAAAGACGAGCGCCTCGAATGCGAAGATGAAGTAGATAAACGTCCAAAACCACGGTGGTGCCGAGCCTTCTAATAAAGGGATACACGTTTCAAATGTGTAAGTAAATTGGATCCTCGAGACCACTGCAGAGACAGGTCAGCCCGCACCTCGTTGCAGATAGAAGCGAGAAAGAGAGAGGATGGACGTACCACTTTTGAGATTAGATGTGAGGATGGTCAAGACGAGAGAATAGGTCGCAATGATGAACAGGCCAACGATGAGGACGCATAAAACTCGTTTGTCTCCTCCATACATGCACACGACGCGTTTCACGATGATCACTAGTGTGAGGCAGGTGGTGTGAGCTGGTTGCATCCGAATGGCGTTGAGGAGAGGAACGGACAGTTCGTGGCTAGAATAGCGATTTGGCTTAGCCATGTTTGGACTTGGAACGCACTTGGACCTGGGTTCGGTGAGCATATGGTTCAAGAACTGAATGTGTCCCTTGACGGACTGCCACTTACATCTGAGATATGGAGAGGGAGTCGTAGGATGAGTTTCACTTATAGTATTATCCAGTGGTACCAGAGACCTACATCTACCATCACTGGTCAAGTTTACACTCAAAAACTGAGATGTTGATGCGACTCACTTTGTCCAGAAACTCCCCCCTTGCCCACATACTAACTGAAAGTGAAAGCAGCATGAAAGGATAATCTAACAGCGTGGCAACCAAGCTCACACACCACCAGCGTGTCTATAATACGTTGTCAACGAAGAAGTGAGTTCGTGATACGTTCTTCGGCTCGGACGATTAAACTTACACAAAACAAGCTTCGCCAACGTATCGTGTCTGCACTGAGAGGTTGAAGAGTGTCAACACGCACAATGGGAACAAACGCACGATGAAGAAGAGGAAGCTGGTGAACGACCATTTTCTCCGCTGTCCCGACGTGTGAGATGACCCTGGGCTTAGGACTCGTCGGGTGACGGTGCTCACCCATATCAACTCGATCTATAATTCGGGCGATGAGCCACAGACGAAGGCGGGGTTGCAGGAGGGAATCGCCGCACCTCTTGATCAAGTGTCGTCACTAAAAGTGAATGGTTATAATAGAATTCAAATAGCACCGTGAACGGCTAGGATGGACCACTCACGATGGTCGTAGAAAACGATCGCGGTGCCTGCAGCTGAAGGTTGCACGTCATATGCGTCGCGTTCAGTACCTAGTGTCGAAGCTCGACTGAGGGATCCGTACCCTGCCATAGTGCGTTCGACCGTGCTATAGAAACAATGAGTGCGACATTTCCTTGTTGCATAAAATCCGACTGGGTCTTTGGAGGGAAGGAATGGGGATTCGGATGGTTGGAAAGCGGGAGATTCCCGGGCCAGGTGCTCACTACTCGGATTCCAATTCGCTCTTCATATATGTTAGTTCCAGTAAGCCAGGGATAAAATAGCCTTATGATGGCGACCGAATATACGATCTGCGTCCTTCGTTAAGTGCCAACTGCCGTACGCAGTCAGGTTGATTGCAGCACGGCTTGTAGGTAGTCGAGCAGTTCCCACTGAACATCGAGCGGCAATTTGACATATGAGCTCAATTCTGTCACGACGATCATTGAAATAATGACCAGTCATTCTCAGAGTCTAGACAGCAGTCCAACCTCGGTCCTTGCCCAGTGATGTCTATCAGTACTCTGTAATAAGGAACCTTGAGAGCTGAACCGCCGTACTGGAATTCCAAAGTACAGAAGGAACTTTGAAGCCGGCGTGCCCAAACCTCACCCAATCTGAGCAAACAGATCTCCCTAAACACGGTTCGCATATTATTATTATTATTATTATTATTATTATTATTATTATTATTATTATTATTATTATTATTATTATTATTATTATTATTATTATTGTTATACACAATGGTACCCTTTAAGCCCGGATCTCCAGGTGCAAAGCCTGAAGTGTTAAGGTCTAGCCGTCTCTTGACGTACTATCCCCAACCCATTAACAACTATCGTTACCACGCCCTCCAAAAGACTGACAACCGCCAGTGCCTTTTTCGCTAGACTCGCTTGTGGGGGAAGATCCTCCTCACCCTACTCGCCCTTGTGTGGGTCTTTTCCTTGTCCCTGGTGGTAATGGGATCCCCGTTCCGACCATTGGGTAGTAGTGATGCTAATAGCGCCCATGTCCACGCCCTTGCCCTCCTTCAGCATCTCCAAACACGAAGTCACCTCAAGCGTAGTGGTGGAGATGAGCATTTTAACTGAGATGGCTGACATGGTGCCTTGAAAGAGTTTGAGGGGACCTGTTGAACGTTTTTTGTTAGCTCATTGGCTCTTTCCACGGCGAACACATGGGAGAGGGCTAGAATGGGCGAGTAAAAGAAGACATAAAGAGAGATAAAAACACACACCCATCGTCCTCGCGTTTCATCTTCACAACTAGCATCCCAGTCGCCATCTAATCGGCATCGTAGCCCCAAACAAGAATGACAGCATCATCTGAAGTTGAGCTAAGTTACTATGTGGGCGCACATGGCCATCGTGGTCGAGGTCTTCAAGGACATGTTCCGATATTAAAAACGGCAAAGAATCCGATACACTTCCCCTTCTCCCTGCTTCCGAGCAGGTAACAGAAGCCACAGCACTGAATGTCCCCACTCAAGACAGCGCTTTCGCACCAACGGCAGTCCCTGAAACAGATGCCACAGAGTCCCACCCTCTCCATTCTAGCGTAGGACGCTGCTGGCCGTCCACCTCAAACCGTCGCCGCTCGTCTTTCGTGCTAAATGCGGTGTAGATGTATATGGTGAGGCATCCTTGAAGCGAATAATTGGGACGGAGATTTGTGAGTGAGGCGGTACCGATTCAAGCACTATCGGTGGTGCACCGTCGGCAGAGCTTTAGAGGGTTGGACGAGGGTTGGTTTCGGTTGGGATGTCCCCTGGGATTAGCTGGGGGACTGTGCACCAATGTCGATATCCCTTCTCTCCTCCTCGTCTTCGTCGTCAAGAGTGCCTCTTGTAAGAAGGGCATCTCGCCGGAGGCAAAGATGCTATCTTGATACCCAGAGAGTGTCATGGAAGATCACCGCGATGGTCAGAGGCGCTGGCAGTGACATCGAGAGAATCAAGCCTATCACTGACGAGTGGGCCATGATTCCAGCTTCATGACCTGTATAAGAGATGGTAAGCGGCGGTCCCTTTGTCTGAGGGCAACTGGACTGACCAAATATCCTGATATTTTGTCTCTGGCGTCTAGTGTAATGGTGACGTTCGTGCGCGCCAGTACCGTCCTGCTCTGCGCTCGCAGGGGTGCAGACGCAGACGTCGTTGGAGCAGACGAGGCACACCTTGCTACTTCGCAGACGCATGGTCTTGGAAGCGTTTGCAGGGAGGAGGATGACTGCTGCTGAGGTTGCCGGGATCTCGTCTGGTAATGTCAGGGAGAGGTAACAAGGTATGTCTGGATGGACTGGTCAGGATATATAGTTTTAAGAGATGAGGGAAACGTGCATTCAAAAAATGGCTAGCCAAGAAAACTGGCCAAAATTCCGTACGTGTCCTTCCCAGCTTTCGACTTTGGACGACAGGGCTTCAGACAAGTCTGGTAAAAGATGTTTGAACGCCATTGCCGGAATAAACTCAGTTGCGATGTGCTTTCCGATGAAGAACAGAAGATCAGGTATTTAAACCAGTCCATCCCTTGGTGACGCTGCGGCATGGTGTAGCAGATGGAAGCAGAGTTGAGCAGGATTTACTGTAAGCGGGACGTATCACACTAAGTACGCGCCAATTGCCGCGCTTAGCACCGGGCCCCGATCAAGCGATCAAGCGCCCAGCCTGCCATTTGAGGAAGGAAGGAGCCTGGTTATAGACTATTGAGTTGCGCTTTGTGAGAGAGACCGGTCAAATCTCGGTGTCCATCTCGTCAATATCCCTTCACTATTGCCTTCAAGCTGTCCAGATCATGCGATGACAAAGGGGCCCGGTTGAAAGCTTGAATCCTGGGCAACGGAAAGCGAACATGACCTTCAGCGCCAAGGACCTGGTATGCACCAACCCTTCCTACTACCTGTGCCCTGAAGGACTCTCTTGTTCAAGATCTCACCATGCCATCACTCGCGGTCTTGTGAGCGTTCAAGTTGTTGCTTACTTGTCATAGTGTCATAGGCACAGCTCAAGCTGCCAGTCCGTGTTACTTTTCATCCTATGACTTCGTACGGCAGTCATTCAATAAATGGCCGTGGATCGTATGGTTCTCATCACCATGACAAGGCTATTTTTGACCCTGGTTCCTGGAACTACATATACGAAGAGGCATTACTGTCGAAATGAACTCTCGGTTTCTCCCGCTTGCCGTAGACCCACCTTTCCTCCCTCTGACCTGGACGAATGTTATGAGCCAAGAGGATGGATATCACACTCATGGTTTCTATGGCACGCGCTAATGCGCTATGGCAGGGTACGAGCTTGAGCACTCAGGCAAACTTCCGCATCAAGCTCTAACCGAGTTATGCGTTCAGCTGCAGGCAGCGCGATCGTTTTCTACGACCACCGTCAGTACTTCACCTCATCCCTCGAACCTGCTGTTCGAGCTGACTATCATCACTGTCTATTATCAGTAACAACACTCGATCAGGAGGTAAGATGGTACCACTAGACCTTCTCTTCTGAGTCCCTAACTCATTTCCTAATCACTAGATTGAGCTAATATGGGTGAGTGTCGTCTTCCACTCTATGCCTAATGGAAACTCACACATCGTGACAGCTGAGAAAGTGGTCTTTCACCAGCTTTCTCTTCCTCGTCGTGCGTGTGCTCCTTCCTCAATGTGAACACATTCCTCAAAGGTTCAACGCAGACACGATATGTAGGCGAGGCCAGTTTCGTGTAAGTACAGCTACTCGAACCGAAGGGCCTACCACCAACTCACTTTCGATCTTTAGACATGCGTCTGGTGTGTGACCCCGGTTATGCCCCATCGGGTTATTGCTTCATACTCAAATTTTACTCTCAGCAACTATGTGGGCCAGCGGGAAGTTTCTGGACCAAGTGAGTCTCATACCGTCTCCTAGTCGTATCCTAGATGGGCACTAACCCGATGTCAGATGTGCGTCTCTGGTACGATGGGATAATTCCGCAGATGATTCTCATTTCCATGACCCTTCCCCAAACCCCAGATGTAAGCCACGCGTTCAATCCATGAACCCGTTTGCTCAGCTGACCTTGCCCCAGGTCCAAGTATGTTCCAAGTACAGTCATGGGTAAGCCAAGTCGCTATTCTGGCTATGAACGGTCTGTCACTCCCTTCCTTGACACTGCCGAATACAATCAGCTCACCCTTACCATCCCATAGCCATCATCGTGAAACGCGTGGTGTGCATGTACAACGGGGACAAGCGTGTCCTATGCGTCCTCGCCGCTGCCCTGTTCACCCTCGCTGTCTTCTCCCTCGTTTTGACTATCCTCACAGCTAATATTAAAAGTGGTATGTCTAGTTCGCTCAAGTTCTTGGGCTCTTTTCTGTAGCAGGACGACTGACTGCTAACCCGACATCGCAGTGGTTTCAAGGGTCCAATTTACCCATTCCTTCGAAACATGCAGTCCTCTAATGCAAGGCTCAGCACCAACATATTATTGGTCGTTCATCTGCTTCGTATTCGCCTTTGAGGCGCTCGTGTTTGGGCTTTCGCTTCTCCAGGGTGTAAAGTTCGTAAGGGAGAAGCGGTGGCAGGCTCGGCGCGCTCGAGAAAGGACAGGTGGAAGTGTTATGCTAGGCCAGGTATTATGGAAGACTCGACGAGATCTTGCGAGTGTGTTATTGAGGGATAGCATCCTTTTTCCTTTTGCGTGAGGTTTGTTCCCCCCGCTTTTACGCAGACGCTAATACCGATCTCGAATGTCTAGAAATTTAATCCTCGCGACGATCAACATCGTGGCCTGGAGAGCCCGCCTTCCTGTCAGTCATGCTTACTTTCCTTCGCCATCCACCACTAACATATAATCTCTCAATGTAATATATAGCCCAGCGCAATTCAGATCATCCGGCTCTTCTCCGCCGTTGCTGTGCCCACTATAGGATGCAGACTAATACTTAACCTGCGAGAGGCGTACTACAAGCCGTTTCGCCATGAATGCGACCAGTCACGGTATTCGCCGGATGATTCGTTGGTGATACCAGGATTGGAGTTGGAATTGGATGAATGTGGGACGAAGTTAGAGAGTCGTCCGAGCAGAGATTTGAATGCTGGGGTCAGTAGTAGAGCCTAGACTGCTTCGGCTTGTAGCAAAGATCAACTTAAAGTAATAGTATACGTCCATCCTTTGGATTGGTGAACAACACGGTGGAAGCCCCATAGGGGCTTATCAGATGGGTGGGCCAAACAGGTGCAATCATCGGTGGGCGCTTATTCTTGCATGAGCCGCATGATCACGCCAGTAATTGGTGACATATAGTAAGCCTCAGTCTATGATTCCTGATCGGCATACCTGGATGCTCAGCGCTCAGTACTCAGTACTTATCATCGAAATATTGGCCCCGTCATTCTCCCAGCTCTAGACAGCAGCTCAGCTTCGACACGTACCAGCGGGTATTCAAATGGTCCTAAGTACCCTGTGATGAGGAACTCTCAAGAACTGAACCGCCTTAGCGGTTATCCAAGGTACAGAAGGAGCTTTGAAGCCGGCGTGTCCAAAGAACACCCAATCAGAGTAAACGGACCTCTCTACGCACGGTTCGCACATCGTTATACACAACGGTAGATTTTCCAAGATCTCTAGATGCAAGGGATATAGTATTAAGGTGATTGTGCCTCTCTGTCTTTCACTCACTCCTCTAGCGCAATAACAACCATCGTCCCCACACTCACCACAGGACTGACGACCACCAGCGCTTGTTCGATTGTAAGACTCGCGTGCGGGGGACGATCCTCTTCCCGCCGTCCCTTGTGAGCAAGCCGGCCGACATGACTAACAGGATAGCATGGAACAACCGGAGGGGTGCTATTGAATGTTTCCGTTAGCCTGTCCAACTTGGGTCGATGACAGCGAATAGAAGGGGGAAGGGAAGGAAGCAAGAAAAAGACAAGAACACACCTCATCATCCCCATGCTGCGTCGTCAAAGGCAACATTCCAATCACCATCCCAATCGGCGTTGTCAAAACAAAAGCGGAAAAATCGTCTTGAGCGGGCAGAGCTACGTGAAAGGCCAGCGTAGGGGGCCATTACGCGTTTGCGTATGATCGTTTAATTCTTCATAGCGGTGGGGTCCGATATCGACAACGAGAAGGGACACGAAGCGCTCCTCCTCGCGTCCGAGTTGGTAGGAGCACCGTGGTCCCCACTCTAAGCAGCACTTTCCCGCCCGACGGCGGTCCTTAATGGAAATGCCACATCAGCATCGAGTCCATCCTCCATAAGTCTGGGACGCTGCTCGCCCGCCTCAACGCCTCAAACCGCCGCTTCGAGGAACTCGTCCTGCATGTGAACGTTGGTTTAGATGCCGACAGTGAGGCATCCGCAACGCAAAGAATCGGGACAGAGAGTGGTGGGCGAGGCAGGTTTTCAATCCCTATCGGCAGTGCAGCGTTCGCAGAGCTTGAGACTCTTGGATGCCCCCGTGATCAGCTGGGGAGACTGTGGACCGATGTCGGCTCCCCTCTCTCCTCTTCCTCATCAAGAGAGTGTCGTTTTAAAGGAGAGCGCCTTGCGAGAGGCAAGGCTGCGATCCGGATCCCTAGCGAGAGCCTGCTGGTGGTGGTGGTAGCGAGGTCCTGCTCCTGTCTTGCTCTGCACGCACAGATGCAGACACAAATGTCGTCGGGATAGACGAGGCACGCCGCACTGCTTCGCGGATACATGATCTTGGGAGTATTGGCGAGGAAAGGCAAGATGACTGCTGCTAATGAGGGGCTGTGGTTGGGAGAGGCGACGGGGATTCAGAGGGTGTGAATAGAGCCGATAGGTCGTCGAGATATCTGCATGGACTGGCCAGATTGTATGGTAAGAGTGAATGAAAAAACTCACATTCGACTCGAAGGATGGATAAGAATAAAGCCAGTCTACAATCGAAGGATTTAGTAGGAATGGTGAAACAATTGGTCGGAAGACCACCCACCGGCAGCTCTTGGTAGTAAAGCGTCAAACGAGTCTTGAAAAAGAGGAGGAAATTGATTTCGGGCGTTTCGCTTGGTGGTACCGCTGAAAGGTGTACGGGTGCATTGGTGATGAAAGTGGACAAGGTGCGGAGCCAATGAGCACCCTCACAGTCGCCGATGCCAAGCCCGATGAGCTCATCAAGCGCCCGTTGGTGCTCTCCCTTGCTCTCTGCGTACTTCCACAAAGAGTAGTGGGCTGATCTACCTTGAGCCCCTAATGGTGGGGTTACTATCCCACGCAATGGGTTGCAAAACCATATGGGAGTTGCAAAATACTTTATCGCGACGGCAGTTGTCCCTCTACAGCCAGATTACTTAGACATTGGTGCACCGACGAGTGTATCAAATACATCTACGAAAAGAAACCAGAATTATTGCGCACTCCGTCTTATATCGAACGTTATCATTCCGCATAAAAGAGACGCAAACTGGAATTCTGGCACTGAGAGGGCCATTGCCCGGAATAGAGACAGGTGAGCAGGAATCAAAAGATATATTTAAATTTATAAGCCTCTTTACCTACCTTTAGCTTGTTAAGTTGTCTATTACCATGCATTTTACAACAGAGAACGACCATAGAAATGTCGAGGTACGAGCAAAAGCCCCAGCGCGTGATGGAAATTCAGTCTCCGATCGCGTCACCCGCCAAATTCTTCCCAACGGATTGATCGGAGCTAGAACAAAGCCCGGTTTGACGTGCGAATGGCTGGCGCCTGCTGGCACGGATTGATGCAATCTTTTGCAACTCCCTGGTTTCTGCACTCTTCCTACCGGCGAGCCTCTGGCACCTGCCCAAAGTCATCGATCCTCACCATATTTTGAAACTATCTTCTTGAAAAGGTGTCCGAGCTCTCCCTAAATTTACAGTGGCATATGATAGAAACTGGCTGAGACCGAGGACAACTCCGAGATTTTTTGCAACTCCCTGATATGGATAGTATCTGCCGCAGTCAAGAGCTGTGGGAGAGACTGGTGAATTCTCGGCGCCCGTCTTCTCAGCGCCTCTTTTCGCTATGTGCCGTCCAGCTGTCCGATCAACACAGGATCACCCAATGACGGGCTTAGCTGAAAGGTTGAATGCTGGGCAATAGAAAGCAAATACGGCCTTCAAGTTCAACTGTCGTAGACCTGGTACCAGCTATTCCCACCACTTGATTGCGCACAATATGGCATCACTCACGGTCTTGTGAGCCCTGCCGCTCACTGCTTCCTCACTCAGCTCAACCTGCCAGCCCCTGTTAGTATACTCCGAGTCCTACCGCGTACGGCAGGCCTTCAATTAGTGGCAGCGGATCGTTTACGGTCTGATCATATCGCCATGACAAGTCTATTTCCGGAACTACGAAAAGGCACAACAACCGCAATGAACCCTTGGTTTCTCCCACTTGCCGTTCGCTCCCTCCACAGACGCAGTTCAATGGTATGAGCCAGGAGAATGGATATCACAGACGTTGTTGCTATGGCACGCGCCAATGCGCTATGGCACGGTACGAGCATGAGCACTCAGCCGAACATCCACGCCAGGCACTAACCGGGTCATGCGTTAAGCTGCAGGGAGTGCAATCATTTTCTATGACCACCGTCAGCATTTCATATCAGCTCCTAGATGTGGTGTTCGAACTGACTATTATCCAGTAACAACGCTTGATCAAGAGGTACGGTGACTCTCTTGGACCCCAGCCTTCCTAGCTTATCTCATGAACTCAAGATTGAGTTAATATGGGTGAGTGCAGCCTTCCACCCTGCGCCATAGTGAAACTCACACATTACGACAGCTGCGAGAGTGGTCGTTTACCAGCCTCCTCTTCCTCTCTGTGCGTGCACTCCGTACTGTGTGTAATGACACGCCTCAAAACCTCATTATAGACGCGATACGTTGGCGAGGCTAGTTTTGTGTGAGTGGATTCGAACCGATGAATCTACCGCGAACTCACCTCTTGACTTTCTTTAGACATGCGTCTGGTGTGTGAGCCCGGCTATACACCACCAGACGATCACCTAATACCAAGTTTCCAGCCGGTATGTGGGCTAGCGGGAGGTTTCTGGACATTGTGAGTTGCCTGCGCGTCGCATGTCTGAGATGATTACTCACGGGTCAACAATGTCAGATGTGCGTCTCTGGTACTACTAGATTATATACCACAGGGGTATTGATCTTATCTCCAATTCTCCTTTCCTGAATCCTAGGTGTAAGCCGCGACGTGCGCTCAGTCCTTGAGCACATATGCTCAATCATCACTAATTCCAGGTCCAAGCATGTTTCAAGTCCAATCATGTATAAGCCAAATCGCTATTCTGGCTATGAACGGTCCGTCTCCCTCCCTCGACGCTACCCGAATACCAACGGCTCACGCTAAGCAACTGGCACCCCACAGCGATCATCGTGAAACGCGTCGTGTGCATGTACAACGGAGACAAACGCGTCCTATGCGTGCTCGCTGTTGCTCTGTTCATCCTCGCTGTCTATTCACTCGTTTTGACCATTCTCACATCCAACCCGGAAAGTGGTATGCACCCTTCACCGAAGTCTCTGCAGCAGCACGACTGACTGGCCCTACAACCGCAGCAGTCTTGAGGGTCCAATTTACGTATCCCTTTGAAACATGCCATCGTCCAATGGAACTGGGCCCAGTACCAATGTATTATTGGTCGTTCATCTATGCCTTCTTCCCCTTTGAGGTGCTGGTGTTTGGGCTTTCCCTTGTCCAAGGTTTAAAGTTCATCAGGGAGAAGCGCTGGCAGGCTCGACGCGCTCGAGAAAAGGCGGGTGGTAGTGGGGTGCTGGGGCTGATACTATGGAAGACTCGACGAGATCTCGCAAGTGTATTGTTGAGAGATAGTATCCTTTTCCCTTTCATGTAAGCTACATCTTTCTCGTCCTTTCGGGCAGGCGCTGATACCGAATTGGTTCCCCAGAAACCTGATATTCGCGGCGCTCAACATCATGGCTTGGAGGGCCCAGATTCCCGTTAGTCCTCTATTCGCCTTCTTCGTTCCTTGTCCCTTCAACCACTAACACATAATGTCTCGAAATGATATACAGTCCAGCCTAACGCAAGGCATCCGACTCTTCTCCTTGGTGTCCGTACCCACTATCGGATGCAGACTCATACTCAACCTGCGGGACGCCTATTACAAGCCGTTTCGTGATGAATACGACCAGTCGCGATATTTGCCACATGATTCGTTGGTGATCCCAGGCTTGCAGTTGGAATTGGACGAATCTGAGGCAAAGTTGGGGGGTAGTGCGAGTAGGGATTTAACTACCGGATCTCGAAGTAGAGAGCAAGAAGTGGTGGTATAATCCTGGTCCTAGGCTTGAGACTAGTCAAATTTCGGCTTCCACCTCATTTGTGTGCCTTTTCGTTACGCTATCTCAATCAATGCAGGATCGGGCAATGTCACAGAGGCTAAGCTGAAATTTTAAATTGCAGGGCGCCGTTAAATTTTACCTTCTGACAACGCGCAGCATGCGTCAGCCATCTGTTGAAGTTGAACGCGGATCGTTAGGCTCTAGATTTCTCACAATGCTAAACCTATTGTTGTCCTAGTTTTTGGGCTGTATTTTGTGTATATGAAGAGCGCATCATTAGAACGAGCTCTTGTTTACCCCCACTTTCTGTCCATCCACATTCGCTCACTCCAGAGAGGCAGTTGGATGTGATGAGCCAGGGAGATGTTGCACTGCTTGTTTCTTTGACACGCGAGGATGCACTATGGCAGGGTGCGAATCATATTTAACCCTCCATCCCAAGGACTACACGTAACCATGCAAACGTCCTTCAGTTGCAGGAAGTACAATTGTTTTTTACGACCACTGTCAGTACTTCGTCCAGCGCGGTACTGCTCAAACTGACGGTCATTATCATCCACCCTCAGTAACAACACTTGACCAAGAGGTACGGCAACTCATCTCCGGCCCGTCTTCCTTTGCTCATCTTTTGAATACTAGATCGAGTTGATATGGGCAAGTCCAACCTGCCCCCAAGGCTCATAGAAGACTGATGCATGGTGATAGCTGAGGGAGTGGTCATTCACCAGCTTTCTCTTCTTTCTTGTGCGTTTGCTTCCCACCGTGCGTGATGACACTCCTTCAACTTTCAGTGTAGACACGGTACGTTGGCGGGGCCTGTTTCGTGTGAGTCAAGTCTCTCGAACCAAAGGAACGACCATTTACTCACCTCTCGGCAACTTTGTTCGTCAGACATACTTGGGGTGTGTGAGTTTGGTTATATGGTGTCGAACTGCCTCATACGAAATCGCTCTCAGCTACCACATGGGCCAGCGGAAGCCTTCTTGACAAAGTGAGTCACCTCTACGTCTCAAAGCTTGAACGGTGACTCAACCAATGGCAGATGTACGTCTCTGGTGAGAATGGATCATGTCCGAGGTGATTCCCATCTGACGACCCCTTTCCCAAACCCCAGATGTAAGCCGCTCAGTCAATCCATGGACCGATGTGCTCACCCAATACTCGCTCCAGGTGCAAGTATGCTCGAAGTCCAAGCATGGCTCAGCCAAGTTGCTATTCTGGCTATGAATAGTTCGTCTCTTCAGGCTCTCGATAGCATTCGAGCATCAACTCACACCGCGTAATCACCCCATAGCGATAATCGTGAAACGCGTCGTCTGTATGTACAATGGAGACAGACGAGTATTGAGCGTCCTCGCCATCGCCGTGTTCATCACCGCTGCTTACTCGCTCATTTTGACAATCCTTGCACCCAATTTTAAAGGCGGTATGTCCTGTCCTATCCCCTTCCCTCTTCAAGGAGGCAAGTTTGTACCACTGACCCGCCGTCCCAGTGGTCGTGAGGATCCAACTCACTCGTGTGTTTGAAACTTGCCAACCTGTCATGGAACATGGTTTACGGGCCATACCAACGCATTATTTGGTGCTCCTCGCCATTATATTTATGTTCGAGGCGATCCTGTTTCTGCTTTCGCTTGCCCAGGGTATCAGGTTCGTCCGGGAGAAGCAGCGGGAGTCCCAACCCCGTGCTAGCACGAGGGTCAGCATTGGTAGTGGTTGCATAATGCAGTGGCAGATAATATGGAAGACACGACGAGATCTTGCGAGTGTCTTGTTGAGGGATAGCATCCTTTTCCCGTTTATGTGAGGTGCATCTTCCTTCTCATCGTTTGCGCAGGCGCTGATACCAAGTTGGGCACACAGAAATTTGATGCTGGCCACCCTAAATATCATGGCCGGGAGGGGCCACCTTTCCGTCAGTGCCCTCTCGCCATCTCCACCTAACGAGTTGATAACCCGTCCGTGTCATCCTACAGCCCAAATCAATACAAGGCATCCGCATGCTCTCCGCCGTGTCCATACCCACCATAGGATGTCGGCTCATACTCAACCTGCGAGAGGCGTACTACAAGCCGTTTCGCGATGAATACAACCAGTCACGGTATTCGCCAGATGATTCATTGGTCATACCCGGCTTGGAGTTGGAATTGGACGAATTGGGGAGTAGTGCCAGTGTAGATTTGGCTGCTGTGGTTAGTGTTAGAGATCTCGCTGCTGGTTCTAGAAGTATAGAACGAGAAGTGTCAGTATAATCGGAACGGGTGGACACAAACACTTCAATGTCTGATGATAGGGGCTTCTCAACCAAACAAATGCAAAGGCCAACGGGCGCTTATTCACACTGGGTCGCCCGTCTTTTGCCTTGACGTCACTATGCTCCATCTGATACTGCATAGCCCTTTAGTCTCCTTTAGTGATAGCATTCCATTTTTGTTCCTTTCTAAATGCCCAGCCAAAGACTCAGCGCCATCCTGGTAAACCTTCAGCCGGCGGATGGAAGTGATGACAGTGCCTGTTGGATGAGACGTTTCAAGAATCTGAAATGAGGATGCGAAGATTGCAGCAATGCAAGGAAAAACTAGGCTCAGTCTCTTAACGCAGCCTCTCGATTGACCAAATAGGAGTACTTCCAGCCTGAGTTTCCCGAGGGTACGCCACCATACTTGAGTTGCCATAATCTCGATTGCCGAGGCTCGTGAAATCGTGGTTTGCCATGCTTGCAGAGCAAGTCATGGTCTCTGTGCTTTTGCCAAGCAGCGCGCTGAAGAAGGATGTTGGGTGGAACACCAACAGAGACTTGGTTGTGACACGCCTGAATCCTTTGTGCTCAATACCAAAGGACCTTGAGTGAAGAGCTTAGGATGGCTCAGAGTCTCGCATTGTTTCATCCCTTCAAAGCAGGAGTGTATTGCTTAGACTGGATCAGCAATGTTTCGTTATTGACACTGGTGACTTGGATCTCATTCGGACACTTAGGACGCCCTTGTAAACAATCGCTGCAGCTCGCAGGCTTCCATGCACCTATATGTTGTCGGTACGAGGCGATGCCTCCACCAAATAAGCAGCCAAAGTTCTACCTCAAGTTAAGTGGCTCCCCAGATGAGTACGGTTGGCGGAAACGTCGCGGATGGATTTCGAATTCACGCGCGAGTGATGGCTTCGGGTTTGACAGTGGGCACCGAGCCCAAAGTGGACAGCAGGACAATACGCAGTAAATACTGTGTTTTAAGGCAGCAAATGATGTATATAGGGCCGTAAAATGAATACAGAGAATACATGAAGCCGTAGAACGTCGAGAAAGAGGGGTTTTGCATTTGCTTGGTCTTGCTTGTTTCCGAAGATCAGCCCCTATTTCATCCTTCCACTGTGGAAGGCAAGCCAGTGATCTGCCAAATCTTTGGTAGCGACTTGTCGGCAAGCTGAAAAGCATCAAGCTTCCTGTCCCATCGCTTCCTCTCACCATTTTTAACAGTGTTATATATGAGCTTTCGTGTTACTTGAGCTATTTGTGTCCGAAGCTTGAGGGAATCAAGACAGAGAATTTTGAGGGAATCGCGTGGTTACAGAATACGAGCCGAAAGTGCTACATGCCTATTGAGGGCGTAACATTCAGCATAAGAAGCATAAGTACTGCTTTAATATCCTGAGAACTAGGTGTTCTACCATCCCTGAGATGCCCTTCGGAATTTAGAATTCATCCCCTGCAAACTCAATATTGATCAGACAAGGTCAGTAAAAACGCACCTGTACAACTCCCGGCTTCTGTTTGAAGTCACCGAATTTTTTATTGCTTTGCTATTCACGTTCTCTCGAGCACGCAATGCCCGCTCACGCTCTTGGCGCAATTTTCCTGATTAGGATGGTTTGTTTCCCTTTTCAACTGATTGATCGAAGGCGCCTCCTCGCCGACCACCTTCCCTCGTCCTCCTCGTCCTTCTTCATCTGTATTATTGGTATTGTGCCGCTCTGAACGTCTCTTTATGGAACAGGCAGCGTTTTGAATGAGATCCACGGCGATACTTTAGAATATAGATACCTCTCATCAGGTGAACTGGGAAATTCAAGTATCCAAGAGTTTAGAGCCCCTGAACATGCTGCCCAAGCTCACTTTCCTTTATTTCATGCTATCATCTCTTTCTATTTTTATTCAAAAACGATGATCTCTTGTTTTGAATACATCTTGCTATCTTCTGGACCATCGAAACTTGAATCACAATATCAACCCTTGCACTGTGCAGAAATCCATTGCAATTCAATTCATTTTCGTCACCTAAACTCGCGGAGACTTTTGTTGTCACCCTCTTCATAGTATTTAAACCACTTTGTTTTCTCTATTGATACTATCTCCCTGTTCTACATTGTCTGGAATTGACCCTTCCATGGTGGAGGGATGAAATAGGGGCTGATCTTCGGAAACAAGCAAGACCAAACAAATGCAAAACCCCTCTTTCTCGACGTTCTACGGCTTCATGTATTCTCTGTATTCATTTTACGGCCCTATATACATCATTTGCTGCCTTAAAACACAGTATTTACTGCGTATTGTCCTGCTGTCCACTTTGGGCTTGGTGCCCACTGTCAAACCCGAAGCCATCACTCGCGCGTGAATTCGAAATCCATCCGCGACGTTTCCGCCAACCGTAGATGAGCGTTCGCTCAAAATTCTCCCTGTACCATAATTAGACTTCGACTTGTGGACATGATCATTTTCGGCAGCGGTGAAGTGTATGGCAATTCATCTCCATGACAGGCGACTTGCATCCCCAGCCAACTAAACTACAAAAGGCAGAACAAATTTACGACATCGAGTTGCCCCTGCTCAATCCTTACGTCTCCCGACTCTTGGCCCCTTGGCTGTCCTGAAGGTCTAAATCATCGTCAGCGGAGTCATCTTTACCCTAGTCGATGTTGTGGTTCACCACGCGTTCGCTTCACCTTTTATGCTGAAGCACGAAGATGCCGCCTCTCTCGTTTCGACGACCCGCTGGAGTACACTGTGGCAATGTGCGCGGTCGTCCAAATCGCTAACTTTCAGAGGTTGACTTGCCATGACACTTACAGTGATTGGGAGCTCGCTTGTGTTATGGGATCACGGTCAGTAGCAAGACACACGACAAGATTGTTTGGACTAACGTTGGTCACCCAGCCACAACGCTCGATCAAGAGGTAACGCAAGTCATATCATTGAAGCCCTCTGTCTGACTTGTCCGTAACCCAGATCGAGTTCATATGGGTAAGTTTCATGTCAAAGTCTGCTTTGGCGTGCTCTGATTCAACGGATCGTGGAAGCTCAGAAAGTGGTCAATCACTACTCTCCTTTATGTCGTGGTGAGTTGCAAGGACCGGCCTATTCATTATTTGGCTCTGAGCTGATTGAGGGTCCTGGGTCACTGCAGACCCGCTACGCGGGAGATGCAGCGTTTATGCGAGTACTTGCTCCTTTCTACGAAAACTCCAACTCATGCTTGGATTTCTTGCAGGTATGCCGCATGTACGTACCGTCATCATCCGTTCACAGTACCGTGATTTGACTCGACGTGACACCGCCAGTCAGTGTATGGGCTTCAGGGAAGTTCTTGGAGAAGGTGAGCGTCTCTGGATTTTGCTTCCACATGGATGTTGACCTATATCTCAGATGTACGTTCCGAATGTGGGACCAACCAAATACCAAAACTGACTTTCAGGATTGATTCCTTGATCATCAGGTGTATGTCGCTTCTGCGCTACGTATTGTCAATATCAATACTGATGCTTAGTCCATGATTCAGGTCCGAATGCCATACAAGTGCAATCTTGGCTGACTCACATCGCCATGCTTGCTATGGACGGTGAGTCGACTCTGTTGATCTGCCTTCCATCATGTGCCCAAGCTGACTATAAAGATCCTTGTATAGGGATTGTGGTCAAGCGCGTGGTATGCATGTATAGCGGAGACAAGAGAGTTGTGTCGGCTCTCGCTTTGGCCTTCGCTGCGCTCATATTGCATTCAGGCACTGTAACTATCCTGACGTCGCACACTAGGAGCGGTGGGTTGGGTGCTCCGTTTAAGGGTTACGGACAGTATCTGATACGTGCATGCAGCGGTCGAAAGGATTCAATCCGTCTATTCATATGAAGCGTGCAACCCGCTCCCGCTGGACTCTACTCCATCGTGGTACTGGACGTGGATCATTTCAGCGATCGCCTTTGAGTCTCTAGTTTTTGTGCTCTCCCTTCTACAGGGTATCTCGTTTGTGTGTGAGAATAGGCACATACGACGGGATGGCAGAAAGGTGGGAGTCTTCGAGCATCTGTGGAGGACACGAAGAACCCTCGCAAGTGTCTTGATCAGGGACAGCATTTTGTTTCCTTCACTGTGCGTAACCTACCTTCAGAAACCTCGCTCATACACTGACACAACTTGGCGCCCTTTAGAAACCTACTATTTGGGATACTCACTGTCTTGCTATGGACAGGCAAGTTGCCTGTAAGTGCTATTTGTCCATCAGCTGTCGGATAATCTGAATCCTCTCCACTCTTTGTAGATTAGCTGGACGGACTGGGTCAACTTCGCTGCCACTGCTTCGGTTCCCGTTTTGGGGGTGCAGGCTGTTGTTAAATCTTCGCAGCGCATATTACCAACCGTTTCGGGAAGAATATCGCCAATCGCAGTTCGAGGGCGGGACGTTGGACTTTCCAGATTGGTCTGCCGAGTCTGCCAGCCTCAGGACCATTAACCGCTCGATGAATCCCTGAAGATTTGGGATCTCTACGTTCTCTCAGAGTAAATTACACCCGACTAGTCTTGAATTGTACATTAAATATGGTCTTGTATAGTACATGGTCTTTGCGGTAATATGGATGTTCTCGGGAATTTTTCGAAATCACTTCCCGCCGCCTAGCATGTTGCGCCCTTAGGGAACTGCGCCCTCGCCAGGTTCGCTAATGGCTGAGCCACAATTTCTGGATAAGAGAATCCTCGCTCGGAGAATTCCTGCGGGAAAAGGCGCTCAAGATAGGGGCTACCAATCAAACAAGCGCAACCCAGCCAGCGCCTCCTTGGGATCGGAGTTTGAACTCCTTTTCTCCATCAACCACCATGCATTTGCGAATTGCAACTGTATTGGTGCACTTGACTCAAGCATAACCTGTTTCCTATCAATCCCAACTTTGTCCTCTCGACTCCCATGGAACACTAGGCCTGGTCTTTCGATGTGGCCTCTCAAACGGCTCGCTGGCAAACGTCAAAACTTGCTCAGCCCTTGGCAACGTCCTACTTATGTCAACCATGCCACTGCCGTGTGCGTATTTTCCATGTTCGCGCCACCTCCATTTTGTCCGGATGTCACGAATATATCAAGAATATATGGCCATCGGCATGAGGCTTCTCGGGGCTCACCGGTCACCATGCTGTACGTCATGTTCTATTACCCGAACCACCTCACCTCACCTCACCTATTTGCTTCTGCCAAGCACTGTTGAGTGATGGTCGTTTTGACCGGATAAACAACAGATCTCAGCCAGATGCCATGGCCTCGAGCTCAGCAGTAAGCACGTCCATGTAAAACCGCAACTCTCTGCTATCAGCATGAGGCAACGACACCCAATAAACAGCCAAAAAAAAAATCGACCTCAAGTAGCTTGGCGGACGAGCTGAAGTGTATAGTAATTCATTTCCATGGCAGGGTGATTGCGGGCCCAGTGAGCTAAACTACATAAGGCAGAGCAGGTTCACGACATCGCGTTGCCCCTGCTCGATCCTTACGTCCCCCAACTCCTGGCCGGCTACCCTCGGGACCTCTAAGTCGACGCCAACACTGGTCGATGTTGTGGTTCACCACATTTTTGCTTCACCTGCTATGTTGACGCAAGAGGATGCCGCCTCCTTCGTTTCGATGACCCGCCAGAGTACCTTTTGGCAACGTGCGTGCTTGTGCAAATGTCCACTTTTGGCACCAGGAGCATATCGCAATATATCCCGATGGCAGGTGGATTTCAGCTAAGCCACATACTGTAAGGCAAAACGAACGTGCCCATCGTCGGCGGCCGCCCTGACCCTGCTCTTATCTCGACTTCCCAAGGCCCGTACCATCGCTATTCAGTTGCCGCAACTCGGATGGCTCATGAATGAGTCACGGCTGTCGGGTCGCTAGATCAATGCGGCACTGTCTACTTTGACAATGGCCTTCAACTCACAGACGAGGGGGTCGTTCAAAGACACGCCTTCGTCCCTGTACCTCAGAGGAAGAAAATGGGTACCACTGGGCTCTGATCGGCGCTGTTTTATAATAGGCCAATCGAGTTGTGTCAGGTTGCTATAGCGCTTTGGTCGCCTCGAGCCGGTGCCTGTAGATGGTTGCTGGATTGCGTTTACTCATTCAACTCCATGCTATCAGGCTACGGTTAGACCAATCAGGTGGGCAAACTGTAGCTCTGACCCCTTTAGCGCTCAAGGTACTCACCGAAGTTTTACTCTGAGCCAAAATTAGATTTCGATGTCCTGACGAAAGATCATGGTTGGCACCGCTCTTATCTAGGTTGAACACCGGACTTCGATTTGATCCCGCCAACTAGACGACATAAAGCAGAGCCAGTGCAACAAACCTTGTCCATTCCCTCTCTGCATCCTAAATCGCGTGCAACCGACTTGAAGTCTGGCGTCGACACGACCGTCCTATCTGTCCCAGTTGATGCTGTAATTTATAACGCGTTTGCTTCACTTCCTATGCTGGAGCAAGAAGATGCCGCTTCTCTCGTTTCGATGACCCGCCAGAGTACACTGTGGCAATGTTCGTGCTCGCTGAAGTTGCTGAGGCCCTGATGGTTGACATGCTATGACCCCTACAGTTGCTGGGAGTTCAATCGTGCTGTGGGACCATGGTCAGTCGGACGCCCGAAAAAATGCCTGTGTAACTAACGTCGAGCTCGGCCCAGCAACCACGTTCGGTGAAGAGGTAACGCGCGTTATATTGCTAGAAGTTTTCTGCCTGACTCTTCATCCTCCATTTAGATTGAGTTCATATGGGTGAGTGTCATCCTGCCGTACCTGTGCACCAATTCAGCGAAATATGTAAGCTCGGACAGTGGTCGTTTACTACCTTCCTCTACATCGTGGTGAGTTGGTTTATTCATCATCTCGGCCCTGAACTTACAGGGAGTCCCGTTTCGTTCTAGACCCGCTATGTAGGAGATGGAATGTTTATGTGAGCATTAACTTCCTTCGAGAAAGCTCCCTAATCATGTTACTGTGCCTTGCAGACACGGTGCAAGTATGTATGGTTCTCCTTGTACTAGTACACTGAAGTTGATTAGTCGTGGTATGACAGTCGGCGCGTGGGCCTCGGGGAAGTTCTTGGATATGGTGAGCACTTCCATCTCTTGCCCTCCGAAAGGACGCTTACCAAGATCTCAGACGTATGTTCCGAATACATGACCGTAGCTTTATCAAAGCTTACCCACAGGGTCGATTCTTCAACCACCAGGTGTAAGTTCATGCTGAGATGTGTTTCTTCAATGTTGGTTTTGTTTATAACATTCGGTCTACTACACAGGTCCGAGTCTCTTACAGGTCCAATTATGGCTGAGTCAAATTGCCCTGCTCGCTATGCAATGTGCGTCGTCTCCGCTGGTCTACCTTCAGTGTGCCCTCGAGCTGATCACAGACACCCTTGCACAGGCATTGTGGTAAAGCGCGTCATGTGCATGTATGGGGGAGATAGGAGAGTATTGTGGGCTCTCGCCCTTGCCTTGGCTGCACCCACCCTGCATTTGGCTGTGGTATGCATCCTGACGTCGAACCTTAAGACCGGTAGGTCGGCTGTTCCCTGTGAGCATTGTTAAGAGTGCTTGACGTACATTGGCAACAGTGGTCCGAAGGATACAATCCGCCAATTTGTACGAAGTATGCTACTTCACGCCGAAAGACCCTATCCCATCCTGGTACTGGACGTGGGTCATTCCTACACTCATTTTTGAGACGGTGGTTCTTGGACTTTGCATCTTTCAAGGCATCTGTTTTGTATGCGAAAGCAGGCATATGCACCGAAATGGGAGGAGGGATGGAATTTTAGAGCACCTATGGAAGACAAGGCAAACGCTGGCGAGCGTTCTGCTCAGGGATAGTATCCTGTTTCCTTTCCTGTGAGTAGATTCTGTTTAGAACCAGCTCACTCGTGCACTGATACAACCCTGGATCGTTTAGAAATCTACTTGTCGCAATTTTCACTGTCTTGTTATGGCTAGACAAGCTACCTGTAAGTACTTATTGTTCACCCAGACTAGACAAATTTAACCACCCGCACCTTTCACAGTCAAGTTCGATCGACTATATTAGCTTTGCGGGCAATACATCTGTTCCTGTTATTGGATGCAGACTACTCCTGAATCTACGCAGTGCCTACTACAAAGCGTTCCGAGAAGAATATCGTCAGTCGCAGTTCCAGGACAGGGATATGAGTTTCCCAAATTGGTCCTCTGAATCTGCTGGATGAGCATCACTGCTAGACGCATACCTATATTTCAAGAATCTAATTCTTCTAGAATAGCTTATATTGATCTGAAAGTAAGCTGTAATGTAGGCGTTTTCCTTTATACAGGCATATTCTGCCATGAAAGACTGAGCCCGCAACACACATGCCAAGTCCCCGTTTTATATCTCAAGTCCTTTCGTAGATTCTCATTGGCCCGCTCACCTTTCAGCTCAGCCCTTTGGCATTGACGCACCGGTTCTATATTCGAGCGTCTCCTCTTGGCCTCCATCGATGATAAACTTTGGACCTGCGTAAAGCGCGCCCTGCCTCACTTGCTGGGAACCAACACTGGTGGCGCTTAGCTGAACGTCGGAGTTTGAGCCCCATTCTTCTTTGAACAGCCATGTAACTGCGACTATGTTTCGCATCTCTTCAATCTCGATCTCTTACGTCCTTGCCTGTATGAAGAGGGCTCATCATATGAGTACAATACGGCAAAATAGACCTTGGACAGGGAAGAATTTAGACACAATTAAATGAAGTTAGCGAAAACAAGACGGAACAAGCAGATCAAGCTACGCGATACGACACATTACGAAAGAGAACAAAGGAAGAAACATGCGACATTAGTCCTCAGCGGGACGGACCTCGCTGTTGGCCAGCCAGTTCAAGATAAGGGCACCCTCCTTTCGCATGTGCGCGATACCATGACAAGGTCCCTCAAGTGCGAGGGGATGGTCATGAGCCTAGCTGTGCGCCTGGGGGCAATAAGAACTCTCCTTTATCAATCTGCGTAACTATTATAGTGTAGACATCATCACGTACAAAAATTGGTCTTCACAATACTATTGGTCGGGAACTCACGTTGAAACCAGCGCGCTTCAGAAATTATCAGGTCCCTTTCATTTGATCTAGTAGTCTGGCCCAACAGAATCAAGAGGCATCGTCAATACATGGTGAAATGGAGGCTCTCACCGCCACCATCACAATGAATTGGGTTTCAGTCCACCTTCTTGTTAAAATTGTCAAGAGCCACTTGTAATTGAAGCACCAGTCTCGAACTTTTAACCCTTCAGTCTCCGAGGCAGCTCTTGCTCCGGGAAATTTTCGGGAGCAACAAGCGCTCATGATGGGGGCTGGGAACTAAGCAAGTGGGGCGCAGCGGATGCTAGGCGCCCAGGCCGCAAAAAGACAACAAGGCAAGCCCTGCAAGTCGGGAATGGCCAAGGTGTGAAAGAGTGGAAGGTAGGCGTGACTTGATACCTCGACGAGCGTCTGACGTGTTCGAGAGGCCGACGTACGTAGATATAGATGATCGTTTGAGGTTAGCTTGCTCTTGGGCTAGACGGGCTATCATGCACAGGAGGAGGACAAGCGGTATAACCTATTTCGTAAATTTGCCACGCGACAACTCGAAGTTCGAGAGCATCGACGCCGATGGTTCCAGGAGGTCGATGGGCCGTGCGGCCTTTCATTGAATGGAGTTGTCCAGAGCTATTCCAGCCTACGCCATGATAGCCTTCGGGTCACAGCTGCAGATACAATCAAGGCCTTCGGTACTATGGCCGGTGGTGAAACGACTGGCATTGGTGGAGACGAGCAAGGTCACAGCTGGTCCAGAGAACCCTCATCCATGAGAAGATGTAGGGCAATCATAAAAGAATAATATAGACAAGGTACGCCTCGCTTCGCTACGGCGGTAGGTTGCAAACACCAAGAGCCACTCTGAGATCATCTCACTATAGCCCCCACTGTATACCACGCCACTCTATCTGTGCGGTGCGAGCTCGACGTTACGGACACGGGTCGAGATGCCATGTAATGCGAACGGCAGACTGATACAATGCAGTAACAATAAGTGAGCCCAAGGGTACGACAAACGCACCCTGCGATAGCGGGGCGATGCCTAATCACCAATGAGGTGATGGCGATGTCACAGTGAGCGAGTCTGAGGCTGCGAGAGAAGACGGCTGTCGAGTTTCAATCCAAGCGGTGCCATAGTCAATTGTTAAGCAACGGAGGTCCAAACGCGGTGGTGCAGTCGGTGAATGCGGAAGCGCGCGCCAAGCCCTTAGAACGGGTAGAAGATGAACCGTAGTGCTTCTTTACAGTCGAAATACGACGTGAAAGTTTGTAAAAGGAAAGGTATTTGGGATGTCTGGCGCTTAGTGAAAAATCAGCGTAGGTTTCCTGACAGGAAAAGCTGCTGCTCAAGTGAAAACGTGCAAAAACAAACATATGCAAACAGAGCAAGGGGATATACTTAAGATAAGAGTGATGATAGATCAGAGACAATACAAAACTCGCGGACTTGAGAAAGCAAAAGGCTGGACTGGCTGGACCCCTGATCGGCGCTGTTTCATAATAGGCCCACCAATTCCCTTGCTGGTGCTTGTGGATGGTTGCTGAAGTGCGTTTACCACTTCAACTCCACACTATCATGCAAGGCTTAAGCCAACGAGGGGGCGGAACTGTACCTCTGACTCCTTCAGCATACCACACATTCACCCAAGGTTCGCTCAGAGCCAAGATTAGATTTCGATAGCTTCCAATTGAAAGGAACATGTCAACATATACTCGGCACCGCAAGGTCAGCAACCGAGACTACCGTACATCTAGTCCCCGCCAACTAGGCTATATAGGGCTGAGCCAACACAACCTCTCTTGCCCTTCCCCACCCTCCTTCTTGAATCCCGCGCAACTCACTTGAAGCCTTGTATCGACGTCAGCATTCTATTTATCCCAGTTGATGCTGTAATTTGCAACGCGTTTGCTTCACCCGCTATGCTGGAGCAAGAAGATGCCGTCTCTCTCGTTTCGACGACCGGTCAGAGTAAACTTTGGCTACGTTCGTGGTCTCTGAAGTCATTGGAGTCTCGATGGTTGACATGCTATGACGCCTACAGTTGCTGGGTGTTCAATCGTGCTGTGGGACCATGGTCTGTCGCGAAGTCCGAAAAAATACCTGCGTAACTAACGTCAAGAGCTCGGCCCAGCAACCACATTCGATCAAGAGGTAGGTTGCGTTATGTTTCTGGGAGTTGTTATGGTGTGTCTGACTTTTCGTCCTTGCTTCAGATTGAGTTCATATGGGTGAGCGTCGTTCTGTTGTACCTGGGCACAAACTCAGCGAAACATGTAAGCTCGGACGCTGGTCGTTTACTACCTTCCTCTACATCGTGGTGAGTTGGTCTGTTCATCATCTTGGCCCCGAACTTACAGAGTGTCCCATTTCGTTGTAGACCCGTTATGTCGGAGATGGGATGTTTATGTGAGCATTCACTTGCTTCGAGAAAACTCCCTAATCATGCTTCGGTGCCTTGCAGACACGTTACAAGTATGTAAGATTCCTCCTCTACTATACCGAAATTTAACTGGTGGTGCTAGTTGGTGCGTGGGCTTCGGGGAGGCTCTTGGATAAAGTAAGTGTCTCCATCCCTTGCCCTCAGAAAAGGACATTCACCAAGACCTCAGATGTAAGTTTCAAATGCAAGGCCGTACCGCTATCAAGGCTTAGCTACGGGGCCCATTTATCAACTACCAGATGTAAGTTCAGGCTGCGATGTGTGTCTACACCGTCCGTTTTAATTATGACATTCGATCTGCTATGCAGGTCCGAGTGTCTTCCAGGTTCAAGTATGGCTGAGTCAAATTGCTCTGCTTGCTATGAACTGTGCGTTGCCTTTGCTAGTCTGCCTTCGGTATTCTCCCGAGCTGACCGCATACAATGTCGCACAGGTATTGTCGTCAAGCGCGTCGTGTGCATGTACAGTGGAGACAAGAGGGTTTTGTGGGCTCTCGCCTTTGCCTTAGCTGTGGCCACCCTCCATTGGGCTATAGTAGGCATCCTGATGTTGAAGCTGAAGACCGGTGGGTTGGGTGTTCCCCGTCCGCATTGTCAAGTATCCCTGACGTGCATTGGCAAAAGTGGTTCTAAGGATACAATCCGCCAATGTGCAAGACATATGCTACATAACACCGACGGGCCCTATCCCATCCTGGTACTGGACGTGGGTCATTCCTACGCTCATCTTTGAGATAGTCGTTCTTGGGCTCTGTATCTTGCAAGGCATCTGGTTTGCATGTGAGAGTAGGCCCACGCACCGAAATGGGAGGAAACGTGGAATCTTGGAACACCTGTGGAGGACAAGGCGAACACTCGCAAGCGTATTGCTCAGGGACAGTATACTGTTTCCTTTCCTGTGAGTAGATTTCGTTTAGAACCAGCCTACTCATGCTACAACCCCGGATCGTTTAGAAATTTACTTGTTGCAATTCTCACTGCCTTGTTATGGCTAGGCAAGCTCCCCGTAAGTGCTTATTATCCATCTGGACTCCACAAGCTTAATCCCCGCACTTTTCACAGCCAAGTTCGATCGACTTTATTAATTTTGCAGGAAATACTTCTATTCCGGTTATTGGATGCAGACTATTGTTGAATCTCCGCAGTGCCTACTACACAGCGTTCCGAGAAGAATACCGACAGTCGCAGTTCCAAGACAGGACTGTGCGTTTCCCAAATTGGTCCTCTGAATCCATCGGATGAGCATCAGCGCTAGACGAAATCTTTGTATTTCAAGATCCTAAATCTTCTAGAATAGCGTAAATCGATCTGAAAGCAAGCTTCAATGTAAGCTTCCTAAAACGCGACCTGCCTCACTCGTATTGGCGGCTGGTAACCCAACAGGAATGGCGCTTAGCTGAACGTCGGAGTTTGAACTCCGTTCTCCTTTGAACCGCCATGCAGTTGCAACCATGTGTCGCAGCCCTTCTTCATTCTCGATCTTAATGGTTGCCGCCTGTATAAATGGCGCTCATTGTACAACACAGCAAAGTAGACCTCGGACAGGGACGAATTTGGACAAAATCAAATGAAATTAACGAAAACGAGACTGAACGAGCAGATCCAGCTATGCAATACAACATATCGATACGAAAGAGAACGAAGGAGGAAATATGCTACATTATTCCTCAGCGGGATGTACCTTGGTGTTAGCTGGCCAGTTCAAGATAAGGGCACCCTCCTTTCGCGCATGCGCAATACCATCGAGCCAGATTTCGGTGTCATGAGCGTCAAGGCCATCCATCAACGAACTTGGCTCCCCAGAGGACCAAGATATGGTCAAACTGGTTCTTTTCCAAGTCTGTGGGGAAGAGAAGGATCTGGCCTCTGGCGCAACCTTCTTGCTCGAAGAGGGTGATGTGATCCCAGTTTGAAAATTTCTCGATATCGGCTCTCTCGGGAAGCTGGAGGACCACACCCTCCATCTTGTAGGTCTCCGCAATGCCTGCCAGCCATTGGGCGCTATCCTTGGCTACCAGCCATCCATGGACAAGTTCTGCACCTGCTTCCAGCATCTTGGCGAGGAACTTGGACTGGTCGGGCTTGTTGCCGAAGAGGAGGAGCCAGCGGTGTTCGAACTCGGGAGTGTAGAAGAAGACAGGCTGGTTGTGGACCAAAGGAGCAGGGACGGGGACGGAGGCCTCGAGAGACGAAACATCGCTCTTAGCAACCAAGAGTCGCTTGACCGTCGCCCCAAGTTTCTCCGCCACTGCGACTCCAAGCTTCCAGCCAACAACGGTCGGAGCACCGATCCATCCTGGGCTCTTCAAGAAGTAACCTGGAAGGCTGAAGATGATATCGGTGAAAATGTTCTTGGCCACTTCTGTAGGGAAAAGGATGACGGCGCGCTTCCATGTGCCTTGGGCCAAGTGCCACACAGGAGCGGATGGAGGAATGGGGGTGGGCTCGACTGCACCAGCGGTGTCTTGGTTCTCGCCTTCTTCCGTCTCACCTTCGGTTTCGCCCTCATGAGGCTTCGCGGGACCAGGACCCAAGGGGAAGGGCAAGATATCCCCGCCCATTGCCTTGGCTGCATCAATCGCCATGGCGTAGGCCTCTTTGTTCTTGACCATCAGCCAGCCTCTCCGCAAAACCGCGTCCTGCGAAAGCATGTGCATGACGAAGAGTTTCTTGGTTCCCTCGGTTGGGAAGTCGATGTAAACCGGATCCTGGAGATCATCGATGCAGAACTGGAGGAGGTAGAGGAGGGGGGCCAGGGTGTTGCTCTCGTCTTTGGCAGTGATTGCCAGTTCCCCGTCCTCCTCGCCGTTTCGCGGCAGGATCACTGCCCCAAGATGCCTGGCGATAGCGATCCCCGCGGCATAATAGTCTTTGTTGGCAACCTGGACGTGACCGAAGATATCCAAGGACCCGGGGAAGGCAAATATAATGTCGACGAACTTGGCGGCTTGACGCTTGAATTTGAAGAAGAGAGTGCTCCTGCTGCGGCTCTCGCCCACAATACCAAAGAAGATGATGCGAGTCGGAGGGTCAACGGGACCCACGCCCAAAGGTGGCTCCAACTTGTTGCCAGTGGAAGTGGACTCGGAGGCTGCAACGACACCAACTGCGGAAGCGACGGGCTGCTTGCGGTAGATGGGCTCAATGGTTGCCCCGAGGGCCTCCGCAATCTTGTCTCCTATTGCCTGTTGGTGAGGAGTCTTCACCTGAAGGAACTCTCCGACATGGATGGCCCCAAAGAACCTCTCCATGATCCCCACGAACCTAAACTTTCGAGTGACTGTGGAGAAGGTGATGCGCTGCGGGTTGTGTCCCCCCACAAGCGAGAAATCGACATGGTCGATCATCGGGAGCTCCCCAACACTGTTGGTTCCAACAGGGCCATCAGGGTACTCCGTAATGTTGCCGCCTAGGTTCCTGGCAATCTTGTCGATGGCGGCGAGCTGCACCAAAGTCTTCACCTGCATCCATCTCAACCCTACAGACTCGACGGCGCCCAAAGACTTGGCGATTACGACGAAAGCGGCTTTCTGGGAGAGCGTGGTGAACTCGACGAGCTGCACAACCTTGAAGTCCTCTAGAGCGACGTAGACAGTCCAGGGAACGAAGGTGTCTCCGGCATTGGTCTCAGACTGAAGGGCCTTGGGCTCGACCTTGCCAGTCGCTGGGGTGATCTTGCCACCTAAGGCTTTGGCGATCTGGATCCCGCTATCGAATTGGACGGACGTCTTGACTTGCAACCATCCTTTGCCCAGGGCCGGCTCAAAGCCTCCGATGGCCTTGACACTTTGGACAAAGGCAACCTCCTCTTCATGGCGTGTAAACTCAATCGTGTGCAAGTCCTTGAAGTCCTCCAAGGAGAAGTAGACGGTCCAGGGAAGGATGGATTGAGTGGCAGTAGGGTCGGGTTTCACGGGCCCCCCGGTTGGAAGGTCTGACACTGTGCCTTCGAGAGATTTGGCGTATTCATCAACGATCTTGAGCTTCTCGGCGGTTCCGATCTTGTACCAGCCGAAAGAATCCTTGTCGAATCCCCAGAGGTCCATGCGTTCCATAAAGGTTTCGAGCTTCTCGTGGAAAGCGAAGTGGGCCTGATGGACGGTTGTGTAACCATCCGTGGTATAGATAGCCGACCAAGGAAGGGGGGAGATGGTATTGGTGGCGGGAGCAGAGAGGCTGTCAGGATGGACAGGGGTATCTGGGATGTTGCGGACAATACCACCCAGGGCTATGGCAACCTTATCTGCGATGATGAGCCCATAGAGGGTCTTGAGCTGCTTGAAGCCGACATGGGTATCCACGGCGCCAAGAGCATTGAGGACAGCGATGAACTTGTCATTGTCCTCCGCTGACCAGAATCCAACTGACTGCATGTGTTTGAAGCCAAGCAGGGAGATGCACACGGTGAAAGGGAAGTCAATGCCTGGGCCAAGATGGAGCAGCTCAGCACCGTCGACATCGGCGCTGGAGATCTCGAAAACGGAGGCACCGTCATCCCTGGCGAGCTGGAGACTCTCGAACCAGAGAGTGGACCCAGGGATATCGAGGAGACCAGCGTTTTTCAAGGTGGCGCCCTTGGCGATGGTTGCGTCGCGGAAAGCATCGCAGACGGTGCTCGTTGGGAAGATCATCAACGCCCCGCCAGCGCACCCGGTCTGGAAGGCAATAAGGCTGCGGTCGGTGATTACAACGGGGCCAGGTCCCTCGTTAACATCCTCAGTGGCATCAACCTCGCCAGGGATGCTGGCTTCGGGAACGACAACGCCGCCAAGACCCCTTGCGATCTTATCGCCTTCCTCGAGTGCGCATGTGGTCTTGACCTGGAGCCAGGTGTCCGACTGGACAGCACCCAAGGCCCCCATGATCTTGATGAAGGTAGCTTTGGCGGCGGGGGTCCAGAAGAAGATAGCCTGGCGGTTGGTGAACCCTTCGACGCAGAACGCGACGTGGATAGGCATGACGATGGACATGGCTTTGTCTCTAGATTCGAGGGTTAGTATTGGGTGAAGTGTGTCAACTTTGGAGGAGCTGCTCACTTGTGGGTTGTAGATTAGCTGGGCTTTTCTGTCTTTCAAGGGTTGGACTTAGGAACACTTTATACCTTTGCCTGCCTGCTCCATATCAGGCGATTCAAGGATGGAATAAGAAAAGGTGCCTGTATTTCGGCCATTGTCTTTTCCCGACGCTCTCTGCCACTCGGGAGTATATGCTAGCGGCTTGACGGGCGCCATTCTGTCTTTCAGGGACTGTGGCGTTGGTTATAGTCAGCTGCGCCCTGCCGTTGTTCCATCTGGGCTTGTAGCTTCCTGTTTGGGACGATCAAAGCCTCTGTGTCTTTTCTTCTCCTTCTAAATGCGCTCAATATTGAGGTCCTGTTGCACATCTGTTTACGAATCGCAATTGTCAATCTTATAGCTTTGGTCTCAAGCCTGAGGACGCAGGCGTATCACTGGAAGGAAGGCGAGGTGCGGCTCCATTTTCAAGGTTTCTCAGGGCACATTCCCCATGTCTGAATTCATCACATATTCCCATGTCAGTGCGGCTATTGGTTTGCAAGACCTGAAGCTTTGAAGCCGTTTCCGGCGGTTTGATGTGAAGCGTTGCGCTTGCTATCATCTCTCTCCTGCTTTAGCACCGGCTCCACTGACCTTTTCTCAGGATGTCACTTTCAGGTTGGGATTGCCATTTTTCTACACCTATTAGAGACTTTTTCTTATCTAGCTCTCTGCTGCCAGGGAACTTTATCTGACATCCAACAGCGAAGTGTTCATGATATGAACAAGGATGATCCTTTGTACGTTTGCCGAAAATGATGAATCGATGCAGCATTCGGCGCGAATATAGCACGGGAAATCGAATTCTACTTTGAGTTCCGGTCTCTGAGGGATTTATCACAAGACCAGGATCCCGCGTTTCTTCAAGAAATTCATGGTTACCTTCTGACCGTTTCAGTGCACGGACGCAAGCCGCACCGACTGCGTTGACAGGCGTCATATCAATCCTGTCTTGATCTAAAGCTCTTCTTTCCTTTCCATCACCACCAATCTGGAATCGAACATTTCCCACTTGTCCTGAGCCATGGCATCCACCTCTGACTTACTTGTACTTTCTGCTTCGGACGTCAGTCAGATAACGGCATCGTTCTCGCCCTCCGGCTTGCAATGCTTGATGGCACAGGTGTTCCTGTCTCTAACGCGTCAGAGACTATCCATAGAAGATGCTAGTACAGCAAGGACTTCTAGCGATCCAAGAACACAGACACCGCATCGAACGACACTTTCCATGCGTAACCATAAGGCTCTCTGGATGCCTGCGAGATTCTGTCCTTCTGCTTCTGGCGACGCGACGACAAGTATGAAGATCGTGTGTGTACCCAAGGGAGGCCAGGGTGACGGCCTCCCGGCTACTACTGTGGTTTTGAACGAAGATACAGGCTCGGTTAGAGCTATTGTCAATGCTAGAAAGCTGACTGCGCTGAGAAACGCCGCTGGTCAGTCTTGGATCCTGGATTAGGCTGTGGCTAAAGACGCATATAAATAGGTTCACTTCTCTCCATATCTCTTGTCGCTTCGCGGTGTCCTCGTCACGTCGTGGTATTCGGTGCTGGAAGCCAGATCGAAGCACACCTTGACCTCTTCCTTCGGTTCTTCAATCAGGTGGAGGAGTGTGTTATCGTCAATCGGACACTCAACGAGCGGGCACAAGATCTCACAAAGAGCCTCAAGGCCCGCCACGCAGGGGTGGAATTTCAGCTCTACGCATCGACGGACAGGGCGCACCACTCAGCCATCGAGGAAGCTGTCGGAAGAGCGGATCTCATCGTTTGTGCAACCTCCGCAACCGAGCCACTGTTCCCTTCAAGATCGGTAAGGGATGGCACGCACCTGGTGTTGATTGGGAGCTATATGCCCCAGATGAGGGAGGTGGACGTGGAATTGGTGTGCAGGGCAGCTCGTTCTCCAAGTGTGGGATCAAGCAAGTCGATGCTCCTTGTTGATTCGAAGGAGAGTTGTATGATCGAAGCAGGGGAACTACTCGAGGCCAAGATCACCCAGGAGGAGATGGTGGAGATTGGCGATCTCGTCCCTTCGATCGAGAATGGGACTGTGGATGAGTTGCGTCTCGGAGAGTTCTTTCAAAGGGTTCAAGAGCTACCGAAAGACTGGGAATCACCTGGACACACCGGGCCAGTGACGATCTTCAAGTCGGTTGGTGTGGGATTGCAAGACGTGGTGATCGCCAAAGCAGTGATCGAGCAGGCCGAGAGGAGTGGGTTGGGGCAGAAAATTATAGACTATGACTAGCAGTCTGGATGGCCACGCCTCCAAACACGAGGCAGATAATCAGTCAATTCATCCGATGTTCCGAGCAGTCTTCGATTGGCGCCTGCAGCCTCTTTAGGCGCCTGCTTGAAACAGGAACTAACGAGTCTAAAACTAACCGCGAAGGTGTCGTTTGACATTTGACGGATCGACGATGGAAGTGCCCCTATGTCGGGGCCGATCTCCGTGATCCGGATGTCAACTTTTTTCTGCCGCAAGGGATATAAAAGACTGGGCAGCTCCATGTTGGCTCCTCTTCTTCTCCTCTCCATCGCACTCGAACCCTTGCGAGCCCACCCTTCGGATCGATTCGATTACGGTGGAGAGGTCAAGACTCAAAAATCGTCTGTCCCATAAAATCATGTCTTTCGCCAGCCCACAAAAGGACTCTTCACAATCTGTCCCACAACGACCCGCTTTCTCTCGTTCTGCAAGCAGGATGCATTCGCCAGCTGCACCAGTCACTGGCACTGTCAGAGACGGCGAGGAGGCTATCGATGGTGTTCTCGAGCTCGCTGACGGCTCTGCCTTTCGAGGAATCAGCTTTGGTGCTCAGGGAAAGAGCATTTCAGGCGAATGCGTCTTCCAGACCGGTATGTGCAAATTTTCTTGATTCAAACAGATCGAGATATGGACATCTTACCATCTCATCCAGGAATGGTCGGTTACACTGAATCGTTGACGGATCCTTCATACGAAGGCCAGATCCTGGTTCTCACCTACCCTTTATTGGGCAACTATGGCGTTCCTCCCCGTCCTGCGTCATACGATGATCTGCCTGACCACTTCGAGTCGTCGCGCATTCACATTGCGGGTCTCATTGTGGGCAATTATACCGAAGACTATAGCCATTTCTTGGCCAACTCTTCCTTGGGCGACTGGCTGAAGGAGAACGACGTGCCTGCCCTTTTTGGCATCGATACTCGCGCCCTCACCAAAAAGATCCGCGAGAAAGGATCTATGCTTGGTCGAGTCCTTGCTCGATCTGGCGAGCCACACGTCGGTCGACCTCGTGTACCTCAAAATAACCATGTGGCTTCGCTTGCTTCCGTCCCTTCGACCCCATTCCCTTGGCGAGAGGAGTATATCGACATTCCCTTCAGCAATCCAAACGAGACCAATCTCGTCGCTCAGGTCTCAATCACTACCCCCAGATTGTACTCTCCTCTCGGCAAGCCGGTCCTTCACCCCAGTGGCCGTAATCTTCGCGTTCTCGCCATCGACGTTGGCATGAAGTACAACCAGATAAGATGCTTCATCAAGCGAGGTGTCGAGCTCAAGGTCGTCCCTTGGGACTATGAGTTCCTCACCGAGTCTGAACCCTTCGACGGCATCTTCGTCTCCAACGGTCCTGGTGACCCTACCACCGTCAAAATTACCGTCGACCGCTTGGCAAAAGCGATGGAGAAGGGTGATATCCCTATCTTCGGCATCTGCCTTGGTCACCAGCTCATGGCCCTCGCTGCCGGGGCCAAGACATCGAAGATGAAGTACGGGAACCGTGGCCAGAATATCCCCTGCACGGATGTGTTGTCTGGACGGTGCTACATCACCTCTCAGAACCACGGATATCAGGTCGATGCGGCCTCTCTACCCGAGGGATGGAAGGAACTCTTCAGAAACGCCAACGATGAGAGCAACGAGGGTATTTATTGCGAGACCAAGCCTTTCTTCTCTGTACAGTTCCACCCAGAGTCGACGCCAGGACCTCGCGACACGGAATTCCTCTTCGATGTGTTCATCCAAAATGTGGCCGACTCTGCAGCAACTGGTCACCCCGTCGCAGTCAAGATGCCAGGAGGCCTAAAGGAAGACAACGAAAAGCGTGTTCCTCGTGCCAATGTTCGCAAGGTCGTCATCCTTGGCTCTGGAGGCCTCTCCATCGGGCAGGCTGGAGAGTTCGATTACTCTGGCTCTCAAGCGATCAAGGCCCTCAAAGAGGAAGGAATCTACACCATCATGGTCAACCCCAACATCGCCACGATCGCGACTTCAAAAGGTCTCGCTGACAAAGTCTACTTCCTCCCCGTCACCCCCGAATTTGTGCGCAAGATCATCAAGTACGAGAAACCAGACGGAATCTACGTGACCTTTGGTGGTCAAACCGCCTTGAACGTGGGGATCAAGCTGAAGGACGAGTTTGCAGACCTTGGTGTCAAAGTTCTTGGTACCCCCATCGAAACTATCATCACCACTGAGGATCGCCAACTGTTCGCGGATGCTATGGCGGAGATTGGCGAAAAGTGTGCGGAGAGTTGCACAGCCATCAACTTTGACGAGGCTCTGACCGCCGCGAAGACTATCGGTTTCCCTGTCATTGTTCGAGCTGCGTATGCACTTGGTGGCTTGGGAAGCGGGTTTGCTCAGGACGAGAATCAGTTGAAAGCGCTATGTGACAAGGCATTCGCGACCTCTCCTCAGGTGCTCGTCGAGAAGAGTATGAAGGGTTGGAAGGAGATTGAGTATGAAGTGGTCCGTGACTGCAGGGATAACTGCATCACCGTCTGTAACATGGAGGTGTAGCATATTCGTCTCGACTCGGCCACCAAATCCTAATCATGCTCCTAGAACTTCGATCCCTCTCGGCATCCATACTGGAGACTCTATCGTCGTCGCACCATCCCAGACTTTGTCGGACTCCGACTACAACATGCTTCGTACGACTGCCATCAACGTCATCCGTCACCTCGGCGTTGTTGGGGAGTGCAACATCCAGTATGCTCTCAATCCCACCTCTCAAGAGTACTGCATCATCGAAGTCAACGCTCGTCTCTCTCGCTCGTCTGCCCTTGCCTCCAAAGCCACTGGGTACCCCCTCGCTTTCATCGCTGCCAAGTTGGGTCTCGGTATCCCTTTGAACGAGATCAAGAACTCGGTCACCAAGGTCACCTCTGCTTGCTTCGAGCCCAGCTTGGATTACTGCGTTGTAAAGATTCCACGATGGGACTTGAAGAAGTTCAGCCGTGTAAGCAGATTGCTCAGCTCGAGCATGAAGTCCGTCGGAGAGGTCATGGCCATCGGTCGATCCTTCGAGGAGACATTCCAAAAGGCCATCCGCTCTATCGATGACCAGTTCTTGGGTTTCGCCAAGAATGACCTAGTGGAGGACATTGATGAAGAACTTGTCAACCCCACCGACAAGCGTGTCTTTGCCATCTCGACGGCGTTCCACCGGGGCTACAGCGTTGACAAGATCTGGCAAATGACCAACATCGATAAGTGGTTCCTGAGGAAACTATATGGCATCTTCAACTTGGAACAAACCCTCTCGTATGTGTTCCTGCCATCCTAACCAACCAAAGCTTACGTTCGTCCATCAGGGAATGCACGATCTCCAACCTTCCGTCCGATCTGCTTCGTCGTAGCAAGCAGTATGGTTTCTCCGATAAGCAGGTCGCGACTTGCATCAACTCGAATGAACTTGCCGTGCGCCGCCTTCGCCAAGAAAATGCCATCGCTCCCTTCGTCAAGCAGATCGACACTGTCGCTGCTGAATTCCCTGCATTCACCAACTACCTCTACACCACCTATAATGCCGTCGAACATGACATTGCTTTCGAGGACAGAGGGATCATGGTCCTTGGCTCTGGTGTCTACCGCATCGGGTCCTCCGTCGAGTTCGATTGGTGTGCTGTTCGCGCCATTCGTACCCTCCGCGATCAAGGCATTCCCACCGTCATGGTCAACTACAACCCCGAGACCGTCAGCACCGACTATGACGAAGCTGATCGGCTGTACTTTGAGAACATCAGCTTGGAGACCATCCTCGACATCTATGACACTGAGCGCTCGCGGGGCGTCATCTTGTCCATGGGCGGACAGACGCCGAACAACATCGCTCTCCCCCTGTACCGCCAGAATGTCAAGATATACGGTACCTCGCCGGAGATGATCGACACGGCTGAGAACCGCTACAAATTCTCACGTCTCCTAGACGAGATTGGTGTCGACCAGCCTCAGTGGAAGGAGCTATCAAGCTTCGAGGCTGCTGTTGCGTTCTGCGACTCTGTCGGCTACCCTGTCCTGGTCCGGCCATCATACGTTTTGTCCGGTGCCGCGATGAACGTCGTATCGACCCAAGATGATCTCGCCAACTATCTCACCCAGGCTGCAGAGGTCTCCCGGACCATCCCGTCGTCATCTCGAAGTACATCGAGCAGGCCAAGGAGATTGAGATGGACGCCATTGCGAAGGATGGAAAGATGGTCATGCACTATATCTCCGAGCACGTCGAGAATGCCGGCGTTCATTCGGGTGACGCCACTTTAATCCATCCTCCTCAAGATTTGGACCCTCAGACCGTTCGTCAGATCGAGGAAGCTACCGCGAAGATTGGCAATGCCCTCAACGTCACTGGACCATACAACATCCAATTCATTGCGAAGAACAACGAGATCAAGGTCATCGAATGCAACTTGCGCGCTGCTCGCTCGTTCCCCTTTGTGTCCAAGGTCACCGGCATTGATGCAATTGAGATGGCTACCAAAGTCATGCTGGGCCTTCCGGTTGAGGCGTATCCTGATCCAGGTCTTCCTTCGGACTATGTTGGCGTCAAGGTACCCCAATTCAGCTTCAGCAGATTGTCTGGAGCCGACCCTGTCCTCGGTGTCGAGATGGCATCAACGGGTGAGGTTGCCTGCTTCGGCCGTGATAAATACGAAGCCTACCTCAAGGCTTTGATTTCCACCGGCATCTACCCACCGAAGAAGAACATCCTGTTTTCTGTGGGCAGCTATCGAGAGAAGCTAGAGATCCTTCCCTCGGTTCAGAAGCTAGCTGCCGTCGGGTACAACATCTTTGCCACCTCTGGCACTGCAGATTTCCTGACAGAGCATGGCGTCCCGTGCAAGGTAACGTCACCCTTATCAGCGCTGTTTATTCGATGATTAACGATTCGTTTCTAGTACCTCGAGACTCTCGGCTCAGGAGGTGTCGAGCAGAAGTCCGAGTACTCTCTCACTCAACATCTCGCCAATAACCTCATCGATATGTACATCAATTTGCCATCGAGGAACCACTACCGACGTCCCGCCACCTACGCCAGCAAGGGTTATCAGACGCGCCGTATGGCCGTCGACTTCGCGATTCCTCTTATCACCAACGTTAAGAACGCAAAAATGCTTGCAGAAGCACTTATTCGCAAGATGCCGTTAGATGTCTCTAATATCGACGCCAAGACCTCCCATCAGACCTACACCTTCCCCGGCTTGGTCAACGTCTCTGCGTTTGTTCCCCGTTTGATGACACCGGACAGCAAGGATCTTCTGTCCATGACGGAGGCCTCCATATGCGCTGGTTTCGCAACCTCTTTGGTGCACCCGCTCGGCGAGGACAGCGCCATTACCACCCGAGCTGCCCTGGATCAAGCCCGTGCCAATGTACGCAAGGCCGCCTACTGCAATGTCGCCTTCAGTATCACTGCTTCTTCCGAAAATGTCGATTCGATCGACGAGGAGCTCCAGACTGAAGTCAAGTCCTTGTTTGTCCCTGCAGCTACTCCAGTATCCGCAGTAGCCGCCCACCTTGCTGCCTGGACTGTTGACAAACCAGTGGTCACGGACGCGAAGGGGGCAGAGTTGGCGTCGATCTTGCTGTTGGCCAGCCTCAACAGTCGTAGTGTCCATGTCACCAACGTCCAGAGCACCGACGACCTCCTGCTCATTTCCCTCAGCAAGGGAAAAGGACTCAGGGTTACTTGCGACGTGTCTGTCTACTCCCTGTTTTTCACTAGAGAAGCGTTCAGCAACACCCCAGTACTTCCTTCGGTTTCGGAGCAGAAAACGCTTTGGGACAAGTTGGACATCATCGACATCTTCTCGGTCGGGCCTTCTCCATACCAATTGGCGAAGGTAGCGGAAGGCTCAGGGTCTGCGTACTCTGGGATTGAAGAGGCACTCCCTCTGCTGTTAACTGCAGTTGTCCAAGGACGTCTGACAGTCGATGACATTCGCAAACGGTTACATGACAATCCCGTTGCTATCTTTGGTATCCCTGATCAAGCCCAGACCACGGTAGACGTCGTTCTCGGTCGTGCTGCTCCTTTCAAGAAGCATTCCCCCGCTTGGTCTCCTCTGGAGAGCAAGCCAATCTCCGCATTCATCCACCGTGTCGTGTTCAATGGCCAAACGATCTTTTTAGATGGTTCCTTGATCGCCGTTCCCCAGGGGCGCGACATTTCCTTGGCTGTTCCTCATCCCGCCACATTGCATTCGACACATTCGGCCCGCGAAGTTGAAACGGCTGCTCCAGCGGCGTCGATGGGTACTTCTCTTGTGCCTGTGCCTGTGGCCAATCAACGCCTTACGACAACCCACGCCTTGACATCTCTCCAGCCTAACCCGTCATTCCATCGCCGACACATTCTTTCGGTTAAACAGTTTACCAAGGGTGACATCCACGACCTCTTCACTCTTGCCCATGAAATGCAACTTCAAGTGGAACGGAGCGGAACTCTCGACATTCTGAGAGGAAAAGTCCTTTGTACAGCATTCTTCGAGCCCTCGACCAGGACCAGCGGCTCGTTTGATGCAGCTATGAAGCGCTGTGGTGGTCAGGTGGTGCAGATCACTGCTGAGACGTCTTCTGTCCAAAAGGGTGAATCGCTGGCAGACACTGTCAGGACCCTAGCTTGCTATGGCGATGCCATTGTCATCCGTCATCCAGATGTTGGCAGCGCTCAGGTGGCCGCCAAGTACTCACCTGTGCCTGTTATCAACGCTGGTGACGGTATAGGGGAGCACCCCACTCAGGTGAGCACCGTTTCGGAACTTTCAATTACCATGGTATCTCACCCCATTTTCAGGCCTTGTTGGATGTGTTTACCATCCGATCTGAACTTGGAACTGTCAATGGCCGCACTATCACTCTCCTCGGAGATCTCAAGAACGGTCGAACTGTTCATAGTTTGGTCACTCTCCTCTGTCACTACTCCGTCCGACTCAATTTCGTGGCACCGGCTGCTTTGGCCATGCCCACAAACGTGGTCTCAGCGGCTCGCAAAGCTGGGATTCCTGTCACGGTTTCTGACTCTTTGGAAGAGGTGCTCGCTGAGACAGATGTCCTCTATGTTACTCGCGTCCAGAAGGAGAGGTTTGACACAGAAGCAGAGTGGTTACAGGTGAAAGACGCTTATCGCGTTGATCATGCGGTCCTTTCTAGGGCGAAGGAGGACATGATCGTTATGCATCCATTGCCTCGGGTCAATGGTAAGAAAGGTCGACCTTTTGATCGTGTACAACAGCTCACCCTTCAACCTTCCTTTCAGAAATCGATCCAGAGGTCGATTACGACTCCCGTCGCGCTGTCTACTTCAGACAGATGCGTTACGGCCTCTTCGTGAGTTCGCCGCTGTATATATGCGTGTAATGGGGCTAACAACTTTGGCACAGGTTCGTATGGCTTTATTGGCAAGCGTTATGGCTTGAATGGCTCATCCAAAGGGGTTCCATCCAAGGAACCCCGCTGAGCGGCATCTTCTTTTGCATTGCAATTCCCGCTCTCATAGGAATGGATGGAATTAGGCACTTTAGAAATACATTTTATCGTCCAATAGAACACTTAGATTCGACTCAATCACAATATCTAAAGGATTTGTACGATTTCCAGAAGACGACGATTCACCGGTGCATTGATAGATATCGCATTCTATTTATTGTTTCGTCCATAGATAGTTAGACTTCCCGTACTGCAACATGCCGTAGACTATGGCGCTAAGAGTTTGATAGCAGAATATAGCTGTACTTGCCTGACACTCCTTTCGGCCCTTCAATAGGAGACAGTATATTTGCAGTCCGCTAAGCGCTGACCTCATTGTATTGATGCTGTCACTATTCCTGGATTGTGTGTGAATATGCGTGTACACTGCTTGTTCCCAACCACCATAATAGCACAATGCGGACCTTGCTTAGACTCGATCCCGAGACTAGGCACATAAAACTCTCCGTTTGTCCATGGTATGTATGCAGCTAGATTCCATTCTGTTGCATTGGTCAGGTGTGATACTGACATGCACGCATTTGTTCCAGCCGCCCGACTCAGTAACCGCCGGGAAACCCACATTCAAAGTGGACGCCGTTATCATCCACTTCCCCCATGACGTTAGACGGGATTACAGTATGCTATGAGTAGCATTTCCATCCCGCGGCTCACGGACAATGGCTGGGGCTGCTGTATCACAGCGCAACAGATGTGCAAGTGCAATTTACTTGCATGACTTGTGTGCACAGTAACGAAGGTCGGGGCCCGGCGATATGCTCATATGGCAGGGTGAATGCCCTCGGGGTCTGAGCGAAAGGTATTATGCTGCTAGGAATCGATACTTCAATCCACGGCTAACCAAATAGGCTTTTCTCTTGATTTCACGGAAGGCAGCAGTGTCGGACCTTTGATCGCCAGCTTCACCGAACGGTAATCCAACCCTCTGGATCGCACAACTGACAAGTGTCGTATTGCCCCTTCCGCGATGATATGGAAGGCCAATATCTTGAAACCAACTTTTGTCCCAGAAACTGGCCTGTTTTGGCTGTTGGCTGTTATCTTCCCCATTTTGCCATGCGGAGCAGTTACACTGCTTCGAATCATCTGTGAAAGCAGCTGCCCTATAAGAACGCCTCTCGATCGCGCTGGTGCAGTCTCCTCAAGCTACTTTGCTTACTTTTTGACTCCAACATGGCACACACGGTGGGGGAACGCGTCTAAACCTCGTGTTGACCTTTCTAACTCGCCGCTTCTTAGGAAATCACTCGTACCCAAGTCCTTATTATTGGTGGTGGTCCAGCAGGATCATATGCCGCATCTGTCCTTGCTCGAGAAGGTGTTCAAGTCACCGTCCTCGAGGCAGTCAAGTTCCCCAGGTATGCCCACCTATCACTTGTTTGTTTGCCTACTGAACTACGGTTGAGGTATCACATCGGAGAGAGCATGTTGCCCTCTGTCGTCTCTTTCTTCGAATTCATCGATCTTGATGAAAAGCTTCGTAAACACGGCTTCTGTCCCAAGGTTTGCGCACAATCAGTGTGGCCTTAGAGTCTGTGCTGACGTGGGCTCCATCTCACAGCCAGGTGCCGCTGTCAAGTTCAACCAGAGGAAGAGAGAAGGCTGTGAGTTCCTTGTGCCGTGACTTGTGAATGAAATGTTAAAAGCATTAAACAGATCACTGATTTCCTCAAGAACGACTCGGAGAATGGAACATGGAATGTCGTATGTGGGCAAACTTACATCACTCAGACCAGATGCTCACTTTTGCGTACCAGGTCAGGTCTGAGTTCGACTGAACTCCTCTTGAGACATGCCTGCAGATTCAGGAGCAACAGTCTTGGAGGAGCATCGAGCCGTTGAGATCAAATTCGAAGTTACAGGCACAGATGGGAAGTCGCGTCCATCCTCTGTCGTCTTTTCACGCTCGTCGGGCGAGCGAGGCGAGATAGCCTTTGATTTCCTTATCGATGCGTCAGGGAGAAATGGAATCATGTCAACTAAAGTGAGTGGTCTGCTATTTTCGGCGTGCGGATACGTCGCTGACCAGAACTCGCAGTATCCTGCGGAACCGCAAGATGAATTCTAATCTTCACAATATTGCCTGCTGGGGCTATTGGGAAGGAGATTATGGCAAGTACATGCCTGGAACTCGCCGTGAAAATGCACCCTGGTTCGAAGCGCTCACTGGTATGCTCCACCATCATCGGGGTTTAACCGCTTTCTGATTTAGCACACAGACGAAAGTGGTTGGGCTTGGTTCATCCCCCTGCACAATGGAACTGTGGGTTGAATTTGTGGCTGGCCTGATATTACGCTGACGAAAATGTCTCTGCAGGTCTCCGTTGGTGTCGTCATGGACCAAGACGTTAGCAATGCAAAGAAAGCCAAGGACACGCGAAACGAACAAGAACGCTTCCTTACGCGACCATTACTTGGAGCAACTTGACTTTGTTCCGGGCTTGAAGAAGCTTGATTGGAAGCGCGACCCTCGCAAAAGGCGAAGTGAAAAGCTGCTCTGACTACAGCTACAAAGCCGACCAGTACGCTGGGGATGGTTTCAGGCTTATCGGTGACGCCTCTGGTAGGTGTCTGGCAAACTTCCCCATTGCACTTCAATTGACATCTTCCTCAGCCTTTATCGATCCACTATTCTCGTTCGTGTCCCTTTTCAGGCGTTTATCTTTATACTGATCATCACTTAGCTCTGGGGTCCATCTTGCTTTGCTCGGGGGTTTGACAGCCGCGTCCACAATCACTGCGTCCATGCGCGGTCAGTGCTCTGAGAGCGATGCTGCAGAATATCATCACATCAAAGTGGGCGCAGCGTATACACGGTACGTTCTTGTCTTAGCTGCACCGTGCTCAACCCTAACACCTTTCACAGCTTCTTTTTCGTTGTGATGAGCGCCTACAGGCAGATCCTCAACCAAAGCGTGGACGTCCTCTCTGACGTTGACTCGGATGGCTTTGATGACGCCTTCGAGATGATTCGTCCAGGTAAATATTTAAATGCATCGTGACCTGATACCCACCTAACAACGACGCATAGTTATTCAGGGCACCGCTGACCTAGGGAAAGCGATCGGCGAATCTGAGCTCCAGAAGACATTGGATTTCTGTAAAGGTATGTTCCTATTTGGGAACCTGATAGTCCTGTGCTCATCGCTTTCTTGTAGACATTTGGGCGCCTGTCGATCCTGAGATGACTGCTGAGGTCGCTTCTCGCTTTGGATCGGAGCTGCTATCGCCCGCCGCACCCATCTTCCGCCCTGAGGATTTGGAAAAGCTCATCGACCCCTCAGATGAAGACGCTCTGGACGTCGTGAAGAGGGCGAACGCACGAAAGCTAGTGGAGCCGATGTTCAGAGGCGCTTCAAGTCTGGAGACTGAGCCTGTCAGGGGCTTCATCACCTGCCTTGAGCGAGGCAAACTTGGATTGGTTTATCTCGCCGATGCTTAGACCGCGCCCTCGGCTCGCTATTGATTATGATTTCCGGAGCCTTTGAAGATATCTGGGCTGATTACTGTACCTCTCATTGTGTATGTTGTATCTCTTCGCCTGCTTGAATTCTGTATGTAATTTCTAGCCATCCTGAAATTGATGCTGTTCCCACGCTTCTTTTGCCCTCCCCCCATGTTCGATCAACCAAAGCAACCCGCTTCCGACTCATACGATGAGCTTTCTCTTTGAAACTGGTGTAACTGGGGGCTGAGCTTTCCCCGAGCTCGACCATCGCGCCACATGGCTCGATATGGAACCATGAAGGAGGCGAAGTGCAGGTGGGCTTGGTCCAGACGTCACCGGTATCCGCGATTCAGCTGCCTTTCTCAATTCCACGGCCAACAAGATACCCCCAGACAGCGGTCTGTCCGAAAATAACCTCTCCTTCTTTCATATATCAGACATTCCAGACTCGTGGCTAGGGCGGTTCTGGGCGCATGGAGATACATACTACGCTTCACTGAACAGCAATGCAACGGCAAGCTCGGTATTAGCTTTCCATCTCGGACAAATTCATGCAGTAGGCGCCCAAGTCCGGCGATTCAAATAGAAGGCGCCCGTGTTGCGCCCGCATACGGTCGTCAATCGATGTTACGGACTGATGACTGTCCACTCCATTCTCCATCATCCTGCATCCCTTTTGGCTAAGTAACAACGGACATATCATCCATGACAAGATTTTGACAGCGGTGCCGACTATGGATTGACATTGTTGAAACTTGACACACACCACTGCTATACAATTCTCAGGCAACGACAACAAAAGGAACAATCACCACCCCCATGGAGAACCCTTAGGCACTAGGTTTCTTTAAGCCTGACGTCTGGTCATCTCTATCGGGCAATTTTGCCATCCGACTTTCCTGACGAAACGAATGTAAGTATCTCCATTTCACCTTCAAATTTTGCCCTGGAAGCTAGGCAGGATTTGGAGGTGTGTTTCCTCCTTGTCCTACAGGCCCGGAACATATTGGAGGGTCTCATCGCCTCCAAGCATCGTATTTAACAGGTGTGTGTTGAGCCACCGACAGCCAGCTTCAGGCATATCCCACATCCTCCTTCTCCTCCATCGACATGGCTTCAACACAGAAAGACATCGTGAGTACCCCAGATCTAGTGTTTTTTGAGTACTGGTCTGATTTCAGTAGGGCCACACACAAGTCCTCATCATTGGAGGAGGACCCGGAGGCGCATATGCTGCCTCTGTTCTGGCTAGAGAAGGCATCAAAGCCACTATCCTCGAAGCAAGCAAGTTCCCTAGGTAAGGAGCCCTAATGATCTAGTCGAGCACCCTCTTACGATGCGTCTCAGATACCACATTGGCGAAAGCATGCTTCCATCTCTGAAACTCTTCCTTCGCTATATTGGGGCTGAGGAAAAGGTCGCTTCCCACGGCTTTTGTGTCAAGGTTACTAATTTCGAGGAATATTCAGGAACTAGCTAACCACCTTCTCCCAACAGCCCTGGGGCAGCAGTAAAGCTCAACCAACAGAAGAGAGAAGGATGTAAGTACGAATATTGACTCGGATTGATTAGCATCTGAAGGCGTACACAGATACGGACTTCTTGCGGCATGACCCAAATAACGGGTCCTGGAACGTCGTGCGTCAATTGTCTTGTCGTGTTCCGGATGATTATCACTAACCTTATCCTCGTCATCAGGTTCGCTCTGAGTTCGATGAAATCCTGCTAAGGCATGCAGCGGAATGTGGTGCGGCCGTCTTTGAGGAGCACAAGGTCAACCTGCGTCGAGTTTGCCTCTGGAGAAGATGGCAGCCCGACCTCTCGCCCCTGCGCCGCAACGTTCACTTGCCCAGATGGACCGGGTAGGATTACCTTCGACTACCTGATCGACGCCTCTGGTAGGAATGGAATAATGTCAACGAAGGTAAGATGTCGCTCGCTTGCCTATTGAGATACGATGCTGAGGTCGATACAGTACTTGCACAACCGCCGCATGAATCAGACGTTGAAAAACGTCGCCTCGTGGGGCTATTGGACGGGTGATGCCAAGATGTACAAGCCTGGCACTGGAAGAGAGAACGCTCCATGGTTCGAGGCCTTGACTGGTATGCCCTCTTCTATTTAGCAAGGACGTGCTCTGAACCGACTTTCTCTGATCAGATGAGAGTGGTTGGGCATGGTTCATTCCACTGCATGAGGGAAAGGTACGCCACGAGTGTTTTTAACCTCAGGGCTCAAGATGCTGACGGGAATTAGATTTCTGTTGGCGTCGTGCTGAATCAAGAAATCGCTACTCGGAAGAAGACCGAGGGACGGGCCAAGTCAGCAGAGTTCACCCTCAAGGATCACTACCTCCAAGAGCTTCAACTTGCGCCTGGCATTATTGACCTGCTAGGCAAGGCGACTCTCGTGGATGGACATGTCCAGAGCGCAAGTGACTATAGCTACCAATCCGATAGATATTCGGGTGACCACTTCCGGCTCGTCGGGGATGCAGGAGGTGAGGATGAGTGTATCAAATTGGTCAATCTGCATACTGATAGATGACTTCCATTCAGCATTTATCGACCCCTTCTTCTCGTGAGTGCCAACCTTTGTCTCGTATCTCAATTCTCACTCTATGGCTGTAGGTCTGGAGTCCACCTCGCCATTCTCGGGGGCTTAACCGCTGCTGTTACCATATCCGCGTCCCTCGGTGGCCAATGCAGTGAAGAGATGGCTGGAGAATTTTACGATATCAAGACATCGACAGCATATACTCGGTTATTGTCTTTCCGGTTTCCATCACAGGATCTAAACACTAATCACACCCTCTCTTAGTTTCCTCATGGTTGTCCTCAGCATCTACAAGCAAATTCGGTCTCAATCTCTTAACGTGATGAGCGACGTCGACGAAGATAACTTCGACCGCGCGTTTGACGCTCTCAGGTACTTCCCGCCTATCTCTTCCCAAAGTCGATCAACTCTGACCATCGTCTTTTCATGTTCAGGCCCGTCATACAAGGAACAGCAGATGTTGGGAAGAAACTCTCAGATGATGAACTCAACAAGACTATGGACTTCTGTCAACGTGAGTCCTCTTGAAGTCAGTCGCTCCCCTGCCTGACCATTCCTTTACAGATGTCTTCGCCGCTGTTGATAATGATATGGTGGACGAGGTTGCCGCAAGGGTCCCTCCTGAACTTCTGTCGATCGCGGCGCCAGTGTTCTCTGCTGAGCAGCTCAAGAAGGCAATCGACCCCGCTGATGACGATGCGATGAAGGTCATCAGTAGGATAAACGCTGCGAAGGCACTGGGGCCTCTCTATGTGGCAGGACCGAGCGTCATGGAAAACGAGCCTGTCAAAGGCTACGTTGCCAATCTGACGAAAGGTAAACTTGGTTTACATCGGATCAGTTAACTTTCTTCGTTTCTGACCAGCATGGTTTCGCCGACTCTTCCTTCTATCTGATACGTGTATTCGTAGTCTCACTCTGCTTGCTTTCTTTCATGTATATTACTGCCAGGGTCCTGCCGTCTCAATAACACATCGTCTTCAAGATACTGAAATTCAGTTTGAACGGACATACTCCACATGCCCCTTGAAAATCTGTGTTGTATACTGTTGGAGGTAGTAGTTATATCAGTCGTTCAGAGAATCTCGATGGGGTTGCATCCTATGGCGACCAAGCCCAAGACGCCACTCTGGACAAGGAAGCTGTTAGTGGGTTTTCTGCCTAGGGCCGGTCTCAACTCACGATGTTCCTGCCGGAGCAGCAGAGGGGCTTATCTTGGCATTTGGAAGGTTGGGTGATATCAAGGATGTCGATAGGGGTGCAAGTGATGCCACTTCAAAGAAGTTAGCATAACTCAGGTTTTGCGACATGAAGCAGTACGCACACAAACTCGGCTACGGGAGTAAGCACAATGCCGAGGGTATTGAGAAGGTGACCGATGACGCCGTCGTCACTCTATTTTCAAATGTCAGAATGGCTGTATCACGATGAAAGCAGGTAAAGGGCATACCGATCCAACCAGTTTGCCTAACGATTGGTAAACATTTAGTCGACGCCAGACAAGCAAAGAGGAGAAAGACTGCGACTTACAGCACTGGAAGTCCTTGGAGCTGCATTGGCTCGGGGGAATGGCAGGGGGAGTGGTCTCAGTTGCGCTCTGCAATTGTCAATTTCTGGTGAGTCTCAACGCCGACGGCAAGCGTCAGATGCTTACAGTGGCGCTCATGAGAGCAAGCACGACGAGCATGAGAGCAAGAGGGGCATAAGCCATCTTCATGAAGCTGCGACTCATTGTGATATTGAAAAAGGGAGGGGGAAAGAAGTTGGGTGGAGGAACGCTGAACTAGCTCGTGTTGCTGCTACTCTGGATGGGTTTCTGTGCTGCCTTATATATTAGACGACCCTGTAGCCTTCCGTAATGTCTAGCGTGTGTCTTAGTTGCACACCCTGGGTACCAAGCATCATGAAAATTGTTTTTGATAGGCTTCTCTGCCAACGTTGGTCATAAACTAGCCAAACAAGACCTCGTGAAGGGACCGCGAAGGCACGAAGTCGCAGACAAAGTGGTGATAAGCTGAAGATGTGTGTCTTGTTGCTCCAACAGTGTCAATCTGTGAGAATTACAGTGCGTGATTGAGGAGTAAAGTAGCAGGGTCCGTCGAATTTGATATTCAAAGTTCGTCATATCAATTCACCTCGACAATCACGGATCGCCGAAGGCTATTAAGATGAGGTCAGTACGCCGCGCAAGGTGCGCAAGGTGTCTCGCAGACATCTTCTTCATGGCGTCACCTCCTGGCTGACAAGCGACAGCCGTGGTATAGAGAGACCGTGCAGTAGCACGGCCGCTGACAGCAACCTATGGTAGTGTTGTGGGAGAAGGGGAGGAGTGGTCATTCCACAAAACAGAAGTACATCTTGTGCGTCACGAATGAGCAGCCGTTTCTTGAAATTTGTAGACTGATTGCTTCTTTACGACGCTCGACCGTTCTGGAAGCCTATGATACTTCCAACACTGTCTCGCGCGTGCGTCTTCGGGCCAAATGAGAACGACGAAACAAGGTCAAGATCTCGTGCCTCTCTCCTGGAAGTCAGCCCTGAGTGAACTTCAATACAATGGCTTACTTCCTCAACGAAGTTGTTGGGATCACTCTTCTCTGCCATTGACTGTAGCTTGGCAATCACAACTGTGGAGTGGTATACATGAACGAGATAGACCACTTCTTTGGTGTGTGATGTGTATCAAGGAGATGGTTAGATATTTTCGTGCAAGAAGAGCAACAAGGAGACGAAAATGTAATAGACTCAACAGGAAATGGGTTGTATATCATTGTCCTTAAAATTCAGCACTCCTACTCCAGTCATTTCACAACCCTGCATCACCCCTCCAAGCACCGACTTCAGCCTTGAGAGACCTCATCTCATTCCTCAAGGAGAGTAGCTCTGCAGTCAGGGCATGGAGAGTGGCTGTGGGATCGGCGGACAGGGTCACATCTTCAACAATTGTCCGAGTGTGACTGCGCCAGTCGCATTCTCTTTCGCGGAGCTGCCGCCGAATATGATTTCTTTCGCTTTTTGGGGGATCCTGAGGACCTGGGTTGGGTACCCTTACCACCTGCCGTGGACATTCCCGGGTCGCACTTTTTTGCCTGACTTCTGCATGACTTGGCATGAGGAGTAGGCGGGACCCGGTCCAACCTTCGCTCGAGCTGCGGCCGGGTTGTACTTAATGTGGCGGAAACAATGAATTCCAGCAGTTTGACAGGCGGTGCAAGGGCTGGTGTCGGGTTTGGTGTTCCAATCACCCTTGGCTCTGCTTTTCGTAGTAGCCTCCCTTGGAGGATCATCAGAGTCATCGGTGGGGCACGATGAGGATTCTAAGCATAGGGAAGTGCATTAGTTGCTAAAAGTAGCAGTTAACAATGTATAACATACCAGAAGGCTCACGCCGGTATTGTGTCCAAGTTCGTGTCTTGCGAGCAATCGGTTCGTCGTTGCTCGTTTTCATTTGCCTCCTTACTAGCGCCTGCCCTAGACTTCGGTTTCTGGTATGCCCTACCCCTCTCAAAGTTCATCTTTCCTACTTTTTGCGCCAAAAGGCGCTCTGTTCCTGCTTTCTCTTTTTTCAGCTTCCCGCTGGAAGTCTACAAGCATTTCACTAATCTTAGTAGAGGATTTGTTCGGAGGTTGCTCCTGCTTCCTCAGATTTGGAGGAGATTTAGCTTTGGCCTGTCGCCCATAAGAACGAGCCGGGACTCTGCTAGCCATAACTCTGAGGGCTGTGTAAATGAACGCAAAGAGTTTGAGCGCGAAGTATAATCTTCATCGACTTAAATAAGCGCCCAGTTGGGAGCTGATTGGCATCAACGAGCTTCAGGCAACAGGACCAAACAGCGCGTCCCCGATAGGGGCAAATCATCTCTCGCGACTCGCCATACCAAGGCGTATTCTCTCAAGTCCTATCTAAGACCATTGGCCGATGCCAAACAGAACACTGCTATAGGATGTCGCCGAAGTGATCTATGTCGGAGCCTCCCTTCCAATCGCTAGGCAACACTACGTGCCAGAAAACAAAGAGGGAACCGATACGGTGCCACAATTGGTAATTCAATGTGGCCCAACTTTGGGACACCGCTGTGGGTATATAAAGCGCAACTAAATCTGTCATGAAGGGCTATAACATTACATTTTTACTCCCCAACCTACCCAAGCCACTATGCAACCTCGCCAGCAGGACTGCCCAACATACCCTTGCACGCCCATCAATGGGTCTTTCCCTGATGGCCCTGGCCCAGTCACACCAATGTCAGCCTCCTTCGACTTCAACGACCTTCCCCCTCGCCCTGGAGCACCTACTCCATTGACCTCTCTCTATGGAGGCCCATTACGTCCTAACGGCCAACCGACGCCTTTGGAGACGCCGACTGACTTTCCGAATTTGATGACAATGTCTCGAGGACCCATGCCAGGATTCATCGATGAAAACGACCCTGAAGCGTGAGTAGGCTGAGCCATCTATTTTCAGCTACAATTTGCTCACAGCGGTGTCTCAATAGTGCTTTCGCGTCTCGCAGGAGGAACAGATCCAACAGCGATGGCCCGCGTATGCTCACCTCCCTCACGCTCAAAGCCAGGCCGGCCCCAGTCGAGACTGTCTCCGAAAGCGAAGAGGATATCTTATTCTCGGATGATGCTGGTCTCGAGTCTCCCATTAGCGACGCGTATGACTCCCCTGAAGCATACGACTCTGCGTTCGAGTCTCCCAGTCGCGACGAGTTCTCTGGCGACGAGCTACCACTTAGGCTACGGAACACTACCGATGATATCTTCTCTGACAGCGAGGATGAGCAATGGGAAAGCTTCCAGCAGGAAGACGGCGAGTCCGATTTAGAGACAGATGGTGAGGCCAGCCAAATTCTCCTCGAGGGCGAGCGGCCCAACGGACAGGCCAGCGATGACGCTGTGGCCAACGTTGTGACTTCACTCAAGAATGTCACCATCACTGAGGAAGCAAAGCGTCCGAACCAGCTCGAGAGCATTCGAAAGGAAGTCGAAGCGAAGCCTCAGGCACCCATTGACCGGGTTTGGGTGCCTGCTAGCCAAGGCAAAGCGATAATCGATGAGGATTGCAAACGATACTAGCATCCAGACGAGTAAAGACTCACCGTCGCAACCGTCAACTTGAGTAGGGGAAGCTAGCTGCAGGTTACTGGCAGTCGTGTCGTCTTAAAGTCATGTGTGAATAGGGTAGCACTAATTGAATATTGAATGAGTTAACGTTTGTCTTGACCCATTGCACTGTCGGGGTTTCAGAGCTGTTCCACTAAACATACACATGAATTCAAATTCTGTATACAACAAGGCATGACTAGGGCATGAGGGGAAGGGGTGTACTTTTTGGCGAACTCGAAACCAAGGCCTCCTCCCTCCCACCGATAGCGAGATGAGACAAGGAGAGAGCAGGCCCGTTTGCGACGTAGAAGGTTATGTAGATTGTACACTGGTTCAAGGCTGGACGGGGATTAGAAGACGAGACTGAGAAGAGGAGGAGACGATAGAACAGTAACAAAGCAGACAGAATAAAGGTACAGCTGAGGTTCGATAATTGATTTTCAATAATGGTAGGCTTCGGTCGCCGTGTGTAAAATAGTCAAACGGGCGAAGGAGAAGGGACTAGTTTGGTTACGCTAGGTTGCGTAACCAAGAAATTAGGATAAGACGGGAAGGAAAGAAATACCGAGAGGAGAGCGAGAGGGGAAGGCGATTAGGGGATGATAGAAGAGATAGCAGAAGCGCAGAGATGAAGAGGCAGGGGTAGTGGAAAAGTCGCATCTACATCGCAAACAACCAAAGCAACGAATGTCTGTGCAATGGTGCTCTATGCGTGGAGGATCGATCGCTCCCAGTTGGCACAGCCATACGGAAAAGAGGATCGACTTTTTGGAGATTGTCGCTGGGATCGACAGGGGGCTTCATCGATCGTGTAATGCCATGGTTTTCTGACGAAAGGCCAAGACTTTCCTGGAGAAAGTAGGTCAGGAATCTGCATTCCAGATGCGAGAAAGTAAAGACAACTCACCACGATAGAAGCCTCGCCCTTGTAACGAGAATTACACAGTGATGATACAAGTAATGAGTGCACTGCTCAGACCCCGTTGGTATGAGGTCATCGCTAGGAGCAGGAGCGGATGTGGAGTATACAGCCAACAGACGAAGAGAAATGGTCAAGAAAAAAAAGAGACAGGAAATAGGCAGAGAGAGAGACGAAGAAACATAGAGGAGTGAGCGTGGAGAGGATGGAAAGTAAGAGAGCAGCGATAACAAAGGAACAGAAAAAGAGGAAACAGAGTCATCTAGGGCAAATTGAGACCATCCCGAGGCGACGAGGAATTCGCAACGGGCGGAATGACGTATATTGGATACTTTTGGCGGTGAACGCACAAAGTGCGACCTGGGAGAGGGAAAGCGAATGAACGGTAAGCTATAAGAGAGCATGAAGAGGTCTACCAAAGATAAGTGTCAGCTAGAGATCAAGGCAGAAGAAATAAATGGCGACGAACCTGGTCCGAATCTATGCCATATCCATCCCAGGATATTGCGTGCTTCCTTCGAACATCGCATACTCGTGTTGGTGCTGCTGGCTGCTGAGCCGCCTGCTGTTGAAGAGCAGCGTGATACTGCCTCTGCATCTGCGCGGCATACTGCTGATACGCAGCCGCCGCCATCTGCTGTTGCTGCATCTGGTTGTACTGCCCACCATTGGCAGCATTGGCGCTGTTCATGATCGGCGATGGCGACTGCGACGAAGGCTGGCTCTGAGACTGCTGGTGGTTCCCCAAGGCCTGACTCAACGAGCTCGAGCTCTGGTGCATGCCAGTGTTGATCCCGACGCCGTTCACCTGCTGGACCTGCAGAGGACTTGTGGAGTGCTGCCTCCCTACGCCAGTGATATTCGCAGTCCCAGACTTGGGGCTCGTATTGGCGCTATTCGCGCCAATGGGGACAGGGGTACCCGTCCGGCTCCCCGTCCGACTAACAGGAACGCTAACCGAATGGCTCTTGAACAGAACCGATCGCTTTCGCGCATCGTTCTCGTCTAGCGGGGTCGTGGCAGCCGAGTTGGAGGCAGAGGAGGGGTGCGCGGTGGTGCTCGTATGATGATGGCTCGCTGCTTTCCTGCCATGCGATCCGTTCTGTAGGCACTCGTGCTGACCGCTAGCGAGGAGAGCAAGTCCGACAGCGCCGTGGTCGCCTGAATGCTGGTAATGATAGCGCAAGCCGTTCATGTTCTTGTAGCGTCGTTGGCAATCGCCAACACCGCACGCGAACGGACGCAGACGCTTCTCCGCCTCGCGCTCGACTTCGCGGAGCTCACTCTCCGTGATGTTCATCGAGGACAGGTTGAGATCGTAATAGCTGCTGAGCAGCTGGGTGTCGAGGGTGGAAGGCAAGCCTCCGATGGTACCAGGCTCGTGTTGCCCAGCGATCGTGCTACGGGGAACCCCACCCGCAGCCTCTCGCTCTCTTCGCTTCCTCTCCAAGAGATCCTTCACGTGTTCCAGATCTTTAGGAGGTGCAAAGTTGCAGCTGCCATGAGTCATGTGGTACTTGAGGCCGTTTGCCTGCTTGTACGATTTGTTGCAATTCGGCTTCGGACATCTAAAGGGCTTGGAAAGAAGAAGAGAGGCAGCGGGCCGAAGAGAAGTTGTTGAAGAGCCTTGTTGGTGAGGTGCTGCGTTGTTGTTGGGATGAGCGCTGCTGGGTCCTGCAGAAGATGATCCGCTGCCATTTGGTCCATGCTGCCCCGAAGCCGTATCGGAGGGGGAGACGGGAGCAGTGCGCGATATCGCCTGGGCAGCGCGAGCGGAAGTCGGAGACCGATCACCTGCTTGGTGCGGGTGTTGCCCATAAGTGGGACTACCAGCGCGACTACCGCCCGGGGGTACCAGCAGGGGTGCCGGTGTTGCTCGAGGCAAACAACAGGGCAGGGGGCAAGCAAGACATGGGGAGTGGATCATTGCTTTGCTGCTGGGAGTCGGCCACTTGCTGATCCTGCTGCTGATGCGCCAGGTCGACACGCTGGACGTGTTGTTGACCTTGTGCTTGCTGCTGGTTTACCTAAAGGAACGACAGTCAGTTTCTGATGGCTCTTTGTGAAGAAACGAGGTAACTAACCCCTCTTACTCTTTCCCATTCATCTCTGGAAGCACCGTTGAACTGAGCTCCGGGGAGACAGCTCGAGTAATCAGAAGCAAAGCGAGCATACGCGTTAAAGGCTTCTTCAGGATGGGCGAGCACGTTATTGGAGTTTGCGGTGTTGCCCAGACCGAGGTGAGACCGACCATAGATATTGAGGTTGAGGTTCGGCCGGATGCCGCCTTGGTGTCCATTGCCTCCGAATCCCGTGGGCGAGCTTTGTCTCGTGCTCGCCGCTGTTGTTGACAGGGGTGAAGAGGGGTGAGAGATGTAAGGCGAGAGAAGGCCATTGCCGTTGGGCAAGTGACTCGGCACAAAGGCGTGGGGGGATGGGTAAGCTGAGAGCGGTGTGGATATGGGGGTGTCAGGAGGTGAAGGTGCGCCACTAGAAGGTGAAGAGCGAGTGCTTGACTGGCCATGGTAATACCCGCTCACACTGCTTGTCGCAGATCCCGGAGGAGCAGGGGGTGCCGATTGAGGCAGTGTCGGAGCCACTCCGTTGTCTAGATCGAGTTCCAATTCCATATCATCCGTATCAAAAGGCGTAGGGCCTTGTGAGCTCCGCGGTGGCTGCTGGAAAGACGAGGTGAAGGAAGGCTGACTCAGCGCCGAGTGAGCGAGGTTGATGAAGATGTTGTTGGAACTGGGCAGCTGCAGATGCATTCCGGGCGGCTACTGTTGAGCTTGCCTGCTGGTTTGTCATCTGCTGACGCTGCTGGGGCAAGTCAGTGACCTGGGGGTTGAAAGGCACTTGGATGTGGGCCTGTGGTTGGGAGGTGTTGCTAGGGTCAACAACGACGATGTGGACCTCCTCAAAGTGCTCTAGCAGAGCATGCAGGTCTGTTAGGTTGAGCCCACAACATGTGTAGTTCCGGCACTGTTGATTGTCCAGGGTTCAATGTGTTATCTCATAGCAACTGAATACCGACACCACTCACAAGTTCTCCTTCTCGATCAAAGACATTGAGCGCGTTGACGATTGAGCTTCGGTCGACATCCATTGAGGACGGTGTCTTGCCTGCCTCCCATGAGCTGAGCAGCTGGTGGGTGGGTGAGCCGACTGGGAAACGGGTGGACCACGAAGACGGGTTGCCTGCCGATGTGCCCATCATGGACATGCCAAATGAGCCTGCCCGCCATGAGATGGGAGATCCCATGAAATGGCGGGTGTAGGAGGCAGGGTTGAAGGGCCCCGACGATGAGCCAGTATAGGAGCCGACGCCGTCCATGTTGAAGTCAGGGTTGTTGGTCGACGACGAGGACGATGAGGAGGAGGGGAGGGCGATGGGCTGGGAGGAAGTGACTGTCGAGGCCATACTAACTAGTTGAAGATATAAGGTAAAAGTCAAAGGGCGAAATCCGTTATAATTTTGGATTTGACAGTGGTTGATGGACTTTTTGCTAACTCTCATTTATTATTTAATTATTTACTCCCATCAGCCGCTTCTTCCCCACCCCGTTCCCACAGCCCCTAACCGGCGCACTGCCGTCCAATCCAGGACAAGTTCATCCTCCGTGTCCAGCGTAGTGTTCTGTTAATATCCACTCACCGGTTACTGAGAAAGCCTGGGGGGTTTGATTTGGTCAGCTATTCATTTCTCACCCTCGCCGTAGCTGGAATAAGGAGGGGAACACCATCGTTCTCGATGATCAGCCTCTCCCGAGTGCATACTCTCTTCGAGGCAGCCAGCATGGATTCAGAGCTAGGCATCCAAAGATCACCCACATCAAACCTTCAAGCGAATAAGCGCTCAAGCAACTCACAGAGGGAGAAGCGGCGGCCAGGCACGATGAAACCGCCCAAGAGCACATCATCCCAAGGCAGAGCAAGTCATCAGTAAAAGAACGGAATGGTGGACTGAAAGCCCAACTACAAGAAGCAAGTGGATCCCCACGGAGGTTCTGTCCATCGAGAACACGAGGCCCGTCCCATCTTCTAATCACTCATGACACACTATGACGGTGTTCGAATGTGAAACCTCCTCCTCAGAATGAATGAGCCACATTGGATAGGATAGGAATGTTGAAAGGTATTCTTACACTGTGGTCTAGATTCACTGTATCGACCGTACCTTGAACTCTACAAGAGGTATTCAGTAGCCCGCATCCAAGGCCGCACAATACCCAATCGCGTTGAATACAAACACAAGTGCCGTCGTTCGTCGGTTCCTTACGCGATCCCCCGCCCCTGGTTCCTAGCGTCCACCTATTTATCAATGTTCAAAAGCCTAGAAACGATAACGAGTCGAGGAACATCGAGGGATATTTCACGCCCAATTCCCCGGAGCGGCGGGATTTGCGAGGCGACAGCTTTTGATGGGCGCCTATTTTAAATTAAAAGCTTATTGGGCAGGCACCGACGCGCCGCGCCTCAGTAGTATAGTAGGCTGTACAGAAAGTTGATAGAAGACGATCGCTCGTTGTTCAACGCCGGAAGAATTAGGTAGTTCGCAGATCAACGGTGGCACAACTTCTTGTATGTGTTTTAACCTCTTCAGAGTGCTGCGCAGTGCTCGTCCTTGCCCGTCGGACCAGGCTTCGAGCGCTGCTTGCCGCTGCAGGGGCGCATCTGATCAGCATGTTGTGGGGCCCTGAAACTATGCGTAGCCGCAGGATCAATGACCTCCCTCGAAGGTTGGAAGCTTTGTGAGGCGATCGTAATGCTGATTAGGGCCAAGGTCCGATGTCGAACGCTTGCCATGAGGTCGAGGCATACTACTTTCCCAAGGTAGGAAAGAAACAACCGTATTGGATGGGAGGGCAGGTCCTGTCAGTCAGTAATTTAGGTAAAGGGTGGCATTGACATGCTAATGATGCATGGCTTCTGGAAGTACTGTTTTGCAGAACTCAGTTCAGTACTCAAACGCACACCGGCATGTAAGCACACACGAGCGCCAAGGTGTCCCTGCCTGCGGCAAACATCATACGGACCGAACGCCACACAAATCTTCCCCCACCTTGCCACCAGACCCATCGGCCGAGTACTCATAAGCTGACCAGAAAGGCCGTGCTCTCCGGGAGGGAAAAGCAGAAGGAGTGGGAGGGCCAATCTGTTACCGAGAACATTCAGGAAGGGGTGATTGAATACAGAGCTTGGCGGGCGTCTAATAGAGTCGGCCCTGACCACGAACAGCACTGTGGAACATGAAACAGCGGCAGGAACAAGGAAACTATCGTATGGTGGTTCTTTCTCTCAGGGACGGTATCTGTGCAGAAGATCTCGAGGCCATCGCCTCGAGCTTCCGATGAGACGTTTATCAAATCCTATTCAAGAAGCGGGATTCTCAACCTGCTAACACTTTGCAAGGCGTTGGCGCCTACCCCCTCCAAACATCTCCGTCTTGGAGGGGGAAACAATTCAAGGTGTCCAATCTATACCCCAACACTAAGACAAGTCGGGCGATTAAACTAAGATTGTGTTGGAGTAAAATCCAGTGTAACCACGCGCTCCTCCTTCGATCACTTCTTCGATGTCACATACCCTTTTCTAAACGGCTTCTTGATATAGCAACTTCCACCCTATTCTTAATGACTTAACAGCAACTTGGCAATGAGGCTTCCTCCTGACTGATATAAATGCCCCGAATAATCAATGACGGGGAAGTGGAACCAAGGGGGGACTTAGCAGAAAGCGGAGCGGAGGATGCGGAAACGCACGTCGGTCATACCACGGCTAAAACTTCTCCAGAAAGAGAGATCGCATAGCTCCCAGTGCCCCCGCAGCACCGCGATTCCTCTGGATGGTTCGAGCTCACCGCGAGTGCATGGATACAGCATTCCCGCGCGTCGCGGGTTGCAGTAGTCTTCTTCATTCGGCTTTGGTCATATTGAATAGAGGGTACCTTACTTTGCCTACTTCCAAAGGTGCAATACATACGTTATTAGGGTTGGTTGCGATGGCTTCTATCGCTGGATACCCCCTTATCCTGCTAGCTAGGTCTGGAATTGAATATTTAGACCGCAATCTAGTCTTTTAGAGATACACTACGTCGTTGAAGGCAGCCAGCGGCCTCATTCAAGCTCATGTGTCGATGATGATGTTATTTCGTGCGTTGACATTTGTTGCTTCTTTCCTTCACGTTTGACTGACGTTTGATTCTTGACATATTGTCGACAATCTTGACATTGACCTACTCCGATACATCCACGGAGGAGGCCTGGTACCACGGAGTGAAGCCTTGACCACGGATTTCTTGTCGATTACCTTGAATTGCCCGGTATTTGAGAGGGACTACCATACAAACGTGCAAGTTGATAGCCGTATCTCTTACCTTACTTACGGGTTACGGCTTCTTACCCACTCGTCCTGTCCTCATCGCATTTACCATCAAGTCCATTATGCCGGCCTCCACCCTAGAACTGTCATCCAAGCCCCCCTTCCCTGACCCTCAGGGCTGGTTACACCGCCGACCCTCGGCTTGAGCGTTATATCTATGGAAATAGAGTTAAACTTCTTCTCTTCGCCCCGACATACCCTTACGTCTTCTTACTTACTTTCTTGTCTACTTACTGAATGGTTATGTTCCAATCTATCAAACCGATCCACAAAAGTTGATGGCGTTCTATGTTCCGTCATCGATTTACGACACCTCAGCGTATTTATGGCGAAAGGCTAGAGCACCATGTGCACCATGTGGAACGACGGGATTGGTTTGAAGGCTTGAATGGCTCAGCTGTGCCTGGGTGGATTGCGACTCGGAACACCAGCCCTGATTCGGTGCTGGGGGTGACAGCCGTCACGATACAAACGGGTAAGTAACTTTTGGGCCCGCAGAAGGTTAACTTGCGAGTACGGTAGACCTCTTTCTAATTCGAAATAAAACCCCCGTATAGTTCTCTGCAGAGATGATTACATCTCCACCCATATAGCAATGGGAGTACTTCATATATCTACTTTGACGGCTTCCATCGAGATTGCCAATCATTTCACCAACACAAGCACTCGCTTGCTTGCCGAATAGCCCGCGGCGGACTGGATACAACTGGAAAGATCTTGATAATCCAAATTCCGCAGACCCGCGAAACAGACATTGCTAAGAATAAGTTTGTTCTTGTTCTTCTGCGTGTATGTATGGGGTGACGGCGAAGAACCCGCGATGCAGGGCTGCGAGCCAAGTTGCTGGTCTGCTGCTTCTCCGTTGTGACAAGTTCTTCTTCTGCCCGTTCAAGTCCCCCCTCTCTGTCTATTTCGCACCACTTTATTTCCTTCTTTCGACCGCCTGTGGCAGGAAAGCACCCTCGATCTGTTCCCAGCTCGGGAGCCGTTAACTATTGACAGTCACTATCTGTCAAGGGGAGTAAAACTATGTCAGAGGGTGAATGTTCTGCACCTAACCGATGAGCGATGATCCTTTTGGTGTCCTGCCTGTCACATAGGAGCGCTTGAGAGGTCGAACACGGGCATTGAGGACGGTCAGGTGTTTATGGAGTACTCCCAAGAGACAGACGGCGGAGTTTCTCTATGACATCTACTACCCCAGAGGTTCCTTTGGATCTAAGCCTTAATCGTCGAGGAGAGGTCTTGATTCGCTTCCTCTTGGGCGCGGTCAGTCTGGGGAAGAGCCAGGCAAATGTCTCGAGAACCTTCGACCCTACTCCAGGTAGCAACAGACCCACGCTCTCGCCCGTTCTCAAGGACCCCTTCGCAATTTCTTCCTTACTTGCTATAGGCGCTAATCAACATTCAATAGAATGATCGTATCGACCGTTACTGGGGCTCTGATGGGAGGTTACTTCTTCACCATATGGGCTGCTGGCATCTATCGGTAGTCAACAGCTCACAGAATTTGCGTGAAGCTTTCTCTCCTGCGGGCTCTGGATCCTCAAGCAAATCCCTCGTCCTCGACCTCAAATTCTCGCGGTCATTTAAGCGCTTGTTGAATTTAAACTCCGATTCTGATCGCCATCCAACGCGTGCCCCTGCAAGGTCAGGGACACGGATGCAGAAACTACGCAAGTCATTTGTTTCGACCAACACGTTTTTTCTGATCTCTCTCTCCATTTCCCTGACTGGATGACCTTTGGAACCTCTTTCTTATACTTGAACGACTATCTGACTTGTTTGTCTGATTGACGACATCAGAACTTCGACGAGCAAGTTTTCTTATTTGACAGAAAACACTACGGTGGTCCACGACCTAGACTCTCGATATGACCGCATACTCCCGGGCTACATACCAAACGGTGCCTACCCCTGACCGGACAACGTTCACGACGGGGAATCATGACGACTCTCTGCCTCGCCAATCCGCTGCTATTGCTCTCAGTCAACCAGTATCAACTCCCCTCAACGAAGAGGATCTTCAACTTGGGACAGGGTCCACATTGACACTTTTTGGGAAAGCCAAGGCGGTGGTGAAGAGGAACGCAGGGCTCCTTTTGGTCGCTGCTTCACAGGCGTTCTTCTCCCTAATGAATGTTGCAGTCAAAAAGCTCAACACGATTGATCCTCCGGTCACTGCATTACAGGTACGATTTCGCTTTTTTTGTATTGACACGGGATCTCACAGTTCGACAGCTTATCTTGGTTCGGATGGTGCGCCTTCTGCACAGTCAGGAAGCCCCGTCGCTCAGCCTAATTCATCGCGGAATAGGCAATAACGACGATATGTTGTGTGGTCTACATGTCCTCGTTTTCCCTTTCAGCCCCATACCCCAAGCTAACGCTTGCCGGCAGGTATGCCGCTAAGGTGGAGGACCCTCTCTTAGGTCCGAAAGGTGTACGGACGCTTCTTGTCGTGCGAGGCATCACAGGGTGCGTCATTGTCGCGCCAAATCGAAAATGCCTCAGGTCGCCAACCCCCTTCTGCAGCTTTATCTCACTCTTTGGGATCTATTACTCCCTCCAATACCTTTCGTTGTCCGATGCGACTGTTCTGACGTTCTTGACCCCGATGTACACCGCTGTGACGGGAGCGGTCCTCCTTGGCGAGGTGATCACCCGACGCCAAATCTTTGCCGGTAGTGAGTTTGCTCGTCGAGTTGCATTGCCAGACAATCCTCTGATCATTTGAACGCTAGTCGTGAGTTTGATGGGGGTCATCTTGATCGCTCGACCAGAAGCACTATTTGGGACTTCGAGGCCCGGCACGGTCCCTGATGTTCCTCTAGAGGCTGCCGGTGCAATGTTAGAAGAAGATGACGGGTCGTCTACACAGCGCCTCATCGCAATTGGGTTTGTCCCACTTGTCTCGTGCTCGGTCTCAGTCACTCATGAACTTTTCAGGATCGCGGTGGTTGGGCCACTGGGCGCAGCAGGAGCCTGTGCGTGTTATACACTACAAGATCAAGGGCCATACATTAACGCCGCCCACTATAGTCACCACTCTGCGTGCGATTGGTAAACGTGCTCATCCTCTCCACGCCCTCAACTCGTTCTCGTCCCAATGTGCGATAGCGTCAGGGATTGCGTGAGTTTCACGTGCAGTCGAGACCGTGGCCCTACTAATAGATTGTCTTGGCTTCACTAAGGATGATCGTCAAGAAAGAACCGTTTATCCTTCCAGGCAGACCGGAATGGCTGGCGATGTTTGCAATGATTGGGTTCTTTGGATTCTTGGCTCAAATAATCCTAACTCTTGGGCTGCAACGCGAAACGGCTAGTCGAGGGTCGATGGGTCTCTACTCCCAGGTTAGTCGAGTAGCGCATGCATGTTGAGTATCCGGCGGTTAATACTTGTGTACACAGATCATCTTCGCTGGAATTTTCGAACGCATTTTCTTTACAGTCGAACCCTCCGTGCTTTCCGCTGTGGGCACCGTGTTGATTCTTTCATCCGCCATCTATGTGGTGGTGAGTGGAGCCTTTGTCGCCTGCATACTTTGTCATGTTTCACTGACACATGGCCTACACATGTAGATGAGTAAGAAACCGGAAGAGGGGGCGAAAAAGCCACGGGATCTGGTTGTGCTGATGAGAGTATCAGAAGACGAGGAAATCGGCCAAGGCTTGCTGGACAACCAGGACGCAGAACCTGACAGTTACGCGCCAAATGTCTCGCAAGGCAAGCCTAGACCAGGTCGCGAAAGTGTGGACAGCCATGACATGGATGAAGATCAGGACTTGACTCTCCCGATGCATCGTGGATAATCATCACTAGACACACGGCAACGAAGCCGTTGGGGCAATCACCACCATTATGTATCGATCATTGATCTGGAGCGTTCATGCTCCTCGAGACTGGCCAATCCTAAAGCTTTTGGCCTCTTTTCGCTGAAGCTCTCATCCTACATGAGTCTACTGCCACAGCACCCAGTGTCTTTGTTCCCCACTGGACAGTAGCGATGATCCTGATGGCTAGACACGGAGGCAGTACCGCCCTCGAGAATTCCATCCCCAATGGGGATAATAACCCGTCCACAGCCAACACGGGAAGAAGACCCCTGTGACAACAATTAGCTTCTGCAACAGTCAACCAGCTTCGTGACGGTCAGGGTCAGATGGAAATTACGATCAGGCGCTGTATGGCCATGTCTTCAACGCTGTGCATCTTTCACCTCGACCACCACCATCGTCTCACCTGGCGTTGACGACGCCCTCCGCTTGAACATGTCGACGGCGCCTTCAAGCGACAACCATAGGCTTTCGAGCGGCCATTCCTCTGACAAAGACTTGCTAACTCTCGACAATGAAAGAAACGCTCATGTCAGCATTCTCAAGAGCCCTACGAGCCCGATGTACATGAAATCACCCACGACACCGAGACGTTTCCGTGACTCCGTACACACAATCCAACCTTCAAATCCCAACCCTCCGAAACGATACGTTAGTACCAAAAGGCATGACTGCGCCCAGTATCAGTATCTGACGAAATTCCCGAACAGGAACCATTGCTCTTGCGACTTGTGATCGTGATAGGGACCCCGCTAGTCATGTTTCTCTTGGGTATTGGCCTCGAGATAGCATCGGCCCTGTCAACACAGAAGCAGGGTCAGCAATACACGCTGCCTGTCTGGCACAAACATCCTCTAATGCCCGTTTATAGGTTTCTACATCGAGGCCCTCAACATAAGAACTGTCTTTGGGGATATCTCTGCCCAATTCATTGCTGTGGGTGATCCTACCTCTGGTTCTCCCGTCCCAGAAGCTGATCTGATCACACTAGTCCTTCTTCCCAACGCTGTATGTTTGCTTGCAGCGCCCACAATCACGATATTAATGTATCAATTCCTTCTAGACTGATCATTCCCAATGCCATTCTCTGGCGAGAGCTGGATTGGATGCTCAGGTCGTATCAAGTAGGTTTCATCAGCCGCCAAACGCGTGTCCCCGCTGATGGATCCAAATTTAGCCATATGTATCGCTGAAGAAAGGAGGTGCAAAGGCAGAAGAGTCGATCTTGCTGGACTACGTGAGCAGTTCGCGTTCATTTCAAGCTATCAAACTAACCAGTCTACAGGTAGAACTAGGGTTTGTGCAGCCCTTTCTGTACCATGTTTTCGGCGCCTAAACATCTCATAGGCCTTTGCTGGCGATACCTCGTGCTCTCAAGTACAAACATCGAATTATCTTCCTCTCATCTTTGACGGCGGTCTTCACCTATCTTTTCCAGCCTCTGAGTGCGTTCCCAACCACCCTATTCCTGGTCGACGAGGAATGCTAAACCGAGATATCATGTAGCTGGTGCTGTTCTACAAATTCGGCAAACGCCGCAAGAACGAGGTTTGTCCCTTAGTGGTCAACTTGATTTGTCTGACACAAAGTATCAGGATGGACTGCTACCCGCACAGAAACAATCGGGTTGTCGCCCGGGATCGATAGCATGCAGGGGTTCCTTGCGGCTGCGGGATACGTTGATGCTCATGTTCTTCACGACTTTCCCGATCTCCCCGAGAACGTCAATGATCGTGGTTGGGCCACTGGAAAGTTCACAGTGCGTCAGTTTACCATAGCCATCAACTGCAGCTAATACAGACTTTGCCTATCATCTTAGTTCCCTGCGGAACCTGGGCTGAATGCCACTCTTGCTCTGGTCACAAACGGCATTCGTTCCAATGCAAATTGCTCAAACCCTATTGACACACCCACTGTCAGTGGAACAACGGAGATTACCATCTCTTCGACATCGATTGATAACTGTAATGCAACGGCGGCCTTCAACTCTACGGTAAGCTGCAGCTGTTCATCCACCCTAATCACACCTAATATTCCCTGCAGTCGGAGTCTGTTCGACAAGGTGTCGTCGCTGCTCCCTGTCCCAATTCCGATTTGGATGTGCCTTTCCAACCGGTCATGTTCTGGTTTTACCGAGAAATTCAAGGTCGGAGAGAAGCAAAAACTGTGTTCTGTGCTCCCTGGATCGCAGGCGCCGAAGTTGAAGTCGTGTCGAATGCTGCAACACAGAGAATCAACACGGTGACAGAGCGGTCCAAGGATGTGCCTTTCAATGATGTCTTGAACGGGGATCATGGTGGAAAGGCCTTCAACGGGTACGTACCTCCATCTTGAACAGCTGACCGGAGACTAATTTTGCCACCAGTGTTGTCTTTGATCCGAGCAACGACACCTCTGTTAGCGCCAGGGCTGCTGCTGTGACCTTCATCGTTCCTTCAGCTATGTGGCAGAATATGACTACGGACCCGCGAGGCGTAGATACTGTATGGGCTCTCCCCAACGGAGTGCTGGATGCGACCTCAAATACCTATGTTGGTCATTCCTTGTTGCCTTTGGATAGGTGTCTGACCTTCTCCCTAGACGATTTTCCTCGCCCTCCTCGCTAAATCAATCTACTTTGTCCCTGGAGACTCGGCTCTCCCAGGCAAGCTGGTTGCCATTGAACCTCGGCTATGGGTCGAGTGAGTCTTGCTCCAACTATGAGAGCGATCACGATGCTAACCTTTTTCAAGCCCTTTCCCAGCACACTTCCTTGCCTCACTCCTCATCCTAACTGGCATCGTCGGTATTTACCTCCACGCCGTGAACCGCCGACAGACCAAAAACATCCACCTCGCGGTTCTCCCTGGAACCATTGCCGGCACTGTCGCTCTAACCTCTCGTTCGGGTTGGGGTGAACTCCTGACCCCCTACGACGACATCATCGTCCTCGAACAGAAACTTGACGATCTCCGCTTTACGTTGGACAAACGCACGGGGGCGATTATCGCAGACGATTACAGACCGGAACCGATGGGCAGGGCTGGCACGCCAGACGCCATGTCGAATGACCAGGACGTGCGGATGTCGTTGATGACCAAGGTGGAGAGCCCCGCTCCCGAGTCCAGCTCGTTTGCTGCGTTTTCTACTGCCGCTGGGATGCGACCTTGGAAAGATTCAGGTTCGAAGACGAGCAAGAAGTAGGAGGAGCCTATCTTTCTATACTATTGTTGATCGTTTATGCCATTCTACGACCTTGTTATGCTTCGCTTTGGAGTTGTTAGCTTTCCATCATGTTGGTGCACACACAACTTGGACATTTGCCACTACTCGTTTAGATCTCACATACCCTTTGTAATCCTGTTCTTCGCGATATCCATGGACTATCTTGCTCCGAGGACTTCGAAGAAGGTGCTTTTAGACGTGTAGCGAGGCTGCGCCACGAGATGTGATAGACGCCTAAGTCCTAGGAGCCGCTCAAAACAAGAATCTCGTAAGTCGAGGGCCCGTATACTTGCCATAGATACCCCGCCGCGGCTTTGCGAGTCGAGGCTCTCAAAGATAGCAAATCGCTAAGTAACCGAAATTAGGGCATTATTTATTAGTGTATACAAGCAGGAACGATATATGAAAGTTAGGCGATGAGGCTGTAGAAATATTGTGCATGTCATGATGGGGCGTCTAACGGGGATACTTCGCATCATGAACTGTTCCTCTTGATGGCCTTCATGAAGAGACTGTAATTGAACATATTGTCCAACATTTCCTCCTCTCTTTCGGCTCGAACAGCGGGGTCTTCCTGCTCCTCTTCCTCCTCTTTGTCAACTTCATCGTCATCTTCGGCATCATCCTCCATCTCCGTGTCGTCTCCTGATCCAATGTCCGCTTCGCCCGCGATGGGTCTTGACAAAGTGCGGGTGCTCTGAAGGTAACCATACAGCCTACAAAGCAAGTCCTGGATTGGGTTCAGGTACTTGTTTACGAAGGGAATCCATCCCTGTCGACCTTTGAGTGCATCTTCGATGAGCCCGTTATAGAACCCAGGTGTTGCGAAGAGATTACGTTTGAAGTTGGTACTGTGTTCGATGTCGTCACCTCTCCAGTCCCTGAGCTTCCTTATATCATCTTCGGCGTCAGGAACTCGTAGCATCTTGTGAGTTTTGAGGTCATAGAAGAGGACAGCCCACAGAAGGATGTAGAAGAAAGACTCAAGGTCATGGCGATACCTATGTCGAACCTCATTCTCTTCTCCGTGGGTGAGGAGCTGGATGGACATGAATGGGAGCGTGCCAGTGCGATGGGCGGCAGAGGAGCGGGGCACCTGGAGCGCATCGTCGAGGCGCGAGGCCATATCCCAGTCGTTGAGGACGCCGGTTGCTTCCATCTTGCCGTTGTCATCTGGGCACCAGTCAATCATGAGGTTGTTCTCGCTCAAATCGCGATGGAGCACTTTCCCTGTGGAGTAGGCGACATAATGACCTGAAAGTAGAGGAATTTAACTGTGGCTCGTGTGTAGCGAGAAGGCGACTTACATTTGACACAATCAATCCAGACTTTGATGAATTGGGCTGGACCAGAGGCATCGATCAACCTTGAATAGAGCTTGGAGGCTAGGATTTGGTAGCCTCGAAGGTCGAGGGCCCACAGGTTCAGGTCTTCCATGTCCTTTCTGAACCCTAGATCCCTGGATGGAAGGTTGAGCTCCGCGTCGTCAGACGTATATTTGTCGCTAAAATGGACCGTTGGTAGATGCTTTCTGAACTTTGCTGGGAGTTTCTCGACTAGGCCTTCGATGAGCTCTGCCTCTGGCCTGCGAATATCGTCCTCCACCTGCCAGCTTGTCTTCAACGCCAGTTCTAAGATGACGCCGTTGGGGAGGGTGGCGATCACACGATAGACGGCAGTGACCCGTCCAGTGTAGCCTCGCGGTTCGAGGATGACTTGCCTCACCTGGAACGTGATGTATGACCGGGGTTCTGTGAGCATCTCGGAAGTGGGTTGGTTGGAATTGATTCGACTGCAGGCTCGGATTGGGAAGTGAAAGAACGCGCCCTCCATTTGTTGGATTGGCTCAGACTTTAGAGCTGGAAATGGGGTAGCATGGAGAAAGCTGTTGAAGCCCATGCCCTGGGGGTCGCAGATGTGGATGGCGTACATGACAGCGGCAAAGGTCGTTCTGTCTTTGAGAAAGTTGAATGAGGCGGAGCGAAGTCCAATCATGCGATCGAGGTAAGTGATGGACATGCTGCTGTGGTCGACGGAGAAGCCAATGTTGTAAAAGCGATTGGTACTTCTGAGGCACTCCCCCATGTATCCCATAAGCTGACAGTGGGCATGGGTGAGTCGCTTCTTCTTGGACTTCTGCCGACCATCGTCTTGGGCAGCACGCTTGCGCTTGCCTCCTGTGACAGTGCCGGATGAGGTGCCGTTGGAGGAACTGGACGACTGCGTAGAGTCCAACAGATTGTCTGCGATAGGGGAGGCTGTTGCCGTCGAAGTGCTCTGCTCAGGCTCGTGATGTTCGGCGAGCGAGTGCCACTGTGCAGGCTGCGGCTTCTGAGTCGAAAGATGTTTCCTTCGAAGCAGGAGTTCGCTATGGGCCTTGGGAAACGACAAGGGTGTGACCTCCTTTGACGCAGCTTTCTTGAACTCGAACGGATTCTGAACGAGCTCCCAAATAGGTTTATCTTCGTCGGCCAAAGGTGCGCGATACAACCACGCGTCTGGCTTCCGGACGGTGTCTTGGGAGGTGATTTTAACAGTCCCCTGACGTTCGAAGAGGCGGCGCAGACGAGGATCGTCCTGATGCACTACGTTTTTAACATGTTTCGTGACGGCGTCGAGGGCTCGATGGGTAAGCCTTGTAAACTTGGGATAAAGTTTGTGTTCATTGTTGCCTGGTTTGTCGCATTCCGCGAGATACTCGTTGACGAGAGCAGGAGCAAATTTCCACTGATTCTCGGTGGTACGTATAGCCGCTAACGTATCCTCAGGAAGACGTAGGACACTTGTGATGAAATCGTCTATCTTGAGTCCATCGACATAGCACCCACGGAACTCCCGTTGAAGCACGTCGTATTGCGCTTTAACACGGTGATCTTGCTGAACACGAGCACTAGCTCTGTGTGGGGTGCATAAGCTGACCATGTGTTCTGCTTTTGAATGAGACTTCAGATCGCTTCACACTGGTCAGGACTACTCACTGGTTAAATCTTGGTGGCGAAATGAACTGTAATCAGGGTCTGAGCGAAACGGACGATGGGGAAGGCAACTGAATCGCTGTTGATAAACCATGTTGAAAATATGTGAGCTTTATATGCCCTGAAATTGTGGACTGGAAGTTTGTGTTTTTAGCGGACAATGCAAAGGTGGTCGTTCAAAGTCAACAAAGTCGATGTGTGGCCTGGGTGGCTGGCCGCTACAGGGGCATCAAATTTGATCGGTGATCGGACATCAGACCATGTGGGCGCTGTCCCACACTGGGAGTTCTCCTCACGATAGATCTTTGCAGAAATGCACCTGCTAAACCTGTTGCGTTCAAGGCACGGCAGGGATATAGACCCCTCTCTTGTATATCATTTAACTTGTAAACTGTTTCTTACGACATTTATTTCCAGCTTCCGGCCGAAATAGTTTGCGGCTTCTGCTATGTACTACTAGTACTGTATCATTTCGAACAGTCGGGCACGTAACGCGTCACACTCGACCCCAAATGCCGGATTTTGGTCAGTGTCACAGGTCACAGCAGCCTCTGCCGGATCCGTTGGGTGAGTAGGGCGTCGAAGTTCCCAAAATTTGGCGCGCCTGCGGCGCACATGGCCGAACTTCGACCTGTGTCACAGCCCACAGGACCTTTTGCCGAAACCAAAAGTTCGTACAGCGTGTCACACGTCACACTGGGTGCCCAACTGTTCGAAATGATACAGTACCCGGCCATGCACAAGCTCTTTCTGACGGTTTCGAAGAGGGCTGAAGGGATTAAAGCGGACAACAAAGCGCTTAAGACTTTTCTAATACCTTCATTGTGGCCAAGGCCCGCCCTCAACAATTCGCTTTGGTTGGCCAATACGAACACTCCTCGTCGAAGAGGTTGTGGCCACAACAGCTGCTTTATTGTAGCCTCATACACTTAACCATTTTTTGCGGAGTAAAGTGCAGTAAGTTTGATCTCTCGTTTCACACCAGATCAAATGGAGCATTTAGATGTGGCACCCTAGTAAGCACTGGTGGTGTGCTACCATCAAGGCCCTCTCAGTGAAGCTTGACTGGTGACTCCCACTAGGCTTTCTTGGCTCTCGACCGGGCTTAATATCGTAGAGTCGGTAAACCCTCGTACTCTCCGCTCGCGCCCTGGCCTTTAGCGCCAGATAAGTATTAATATTACACTCTATGTCGCCACAATGCTAATATTTGTACCAATGCTATACGTACCTTGCCAGAAGATACCAAACGCGGCATAGCCCCTATGCTGAACCCCCTGTCTGAGTTTCAATCAAATTTGTTCGGACGCGGGTGGTGTTCCGCTCGCATCCCGAGCTTTGCGAGTGACTACGTCCTTCGCGCCGTGTTACGAATTGACGACCTATCATGCCTTCACGAACTTCAAGGACATCAGACTACGGTGCGACCACGACCGGTAATGACTCCGATGTGGTTGAAGGACGACGAGATGGAGCCTTGAGTCAATTTGTGGCCAATAACACTGGTCTTCTCCTAGTTGCTGCTTCAGAACTATTCTTCGCCTTTATGCACCTTGCGGTGAAGATTTTGAACAGCATCGATCCGCCTGTCTCTACTTTCGAGGTATTTGTGAAGCTCCTGAGATTCGAGTAATCACACTCACCGCGAATCGCAGCTCATTTTCGTCCGAATGGTAACTTATGGGTCAGATTCTCGTGACCGACGCGTTGTTGACCCAGCTTCCATGGCTAGGTCATAACCTATGTTTGCAGCATTGGATACATGTGCGTCTTATGATATGTTTTTTTTTTTCTATGAATGGCTAATGTATGAACATATAGGTCTGCGACCGGCGTTCAAAACCCCGTCTTTGGACCAGAGGGCGTTCGCCTCCTCCTTTTCTCTAGGGGGCTTGGCGGGTGAGTGGTACGAGCGGCCTAAGCGTAACCATAACTTGAATATTTACAGGTCTATTGGACTCTACGGAATCTACTTCTCCCTGCAGTACCTCTCCCTGTCAGACGCAACTGTCCTCACGTTCTTGTCACCCATCTGCACGGCCATAGCAGGCGCAGTCTTTCTCGGAGAGCATCTTCGTATCTCTCAGCTTGTTGCAGGACGTACGTGCAGCTCTCTTCAATCTCATATTAATATCTCACCGCTTTGCAAGTGTTGAGTCTGTTTGGGGTGACTTTGATTGCAAGGCCTCCGTTGCTGTTCGGACATTCGTCTGACCTGAGCTCAGGCAACATGGCTACGCCCGCACAAAGGCTGACTGCTGTCGGGTGAGTTTCTGCCTCCGACGCTTCGGCTTCTTTGGCTGATGTCAGTGCTAGTGTTGCTCTCATTGGTGTCCTTGGTGCAACACTTGCATGTAAGCCCGTCGAGTACCTCCTGCTCTCCGATAACGCTGGCTGACGTTAGCTAGTCACCAGTCTCCGAGCTATCGGTAAGCGAGCGCATACCATGCACTCTATGGTGGCATTCGCTGGCCAATCTATTGTTTTCTCGGGTGTGGGGTAAGACTCCTACGCAATTCGTGCAAGCGATTGCTCATATTTGTACTCTCAGGATGCTCGTCACGGGGACTCAGTTTGTTATACCCACAAAGTGGTCCTGGGTCGGTATGCTTCTGATGATTGGAATTTTTGGCGTCGTTGCACAAGTACGTCCTTGGTTAGACGCTGAGCGACAGTCTCTGACAGAGCGGCAAGATCCTATTGACGATGGGGCTTCAACGGGAAACAGCTGGCAGAGGGACCATGGCCGTGTATACTCAGGTACGTCCATCAGCTGGTCCCATCCGCATATAACATGGCCGAAGTTGCCTTCAGATTGTCTTTGCCACCATCCTGCAAAAGATCTTCTTGAAATCTACCCCTCCACTGCTGTCAATTGTCGGAACCCTCATCATTATGGGATCGGCGCTTTACACCGCGGTGAGTCTACTACTCATTCCCTCCGATCGCTCACTGAAACTGCTTCTCCCCTAGCTTAGTAAAGTTAAAGACAGGGAGACCACAGCTCCGGTGAGGGCTCTCCCAACCCAAGCTGACGAAGAGCAGGGTCTCCTCGACGAACCTGAAGAACCAAGTCGTGCAACGCGCTAGCTCCAGGGCCTTAGCTACATGGTGACAGTTGTCAAAACACTGTAAGTTCAAGCATCCCTAACATTTCACTTAGCACTTCTCAAACACAGGCCTTCATCCTTAATCGAACCACGCTTAGAACTGATCCGCCGGTTAAACTAATACACCGTCTTGTTTACTAATCGACGAGAGTCTGAATGTGATACGAGATGAATGCCCTTTGCTTATCGCCATTCATCCGACCGTTCTCAGCCATGGATGACCTTGCCCAGATTCAAGGTGAGACGTCCCAGATGTCATGGGGCCATGTAGGTCATATCAAGATGCAACTTGACGAGGTTCACCTCACTCAACGTTCACAGCAATGGCGATACTGTGCCCTTTGCTCGAGAAGAATCGGGCGTGGATTCAAGCAATATCTTCAAAGACATTCCAGTTTGGCCCCACCAATCGCCATAAGGCAAGCGAATCCACTCGACTTGCATTACTACCACGCTCATCTACTCTGACGCATAGCTTGACATCTACTATCCACAGCAACAGCACGGGTTGAGTAAATCCCCGATTCTATTCTTCATCTATGGGGGCAGCTTCAACTCGGGTGCACGAAACCTTCCTGAAGCATCTGACCTGATCTACGCCAACCTAGGCTCTTTCTTCGCGCGCCATGGGATCATCACCGTTATCGCAGATTACCGGCTTGCACCAGAATTCAAGTTCCCACAGCCGGTCGAGGACATCCGCGATGCCATATCTTGGGTCGTGGCCAATCCACAATCTCTAGTTTTGGCAGAAAGTCCTGCCCCAGACCTCGAAAACATGGTCGTTATGGGACATTCAGCTGGCGCTACGCACGCAGCCACTTTACTGCTGTACCCGCCGGTAGTGCCTCTGGAATCAACGCTACGTGCAAGGATCCGTGGCTTGGTTCTGATCTCGGGAGGCTATGACGTGTCGGCGGCCCTTCCTGGGAGTCCTCGAGCAGCTGCTTTGGAAAAGTACTGGCGGACCTTGGAAGAAGCAAAGGCTCACGACGCCCTAACTTTGCTCCAAAAGTTTCCAGAATCTAGCGTAGCGGCCTTGCCAAAGGTGCTGATGGTGCAGGCGGAGGAAGAGCCGGTATATCTTGATGCCGCTGGCCGCAAAATGAAGGAGGAGCTCGCTGGGAAGCTTGAAAGGGGGCAGAGGATGGTGATCGCAAAGGGCCACAACCACATCAGCATCATCTGGGCTTTGGGTACCGGCGACGGGGAGCAATGGGCAAGCGAGGTTGCAGGTTGGATTTTGGGCTTGGAAAGTGGCACTCCTATTAACCTCCGCGCCTAACCTGTAATCCTATTGTCACTAGTGCGGCATAGTATGTAAGTGGTGGGTCTTCGTGAAGGTCCTCCTTCTGTCGAGAGAGCGTCGACCTCTTTGTGCGGTAACCCTTGGTTACAATAATGAGCAGGATGCGCCCACAACTCCTACACTTCCAACGGTTTGCATCCGATGGTGTGGACCAAGGACAATGTTCGTCGTGGCGCGACCAACAGTGGCTTTGGTCGACCAGGGTATAAATTCGATGCCTCTATTCCCGCTCACCCTTCACGACTGTCATGGAATCTCTTCAGAAGATTTGTACGTCTTTTCATAAACCTTGAAATGTTTACGATGGCTAATTGGCTGGATATAGTTCCTTCTAAGAAGCTCCGCCTTTATATGAGCCTCCATCAGCGTAATTCAGCGCGCGATGGAGGCCCCCAATATGACACCAGGTTTCTTCTAGCTCCTAAGGATATTGATGCAAGTACGTTTGTTATCCTATATCGGGTTGCAGATGTGACCGGTGAGGGCCGGGACTGGGTCTACTCGGCTCAACCCGCGCTGCCACATGAACTGTCAGGTTCCCTCGCGAAGTTGGTGTTTCTTGGGAAAATTAGGCAGCAAGAGCTGGAGGAGCTTCTGGCAAGGGTCGTTGTATGGAGGGAGAAAAGTGTCTCCTGGACCAGTCATGAGTGGGTCGCAGCGAGCATAGCCGTACGTTGTCCACCGTCCTTTCCAAATCGTTGGGCTTACTGACATGACTCGGCGTAGTTACTTACCAATCAGGGGACGATAACGCTGGCCAGTGACCCTCAACAAGTTGTTCACGGGAACTATGCCAGTGTGTCGTGGTTGCCGCTACCGCTCTTGCCAAACGATGTTCCAACAACCGACACGACTGGTCAAAGACTTGCATGTCCGTTGCCGCAATCCGTGGAGGTATTTTTCTCGGTAAATAGGGACTCGGCGCTCCTATAGCATCGTATCCTGATCGAGTGTTTATCATACTGGAACCTAGAGCACTCAGGATGAAACGCATAACAGTTCGACACTTCCCTGATTAGGAATCACCAGTGCTTAACTTTCGTTCTCATTGCTCTGGCACATTTTGACAACAAATAATGCTCGGGATACCTAGATGATACAAAGCATTATGATCACTTTTAATTGAATGACATGCTTCCGTGCTAGAAGGCTTTGTCGGAGGTTGTAAGCCACGCAGTTGTGCCACATTGAGGGAGGCCATAAAGGGGACACGAGCAAGCGATGGTCAGTCAACTTGCCTCCCGCCCCCTCTCACTCTCAAAATGAGACCCATCCTTCCTGAACTTAAACTTGTCTATGAATTACCAAAGACACGTTCCCCCCCTCAGACCATCTATATGGCCTTCTATACACCCACAGGATACGATGGAGGAGAAATCTTGGAGGACAAGCCATTATTTGATATCGGTCTTTTGCTCATCCCCCGCTCGAACCAGCCGCATAATTCCCTAGAAGCCTACGATGCAACACGATATTCACTCATAGACGATTCAAGACCTGGGTCCTGGAAGATGCATAGGCGTAAGGTCCCACGATGCCCAGAAGAGCTCAGCCACTTGATTGAACTCGGAAAACTCGATGACTTGAGGAGCGTACGGGAATTCGACAGAACGTTGGAGAGGATACCTTTGGAAACCAGAGAAAGTCTTGTGTATGGAGAATTCTATCCCCACGAGTGGGTAAAAAGGAGGCTTGTGGTACGCGCCGGTCGAAACAATCAACGATCAAATGCATGCATGCTGACAACCGTCCTGAAGGCTCTCTCCGCCAAGGGCCTTATAACTCTGCCCTCCTTTACTCCCGAAGGGCTCTGGAGACTTGGATATTACTACAGCGACAATATTGACAGATTCAGAGGCGACGATCTTAGTAATCGTCCTCCAGAGCAATACATTCCAGTATGCCTTCCAACAGGGGGAGGAGTTCAGTGGCGGTTGAAGGTCCTGGGGCGGCCCTTGGATTTCATACTGTAGATGGCGAAGTATCGGGAAAGGGTCCACATTGGGGCTGGGTGAGGGAGGAAGTACGTCTTGCTGCGGCTTGACCGTTACTGTCACCGTGAAAATTACGCCTGAGCACTATTTTACACTATTAACCATACCAAGCAAGACTAATTTAGCGACACTGTAATTATTCGTGCCCACTGGCGGGGGCGAGGGACCAATTTGGGATGATGGGGGAGCCGTTCTGCAACTGCGATTGGAAGTATTCTTCGCGGAAAGGTTTATAATAGGCGCTGCGCAAATTCAGCAATAGTTTGCATCCCAACGTTGGTACGCTCGCGGCAGCAGCCATCATGATGCCCTGGGCTGAACCTGGCTGCGTGAAATTTTTAGAGGTCTGAAAATGTTAGGCTGTAGAGCAGAACGACGGCTTACTGGGAGCTTGGCTGTCCATGCTAAGATGATGACCATCGCCATGACCATACGTCTGCGACGATGCGGCCTGCGTCAGTGTATGGGCACGGTCCTCCGAGGACAGTCACTCACATGAAAGGGAATAGTATGCTATCCCTGAGCAACACGCTCGCAATGGTTCGCCGTGTCCTCCAAAGATGTTGGGGGATTCCAACCTTCCTCCCATGGTGTATTTGCCTATTTTCAATGGCGAACCAGATTCCCTGGAGCACGGAGAGTCCCAATACAAGTGCATCAAAAACGAACATGACGATTGCAAACGTCCAGGACCAGGGTGGGACTGTCTCTGCTGGCAGTATGTAACACACTTCGTACAAACTGCGGGACTGGATCCGTCCAACCACTGTTAATGCATGTCAGCATTGCTAGCAAAACTCAAAATGAATGCTCAACCTACCGCTCTGAATCTTCGACATCAGGATGATTACAGTGGCTGAATATAGTGTAAAAACAACCAAGCCAAAGGCAAGGGCCCCAAAGACTCTCTTGTCTCCGCTATACATGCACACTACGCGTTTGACTACAAGGCCTGTATAAGGTTCCTGTAGTCAACAACTGAGCATAAACAAGGAGATGCAGCGCACCATTTGCAGCGAGTAGGGAGATTTGACTCAACCACGGCATCACTTGTAATACACTTGGACCTAGATAATAGAAGTATCAGCGCGGACAGTACAGCACATAACACGACAGTGACATACACCTGGTGGTGGAAAATCGTCGTAGAAGGTAAGCCTGCTTGGTGGCACAGTATCACATTCGGAACGCACATCTAAGATCTCGATGAACACCTATCTCGACGGGCAGAGAATTGGAATCCCCACTTTATCCAAGAACTGCCCTGAAGCCCACACACTGACTGGATGTGGCGCAACGAATCAAACACCGATCGAATATATAGAGGATGATGGCACGCACTTGTGGCATGTCTGTATTGAGGCATGAGTCAGCGCTTTTGTCGACTGAAGGTAGCACTCACATAAACGCTGCATCTCCCACGTAACGGGCCTACAACGGATCCTCAGTAAGTCCAAAGCCGAGATGATGAACAGGCGTACTCGCCAAGACAAAAAGTAAAGTAGTCAAGTTCCACTTTCTCAGCTTCCATGATTCGCTGAATCAATGTACGCTGGAGCAGAATTTACCACAACACTCACCCATATGAACTCAATCTGAGTTTAACATAGTCAATAAGTCAATATAGAGTTTCCGGCAACCCGAGGTGCATAGTTGCATTACCTCTTGATCGAAAGTTGTTACTGGGCGCACCGACGCTCGATATTAGTCAAACCTTCATCGTTGTTTCGGAGCCCAATACTGACCGTGGTCCCATAACACAACCGAACCCGCCGCCGCTGTAAGCCCCGCGTCATGTCACCCCTTTGCGACGATGAGTTGATACACGCACGAACCTTGAAACAACGTAGCCCAACGGGTCATCGACACGAAAGAGGCGGCATCCTCAGGCTTCAGCATGACAGCATTAACCAGAGGTGGATGATGTCGCTGTGTTGAAGCTTCACCCCGATCGTCGAGGAGTAGGGGGCAGAAGCAAGAGAACCTTGTGGATGGTGCGACTCGCTCTGCCTTAAGTAGTTTGGCTATACCGAGCGGGCTCCGAGATTCCCCTGAAATCATCGATATGTGTCATGGGCGGGTTGCCTTTCAGTTCACTAGCGCCAATCGACATCCTGACTGAGCGTCTAATTATAGCCAGGAAATGCTGGTCAATGTCTGGTATGCTCATGGAGTCAGAGCGAAATCTAGCTACCTAGGTAGTGTAAGCATTCCCTAATATTGTGGCATTGAAACCTGAAGGGGAGTCTGCGCACCGCACAGACCGTTGGCAAACACCAACTCGAGAACGCTCCGCTGACTGTGTGTAAACGCCGATCACGATTCAGAAGAATTGAATTCCAAGGGTCGGTATGATGCGTCCATCATTGGCTTCATTAGCTTCTAACCCAACGGTCCAGGACGGCACGGCGATGATGAACCTCGAATCGGCTAGCAGTCTAAATATTCGTCCGTAAACAGCTCCTTCTCCCATCGTGGCTCATGGCACCAGCCGTCCTCCATAAATCTAGGACTCTTTGTCAACGAACACGAAAATCAGAATGGCCTATACATAGGGCAAGCCAACGACAGGGAATGAGCCACGCAAGGTTATGATAACAGTCGCGACGTGGGTGTTGGACGTCGAGAAGCACATATATTGCCATTGCGCCAATGACCAGCGCCTGTCATCCACAAGCCCGACCGTCTGGGCATTACCATTTCAGTCTGCGGCTCTGGCTTTGACCACAAATATCTACGATGTCAGCAGCTTATCACAAAGGCGGCAAGAGGGTCTGCTCGCAACAAGAGCCTAAGCCTGAATGTCTACCAGAAGCGCAGCAGCAAAATATTAGGCCATACCTAGAAACAGTAACGGCGCCTTTCTTCGGCTTGTTGCCATGGCATAAGAAAGCCGTATTGTGAGACGGACAGAGCGTGGTTGGGAAAGGGTGATCTGCAGAGCCGGAGTTGGTCTTGGAGCCAATGGCAATAAGCGCTGGTTAGTAGGGTTGTACTGTACTTGTTTGGCTTACATTGGCCTACCCGCAATTATAATTTATATGGTAATGAAATTCATTGAAGATGTCCTTGTACTCTACAGATCAAACGTTGGTGAAGAGTAGGTAGTCTAAGGGGATCTGGGTGTCTGTATTAAGTGACGCCATTCATGCCCGGCTGACGCAAGGGACCACCAATTTGGAAGACGAGGGACCCAATGTACAGCTGCGATTGAAAGTACTCTTCGCGGAAAGGTCTGTAATAGGTGCTGCGCAAATTCAGCAATAGTCTGCATCCTAACGTCGGTACGGTAGCAGAAGCAGCCAACAGGATGCCTTCTACCGAACCTGGCTGCAGTAAAAGGTCAGAGGGTTGAAGAGGGTTCGCTGCATGTACATGTACTTACCCGGAGCTTCGAGTTGGCCATCCATGCCACGATGAGGAGTATCGCCACCACGAGGCGTCTACAATAAGACACTGTGTCAGGGTGTGTGCAAGGTTTTCAAGGGAAAGCGAAACCACCTACATGAAAGGGAACATTATACTATCCCTGAGCAACACACTGGCAAGGGTTCGCCGGGTCCTCCAAAGATGTTCGAGTATTCCAGCCTTCGTCCCATCCCGTTGTATGTGCCTATTCTCACAGGCGAACTGAATACCATGGAAGATAGAAAGTCCCAATACAAGTGCATCAAAGACGAGCATTAGGATCGCAAACGTCCAGTACCAGAATGGGGCAGAGCCGGCCGGCATTACATAGCATACTTCGTACAAATTGCGGGATTGAATCCGCATGACCACTGTTCGCCGCATGTCAGGCATTATGAACGCAAAAGGAACACCCAGCTCACCGCTCTGAATCTTCGAAGTCAGAATGGATACAATGGCTGAATACATTGTAAACACGGCCAATGTTAAGACAAGTGCCCAAAAGACTCTCTTGTCTCTACCGGACATGCACACCACGCGCTTGACCATGATGGCTGCAAAGTGACAATAGTCAGCATGAGAACGCGTTGAAAGTAGTCAACGAGAGATGATGCACCATTCGTAGCAAGCAGGGCGATTTGATTGAGCCAAGGCACCACTTGCAAAACGCCCGGGCCTGGATAACAGATCAAGCATGAGCGTTGGCATTGGCAGCGCCAAGATCGAAAGTAACGTACACCTGGCGGTTGAACGATTGGCAATGAAAGTAAGCCACGATAGTCGTGCAATCTCCCATTTGGGACGTACATCTAATATCCTGGTAAATGACCACTTCGAAGCGCCTGGAGTTGGGATGCTCACCGTATCCAAGAACTTCCCTGAAGCCCACATGCTAACTATTGATAAAGCAAGTCGTATCTTTCTGCAACGAAAGGAGGAGGATGAGACGTACTTGTCAGATATCTGTAAGAGCTCCGAGCATGAGTGGTTGATTTCTTCTAAAGCAGCAAGTACTTGCATGAACACCACATTTCCCGCGTAACGGGTCTATATTGAGACAAGGTGCTCGTTGTCTCAGCACGAAGGAGATGAACAGGCAAACTTACCACGATGTAGAGAAGAGTGGTGAACGTCCACTTCCTGAGCTTACATATGCCACTGGATGAGTGTACGCTACAACAGGATTCGCCGTGGCACTCACCCATATGAACTCAATCTGGTTCGAGGGTAGTCATTGGTTACAGCGTTTCCGGCAACGCGATGCACTTTACCTCTTGATCGAACGTTGTTACTGGACGCGCTCCATGTTAGTCAAAGCGATAGTGTTTTATGCTTTGCTACTCACCATGGTCCCACAGCACAACTGAACTCCCAGCCGCTGTAAGCGTAAGCGCCATGCCATGTCACCTCTCGCGACTTTGAGTTTATAAAGGCGCAAACCTTGCAGCAATATGGTCCAGCGGGTTGTCGAAACAAAAGAGGCAGCATCTTCAGGCCCCAACATGGCAAACGACGCGAATGCGTCGTGATTGGAGCGGGGAGGATACTCACGTTGAATCAGAGCCTCGGGACGACGGCCGGGTGGGGCTTGGCAGAAGGTGGGGAGGACAGGAGTGAAGCAACGTTGCTCCCTCACCCTTATGTAGGTTAGCTGGCGGAAACTGGATTCAGCCGGTTTGGGCGGTGTGTAGGTAGCCAACCCATTCAATGCGCGCGCTGGAGATGATGTTGCGTACGATATCGACGGTCTAATTATGGCTCATGGCGAAAGTTCGACGAATCTCTAGGTCTGGTAAGCCCATTGGACAGTAAAGTGTACCGGTAAAGTTTGGCCACCTGCTTAGTGTAAGCATGGTAGCATGGGTAGGTAAACGCACTTCGGAGAGATAAATCACATTGAACGGGTAGGTTGAATTGCAATTTGAGTGCAATTGCCGATTATGAAACAGCGCTGATAAGGCCTAGAAGGGCGGGGATATATAAACGGGTTCCCATTCTAGTTTCTCTGAAAGCCAAAACACTATCCCAAGACGAAGGGGCAAATTGGCACCCTCGAAAGGCTGGTCGACTCTCGAATGAAGCCTTGCGCGCGCGTGGATCAGCCTCTCGACCCAAGCCGCCAGCCGCCATCCACGAATCTGGGGTTCCTCGCCTCAGGAGAAGCCCATGACGTACAGACAAGGCGAGCAACTGGTTGCAAAGCATGCCAGCAATTCTCGCCGTCAACCAGTCTTCCATCCAAGGGCTACCGAGATAGCGAGAGCTAAAAATTGGTCTTTGTTTCACGCATCATATTCATTCGGTCTGTATAGAAATCATACGTTGAGCGGAGTCTGGCCTTACGGTCGACGTAGGATTTAGCGCACGGAGTTCATGCGTTATGGGTTTCATAGAGAGTAACTTAAGATCTAGCTCTAGCTGTTTATATGCTATTCATGCACAGCAGACGCAAGGGACCGACTGGGGAAGACGAGGGACCCGATATGCAACTGCGATTGGAAGTACTCTTCACGGAAAGGTTTATAATAGGTGCTGCGCAAATTTAGCAATAGTCTGCACCCTAAGGTCGGTACAGTGGCAGCAGCGGCCACCATGATACCCTCCGCCGAACCTGGCTGCAGGAAAGGTTCAGAGGTTTGAAGATGATTGGTGGCACTTACAGCGAGTACTTACCTGTAGCTTGGTAGTCCATGCCACGATGATGAGTATTGCCATCACGAGGCGTCTACAACAGGACACCGAGTCAGGGTGTGAGTGACGTGTTCAAAGGAAAGCGAAGCAGCCTACATGAAAGGGAACATTATGCTATCCCTGAGCAACACGCTGGCAAGGGTTCGTCGGGTCCTCCAAAGATGTTCGAGTATTCCAGCCCTCGTCCCATCCTGTTGTGTAAGCCTATTCTCACAGGCGAACCGGATACCCTGGAAGATAGAAAGTCCCAATACAAGTGCATCAAAGACGAGCATCAAGATCGCAAACGTCCAGTACCAGAATGGGACAGAGCCTGCTGGCATTATGTAGCACACTTCGTACAAATTGCGGGATTGAATCCGTCCGACCACTGTTGGCGCGTGTTAGATATAGTGGACCATACTCGAAAGGAACATTCAACTCACCGCTCTGAACCTTCGAGGTCAGGATGGTTACAATGGCTGAATACAATGTAAACACAGCCAGCGTAAAGGCAAGGGTCCAAAAGACTCTCTTGTCGCTGCCAGACATGCACACCACGCGCTTGACCATGATGGCTGCAAAGTGACAATAGTCAGCATGAGAACGCGTTGAAAGTAGACAACGAGAGACTATGCACCATTCGTAGCAAGCAGGGCGATTTGATTGAGCCAAGGCACCACTTGCAAAACGCCCGGGCCTGGATACCAGATTGAACACAAGCGTTGACATTGGCAGCGCCAAGATCGAAAGTAACGTACACCTGGTGGTTGAACGATCGGTCACGAAAGTAAGCCCTCGATAATCGTGAAATCTCCCATTTGGGACGTACATCTGATATCCTGGTAAATGACCACTTCGAAGCGCCTGGAGTTGGGATGCTCACCTTATCCAAGAACTTCCCTGAAGCCCACATGCTAACTATTGATAAAGCAAGTCGTATCTTTCTGCAACGACAGGAGGAGGATGAGACGTACTTGTGGCATATCTGCAACAGCTCCAAGCATAAGTGGGCGATTTCTTCTAAAGCAGCAAGTACTCGCATGAACGCCACATTTCCCGCGTAGCGGGTCTACATCGAGACAAGGCGCTCGGTTGGCACAGCGCGAAAACGATGAACAGGCAAACTTACCACGATGTAGAGAAGAGTGGTGAACGTCCACTTCCTGAGCTTACATATGCCACTGGATGAGTGTACGCTACAACAGGATTCGCCGTGGCACTCACCCATATGAACTCAATCTGGTTCGAGGGTAGTCATTGGTTACAGCGTTTCCGGCAACGCGATGCACATTACCTCTTGATCGAACGTTGTTACTGGACGCGCTCCATGTTAGTCGAAGCAATAGTGTGTTATGCTTTGCTACTCACCGTGGTCCCACAGCACAACTGAGCTCCCAGCCGCTGTAAGCGTAAGCGCCATGCCATGTCACTTCTTGCGACTTTGAGTTTATACAGAAGCGAACCTTGCAGCAATGTCGTCCATCGGGTTGTCGAAACAAAAGAGACAGCATCTTCAAGCTTCAGCATGGCAAGCGACGCGAACGCGCCGTGAACCACCACGTCCACTGGGGGATGTTAAGGTTGAATCTTCAGGACGGCGGTCGCGTGGGTCGGAAATTGGGGAGGACAGGAGCAAGGGATGTTGCTACCTCACCCTTATGTAGTTTAGCTGGCGGGGATTGAATCCTACCTGTTAGGGCGATAAGCTGGCCAATCCATTCGAGCCGTGCCGAAAGATGATCTTGTGCATGATACTTACGGAAGGTCTAATTATGGCTCATGGCAAAGGCTTGGCTCATGGCTGGATCTGGTACGCCAAGTGGAAGGTAGAGCTCTTTGGTTACATGGTTAGTGTAAGCGTTAGCTGATAGCATGGGGAGGTGAACGCACTACAGAGAGACAAATCCCAATGAACAAGCAGGTTGAATGCGATTTGAATGCAATTGCCGATTCTGAAACAGCGCTGATCAGGGCGGAGGTACTAAACGGGTTCCCATGGTACTTTCTCTGAAAGACAGAACGCTATCCCAAGATGGAGGGGCAAATTTGCACCCTCAATCGACTGGTCAATTCTCCAATGAGGCCGTGCGCGCGCAGAACAGCCTCTCGACTCACGGCCCCAGCCACCATCCATGAATCTGGGCCTCCTCATCGAAAGAGAGAGCCGTGACGTACAGATAAGACAAGTAAATGGTCCCGATGCATGCCAGAAACTCGCACCGTCCCGCCATCTATTTCATGGCATCGATGTGCTGGTGGCGCGACCTTGGGCATCGACACTAAGTATCTCTTGGTTTGATTGGTTGTCGACATTATTACCGTAAGGTTGAGTTGAGGATGCTCTTCCCTTGCATAGAGACCGTGCCTGTTATCCCAAACCCTGACAGCTCCGCACTGAGCATAGGACTGAGCAGGTTCGGAGCACTACGAAAGCGTTGAAAAGGAATAATGCTTTCCTTGGCCTGCTGTTTAATGTCGAGAAGCCAAGTTCTGAGACGGACAGAGTATAGTCCATGCGCGACCTTGGAAATCGATGCATACGTATCCCTTGGTTCTATTGGTTGCCGCTGTTGACGTTAAGGCTGAGTTGATCAGCCCAAACCATAGAGCCCAGTAGCCTCGTAAACCCTCTAAGATTTTTGGAGAAGAGAATCGTTCTAGTATGAGAGCTGCATCCATCCTTTCTCTCGAAGTCACGGACACAGGCATACGGGCATAAGGGCATAGGACTCGTATGATGTCATACAAGGTGTATTCGTAGCTTCTTTCGAAAACACGGACACAAGCATAAGGGCATAGGAGGCCATGCGATTGCACGAGACGGCGAGATAGCTCGAGATAGATGACAAAGTGTATAGGTGAAAGCAGGCCAAGGAAATCGATTGATGGTTATACAACATGTGCGTTGGCCAGGGTGGTAACAGGAGTCCAAGACATGGGATGGCGCGTCGATTGAAGAGGGGTGAAGCAAGTTGAGCAGAGTCGAAATCCGTTTAGTCGTTGGTTGGAGCATCGACGACAGAGGTACTAGAAATGCTCGTGATCTCGTCGCCCTCGTGCCTGATGAGCACCCCCGACCAGACCATCTCGTACCGTCTTGCGTCGAACTGAATCTTGCCGTCTAACTTATCCTTTCGTAAGTCCTCCTCCTTGACCATTTGTTATAGAAGGTATCTGCCTCCGAAATGAAGAAGCCGAAATGGCGAAATGGAGAGCCCATTTGCCCTTGACTAAGGTGCTTCCAGTTTTGTCGTGTAAGGCCTGCACAAAGATGAAGTCGGAGACGCAGCTCATCCATTCGACGCAGGAAGCGGGGTGTTCAAAGATGTAGAGAGGGGTGCATCGTTGAGGCGTACAGATCTTTCCAAGGTCTAAGGTCGAGGCCTTTTCTGTCGTGTCGTATATGTCACTGAAAACACCTCTCAGCTGAATGGGCGTCGGCAGGTGGTTAAGGATTTCGATGAGCCATTTGAGGCGGTTGTGGTAAAACCATATGAAGGGTAGCTCCTTGTATGCATCGGTGCGAACAATGATCAGGGGTGCAGCAAGCGTCGTATCTATGCCAGGGGAGTAGGCTTTCCAGTCCGCCAGCCAGAGCCAGGATGTGTTCAGCCGGATAGTGAGTCTTTCGCTGTCGTGCTGGGGGAGGAGGTACAGGAAGCTAACGTCAACGAGGGAGGTGTTACAATAAAAAAGCAGAAAGGCGAGAGAGCTCGGGCGTCAGATGCAAAGGATGAACAAGGCAATCAAGTGCCTGTTCGTGATTGCGCGCGGGAGGTCCAAGCTCCGCCTGAACCTGCTGGCTATCCTCCTCGCTTCTTACTCCACCGACTTATCTGGGAGTATTCACCTCATACTTTTGCCATATCCTTTATTAAGAGTAAATGACTCGGAATTGCCAACACCGAAGGGGAGGCCCGTATCACAAAATGGTTTCAATGGCTGGTTGACAACTGAGGGAGAAAGACTTTGGTGTAGCCCACCGGTGATTATGGCAATGCAATCCATTGGTCAAGCCCTAGTACTCTACAGGTTGCTATTCGCATTTCACTTTGGTGGAGCCCCGTATTTTTAAGAGAAGGTAGCTTAAGAGGTCTTCTAGCTGTTCGTCTGCTATTCGTGTCCGGCAGACGCATGGGACTGACTCGGGAAGGCGAGGGACCCAATGTACAGCTGTGATTGGAAGTACTCTTCCCGGAAAGGCTTACTATAGGCGCTGCGCAAATTCAGCAGTAGTCTGCATCCTAATGTCGGTACAGTAGCAGAAGCGGCCACCATGATGCCCTCCGCCGAACCCAGCTGCAGCAAAAGTTCAGAGGTTTGAAGATGGTTGGTGGCACGCATAACAGGTACTTACTGGGAGCTTGGTTGTCCATGCCACGGTGAGGAGTATCGCCACCACGAGGCGTCTACAACAGCATAATGTGTGAGGGTGTGGGCAAGGCCTTCGAAAGCAAGCCAAACCACTTACATGAAAGGAAAAAGGATGCTATCCCTGAGCAACACACTGGCGAGGGTCTGTCGGGTCCTCCAAAGATGTTCGCATATTCCTACCTTTGTCCCATCCCGTCGTATGTGCCTATTCTCACAGGCGAACCGAATGCCCTGGAGGATAGAAAGTCCCAATACAAGTGCATCAAAGACGAGCATCAGGATCGCAAATGTCCAGTACCAGAATGGGACAGAGCCTGCCGGCATTACATAGCATACTTCGTACAAATTGCGGGATTGAACCCGTCCGACCACTGCTCGCTGCATGTCAGGCACTATGAATTTGAAAGGAACACCCAGCTTACCACTCTGAACCTTCGAAGTCAGGATGGTTACAATGGCCGAATACAGTGCAAACACAGCCAATGTTAAGACAAGTGCCCAAAAGACTCTCTTGTCTTTGCCAGACATGCACACCACGCGCTTGACCATGATAGCTGCACAAAGTTACTGTGATCAGCATGATGAAGTATTGGAAGGTAGACGGCGAGAGATGAAGCACCATTCGTAGCAAGCAGGGCGATTTGATTCAGCCAATGCACCGCTTGTAAAGCACTCGGACCTGGATAGTAAATTAGATCTCGGGGTTGACATTCGTAGCGACAAGATCGGGAGCAACATACACCTGGAGGTTCAAGGATCGACCATAGAAGTAAGCTCCGGTAGTCGTAGAAGATCCCATTCGGAACATACATCTGATATCTTAGTAAATGCCCATTTCGAAGCGTTTAGAGTCAGAATGCTCACCTTGTCCAAGAACTGGCCCGAAGCCCACATACTGACTTTTGATACAGCAAGTCGTATCTTTATGCAACGAAGGGAGGATGGCAGTACGTACTTGTGGGATATCTGTAAGAGATCCGAGCATGAGTGAGCGATTTCTTCGAAAGGAGCAAGTACTCACATGAACTCCACATTTCCAGCATAACGGGTCTACAGCGAGACAAGGTACTCGGTTGGTTAAGCGCAACAATGATAAATAGGCAAGCTTACCACAATGTAGAGGAGAGTAGTGAACGACCATTTCCTGAGCTTACATATGCCGCTGAATGAGTGTATGCTACGACAGGGTTTGTCGTGACACTCACCCATATAAATTCAATCTGGTTCGAGGGTCATCACTTGTCACAAAGTTTCTGGCAAGGCAATGCACGTTACCTCTTGATCAAATGTTGTTACTGGATGCGCTCGATGTTAGTCAACGCGATTCTGCTTTATGCTCTGCTGCTTACCATGATCCCACAACACAACTGCACTCCCGGCCGCTGTAAGGGTAACCACGCCATGTCACCTCTTGCGAATTTGAGTTTATAAAGGCTCAAACCTTGCAGCAATATGGTCCAGCGGGTTGTCGAAACAAAAGTGGCAGCATCTTCGGGCCCCAACATGGCAAACGACGCGAATGCGTCGTGATTGGAGCGGGGAGGCCGGTAAAGGCAGAGCTTCAGGACGATGGTCGTATGGGGGTCAGCAGGTGGGGAGGGCAGGAGTAAAGTGACATTGCTCGCTCACCCTTATGTAGGTTAGCTGGCGGAAACTGGATCCAGCCACTTCGGGCGATGTGTATACGGTAGCCAACCCATTCAATGCGTGGGGCGGACGACAATCTTGCAGACGACATCGACGATCTAATTATGGCTCCTGGCAAAAGTTCAACAAATCTCTGGGTCTGGTATGTTCAATGGATAGTGAAGTGTATCGCTCAAGTTGGTTGCCTGGTTAATGTAAGCGTGGTAGCATGGGTAGGCAAACGCACTTCAGAGAGATAAATCACACTGAATAAGCAGTTTGAATGCGATTTGAAGGCAAGTGCCAACTATGAAACAGCGCTGATCAGGGTGGGGATACTAAACGGGTTCTTATTCTAGTTTCTCCGAAAGACAGAACACTATCCCAAGACGAAGGAGAAAATTGGCACCCTCAGAAGGCTGGTCAACTCTCGAATGAAACCGTGCGCGCCCGTGGATCGGCCTCTTGACTCAAGCGGCCAGCCGCCATCCATGAGCCTCGGTTTATTCGCCGATGAAGGAGAAGCCCATGATGTACAGACATGGTGAGCAATTGGTCGCGATGCGTGTAAGCAATTCTCACCGTAAACGTTAACCCGTATGTCATCTGTTTCATGGCCTCCATGTGTCGGCGGCACGACCTTTGAAATCGACGCATGCGTATCTCTTGGTTCGAATGGTTGCCGTCGCTGAACTTAAGGTTGAGTCGATCAGCCCAAACCGTAGAGGCCGTGCCTGTTATCCCCACTCCTTGCATCTCCGCATTGAGCCCCCTATGACTGAGCATCTGCCTGGACTCGGAGCGCTACGAAAGCGCCGAAAAGCAATAATGTTCTCATTGGGTTTCTGTGATGAGTTGAGAAGACGGACAAATTGTAATCCTGGTGAAAGGAGCTAGAGTGGATAACAAGCGCCGGCTGGGTTTGTACTTGTTTGGCCTGCTCATGCGGCCCGAACGCTCCGTCAACTGAGGTGCTGTGGAGGAACTACATCGTCTATTGAACCAGGATAACCTTATTACGACTTTCTCTGGGATGGTAGGTTCTCGCGTGTTTGACTCTTTCTTCAGTGGCTGATGCAGCGAACAGGGGCAGGAGGCTTCTGTAGCAGTCCCTAGTAGCAACGCAGGTACGAAGCATTCCACCTCGTGATCCCAGCTCCCGCTCAGTGGTAGCTCGATGGTAGATGGTACTTCGGTTGGCGGGAGAGCCACTGTACAAAGCTTCAGTGAAGTAGCTGTGAGCGGGGGATCTCAATGTCGCTGCCAGAGACATCATCCATAATCACGCACACTACTACGCGGCGGCAGATACCTCTAGGTTACCAGCTGCTCTGAAGTTGGTACCCAACTTTCGAAAGATTCATATTGCTACCTTGGGCAGGGCGACACCCGGAACTGGACTTTGGATTTTCGTCTGGGAGACGTTTATCTTATGGCTGGACCCCGATGGCTCGATCAAGATTTTGTGGGGCTCCGGAATGCGTGCGTTGCTAGTCCCTTCTTCAGGCCTATCTATCTCACAGAATCATGCAGCGGGCGCTGGGAAGACAATCTTGACGTACGTTTACTTTCCTATGTTTCCACTCAAGCGCACCTAGTAACGTTGGCTTAGATCCATCGTTATCAGTGTCCTCGAGGCTCGTGCAAAGGCGTCGTCAAAACCCATCTGTGTTGCCTACGTCTACATCCGCTATAGCGACCACACGAGAGTCACGGTTAGAGATATTCTCGAAGCACTGGTCAAGCAAATTATCGAGAGACACACAGGCTGCCTTGCACTCGCCAACGAAGTCTACGCACGCCACGCACGCGAGGAGACCCAGCCAGGGGAAGAGGAGCTTGTGTCCTTGCTGCAAGAGTTTACGAAGCAGATGGCAGCCACATTTTACATGATTGACGCGTTGGACGAGGCCCCTCCTAGGATACAGCTCGACCTTCTCGAGAAACTTGCCTCTCTCGACGTGAAGTTGTTCATCACTTCTCGGCCTATGGGGGTCATCGAGGCTCACATCCCCAACACCTACCGCTTTAAAATTGCTCCCCGAGACGAGGACCTGGATCTCCACATTAAGAGGGAGATTTCCCGCAGCCCGGAGCTTCGTGCTCTGTTCGCAACTACAGACACTGCATGGCAAAATGAGATTGTGTCCGCTATCAAGCAGAAGGCTGGAGGCATGTGAGTCACTGATCTATTTTTCTCGTAGTTTTAGGAGCACTTATACTTCGACTCACAGGTTCCTGCACGCCTCCCTTCAGATGAATGCCCTTCGGGACTGTACGAGTGTTTACGACGTGAAGGAGACACTCGAGAAATTCCCCACTCCTATCGAGGATGTCTACATTCAGACATGGAACCGAATCCTCGATCAGCCCCACAAAAAGGCGCTACTGGCCAAGTCAGCTCTCCTGTGGGTCTTGACTGCGACTAGGTCATTGAAAATGGAGGAGCTGCAACGTGCTGTCGCGACCTCCCCTGACACCTATCGATTCGACGCCAATCGAATTGTTCCTCCATCCACGATTATGTCTCTTTGCCGCGGTCTTTTGACTGTCGAGGAGGGCAGAGGGTTGGTTCGTCTTGTTCGTACGTGCGACGTCCTTTTCTCCTGGTAGATCCATTTAATGAACCTTTGTTTCGCGCAGACTACACGGCTAAAGAGACCTTGGATACCCTTATCCATCAGACCGTCCCTCACCCCCACTCTGTTCTTGCCGCAGTGTGTATGGCCCACCTTATCGACTGTGGATTCCAACGCAACACGTTTAAGACCGTGGAGGATTTCAAGACATCTCTTCAGGCTGACTCTCTCCTTGCATATGCTTACCATGAATGGCCAATCCACACTCGACAATCGCTTCATGTTGCATGTCTTGCCAAACAACTAGGAGAATTTGTGGCAGGATGTCATTCTTTTCTTATATTCGAGGAATTTTCTGCGCGTCGACATGATCTTCTGGGTCCACTCCACGTCACCGCCTACTTCAACCTCCCCATTGCTTTTGCAGGCTCCAGTAACCTCCAAGACCCAAACCTTCCGACTGCAATACGTGGAACCCCGCCATTGTCCCTGGCATGTTTAAGAAACTCTCAAACTGCGTTTGAAGAGCTCCTCCACCTGCCCGAAATTGACGTCAATGCCGTTAACAAAGACGGTGGTCTTCCGGCCTTGATATCTGCGATGCGAAACGAGCAGACAGATCTCTTCTTGCGCCTTTCCAAGCATGCTGACATCGACGTCAATGTGAGGGATGACTGTGGTGCCACTCCTCTAATGCTCGCCGCTCAATCAAAACCGTCGCCATTCTGGATTTTTTGTCGAACATCTCCTCGCTCACCCCAAAGTTGAGGTCAATCTCGCGGAAAACCAATTTGGATGGACAGCTTTGATGTCTGCCACGAGCGAAGGCCTGGACGACAAGGCTGAACTCCTCCTCGCTCATCCCCGGATTAACGTCAACCAGGTGAATCACCAAGGAATGACAGCGTTGATGTTGGCTGCACGCAGACACCACCCAAGTACGATTGAGCTGCTTCTCGCGTGCTCCGATATACAAGTCAACCAAAGGGACCCTTATGGGAGGACGGCTCTCATGTGGGCGTCACAGGACGGCCATGGAGCCACAGTCGCAGCTCTCCTCGCCCATCCTGAAGTTCGGGCCGACCTCACAGATGAAAGGGGGTGGACTGCTGCAAAGTTGGCAGCGATATGTGACCACGAAAGAATTGTGAAGCTCTTTGAAGGTCAGACCTAGATCACAGCGACGTCCGCCCAAATACTTAATAGGATTATCAGTGACTTTGTATGCATGTCTATGAAATGACTGAGCATTTCATCCTTTCATCTCTTAAGTAAACATCCTGCAAACCGATAATATTTGTTTCTGCAAAGTAAGAAATAAGAAAAAAAGAAAATTCAAGACTGAGCCTGAGGGAAAGAGCTGTTGAAAGGCGAAGCATCTTGTATGCGTTCGGGGCACCCAAAATTTCAAAGGCAGAAAAACGCATTGGTTGTGCCTCTGAGTTTGAGTTTGGCGGCATAACAATAGCCCAGTGGCATGAAAATTTGCACGAGACCACCTGTATTATTAAGTACAGCACAAGCGAAGTTTTACCCTACAGTTCGTGCTATCCCAATGTGCTTTATTCTACAAGGCAAGTAAGTTTCTGGATGAAATCTCAAAGGAATTGTCCAGCCGTCATGTTTAGCGCCCGATGGATCCACTGGATCCAATCGGGAAGACGAGGGACCTGTCCTGCAACTGTGATTGGAAGTACTCTTCCCGAAAAGGCTCATAATAGGTGCTCCGTAGATTCAGCAACAGTCTGCATCCTAAAGTGGGCACAGTAACGGCAGCGGCCACCATAATGCCCTCTGCCGAACCGGGCTACAAGAAAGGCTTAGTGGATCGCTTAGCTGCATGCCCACCTAATACTTACTGGGAGTCTCGCCGTCCATGCCAAGATAATGAGCAATGCAACGACTAGACGTCTAAAGCAGTGTAAACTTGTCAGATCACGGACAAGGTGTTCTAAGAAAAACCACTCACATGAAGGGAAACAGTATGCTATCCCTAAGCAACACGCTCGCAAGTGTTCGTCGGGTTCTCCAAAGATGTTCGATTATTCCGACCTTCCTGCCGTGACGTTGTATTCGCCTATTCTCACAGGCGAACCAGAAAACCTGGAGCAGGGAAAATCCCAATACAATCGAATCAAAGACGAGCATCAAGATTGCAAACGTCCAGTACCAGGATGGGAGAGAATATGCAGGCATCATTTGGCACATCTCGTACAAATTGGCGGACTGAATCCGTCGAACCGCTGTAGTAATTTACGTCAGGGAATGCTGGACATCTGCATGCGATACACCTACCGCTCTCGACGTCGGATGTGAGGATGGTTACGGTGGCTGCATGCACGGTAAACACAGACAAGGCAGCGGCAAGAATCCACGAAACTCTCCTATCGTTGTTATACATGCACATAACGCGCTTGACAATGATCCCTGATTGTTACGGCAGTCAGTATGAGGGCTTCTGAAAGGCGTGGGAGCGGAGGCGACATACCATTCATAGCAAGTAAGGTTACTTCACTCAACCAAGTCTGCACCTGTAGGACACTCGGACCTGAACAGCAGAGTAAGCCTCGAACTTCATAACAGTTGATCCAACAGCGGCATACACCTGGTGGCCAACGAATTAGCCCTGGAAGGAGCGTTGGTCGATTGAACATGTCCGACATCAATAACGCACATCTGAGACCCTAGTCAGTGCTCATCTCAAGTCGTGAAGAATTTGAAACGCTCACTTTGTCCAAGAACTCCCCAGCGGCCAAAAAAAACTGACTGGAGGAGCACAAAGAGTAAGCCCTCAGTACAATAAATAGAGTGTTGCACGTACTCGCAGAGTGACTGCAAGGCATCAAGATATGATTAACGAGTTTCCCCTCCAATGGCGCAGACCTCACATGAACATCATATCCCCCCGCGTAACGGGTCTACGACGGCCCAAGACGCACAATAAGTTCAGCGTTGAGATGATGAACGGGACAACCAACCACAACATAAAGGAAAGTAGTAACGACCACTTCCTGAGCTTGTATCATGCACTGAATTAGTGCTTCGGTACGGCGGAGTCTGTCAACACAACTCACCCCTATGAATTCAATCTAAGTTGGAGATAGTAAGTGAAAGAGTATACATGAGATGCAAGGTGCGTCACTGCTTACCTCCTGATCGAGCGTCGTTGCTGGGCGCAAGCTCAGGGTTAGTCACAACGTATCGCTTCAAAAGCCTCGCTGCTGACCGTGAATCCCACAACACAATCGAGCTCCCAGCCACTTTAAGCACAAACCTTGCCATAATGCAGCCCAGCGGGTCATCGAAACGAGAGCATCTTGATTCTCTAGCATGGCGAGCAAAGCAGTAGTGTCGTGACCACAAACGTGACATCAACTGTGATAAAGGAGGAGGATGCTGACGGTCGAATCTGAACGGAAGCCAAAGAGCGATTACGCAGGGTCAACAAGTAACGGAGAAAGCAGGAGCAAGGAATCAGCCTGGACTTTGTCCAGCCTTATGTAGTATGGTGGTGCTTGTCATCGACGTCGGTTTTAACCACCAGCACTACCCGAAAATGATCTTGTTCGCAAGGCTAACATTGAAAGTCTAATACAATCTGTCAATCATGAGACGTTGTTGATCGAGCCACGGAATGAAGGCGGGGCTACGTGTAAAGCCTTCCCTGGCCGCTTCCAATAACACAGTGGGAACGATGCGATTTTGAGCACTAAACCGTGACGCTCATCCCAAGTCACCACTCATGGTGCTAGAGTGGTCATGTGTAGCGCCCACCACAAGAGGTGTGTAACCAGTCATGCAATATGAAGAAGACCTTGCATTTCAATGAAATATCCCCCGAAATTCCACTGTTTCAGTGAATAATTTGAGGATACAAATATGCAAGGGGCCGTCACAATGAAAATCCCACACATCAATCGAGACTCCCTATGTGCAGCGGTCCTGGGGTCGTCCCTTATGGGGAATAGGGTATTAGAGGTCTTATTACCAAAACAAGTAGATTCGCAGGCCCCTGTAGACTACGATCACAAACGTCGAAGCAGCACTGTATCCAAATCAATATACTTCATTGCTCGTCCATGGTACTCAAACGCTGGGACTTCGAGGGAGGCGGATTACGCGACGACGAAGATACGTTTGAGGTCATGGAAAATCCTCGCTTTCGCCCAACATCGTCATCTGCAGCCTCTGTGGGGGGGGAGTCGGATGGCTGAGGATCACTCCCGGGGACAGAGAAAATTTCTCAGTATGTTTCTGTGTCCTTCGGAGAAATGCCCATAATAGGTTACTTGAGCTTGTTGATAAAGTTACTTGTGACAATTCGACCAGCTTAAATACAAGATTGCAGCCCCAACCGCAGCTTTTCAAATGACTCTTCAAGACTGAAACTGCGTTCCAGGTACACCATATCATGCAAGTCTGTTGTAATTGGGTCTTATTTAGATTTCCAAGTACCCAAGAAGCACCTATATGACTCTCGTTTACTGCTTTTCGTAGGCCTCAGCCCCGTCTCTGCAGTGCAGCACCAGACGGAGATGGCATCATATATTACTTGTTTTGGTAATAAGACCTCTAATACCCTATTCCCCATAAGGGACGACCCCAGGACCGCTGCACATAGGGAGTCTCGATTGATGGTGTGTGGGATTTTCATTGTGACGGCCCCTTGCAAATATGGACCTCGCGCTGTCCATGACGAGCCGTGCTACGTCGCGATAGGATGACCCAAGCCTCGATTAAGCCGATTCAGATACTCTGCACTTGAATTAAACTATAAAGCCGCAGCCTAGCATCTTGTAGTATCGAGCGCAGTATGAAGATGTTTGGTAAGGGGACATGAAGAGTATTTGTTGCACATTTGGACCGAAGGCCGGAGAGGTTTGCTTAGGGGCTAATTGAAATCTATAGCCGCTTTGATCGGATCCCGATATCCACAAGGTTTTGAGCTAAGTTGAGGCTTGAGCCTCGCGTCTTGACCCCCTTCCTCCACCAGCTCTCCTCGTCCTTGCGACGACCATAGGCTTCTAGTTCAACTTATGAGCGCATCAGGCGCTTTTTTATGCTATACACCCATAATCTGGAGGTACCCCTGGCGACTCGAGACTTGACCTACTCTTTCCATAATGGTCAGTGTATTTCCCGTAAAGGGATTCTGAGCCGCTAACCAAAGGAACAGGACAGGTCAGGCCTCGCTTGCCGGGACTTCTGCTATACATAAGACACATTCCTATGTGGTCGTGGCTGGTCCTGCCTCTGTAAAACATGTAGCTACCCTTGAAGTGACGGCGGGTCAGCCAAAACGTACACTCCACCATATTCTTGCCACAGTATGTATGACCCACCTCAATCGATTGTGGCTTCCAACACGCCTTACAGCCTCTCTTGAAGCTGATTCCCTTCTCCCTTATTCTTCCCACGAACGGTCAACTCATGCTCAAAACTCGTTTCACATCTCCCCATTCGCCAGCAGGCTAAGAGAGTTTGTTGTAGGATGCTGGTTCTTCACCTGTATTCAGACAAGGTTACATTTGGGATGTTTTGCGCCCCCTCCATGTCGTCGCCTACTTCGACCTTCCCATTGCCTTTGCAGGCTCCCACATCCCACATCCAAACATTACCACTGAAATATGTGGTCGTGCTGTGCACATTCACGGAACCCGCAAACTGCTGCAGAAACCCTCCTACAGCTGCCCGAGATCGACGTCAATGCCACCAGGAAGGACACTGATTCAGCCTTGATGATTGCGGTGCAGAAACAATCACAAAGACTTACTAGTCTCCTGCCTTCTCAAACATGCTGACATCGAAGTCAATGCCAGCGATATCCTTGGCACACCACCTCTAATGTTCGCTGCAAGATCGAGGCATCGCCATTCTGGAACTATCCTAAAACAACTCCTTGCTCATGGCCGAAAGTTCAGGTCAATATCGAAGACCGCTGGGGCCCAACGGCCTTGATATATGCCTCGACGGAGGCTTGGATGATAAAGTCAAACTTCTCCTCGGTCATCCCCATGCCCAAGTCAACATGTCAGATCCCATAGGACGTTCAGCTTTGATGTTGGCAGCGCGCAACAGCTGCGTGAGCACCGTTGAGCTCCTTCTGGCGCATTCGGCAATACAACTCAACCAGTTGGACCACTCTGGGGAGACGGCTCTCATGTTGGCTTCAAGATGTGGCCACGAAGCCGTAGTGTCACCCTCCTCGCCCATCCCGACATTCGAGTTGACCTTGCGGGCGTCAATAGGTGGACGGCTTCAAGCTGGTAGCTTCCTGAGAAAACGGCCACGACAGTATTATTGAACCTGCTTCAAGGTTACGCCTAGGCACCATCTATATCCGTATTTTACACAAGCTGGAATAATACGCTGCAAGGGGTCCCAATCCTCTATGGGCAGAACTGAACGTTGGGGATCTGCCTCTATGCTCCAGTCAGGCGCTACACTGATAGCCAAGTAATCTAAACTTTGCACGAGAAACATCCGTATTGCCGCAAAGATCAAGTACGGTACAGATGATGCAAGCTACATCAAGGTTCAAGTCAGCCCAATACACCATGATCTACACTATAATTTGGGTTTCTGATGAATTTCAAAGGATTCACCCAATGGTCTTATTTAGCGCCCTGTGGACGGAATGGACCGATCTGGGAGGACCGAAGACCTTTCCTGGAGCTGCGATTGGGAATATTCTTCTCGAAATGGTCTGTAGTAAGCGTCGCGTAGATTCAACAACAATCGACATCCCAAAGTGGGAACACTGGCAGCAGCGACAACGCTTATGGAGTCAGCGGAGTCAGGCTGGGGGAGACACTTGAGTTTGTTTGGCCGTGAAAGTCCTAAATGCACTTACATTTAGCTTGGCTGTCCATAACAGAATGATAACCGTTGCGATCGCTAAATTTCTAAAACACGGTATACTGTGTCAGGACAAGCAAGGTGTTTCGAGGAAAGCCACTCGCATGAAGGGGAAAAGTATGCTATCCCGAAGCAAAACGCTCGCGAGCGTTCGTCGGGTGCTCCAAAGATGGTCAAGAATCCCGACCTTCCTCCCATCACGTCGCATTCGCCCATTTCCACAGGCAAAGGAGACACCCTGAAGCATGGAGAGCAAAAATACGAGCGCGTCGAAGATGATCATCGAGATCGTAAACGTCCAGTACCATGATGGGATTGAGTCCAGCGGCCAAATGTGACATGTCTCGTACAGATAGACGGATTGGATTCTTCCGACCACTGTTGAGGCACGTCAGGCATTGTTGGCAGTCTCCATTATGCTCGCTTACCACTCCTAACATTGGATGTGAGTATCATCACTGTGGTTGAATGCATGGTGAACGCAGCCAAGGTAACAGTGAGAGCCCACAAAACCCATTTGTTTCCGTTATACATACACACAACGCGCTTAACAACGATCCCTGGACAAGTTACCAGGTCAGCACAAGGGCACGAGGGAAGATGAACGAGGAGAGATGACTTACCATTCATAGCAAAGAGGGCGATTTGAGCCAGCCAAGATTGTACTTGTAACACACTCGGACCTGGACAGTAGGTCGAATATAAGCATTAACACCGACAGTATGTGGCTCAAGCGCGACATACACCTGGTGGTTAGGGAACCGAGCCTGGACGTAAGCTTTGGGAATGATAAGGTCTTGCGTCGAGAACGCACATCTGAGACCCCGGTCACTGCCCATTTCGAGTCGCAAAATATTGGGATACTCACATGATCCAAGAACATCCCGGTCGCCAAAACACTGACTAGTGGTAGCCCCAAAGCATTAAAACTCGACATGTTAATAAACAATCGCACGTACTGGCGCCGTGTCTGCAGGGCATCGGAGTATGGTTAACGAGCTTTCCTCTAGATCTGACAGGGCAAATACTCACATAAACATCACGTCTCCTGCGTAACGAGTCTACGATAGCCCAAGACGCTCAGTAAGTCCAGGGCCTAGGTGACGAACAGTTCAACTCACCAGGACGTAAAGGAAAGTAGTGAAAGACCACTTTCTGCGCTTCCGTGATTCCCCATATCAGCTAACGCTGGAGCAGAATTCGCCCGGGAGACTCACCCATATGAATTCAATCTGCGTCAAGAATGAGTCATACACAGAGTTTCTAGCAATACGAGATGCTTTACCTCCTGGTCAAACGTTGTTGCTGGGTGTGTGCTCGACGTCAGTCACTACAACATCATGTTGCAGTCCTTCACTTACCGTGATCCCACAACACGATTGAACTCCCAACCACTATGAGCATCACCCGATGTTACCGCCTCTGGCAACTTTAAATTTCTACTGGCACGAACCTTGCCACAGTGTACTCTTGCGGGTCATTGAAACGAGAGAGGTGGCATCTTCATGCTTCAGCATGGCTAGTAAAGCGAAAGTGTCGTGAACCACAGCATTGACTGGGGTAGGGAGGCTGACGTCGATTTAGAGCTTCTGAAAGTCTGGGCAGGATAGGCTAAGAGACGGGGGACACAAGAATGCGCAGGGGCGGGGCGACGTTGTGGTCTCGGTCTTGTTCTTCCTTATATAGTGAGCTGGAGGCTTGGCTGAAATCACCCTGTCAGAGATGGATTGCCGTACAGTTTACCGGCGCCGAAAATGGTGTTGGCTTAATGTGGCACAGACTTCCGGTCTTGATACTAGCTGTGGTATTGAAAAGGCACAAGCACGTAGTCTTCTGTCTTCCCAAGCATTCTAGGATCGAATGCAATGCGAGGGATGCCGGTGACAGAACACCTCTGTACTATCTCTCGGCAAGATTGGACTCGTGATTATCTTCGATCGCCTGACAACATCCTTATTATCGCAAAGATCACGTACGGTACAGACTAATATCTATATTACAGCTCAATTAGACCTGGTATGGGACGTTATAAGGGAACCTGGGTTCCTGGAAATTCCAAGGGTTTGTCTAGTGATCATGTTTAGCGCCCAGTGGAGGCAACGAACCAATCTGGAAGGGCCGAAGACCTGTGCTGATACTGTGATTGGCAATACTCTTCCCGAAACGGTCGGTAATAAGCGCTGCGCAGATTCAACAACAATCGGCATCCTAAAGTGGGAACAGTAACGGCGGCCGCAGCACTTATGGAGTCGGACAAGCCTGGCTGAGAAGGTTTAGAGATGTAGAATGGTTGGACGTGAACAGCTAATAAGCACGTACATTGAGCTTAGCTGTCCATAACAAAATGACAAGCATTACAAGTATTAGGTTTCTAAAGGGCCGTCCGCTGTGTCAGGGTATGCCATATGGGCAAGGTGTTCCAAGGAAAGCCACTCACATGAAAGGAAACAGGATGCTGTCCCTGAGCAACACGCTCGCAAGGGTTCGCCGTGTTCTCCAAAGGTGACCAAGTACCCCGACCCCAGGCCTCCTCCCGTGCCGTTCAGTCTGCCAATTCCCACAAGCAAAGAGATACCCTGGAGCGTGGAGAGCCCAAATACAAGCACATCAAAGACCATCATCGATATGGTAAACGTCCAGTACCACGATGGGATTGAGTCCAGTGGCCATATGTGACATGTCTCGTACAGATAGACGGATTGGACCCTTCTGACCACTGTTGGCGGAGGTCAGGCATTAGTAATGACTGGCAATCTGCATGATATTCACGCACCACTCTTGACGTTGGATGTGAGGATTATCACTGTGGTTGAATGCACGCTGAACGCAGCCAAGGCAACCGCGAGAGCCCAGAGAACTCTCTTGTCTCCGCTATACATACAGACGACGCGCTTAACCACAATGCCTGCCAATGAGCAAATTATTGGGTCAGCACAAGGACGAAATGCAAGCTAGTCGAGGAGACGACGTGCCATTCATTGCAAGGAAGGCAATTTGACTCAGCCAAGACTGCACTTGTAGGACACTCGGACCTATCGAGCATAAGCATCGACATCAATAGTATGTAGCTTAAGAACGACATACACCTGGTGGTTGTGGAATCGGTCCTGAACGTGAGCCCCGGTAGATTGACCATCTCACATAAAAACGCACGTCTGAAATCCTGGTCGGTGCCCATTTCGTAACGCAAAGGGTTGACAAACTCACCTTGTCCAAGTACTTTCCAGTCGACAGCACGGTGACTAGCGGTAGCTCCCCGGGTTATTAATGGTTACAGTTAATGAAGAATCGTGCGTACTTGCTCCGTGTCTGCGAGACAACAAATCATCAATTCCTTATTTTCCTCATACAAGACGAGTACTCACATGAACATGGCGTCCCCGGCGTAGCGGGTCTACAATGGCGCAAGGGGCTCGGTAAGTCCAAGGTCGAAATAATCAACAAGCGCAACCCACCGCGACGAAAAGGAGTGTAGTGAACGACCACTTTCCGAGCTTGGAGATTCCTTCGAATCAGGAGACGCTAGAGCACAAGTAGCCATGAAACTCACCCATATGAATTCAATCTGAGTCAAGGACGAGTCAGGCACAGAGCTTCTAGTTATATGAGGTGATTTACCTCTCGGTCAAACGTTTTGCTGGGTGCGAGCTCAACGTCAGTCAAAACGATATCGTGCCTTTCTCTCCTTACCGTGATCCCACAACACAACCGTACTTCCAGCCACTGTAAGCGTCACCCGATGTTACCGCCTCGGGCAGATCTGGATTTGTACAGGTACAGACCTTGCCACAGCATACTCTTGCGAGTCACCGATACGAGAGAGGCGGCATCTTCGTGCTTCAGCATGGCAAGTGAAGCGAAAGTGTTGTGAACTAGAACATTGACCGGGGCAAGGAGGCTGATGGCGTTTTCAGAGCTTCAAATTCTGGGAGGGGTGGGTCAATACACGGGAACGTAAGGGATAGGCAGGGGCGAGACTATATCGTGGGCTCTCTACTTCATTTCTTTAACTGGATAGGCTGCAATCACCCAGGCTGTCATAGAGATGAATTGCCATACAATTCGCCGGTGCCGACAATGGGCATGGCGTCGACACGGTCTAATTGTGGCTTTGATCGATAAAATGGGGCGCTCAGCGCTCATTGGCTGGATAAGAGGAAGGATAAGGTAAAGTTCTTTTAGGGTTCTGGCTGTTTCTTGGGTGTAAAGCGTCGCCTCATAGCGTAGAGAGACACTGGAAAGCCGTGACGCAATGCACAGGAGTCCTGTGCAAGAATTTGCTTGCCCGGCTCGGGACGAAGTCGATGCCGATGATGAGACCTGGCTCTCACGAAACATTGTTGATCCATCCCACAGAGAGGCAGAGGTCTACTCACTGGTGTCTCTTGTGTGCCTCCCTTGAAGGTGTGCGCTGCGACCTGCAGATTCGATTCAAATACCTTGAGAAATCGGCTATGTGTGGGCGAAGGACGTCCTGGCTACCTCAAAATCTCTGTTGGTGCTACCGTCCTTTATTCATTGCTGGTTGACATGGGCAAATAGCAGGGAGATAATGACGTACTAGGATAACGTGCCATGATTCCATGAGCCATGCCTGCATTTGGACGGCAGTTCCGTGGCGTGAGCCTGGAAATTCGAGCAGAATGGTTTGGATGATCTGGAAACTTGAGCTTGTCGAGGATTTGGATGAGATTTGCGCTGCGGATAGCCGACAGGTTCTGCTGAGAGACCGAGCCTAGTGTTGATTCGCACTCTCGCAAGAATCGCACCCGCACGCTCTTCTGATTCTCAGGACGTCTCATGAACGAACTCGCCCTGTCATCTCCTTCGTTTGCCCGCAAAAGTGATGACGAGGATGTACATCTCCAGCTCAGCAAGCCTGATAAAGTTAGTGTTTCGCTGGGTATCTCAGAAGTCCAGATCTAAAACTTTGGCAGTGGGTGATTATGCATTCTGCAGCGTCAGGGCAAGTGAGTTGGTAGCATTGAATAGAGCACCGTTAGCGATTATGCATCATGCGGCTAGTACTGGTGTTTGCACTTGTTTGGCTTACAGGCCTAGAGTCAAACCCTGTCGTGCCTCCCTTGTGGTCGTTGGGATCGCCAGAAAAGTCAACCTGTCGAATCCCCAAGCACGTTCAGCTTTGATATTGGCAGCACGCAATGACTGTGTGGGTACTATTGAGCTCCTACCGTGCTCTGAGACGCAACTCAGCAAGGTGACATGGGCCAATATGGGAAGTCGGCGCTCATGTATACCTCACAACACAGTGACAAAGGCGTAGTCGCAGCTGTTCTCTCGCCCATCCCGACGTTTGAGTTGCGCTTGAGGACGTCTATGTGCAGATGTTTGCCACGTCAACTTAGAAATTTGGTTACTTTGAAATTGTCAGACTACTTCAAGATCACGCCTAGGCAGTGGCTATATCTATATTTTGCGAATGTAGGACACAACGATACAAGGAACCCAGCCCTTCAAGGGCAAATACCAGAAATGTACCTTGGTTGATGCCTCCGAGATTGCTCGACAAAGGCGTCATACTAACGATAGCCCAGTGGTCACATCCATATTGTCGAAAAGGTCAAGTAAGGTACAAGCGAATGCTTAAATTACGGCTCGATTCAGCCCGATATGCTCTATTTTACAAAATAAAATGGGTTTGTGAACTAATTTTAAAGGATTCGCCCGACGGTCATGCTCATCACTAGGACCTTGTGGACTCAATGGACCAATCTGGGAGGACCGAAGACCTGTCCTGGAACTGCGATTGACAATATTCTTCCCGAAACGGCCTGTAATAGGCGCTGCGTAAATGTAATAACAATCGACATCCTAAAGTGGGGACAGTAGCACCGGCGACAACGCTTAACAAGTCAGCGGCATCAGGCTGGGGAAGACCTTTTAGATTATCTAGCCGTGAACGACCTGGAAGCACTTACACTGAGCTTGGCCCTCCATAACAGGATGAGAAACATTGCAACTATTAGGTTTCTAGGACGATGCACGTTGCGTCAATATATACGCAAGGTTTCTTGAGGAAAGCCACTCACATGAAAGGAAACAGTATGCTATCCCTGAGCAGCACACTCGCGAGGGTTCGTCGTGTCCTCCAAAGATGACCGAGTATCCCAACCTTCCTTCCATCACGCTGCATTCGCCTATTCGCGCAAGCGAAGGAGATACCCTGGAGCAAGGAGAGCCCAAATACGAGCGCATCGAAGATAACCATCGAGATTATAAACGTCCAGTACCACCATGGGATAGTGTCTATCAGCCATACGTGGCATGTCTCGTACAAATAGACGGACTGAATTCTTCTAACCACTGTTGCGGCACGTTAGACACTGCTGGCATGATCCGCATTATGATCGCTTACCACTCCTTACGTTGGATATGAGGATCATCACTGTGGTTGAGTGCACGGTAAATGCAGCCAAGGCAACAGTGAGAGCCCAAACAACTCTCCTGTCCCCTCTATACATACACACAACGCGCTTAACCACGATGCCTACACAAGATTACTGTATCAGCACAAGGACGCAAGGGAAGATAGACGAGGAGAGAGGACGCACCATTCATAGAAAGGAGGGCGATTTGAGCCAGCCAAGATTGCACTTGCACGACACTCGGACCTAGATAGTAGATCGAATATCAGCATCGACTTCGGTAGCATGTACCTCAAACGCGACATACACCTGGCGGTTGAGGAATCGATCTTGAAAGTAAGCTTTGGTAGGTCAACCATCTCACATCGAGAAACTCACATCTAAAACACTGGTCAATGCCCGTCTTGAGACACAAGAGATCATGACGCTCACCTTGTCCAAGAACTTCCCAGTCGCCAAAACGCTGACTAGCGGTAGCCCCAAAGTGTTAGCGCTTATTACATTCAATAAAGGATTGCACGTACTTGCGCCGTGTCTGCAAGACATCGAAGCGTGGTCAGCAATTTTCCTCGAATGGAGCAGTGGTAGTCACATAAACATCATATCTCCTGCATAACGGGTCTACGACGATCCATGAACCTTTGTAAGTCCAGGGCGGTGATTCTCAGCAGGCTAACTCACTAGGATGAAAAGGAAAGCAGTCGAAGACCACTTTCTATGCTTCCGTCATTCCCTGAATTAGTTAACGCCAGAGTTGATTAGCCATGAAATTCACCCATATAAACTCGATCTAAGGCAAGAGAGGTCAGGCACAGACCATCCAGCAATAAGTACCATGTGTGTTACCTCTTGGTCGAATGTTGTCACTGAACGCGTTCCACGTTAGTTAAAGCATTATTGATTTGTGCTTGCCTACTGACCATGATCCCACAAAACAAGGGAGCTCCCGGCCACTGTAAACGTCAACCCGTGTCACTGTCTTTGACGACTCTGGATTTCTATAGGCACAAACCTTGCCACAGTATACTCTTGCGGGTCAGCGATACAAGGGAGGTGGCATCTTCATGCTTCAGCATGACAAGTGAAGCGAAAGCGTCGTGGACCAAAACATCAACCAGGGCAAGAAGGCCAAAGTTGGTTCCAGAGCTTCTGGGAGGGGTCGGTTAAGAAACGGAAACAAGGGCAAGGCGACGTCGTGAACTCGTTCTCCGCCTGCCTAATGTAGTTAGCTGACCGGGACTGAAATCACCCTGTCATGGGGATGAATCAAGGATGAATTGCCATACACTTTCGAGTTACCGATGCCGAAATGGGCGTGTCCACAAGGTCATGATCTAATTATGGCTTTGAGTAAAAATTAGGTGAGAGCTCAGCGCTTACTTGGCGCTTACCGAAGGAGACATGACGAACCTCGAGGTAAATTTCTGGTTGCTGGTTGGACGTAAACATAGCCTCATGGTATAAAGTTGACATGGGAAAACTTACTTGCACCGATCGTGCATTTGCAAGTTTTGCTCGCCAAAGCTCGAAACGGCCGCAATTCGATGATATCTACCACCTATCACGAAACATTGTTGACCCAGCACGAACCTCCGAAAGGCACAGGCACAGGCGTAGTTGGAATGGGCTCCTCTTTCGCCTGTCTTGAACGATCAGCCAGTCAAATCTGATGCCTTGAGAATTCGGTTGTGTGCGTGCGCGAAGGACGTCTTGACTACCTCAGAGTCGCTGTTGATGTTCCCAGTCGATATCCATCATCAAGTGGCAACTGCTGCTTGGCAAAAGACTAAAGTAACCTGAAGGAGAACATGACGTACGAGTATGGCGAGATTTCACGGGCCTCATGCCTGCCTGCCATCAGGATTATGACAACTGAATGGCGGTGGCGTAAGTCGGGAAACTTCGCGTCAGGAAATTTGACTGACCTAGAGCCTTATCGAGGATCGGGACGAGCTTCGGCAGTGCTCCTAGTAGTCGAGGGGTCGGGTCGAGCGCCTGCGCCCAACGTTGCTGCGCGTTATCGCTTTGTTTCACCCTCGCGCTCAGCTAGTTCTTGTGCTGTGTTATGAGCGAAGTCACCCTATGATCATTTCCTCCAACTGCCGGCAAAAGCATTTACGAGAATGATCATGCCCGCACTCGGCACTGGGGTCCTGAAGGGCAGATGAAGCTAGGGTTTCCTTGGTCATCGAGAAAACCCAAGGGACGGAATCATAGCTTCATGTAGCATCAGATGAGGTGAAGCATCGAATAGAGCTTAGAGAGTGGAGACCAACAGAAAGATGGTCTTGTGAAAATAAGCGCCCGCTGGTATCTGTACTTGTTTGGCTCACAAGCTCATAGCGGGCCCCTATTATGTAGCCGATCGCAGCTAGACCTCTTTACCTCACCTCACCTCACCTTATCCACCTATTCAGATTGTCGAACTCTAAGTAGTTGCTGCGTTCCTAGGAATCTAGGCCAAACTTACATATGCCCTCTAGATCCGTGTTTCCAGACGTATACACATCGCCGGTGTTTCGTCTGTAACTGTGTCACCGTGACTCGGATCCTTGACCAGGAACTTGAAGCTTGACCTCCTGCTTTCACCAGTACTCTCCATCGACAACCATGAGAGTCTTACTGGACCTTGGGATACCTTTGAGCACTTCACCCACGCTCTACATACAGTAACCTGTCCAGGTGATCGTCTATCCAGCCAACACGAAGCCTTCCGTACCCCACGAATTCAAACGGGTAGATGCACTGTGCACATCTGCTTCCCGTATTTTGAACTCTCTGGACGTTGGAGAAGTACAAAGGGGATGGGATTGCGTCTCGCTTATGGTTACTGCAGCCGAGGTTGCCTCTCCGGCTAGCAAGCGCTCCTGCGATTCTAGGATGTGTTTTCAATGCTCAGCGTTCCTTGTTTACTTGGGGAGCGATGATGAACTGTATGAAATCTTCAATGGAAGGGATGAAGAAGCAATCGTTTCACCAGGTGCTTTTCCCTAACTCCAGTGTCGGTGAACGTGTTTGCTTCAGCAGACCAGTTTCTCGACAATCTTGATGACTTGAAGCCCAGCGAGATTCAACGCTTTTCGGGCCTTGCGCTAGAGTGCGATCCTGGTCGTGCTCAACCCAGCGAGATTGGGGAAGGGTGAGCGCGATGGCCATCAGTACGTTTTGAACCTTGCTAACCTTGACCTCGTAGGTTGGATAGAGTCCTTTTCAGACTGCAAGCTTCTGGACAACAATGCTACTTGAATCTATTATCGAGATTTGACGATATAACAAAACTGAATACGGAAAACACGAGAACAAATATCAGGAGGCGACATGCAAGAGCACTAATAGCTGCTACGAGGACAGAGCATATGAACTGATAAAAGTGCAAGACGAACGTTAATCAAGAAAAATCCAGAAATCTGGCGAGACCAAACTTATTCACCGACCATAGGCAGACTCTACACTGGGTTCACATTCTCCTTCCCCGCTGCCCTCAGCTCCAAGCTAACCTTCCTCCTCAACAGCCTATCCTTCAACGTCGCTAACGACGCCACATCCTCCGACACATCCTCATACGACCGCTTACCTGTCCCTCCTCCTGCAGAGCACCATGATATCGTGCATCGGCTGCATCTGTCGGGGGCAACCCTGGCGCTCCTCCTGCCGTCGACGAGTAGGAGGCCATCCTCGGCGAAACCAAACCAAATGGCGCACCCTCCCCACCTACCCAAGCAAAGTCCAGCGCACCCTTGAGCGACGACCCTCCATGACCATCGGAACCACTGGTGATAGGTGGGAGCGTCGTGCAGCCACAGATCTCGATGGGGTACGCGCCAACGACGGTGTTGCCTGCTTCGACGAGTGAAGGGGTTGACCAGATCGTATCGGGTGTCATAGCGCGTTCGATGGCGAGCTGGTTAATGCTGCTGCTCACACGCGATTGGAGGGACGAGCCGAGGACTGGAGAAGAGCTGGATGTGGTGAGGCCTCCGATGGTGGAGGTGGATGTGGAATGCGACCCTTGCCGGGGTTTGTCGATGGTGAGTGCGTCCGACATGGCTTTGGATGGCTTGGGTTGGAAGGGGCAGGGTTTCAAGAGGGTGTTTGATGTCTGCTTCGCTTCATCAACTCCAATGCTCTTGAATCCAGGAGGAAAAGGAATAACTCACGGGTGTTGCAGGCTCCAGAGTACCCGGCCCACTGGCAGAACTCTCCAGCTCTCGAATCTTGGGTGTGCACCCCGCCTCCTGGGCCTCCACGTCCCTCTTCCGCTTGGACTGACAGTACTCGACGACCTTGTAGGCGCAAAAGGAGGCGAAGGCGATACCGGCAATGATGCCGACCGTGATACCTGCGAGGATGATAGCGCTGTGGGTGTTGGTGTGGAGGCTTGTACCGGAGAGGTCTGATAAACTTCGATGGGCGAGCAGGGTCAGGGATCTTTGGGTACCAGGGTCTGAGGTGGAGGAAGTGTTGTGGAGGTGCAGCGGCAGCCGTGGGTGACGGATGTCGGGGAGGAGAGATTGGGGGATTGGTGAGGGCATGAGGAGACGGGGTCTGTAGGGTGTTGGGAGGAAGGGATGGCTTGGTCGAATAAAGGCCAGCCACCAAGGGCAAGCGTTAGCTATCAGGGCAAGGTCGAGTTGAAAGGTCTACTGGGACAGCCGCGCCAGTCTGGCTAGTCCATGGCGATACAGCTTCAGCCTGGGAGTTAGCTTGGAATAGGCTGCCGGATGTCACGCTACTGTTCTATTTTCACGATTTGTAGACTGTTCTAAATCTTGAGTGGGATCTGTATTTTATTTTGAATCGTGGTTATGAGATCCTCAGACCTTCCAGGCCCAGACGCGTGCTAGAAAGTCGCGTCGGGACAAACGCGATTGATTGATACGGATGCGGTCTTTAGATCTTGCCCTTTGCTTTCACCACGACCATCACATCAGTCATTTCCTGCCTAGCGTCTATCAACCCATACAGCGTAAATCTACACCATGTCAAACTGGGACATTGAATACGAACGAGGGCTTATGGGCACTGGTGGTCGAAGTGCCACTAATGCGCTAGGCTTGGACGATGATGATGACGATGTGGCCATGGATGTTGCTCTCCCTGCAGGAGGAGGAACAGGAGCAGGTCTATCTGGCAGCTCTAGCGGGATGTTTGACGGGGACGAGCTAGAGGATACACCACTTCAACAGTTCATCAGGCATTGGATGAATGAACGGCATTCGCCTGATATCTTGCCTGCGCAGGAGGATCTTTTGGCTGGGCTTTTAGATCATCTTCGGCTTCAGGTGCGTGTTTTGCTATTACCGTTGGGATGGGCCGTAAGGCAGGTGCTGGTGCTAATATGCCAAGGATAGTCTAGGAACGTCCAGATTCTGAGAGACGATCCTCGGACGTCTGAATCTGAGCATTTGAGGATTACGCTCGTGCAGTTCGAGATTGAGCGAGTCAAGTTTGTGATTCGGTCGTATATCCGGACGAGGTTGTTCAAGGTGAATTTCTCTTGCTGTTCCTTTGAATCTAGGACGCAGCTGATCCCTTTGAAGGTAGAAAAGTACGCGAGGTTCATCACTTCGAACGCAGAGATTCAGACGCGGATAACGGCTGCTGAGAGGGATCATGCAAGTCGGTGCGTTTTCCTCCTTTATTCGAGTAGCAGGTGAAGACTTAGACTGCTGCTAGGAATGCAAAGATTCGGGATCAGCATTTGTACCTGTCGGTACTACAGAGTCTACCAGAATCGCAGGCTCATCTGGATGACACGCCTGTCTTCTATCCCTCAATGGGTGAGCCCGATTCCTTCTTCTTTCGAAGACTCCTTGTCTTATGCTTTGGCAATAGTGACACAACCGGACAAGACTCGTCCTGTCTTTGTGCATGCTTTGAAAGACTGTCCACCTGTTCGACTACCTGAGTGAGTCCAGTTGGATAGACGTTCGCTAAGATCCAGGACTGATCACAAGGCAGTGGAACACCGCTTGAGATGAAGAAGGGCCACATCTCACTAACGCCATACGAAGTCGTCGAGCATCTTGTGATTAGAGGGGAAGCTGAGCTCGTCTAGAGAAGGGATATGAAAGCATTACAAGTACAACGGAGCGTTGGTATCATTGGGTCTATCTTCGACGAGGCATGAACGGCTTGTCCCCATCCCATCCATCATCTTCACTCGAACCACCCCTGCCTTGGTAGTTGTTGTCCGATTGGTGGTGCGGCCCATCTTCCTCGTCGTCGTATTCATTCATGTCGGCGTCCGGATCTTCGTCTCGCTCCTGATCATCATCGTCCATCTCGGGACGCCCAGAGCCCACCACCCTCCCTCCTCCTCTAAATCCCCCACCACCATCTTCCTCGTCCTCTTGATCAGCCTTCTTTGCTGGTGCAGCTGCAGCAGCCTTTTTGCGACGACGTTTCTTCGGCGCACCGTCGCCTTCTCCTGCGCTGCTTGCGCCTGCTGCTGCAGCAGATGCGGCACCCCGCTTTCCCTTTCCGCGCCGTTTCTTGGATTCGGCGTTTTCAGCTTCGAGGTCGATGGTTCCTCCTGCGGATGGGTCTGGAACGGCTTCGACGAGTTCTTTGAGAAAGTCGAGCATCTCGACTGTCTCGACGGCGTGTTTTCTGTGTCAGTAGTTAGAATGCTTGTACCGTATGTAGGAAGAGAAGTGGTAATGACGCACAAATGATACGCTTCGACTTTTCGCGACCCTCGTTCTGCGGTTACTTTGTGGGATTCCTCGATGATGAGGTTGAGGAAGAGTTCGAGGGCTTTGGCTGCAAAAGCCATTAGGAACATTCCAATTGACCTGGATGAATGGATGAAAGACCTACAGATTACGATTGGTGTGGCTTGTGCAACCTTGCCTACTTCTTCGTCTTTCTGCATAATCTTCTTTATGCGTGCCTGTACAAAGCCTCCCGTTAGCCCTTTCGATCCCCTTGCTCTCCCTTTCCCGGGCGCGCGGAAAGAAGAATAAACGACGACATACCACCGGGAATTTGGTAGACTTGTTCTTGTTCTTCATTTTCGACGACATGGTGGGCGACGTCAAAGGGCTGCTCACAGCAAAGGTGTAATGAACACAGTGGTCCTGGTTTCAGATAAAGAAGCGCTCAATTGAAGCCGTCTCAACTGCTTCTGCCCTTTGTTGGTTGTGAAGATCATGTGATCTGGGTAGCGCCCATGACGTTTGGCGCGATGAACGCGTTTCCTCGTCGTTCTCTACGGTCATGGTCCATTCAGAGGGGAGATTAGAGGATAAGAAAGGGTAGGATGAAATTATTTGGATATCCCGCAGTGGTATTTGGGTGGCAGGAAGCATGATCATGGAGAATGAACAAAACGTAAACAGGGTCATGTTGGTCTCGTAAACCTTCCCTCTAAAACTGGCCCAAGAGCCTCGTGTTCAAATGAAGTCTCAAGTTTGGCAAGTTCGACCAATAAATTGCCAATCCTTAAATTGAATTCCAATTCACCTAGCCCTGGCCAGGCTGTGGCGAGCCATCAGGGGACCAGGACAAGGGTTGATCTAGGGACTGCAGGCTGGTCACTATTTCCTAGCTACACCTTGCCTCCTCAGTGGAAGGGTTTCATGACTCCAATCCCTGTGCTAATCCTCGCTTCACAACACTTTGGGGAAGAACGCATGGCCCAAACATACGGAGGCTGAAGCGGAGTTTAAACTGCCATCACCACCCTTTCCCCTTCCCACATTTGATTTTCGTTCTTTCGTGTTCCAATCCATCACTTGTTGCCCTCTTTCTATTCTTCTATTCCCTTAATCCTTAATGTAAGTCCTTTTTTCTACTGGTTCTGCTCATCGTTGGACGCGACGTCGACGACGACGAGCTCTCGCTGCTTGCTCGTTGTCAGTGGTGCTGCCAACACGACACGCGAAGTTCGCGTTTCCTTTTGTCGTACCACTTTCCCCCACTTGGCTTCACTGTGTTGGACGATGACGAGATGACTGACTCGTTCGCGTTTCTAGCATGCGTGAAATCGTCCACCTCCAAACCGGCCAGGTCTGTCTCCCATCTGTATGGTTAATCGATGAATTTATTGACAGTGGGCTGCCTCGTGTTGTATTAGTGCGGTAACCAAATCGGTGCGTGATCCTCTGGTTTCTTGTTATGAGCTGGCAAATACTGACGGCGGAACAGGTGCCAAGTTTTGGGAAGTCGTCTCGGAAGAGCACGGTATCGAGAGGGATGGACTCTACAAGGGCACCAACGACATCCAGCTCGAGCGTATCTCGGTCTACTACAACGAGACTGGTGCCAACAAATACGTTCCTCGTGCTGTCCTCGTTGATCTCGAGCCTGGAACCATGGACTCTGTCCGATCGGGTCCCTTGGGAAGCCTCTTCCGCCCCGACAACTTTGTCTTTGGCCAGAGCGGTGCTGGAAACAACTGGGCTAAAGGACGTGAGTAGCGATGTGTTTGGATCTGGGCTCCTTTCCATGTCTTTTGGGATTCCGATCCCTTTGTTTGAACGCGTCGGACACGCGGATTTGCTTCCCTGCATCCCTTGGACTTGGCCCAGCTCGATTTCCTCTTGCCACTGATAACTGACAGTGAAATACTTTGTAGATTACACCGAGGGTGCCGAGCTAGTCGACTCTGTCCTCGACGTTGTCCGCAAGGAGGCTGAGGGCTGTGACTGCCTCCAAGGTGCGTTCCCTCCAATGCCTCGTTGCTTTTGTTGGCAAAATTAACGCCAATCACGTGATCCAGGTTTCCAAATCACCCACTCGCTCGGTGGTGGAACCGGTGCTGGTATGGGTACCCTCCTCATCTCCAAGATTCGTGAGGAGTACCCCGACCGCATGATGTGCACATACTCGGTTGTGCCATCCCCCAAGGTCTCGGACACTGTCGTCGAGCCTTACAACGCCACTCTCTCCGTCCACCAGTTGGTCGAGAACTCTGACGAGACCTTCTGCATTGATAACGAGGCTCTCTACGATATCTGCTTCCGTACCTTGAAGCTCTCCACCCCCACCTATGGTGACCTCAACCATCTCGTGTCCATCGTCATGTCGGGTATCACCACTTGCTTGCGATTCCCTGGTCAGCTCAACTCTGATCTCAGGAAGCTCGCCGTCAACATGGGTCAGTTCTTTACAATCGCGTTCATGGATGGGTGCTGATCCGCTTTGTAGTTCCTTTCCCTCGTCTGCACTTCTTCATGACCGGTTTCGCTCCTCTCACTGCTCGCGGAAGCGCACAGTACCGTGCCGTCACCGTTCCCGAGCTCACCCAGCAGATGTTCGATGCCAAGAACATGATGGCTGCCTCTGACCCCCGCCACGGTCGCTACCTCACCGTACGTTTGCGTTCTCGCTTTCACTATCTCCTTACTCACCTCTTGTCCAGGTCGCCGCCGTCTTCCGTGGAAAGGTCTCCATGAAGGAAGTCGAAGAGCAGATGCAAAACGTCCAGAACAAGAACTCGGCCTACTTTGTCGAGTGGATCCCCAACAACGTGCAAACCGCCCAGTGCGACATTCCTCCTCGCGGTCTCAAGATGGCTGTCACGTTCTTGGGCAACTCGACTGCCATCCAAGAGCTGTTCAAGCGTGTGAGCGACCAGTTCACTGCCATGTTCAAGCGCAAGGCCTTCTTGCATTGGTACACCCAGGAGGGTATGGACGAGATGGAGTTTACCGAGGCCGAGTCCAACATGCAGGATTTGGTTGCCGAGTATCAGCAGTACCAAGATGCTACGTGAGTTCTTTCTTTTTGGTTGGCTTGGGTATATAACTGAGTTCTCTTGTCTTTTAGCGTCGAGGAGGAAGGCGAATACGAGGAAGAGGTCCCTGAAGAAGAGTAAACGGCTCGCTGTCGCTTTTCTTGTTGCTATCTCTTTGATGAAAAATGACGCATACACATATTCCTTGCATGATACCATTCTCACTCCCTCTCGTTACTTCGTCGACGAGTATCCCTTTTCTTCATGATACGTTACATTTTACGACCCCTCTACTTTGGTTGATGATAACGCTTTTTAGTCTTGTTGTTTGATATCTCTTTCGTCATTTTTCATTTTGTGGAAGCAATATTCATCGGTTTTGCATGATGTTCGTCGGGGGGGTTGGCTTAGCGTTCGCGTCGGTGCCTCGAAGAAGCCAGTTTCTTTCTGAAACCTTGTAAAGTGACAATCTGAGCGGTCAGCTTTGAGAATCGACTACCGTTGAGTGAGAGATGGTACTCGCCGACAGTCCGGTTGAGTCCTGGAACAACGTCTGTGACGGGATGGACCTGAGGAGGGTGTCAAAGCCAGACGCGAGGGGAGTATCGAAAGCAGGAGCTGAGTCTCGATGCTGCGCGGGACAATCTAGCCATGCTTGTTTGTGATTTGCTTGGGGGAGAGAAGTAGAGAATGCTTGTTCCATAGTTAAAGTCGGGTGACTTTCGCAGATGTGCATACGCAGGTATTCTATCGACTACACGCGTGCTAAGACTTCAAATCCGTACAGCCTAGAAGCGGCCGCTATTTACCTACCTCGGCGTACCCTTCAAAAGCTTGACGATGCCTTGGTGACCATTTTCCGACGCTAACATGGCAGCAGTCCGCCCTTTGTTGTCCGCGAGGTCAACTCGAGTGTCGGGATGGGCGAGGAGAGCCGCGACTATGGCTTGGTGGCCTTCCTGTGACGCCCACATGAGAGCCGTCATTCCAAAGTTGTCCCTCTGGTTGACTTGGATTTCTGGATGCGTCAGGAGGACTTCGACAGTGCCGAGGCCCGTGCCACTGTATGTCGCCAGCATCAACGCTGATGAACCTTGGTGATTCGATAGGTTTACTTGAATGTGGGGATGGGCGAGGAGTAACTTGACAGCGTCTCGGGAGCTGCATCGCGCAGCATGCATCAACGCCGTCCGTCCATATCCCGAGTCCGCGAGATTGACCTGAACCTTGGGGTGAGCGAAGAGCTGTTCCAAGATGATTCCAGAATGGCGATTCATCCCTTTCGTTGCATACATCAGAGGTGTTTCGCCAGCGCTATCCATCGCATTGACGTCGATGTTGGGATGTTTGAGAAGGCAGGAGACCAGGTCTTTGCGTCCCGCCAACACTGCAACTATCAAGGCTGGCGCTGAAGACTCAGGCATCTTACTGGTGCCATTGACGTCGATATTGGACAACTGGAGGAGCTCCTCAATGGCAGCCTGAGAGTTTTGTTCAGATGCCATGTACAACGGCAGGACTCTACGGATTGCAGAGGGAAGGTTTGGATTTCGGAGGTTCTTTGAGCCTGCAAAGTTGATGGGAAGGTTGTAGAAGACAGCGAGGTGGAGGGGGCCCAGAGCATCCGAAATGTGGCTTCCACAGAGGGGTGTAAGTACAGGGAAAGTATAACATCCTGCTACAAATTCCCCTAGCTTGCTGGCGAGGGATGGGATGTGTAGCGATTGTCGAGCATGGGTTGACCATTCGTGGTAAGCATACGTAAGAAGGGGGTCAGCTCTCAAGGCGGCATAGAGGTCGAGCAGACATTCGACCGTGTTGCGTTGTAAACCACAATCAACGAGGCGGGTGATGCACACTGCAGCGAGAACAGAGTGGGGGTGAGGAAAGGTCTGACGAACAAGGGTATCTAAAGTCCCTTTAGCCGTATAGTCTGCATGGAGGCAAGGTTTGAAAGAGATGCAAAGAGAGAATGGGGCACATACGGACAAGGCGGACAACCCCGCTGTTCTCCTCGACAGTCAAAAGACCGCGGCACAAGGATATAATCGTGGATGGAGGAACAATTCGATCGGCGTCATGTTGATGGGTGTCAGGTGCAGTCGCAATAGCATGTTGCAGTTCCTTCACTGTTAGCGACCTGGTTGCTGTCAAGACCCATAACAGAGCTGACTTTGCTAGGAGCGCTTTTTTGAGAGGCTGGTCGAGAATTCGGTTCCACGTCTGGACATAGACATCCTTGATGCGATCGGGAAACTTCTCAAGTGCCTCCCTAACGTCGTGTTTACTGGTACAGTCCCGTACTAGAGCTTCGAGCTGAAGGGAGGCGTGTAGAAACCTATCAAAGCATTAGCGCTTTATGATTAGCTACGATATGCCCGTCCAACGAAGATCAATGACTCACATTCCCCCAGCCTTCTGCTTGATCGTTGACACGATTTCTAATCTCCATGCGGCGTCTGCAGTGGCAAGAAGAGCGCGAAGCTCGGCGCTGCGAGAAATCTCCCTGTTGATGTGGAGGTCCAGGTCCTCGTCTTTGGGAGCAATCGGGAAACATTGGGCGTTGGGAAAGTGCACCTGGACGACCTTCATAGGCCGCGAAGTGATTAACAGCTTTGCGTTCAGGGAGGCAAGCTTTTCAACGAGATCAAGCTGAATTACAGGAGGAGCCTCGTCCAACGCGTCGATCACGTAGAATGTGACTTCTATCGTCTTCGTGAAGTCTTGTAGCAAGTGGAGAAGCTCCTCCTCCGTTGGCTGCGTCTTCTCACGTTGGTGGCGCTCGTACAACCCGTTGGCGATGGTAAGGCAGCTTGAGTGCCTCTCGATAGTTTGCTTGACCAAGACTGCGAGAAGGTCTCTAACCGTGATTTTCGAGTGGTCGCTATAGCGGGTGTAGATGTAGGCAACACAAATGGGTTTTGACGACGCTTTTGCGCGAGCTTCGAGTACATTGATGATGATGGTTCTGGATGCAGCATGGTAAGAACAGGTGGGGATGTATCAGGGGATACGCACGCTAAGATCGTCTTTCCAGCGCCTGCTGTAGCGGTCTGTCAGATCGATATATCTGAGGACGGACGAGCGACGTACGCATTCCAGAACCCCACATGATCTTGAGGAGGCCATCGGGATCCAGCCACAAAAGAAACATTTCCCATACAAAGATCCAAAGCCCTGTACCTGGTGTTGCCCTACCCAAGGTGGCAATATGGATGTCTCGAAAGTTGGGCACCTTCTCCAAAGCAGCTGGCAAGTCTGTGGTTTCCGTCCCTGGCACCCCATAGTAGTGATTGTGGATGATGTCTCTGGCCGCAACGTTGAGATCTCCATTCACAGCTACTCCATTCAACGTCTGAACAGTTGCTTCCCCTTGAGCGAGAGGGCGATCAACTGTCAGTCTACCGGTGAGCGAAAGCTCAAATCACTCGATGGAATGCTTCGCACCTGCGTCGCCAGTGGCTGCTACAAGGACTTCCTGCTCCTATTCTGTGTGTCAGTCTCTCGATCCAGTGTCACGCAGACAGAGACTCACCATGCGAGAGAAAGGAGGGAATGGTTGCTACCTGGGCCAATGGACGATGGTGATGAAGGACGATAAAGAGCGACTGTCGTCCGGCGCTGATTGGGATTTAGCACAGTGGACGTGTGACATTAACACAGTTCCACGGAAATCCAACGCAGCCTCGCGGAAAGATGGTATACGCAGCTTGTCGTATATTCCAACAGACAGCGAGCCCTATGTACGTGCTAAAGGAAAGCCGAGTCGGTTAAACCATTGGGAGCCACTACAGATAATAGGGGCTTGTGAGCCAAACAAGTACAACCACAGCCAGCGCTTATTCACTTAGGATGCCATCCAACCTGAGCTGCTAACTTGAGTCGCGACTTCCCTACAGCGAGAAGCTACGCTACGGTCGCATGGCTAGAATTCACGGTATCTTATCCGGTACGTACGAGGTGACAAGGTCCAAAGTCGTGTCGTGTACAGGAAGCAACATGATACAAGCTAGACCTGCCTCCCCCAAGTTGAGGCTCTTGGCTTGATCAGCGATGCTGCATGATTAGCACATGCATTTGCATTCAGTCGTAACAGTGTTGTGTGAGAAAGATATCTGCAGTGCGTTTCCCTCTCCATGCTATCTGGACGACGCTAACCCTAAGCGTTTAAACAGATGCGTAAGCTTTATCTCTGACTTCGTCAGCATACCGAATGAACACTCACCAAAAACTCCACCCTGGACCTACTACATAAGCCATAAATATCTGACTTCAAGCGCCGAACAGGTTCGTCTTCGGGACCCTGAGATAGATGGTAACCACCGCTATGACGGTATGATTTCAATTGGCCAACGTATATAAAACAGAGCAAGTCCACCACCATCCTTGCTCCTACAGCCACCACTCTCGACCCTTGCGCGACTGTTCTGGATCTCAGCTTCAACATCTTCGCTGCCATTGTCAATGTGGTGGACCGTGGCGCATTTGCTTCACTTACCATGTTAGAGTCTGGAGATGCTGCCTCTCTCGTTTCGGTAACCCGTTGGAGTGCATTTTGGCAAGGTTCGTGCTTGCAGGAATCCAAAGTCACTGCAAGTAGAGGCTTACTGGGATGATACTTGTCTTACAGTGGCTGGTAGTTCAATCGTGTTATGGGATCATGGTCAGTAATCGGCAGGCATGAAAAATATATCGCATGAACTAACGGCGAAGCGTACAGTGACAACATTTGACCAAGAGGTGATGCATATTGTTTTGTCATATGCTTGGAGCCTAACCTCCTTTGCCTCAGATCGAATTTATATGGGTGAGTGACATGGCGGACAGCACATTGCGCTCTAGCCTATGCTGATTTAGTAAAATATCAGCTCAGGAAGTGGACATTCACAACTTTTCTCTATGTCGTGGTGAGTTGACCTGTAGATCACCTTTACCTTGAACTCAGCGAGGGTCCTGGGATTGTGCCGTAGACCAGGTACATCGGGGATCTGATATTTATGTGCGTAGTCTTCCGTCCGAAGAACAATCCCTAGTCATGGCCTAATTTCTTGCAGACACGGCCCAAGTACGTGAAATCGTAGATTCGCTGTAAATATCGGTGACTTACCCTTCGTGCTTTCAACAGTCAGTATTTTGACAACCGGGAAGCTCTTGGATAAGGCGAGTTTTCAATTCGTTGCGCGTCGAGATGGGCGTTTACTAGGACCTTAGATGTGCGTCTCCATATGAAATGACCGATGTACCAAAGCTTACCTCCACGATCTATTCTTCGATAACCAGGTGTATGTCGCAACTGAGTAATCTTAATGCCAAAGTTGATACTCAATCGCGTTTCCAGGTCCAAGTGCCTTACCAGTGCAATTGTGGCTGGGCCAAACGGCCCTATTTGCTATGAATGGTGCGTCGTCTCCCCTGGTCTATTCCTTGATGTCCTTATGCTGAAACAACAGTCTTATGCAGGTATTGTGATCAAGCGCGTTGTGTGCCTTTGGAGTGGCGACAAGAGGGTGTTATGGGCCCTTATGATTGCCTTGGCTACGCTCGCCGTGCTTTCAACCATAGTAGTAATCCTTGCATCCGACATTAGGGGTGGTAGGTGTTACGTTTGCGAACTGCCAACAAGACTTGACGTACCAACAGTGGTCGAAAGGATTCAGTCCGTCAATTTGCACGAAATGTGTGTAATTTTGCCGGTACATTTCTCATCTTGGCACTGGACGTCTGCAGTCGCGGTGCTCGTCTTTGATGCACTTGTATTCGGACTGTCTGTCGTCCAGGGTATCCGGTTCGCCTGCGAGAATAGACGAATAGACAATGGTAAGAAGGTTGGAATAATTGAACATCTTTGGAGCACCCGACAGACCCTTGCAAGTGTGTTGCTCAGGGATAGCATCCTCTTTCCTGTCATGTGAGTGGCATTCCTCAAAGCTCCTGGCCCAGACCCTGACACATTCTGGGCTGCTTTGCATAGAAACCTGATTCTTCAAATGCTCATTATATCGACATGGATAGTCAATGCCCCAGTGAGTCCTCGCCGAGCGTAGTGCCAAACGTTTTCGATCCTCTAAAACTTTGACACAGCCAGGTTGGGTGCTATCAGTCGTAGTGGCGGTTGTCGTTGCCATACCCGTATTAGGATGCAGGCTCTTGCTGAACCTGCGCACGGCCTGTTATAAGCCATTTCGCGAAGAGTTCTTCCGATCGCAAAAGCAGTATGGGTCTCTAGTCTTTCCGAATTGGTCTCTGGAGTCCGCCAGGCATGAAGAGCAGCGCTAGATGAAACATTTCAAGTATTCCAGAGCAATTGCATAACCTAGCTAATATTACATGTACCCGATGCGTAATGTACACAGGAAAGTAATTGGCAAACTGCGGCGAGGTGTGAAAAGCGGCGTCGCAAGGGATGCTGGTACTGATTTGGGCGATCGGCATTACCATGTTCATTATCCGAACAAGGAATACCACACCACTCGGCCCGCAAAGGCCAAAACTGGCAAGTTGCAATCGACTGCTGCGAGAAAGGCACCATCAGAGGCTCCGGAACCCAACACCATGCCTTATCCGCCTTCTTGAAAGCGGTTTGAAAGTGGATAGTAGAAGAAAGCACGGCTTCTAGGCGGGTAGGAGTCACATGAAATGATATATATTCAAAAACATATTAAATATTCCCCTGCAATACTCGCTCAGGCTGCGCAAAGCCACGCGCAACACCAAAATAACCCCCAGGTGACTGTGGAGCCACCTCATGGCTATGCGCAATCTCTCTGATACCAAAAGCCGTATCTTTGCGAAATACTGTCTATCGATAACTCGTTCAAAGGCCAGCGGGCACTCCGTCTGAGGGAAAGCCGAGTCGGTCAGGCTACAGATGCTTAGGGGCGCTGTCAATGTTAAGCCAAACAAGTGCAACCATAGCCGACGCCTCTTGGCTCAAGATGGACCCATACTGTCTGTCTCACAGGTTGGTTTTCTTTGGCTCATACGAGCTGGCCATTGTTTTCTTGGAGGCTGACCTACGTTTGTTAGCAGAATCTGCGGTCCTTGCCAATTCGGTTCTCAAGACCTGTATTTTGGCCAAGCCCTGGGTGTTGTATGCATTCTCAACGTCTAGGCTCGAGCCCCACCCCACTGCCTCTTAGAAACCATAATATGGATGGCAGACTGTTCAGCGGTATGTGTGCAGGCTCGTTAGTCGCTGCCCTTGGCGCGCCATATGTACGTCATTTATACTCTGACGCGGAGCCGTTGGATTTATCGATGGCGGAGGTTTCCATAAGTCGGCAAGAAACCACGCTACGTGCATGGCCAGATCCGTGGAGAATTCACTCAGCTGGTCTATCAATGTCGCACCGTCTTCCTGTAGCGGTGAGGCTTCAGGGGAAGCACTGGCGGGATGGGGGCGGTCTTCGACGAGTTTCGATACTCACGGCTCTTGGCTTGATCATCGACATTCTATAATTGTCGCGTTGCATTCAGTTACTACGTCCCGACCAAATACTTGCGCAAGACACCTGAGTGCGTTCAACTCCCTGCGTCATCGAGAAATGTTGACTCCAAGCCACGTTCAACCAAGTCGCCAAACTTCGCCTCTCCCTTCGGAAGCGCGACGGACGACGAGTACTTTTCAAAAGTTTGACTGAGGCCATAAATAGACTTTCTGCCGGTCAGGGCCTTTTCGGCACCCAATGGATGGCGACCCATTGCCACGGCAGTATGGTTTCAGCAAGCTAAACTAGATAAAGTAGCGCAAGACCGCAACATCCCCCTTGCTCCTGCCGCTCTCACTTCTTGACCCACGCACGACCGTCCTGGAGCTCTGGGCCAACATCCTTGCTGCCCAAGTCGATGTCGTGGCTATTGACGCTTTTGCTTCACCTATGTTGAAGCACCCAAGCAATACCCAGACAATACCCGCGAGCACCCATGGATTCTCAGTATAGCCAGATGTACCCACACAACACCCAGAGGCGCTCGGCCAATCTCTCCCACGATTCCTTGGTCCCTTCCTTCAACCTCGTCTGTTTAACTTTTCCTCGATATCGCCAGAGTCACCCGTACGCACCCATGTAAGATTAGTGAAATTAGGTTTGGTTTCCCAACCGTCCCACGCCTTCGTGCGATTTATCTAAGTTCGCTCTGACGCGCCCTGGCTTTGTTCATTCCCACCACCACCATCTCCTCCTCCTCCTCCTCCTCCTCCTGCTCCCCTACCCCTGGTTACCTCGCTCTATACGCAATCTGGCTGTAGTTGTAGGCACTCGCAAAGTCGCAAATACGCTCGAGATCCTCGTATGTGTATCAGTCACTTCCGCGGCGCCTGCTTCCTTGTTATCTCTGCACCAGGTCACTGTAAGTTCAAGCGCACTCGCTCGGCCTTATCGTACTGTGGAAGCTGTACGTGTACGCTTTCTCAACACTCGGCGAGGCACTAAACTCATTCACAGGTCAACGACGATAGGTATCACATCGATAGACGATCCTGGCTCGCTGCTTTCGACATCTCGTCTATCGCACCTCGCCAAAGTTATCTCCTTTATTTCGTTCGCATCGGTCTCGTTACACCCTTGATCTCGCACGCCTTCGTCGCGCGTGCATTTTGGTACGTCAAACTGTTGGCTTTTCCTTTTGCTATACTCAAGCAAGCGTTATACAGGATTCTCAGCATTCTTTGGCCGGCGAGTTGTCTTGCTGCGCCGCCACACGTCCTTATATTAATGAAAATATAGACGTTTGCTGTTTCTACCCAGGAGTCGACGTAGGAGGAGGAGATTACATGGGAGGGTGCCTGTGGGCATCCACCGGTATTGTCTAGCAGCCTGCAGTGTCACGGGTACGTGGGGGTGCATGGGGGTAAGCAAGGGGATGGGAAGATAGGATAATTTTGAGTAGCCGTGTAGTACCTACAAGTAGCCAAATTAACCCGATTTCCACTTTTACTGCATGGTCTCCCGAGGTGCTTGAGGGGTGTGTCTCGCTACTTAAAAATTCTCACTTTTTGTACCTGAGCACACCGAGAGACGTCTTGTGATAACCCGACACGCGGGTGGCTGTGGGTATTGCCTGGGTATTGCTTGGGAAACTGGACTTCTCACTGGGCCTGAGTGAATTTCGTGGGTCTGCGTGCACAGGTATCCTATCGACTTTTTGCATACAGGTCTAACAATGACATCAGAGATCTACCTAGGCTTGACCTTCGAGCAGCTGAACAATCCTTTCGTGGCCACGTTCTGACGCATGTTGTGCAGCTGTCCGACCTCTGTTGTCTTTGAGATCGACTTGAATGTTGGGATGGTTGAGAAGGGCTGCGACTACGGCTTCGTGGCCTTTCCGTGATGCCCACATGAGAGCCGTCCACTCGTCGCAGTCCCCGACATTGACTTGAACGTCGGGATGGGCGAGGAGGATTGTGACCATGGCCTCGTGGCTGTCGCCTTCCTGTGAAGCTTGCATGAGAGCTGTGTATCCGGAATCGTCCCCCTGATTGGCTTGTATCTCGGAGTGTGCCAGAAGGAGCTTGATTGCGTTCACGCAGTTGAAGCGCGCCGCGACCATCAACGCTGTCGTCCCCTTCTCGTTTGACTGGTTGATTTGAATGAGGCGATGAGCGAGGAGGAGCTGAAGCTTGTGTTGTGAATCGAGTCGCGCGGCCCACATCAACTCTGTGAATCCCAAAAGTGAGTCGGCCAGATTGACCTGAACCTTGGGGTGTGCCAGGAGGTTTTCGAAGATGGTTTCGGAATAGACATCAATCGACCTCGTCGCGAGAATCAGAGCGGTTTGGCCACTCCTATGCCCCGCATTTACCTCGATGTCGGCATGTTCGAGAAGGCGGGAAACTATTCCCGTGTAGTCTCCATCCACCGCATTCATCAAGGCCGAACGGCCATTGTCCCTGCAAACACTGTTGACATTGGTTTCCGGCAACTGAAGGAGCTCTTCAACAGCGTTCTGACAGTTCCGTGAGCACGCCAATGACAACGGCGGGTGTCCTCGAATTGCAGTGGGAAGGTTTGGATTTTGGATATTCATGGTGCCTGCAAAGTCGAGGGGAAGATTAAAGTAGGCGGCGAAGTGGAGAGGACCCAGAATATCGAAGCTGAAGAAGTAATAGTTGTCGAAGACTGGGAAAGCATGACATCCCGCCACAAACTCTGCTAGCTTGCTGGCGAAGGATGCGACGTGAAGTGATTGATGAGCATGGATTGACCATGCATCATAAGCATACTCGAGAAAGGGGACAGCTTCGAGGGGGACCAGCAGGTCCTCCTTGCGCCTGATCGTTGTGCGTTGGAATCCACAATCGATGAGGCAGGTGACACACACTGCAGCAAGCACCGAGTGGGGGTGAGGAAAGGTCTGGCGAACGAGGGTCTCCAAAGCCTCTTTGGCTGTATAGTCTACATGAAACCAAGGTTCTTGAAATTGATCTCCCAGGGGATAAGACAGGGTACGTACGAACAAGGCAGACTAATCCGGTGTTCTCTTCGACAGTCAAAAGACCCCGACAAAGGGACGTAATCGTGGATCCAGGAACTATTCGGTTGGAATCGAAGTGGTGACTCTCAGGGCAAGTTGCGACAGCATGCTGCAGTTCCTTCAGTGTCAGCGACCTGGTGGCTGTCAAGACCCAAAGCAGTGCCGACTTTGCAAGAAACACCTTTCTGCGAGGTTGGTCGAGAATTCGATTCCACGTGTGGACATAGACATCCTCAATATGCGTAGGAAAGCCTTCAAGCATCTCTTGCACGTCATGAATACTGGTGCAATCGTGAAGGGTGTCTAGCTGAAGGGACGCGTGTAGAAACCTGTGGAAGCATAAGCATTCGCGGAACCCCGAACGGTAAAGGTAGGTCACTTGCATTCCTCCCGCCTTCTGCTTGATTGTCAATACGATCTCTTCTCGCCACATGGCATCCGCAGTTGCAAGAAGAGCACGAAGCTCAGGGTTGCGAGAAATCTCCCTGTTTATGTGGAGATCAAGGTCCTCGTCTTGGGGAGTAATCAAGAAGCAGTGGGCTTTGGGGAAGTGACCTCCATTGGCCGCGAAGTGATGAGCAGCTTCACGTTGAGAGAGGCAAGCTTCTCGATAAGGTCGAGCTGAATTATAGAAGGAGCCTCATCCAACGCATCAATCACATAGAATGTGACCGCCATCTTCTTCGCAAAGGCTTGCAGCAAGTGGAGAAGTTCCTCCTCCGTTGGCTGCGTCTTCTCACGTTTGTGGCGCTCGTACAACTCTTTGGCGAGGGGAAGACAGCTTGAGTGTCTCTCGACAGTTTGCTTGACCAGGACCTCGAGAAGATCTCGAACCGTGATTTTCGTGTGGTCGCTATAACGGATGTAGACATAGGCAACACAAATTGGTTTTGACGACGCTTTTGCGCGAGCTTCGAGTACATTGATGATGATGGATCTGGATGAAGCCTGGTGAGAATAGGTGGAGATGTATCAGGGGATACGCACGACAACATCGTCTTCCCGGCGCCAGCTTTAGCTGTGTGTTAGACCGATATATCTGAGTAATAGATGGTCAACGTACGCATGCCAGAGCCCCACAGAATCTTGAGCAAGCCGTCGGGATCCAGCCACAAAACAAAGGTCTCCCACACAAAGATCCAAAGTCCTGTTCCGGGTGTCGCCTTTCCCAAGGTGGCGATATGAATATCTCGGAAGTTGGGTACCAGCTTCAAAGCGTCTGGTAATTCGTTGTTTTCCACTCCTGGCACCCCATAGTAATGATTGTTGATGATGTCTCTGGCAGCGATGTTGAGATCTCCGTTGACAGAGACGTCATTCAAGCTTTGAACAGTTGCTCTCTCTTCGACGCGAGCACGATTTGCTATCGATCTACTGATGAGCGAAAGCTCAAATTACTCGATAGATGCTTCGCACCTGCGTCACCAGTGGCTGCTACTTCCTGCTCCTATTCTGTGCGTCAGTCTCTCGATCCAGCGCCACGCAGACAGAGACTCACCATGCGAGAGAATTGAGGGGATGGTAACTACCTAGGGCCAATAGACGATGGTGATGGAGGACGATAAAGAGCGACTGTCGTCCGGCGCTGATTGGGATCTAGCACAGTGGACGTGTGTGACATTAACACAGTTCCACGACAATCCAAATTAGACTCGCGGAAAGATGCTATAAGCAGCTTGTCGTATCTTCCAGCAGACAGTGAGCCCTTATGTACCTGCTGAAGGAAAGCCGAGTCGGTTAAACCATTGCAAGGAACCCGGCCACCTCAGAAACTGATAATAGGGGCTTATAAGCCAAACAAGTACAATTACAGCCGGCGCTTATTAGCTTAGGATGAACTCTTCCGATTCCTTCGCCATAAATATGCTCTGTTTATCTCACGAGTGAGCTTTCCTGACCCATGCAATCTGCCCAAAGGCATTTTTGGACGCGGGCTGGCGCCCTCTCCCAGGATTTGGGGTTCCCCTGCCAACTTTCAAGGTCTTCATGTCGACCACCGGAGGTACGTGTTCCTCGACTGTCGACACCCAACGCTACTGCCTCTTCTACGGTGAGAGCTGTAGACTGGGAATGAATCAGTACTGTTGGCTCGCTATTGCTGTACTTCATTTATGCTTTGACAAGGAGCCTGGGACTCACAGATGACGCGATGACGGCTCGCAACATGAGTCGCGACTTGACCTGGGAGAAACTGCGCATGGCTGGGATCTAATCGGTCGGGGTCCAATGCAGCACCGCCATCTTTACCGCTCTCAGGAAGCAGAGTGCGGATGTCCCTTTTGAGGCACTTGGTACAAGAGGATGACCGGCGCTTCGCGCCGGCGTTGCGTACACACGAACCAACAAACGGGAGTCAAGAATATGTTGTATTGAAGGGGCCCTAGTAATGTGTACATGCCAAATGTTCTTAAGTCTGCACCGAAAAAACCATCTAATAGGAAGGAATCAAGGAAATATTCAACCAATGCACTGGCGGGAGGAGCTTGCATACGCGTTGAGATCAGCGTCGTCTGCTCGACGCTTCTCGGCGGCACGAGCAGACAGCGGGGTCACCGCCATCTGCTGCGAGTAAGCATGATACTGCTACAGGAGCATTTTCGGCCCACTATCTTCGTGTCGATATGTAAAACACAAGAACACCTTCGAGTGCGTCGTCTCATGGTGTAGGCTCCATCGCACATGCTATCAATGGAGAGCCCTCATAAACAGGACGGAGGGGGCCTGGGTTCGTGGATGACGGCTTGCGCAGTAAGTCGCAGCGTGATTGGGGAGACAAGCTCAGTGTTTTACGCGCCCACATGAGCGGATTGCGACTCGGAGAGCACTCAGGGGATTCGAGGTTCAATGTCAATCTGCACTGTTCAGGGCTGAGAGGAAAAGGGAGGACGGGACGTACCATATCACACATGCAGTGCCTCCCTTTTTATTATTAGGATGATCAGCGAAATTCCGTAACTGGGACTGTCGTCATGGCTCGGAGCATGTGCTTGTACCTGCAATACCGGTACCTCCAACGTGTACCTCCCCGGGCTATCGAGCAACGCTGACACTGAAGAAGGGCTCAAAATTTCTTTAATAAGGACCAATCAGTGGCAATCACCCACCAGAAAATCGCTGCAAGATCATCAACCTTATGAACATTGTCATCCTCGGCCCCGATGGCAACCCACTGCCATGACAGCTGGAACTTAGTCCCAGCAAGCTAAGCTACATAAAGGAGAGCGGGTCAACAAGATCGGTATTTGACCTTGCCCTCACAACTTCTGTCCCTCACTCTCACCCCTCTCCTCTTGGCTGCTCTGACGTTTCATCCGTTGCCCAGCCGATGTTGCGCTAACGGTGCGTGACGCTATTACCTCGCTTGGCATGTCGAAACAGGAAGATGCCGCCTTTCTCGTCTCAGTAACCCGATGGAGTGCATTGTGGCAAGGTTCGTGCCTGTACAACTCCAGATTTGCCAACGATGCTGACACAGGGTGACACTTGCAGTGGCTGGGAGTTCGATCGTGTTGTGGGATCACGGTCAGTCGAGAACAACAACAGGATGCTATTTTGACTGACTTCGAGCTCGCACTCAGCAACGATGCTTGACCAGGAGGTAAAGCGCCTTGCATTACTCAAACTTTAAAGCTCTGTTCCTGACCGTCCTTGGCTTAGATTGAGTTTGTATGGGTGAGTCTTGTGGCATCTTCTGCTCAAGCGTCGACTGATGGAGGACATGGAAGCTCAGAAAGTGGTCCTTTACTACTTTCCTTTATATCGTGGTGAGTCGACCTGTGCGTTGCCTTGCCTGGACTTGCTGAATGTTTTTGGTCGGCATAGACCCGCTACGTAGGAGATGTTGCGTTTATGTGAGTACTTCCGCTCTATTTGAGGAAGCTCGTTGATCATGTTTTGGTGCCTTGCAGACACGGCACAAGTATGTGTAACTCTCCATTTACTGTAACAAGGATTAATTGTTCGAGGCGACTGCTAGTCAGCGTTTTTGTAACTGGAGAGTTCTTGAACAAGGTCAGTATTTTCATTCTTGGCGCCCGGAGATGGGTGTTGACAAGGATTCAAGATGTGCGTTCTTGATGTGAGACTGTATCGTTACCAAAGCTCACCCCTGGGCTCGATTCTTCAACCACAAGGTGTATGTCGTGCTCAAGCTTTCGTGCTGTTGATGTCGATACCAATGCTGATGTTGGATCTACTATCCAGGTCCCAGTGTCCAACAAGTGCAGTCTTGGCTTGGTCAAACCGCTTTCTTTGCTATGAATGGTAGGTCGTGGTCTACCTTCCGTTGCCTCCTCGTGCTAATCCATTATCCTTGGGGCAGGCATTGTAATCAAGCGCGTTGTGTGCATCTGCGATAGCGACAGAAGAGTCTTCAGGGCTCTTACAATTGTTTTGGCTATGCTTGCCGTGCATTCAGCTATAAGCACTATTCTTGCGTCCGGGAGGAGCGGTAGGTGCACCTTATCTGAAGAGCCAACAACCTCTGACGCGCATCATCAACCAATAGAGGTTGCGAGGATTCAATCCGCTAATTTGTACGAAACGTGCTTTATCATACCTCCAGACAGTTTCCCATCTTGGCACTGGGCATTTGCGGTCTTGATGTTCGCCTTTGATGCCCTTGTATTTGGACTCTCCCTCCTACAGGGTATCCGGTTTGCCTGTGAGAACAGGCGGATGCGATGTGATGGGAGGAAGGTTGGAATTCTCGAACATCTCTGGAGAACGCGACGAACCCTCGCAAGTGTGCTGCTCAGGGATAGCATAACGTTTCCTATCATGTAAGCACCTGTCCTTGCAAAGTATTCCTCATACACCAACACAGTTCGTACTGTTTTGCATAGAAATTTAGTGCTTGCGATGCTCATTATATTGGCATGGATAGCAAAGCTGCATGTGAGTCTCTGTCGAGTGTGTAATCAAATTCTTTCAAGCCTCTAAAATTTTCAATACAGCCAGGTTGGATGGCATCCATCATAACGGCTACTGCTGCTTCCGTACCAACCTTAGGATGCAGGCTTCTATTGAACCTACGCACCGCATATTACAAGCCTTTTCGCGAAGAGTACATCCAATCCCAGTTGGACAACGGCTCTCTCGTTTTCCCAAATTCGCCCAGAGCGTCCGCCGAGCGTGAATAACATCGTTGAAAACTTGGGATCCAGATCGCAATCTCTGGCTAATCAGCACCCTGACCCCACCTACTCTAGGAGAGATAGTAATAATGGCGCTTTACTAAAGTGTAATATGACGCGCAGTGTATGTGTTAGGATTTGCAATTTCGCATTGTTCACCGGAGGAACCGTGGATATCATTCTCACATTATTGTATTGTTATTCTGAGAATTAGGCTTTATCTACAGTATATAAGGAGTATTTAGTTCACTGTATTCCTTAGTTCTTTCCTCCGGAATGATATGTCATTGAGCCTACGAGTACGCCCTGCGCGGTATCTCAACAGTATGGCATACCTGGGAAGAGCTCTTCCCTGCCTAAGCATCTCACGCAGTCGCAGGGGAAATAAGGAAGATTCGGTCTTCATCCCCCTAGTTGTTATTTTCCCAAAAACTTGGAGAATTTGTGGTAAGGTAGGCGGGGGAAACGGTGGGCTTTGAGTTGGCCGAATAGACGATCGCCTGGACAGGTCGAGGAGTACCATGCGTAAGTATTTTCCGTGGTCTAGCGAGAGGTCAGTGGCTGCCGATAGAGAGAGAGCTGGAGGAGGCAAGAGATTGGCAAGGAACACCAATCAAAGCGACTGGCCCCTATCTGCCCGCGTGACGCGCTGATGTATGATATCACAGTGCTCTGCAGGACTTAGCTGAGGGCGTTCGGGTCAACAGTAGGAGTTGAGGGCAGCAGGGAAGGACAACACGAGCCCGGTGTAGATTCTGTCCAAGATTGGTATATCATTGCGGTCCCGTAGGGTTGTCTCACTGTTTTCTGGTATCCTTCATTAGTATTTGTCTGGCACTTTCAGCTCATACTAGGCTCTATCTTCACAGCAGCGACGAGGGTCCTTGGTTGTTACCTCCTGAAATTGCCCTTCTGTTTCCTGGTGTGGTTCTATTGCATTGATGAAGCTCGATAATGCCCATAGATTTAGATAGCACCGTTCTCTACAAGCTTGTAGTTGACGTCAGACGAGGTACTTGTTTCTATCCAACCTGACAGGTGATGTTCAGCAAGATTCAATATCCAGCAAAGGCAACATCTATTACCCTTCATGATATCACTGGAAGGGGCACGAGAAGCCCTGATATGTTTGGTATCACAGGGCTTGCATCTCGCTGGGCCACACGTTATGGTATAATATCTAGTCCGTCCAAGGTGACAAGGTCCAAAGTCGTGTCGTGTACCGTTCAGAGGAAGCAACATGATACCAGCTAGACCTATCTCCCCTAAGTGAGGCTCATGCCTTGATCAGCAATGTCGCCTAAATGACACGTGCAATTGCATTCAGTTGTGCTAGTGCTGCGTAAGAAAGATTTCTACAGTACGATTACCTCTCCATGCCATCCGGAGGACACTAACCTTAAAGGTTTAAATAGATACCTGAACTTTATCTCTGACTTCCTCAGCATACCAGGTGAACACTCACCGAAAATTCTACTACATAAGCCATAAATAGTAGACTTCAAGCGCTGAACACGTCCATGTTCGGGACCCTGAGATAGATGGTAACCACCGCCATGACGGTATGGTTTCAGTTGGCTAAAGTATATAAAGCAGAGCAAGTCCACTGCCGCCCTTGGTCCTGCAGTTACTACTTCTTGGCCCCTGCACCACCGTTCTGGATCTCAGGTTCAACATCTTCGCTGCCCCAGTTGATGTAGTGTGGCGCGTTTGCTTCACTTACCATGTTAGGGCCTGGAGATGCTGCCTCTCTCGTTTCAATAACCTGCTGGAGTGCATTTTGGCAAGGTCCGTGCTTGTAGGAATCAAAAGTCACTGCAAATAGAGGCTTACTGGGGTGATGCCTGTCTTACAGTGGCTGGGAGTTCAATCGTGTTATGGGATCATGGTCAGTAATTGGCAGGCTCACATGAACTAACGGCGAAAGCGTACAGTGACAACATTTGACCAAGAGGTAACACATATGGTTTTTTTTGTATGCTTTGTGCTTAACCTCCTTTGCCTCAGATCAAGTTTATATGGGTGAGTGATATTTTGGATGGCACGTTGTGCTCCAGTGTGTGCTGATTCAGTAAAACATTAGCTCAGGAAGTGGACATTCACAACTTTCCTTTACATCGTAGTGAGTTGAACTGTTGATTGTCTTTACCCTAACTCAGCGAGGGTTCCGGGGTTGTGCTGTAGACTCAGTACATCGGGGATCTGATATTTATGTGCATACTCCCCCGTCTGAAGAACAATCGCTAATCATAGCCTAATTTTGAAGAACACTACTGCGACTAGCAAGTAGAGTCTCACCGAGTAGCTTGTAGGCTATAGGCAGTGACTTAGTTCGTAGGTTAAAATGATAGAGATTGCAGTAGCTACGAGAGTCCTTATATACATAAAGAGCATACTAATTATAGAGCTGTGTAAGGACTGAGTAAGCAGTCACATGTGTGACGAGTAATCATATGAGTCAGTATGAGTCGTGAAGACGAAAGAATGACGAATGCTGTAAATAACGCATAGCCTCATAAGAATGTATCTGGAGGAGTCTAGACCGAAGGTCACGAGTCGAATCTAATCTACATCTGATAAGATAAGATAAGATAAGATCAACAAATTTATTGCAGACACAGTGCAAGTACGTGGAATCGTAGATTCGCAGAAACCACCAGTGGCTTACACTTTGTGCTTTCACCAGTCAGTGTTTCGGCAACTGGGAAGCTCTTGGATAAGGCGAGTGCTTCAATCCTTTGCGCATTGAGATGGGCGTTTACTAGGCCCTTAGATGTGCATCTCCATATGAAATGACTGATGTACCAAAGCTTACCTTCACAATCTATTCTTCGATAACCAGGTGTACGTCGCAACTGAGTGATCTTAATGCCAAAGGTGATACTCAATCTCGTTTCCAGGTCCGAGTGCCTTACCAGTGCAGTTGTGGCTGGGCCAAACGGTCCTATTTGCTATGAATGGTGCGTCGTTCCCCCTCGTCTATTCCTTGATGTCTTCATGCTGAAACAACAGTCTTGTGCAGGTATTGTGATCAAGCGCGTTGTGTGCCTTTGGAGTGGCGCCAAGAGGGTGTTATGGGCCCTTATGATTGCCTTGGCTGCGCTCGCCATGCTTTCAACCATAGTAGTAACCCTCACATCCAACAATAGGAGTGGTAGGTGCTACTTTTGCGAACTGCCAACAAGACTTGACGTACCAACAGTGGTTGAAAGGATTCAGTCCGTCAATTTGCACGAAATGTGTGCCATTTTGCCGGTACATTTCTCATCTTGGCACTGGACGTCTGCAGTCGCGGTGTTCATCTTCGATGTGCTTGTATTTGGACTGTCTGTCCTCCAGGGTATCCGGTTCGCCTGCAAGAATAGATGAATGGACAATGGTAAGAAGGTTGGAATACTTGAACATCTTTGGAGGACCCGACGGACCCTTGCAAGTGTGTTGCTCAGGGATAGCATCCTCTTTCCTGTCATGTGACTCGAACAACAGCATGTAGATTAAGATTGTGATAGATTTCCGTTGGAATAACCACTGGCACAGCAACGTGTAATCAACTTTAGTGGACTGGTTGTTAATCCTCTTCCCAAAGACTCATCAGTCTAAGTGCAAGAGTGCAGAGGGATAGAGCTTTAGCAGAAAGGCAGGACGTCAGCGGGCACATTCAACCTTTGACGGTTCAAAGCAGGGCAAGAGCAACGTGTTAACCACTCACAGTGAGGCTGATCTTCACCTAGGCATAATCTTGAAATAGCTTGACAATGCCTTTGTGCCCATGTTCCATCGCCCACCTTGCAGCTGTCCACCCACTGATATCCATGCAGTTGACCGAACATCAGGATCGGCAAGGAGAATCGCAACTACGGAGGCGTGGCCACCTTTGGAAGCATACATGAGGGCTGTCTGCCCATAGTGATCCCCCTGGTTGACTTTCATCTTGTCATGCATTAAAAGGAGCTTGACTGAGTTCGCACAGCTGATGCGTGCTGCTAACATCAAAGCCAACTGTCTGTGGTGATTCAAGAGGTTGACTTTAATATCGGGGTGAGCAAGGAGGAGTTCAATCCTGTCATCCAAGCCCCTTCAGGAGGCAGACATAAGCGCTGTCCATCCCAGTTTGTTGACAAGATTGACCTGAGTTTTAGGGTGAGCGAGAAGGAGCTCCAAAATGGTCTTGGGATAGTGACTCCAGCTTGAAAAGAGCATCACAAGTGTCTTGCCATCGCTATCCATCCTGTTGACCTCGATATCAGAGTGTTTGAGAAGTAGGGAGACTATGCTTGTGCACCCAGACATCGCCGCAACCCACAAAGCCGAGCGACTGCTGCCCGCACCAATGTCGCCGTTGACCTTGGTTTCAGGCAGCTGGAGGAGCTCTTCGACAGCTGTTTGAGAGTTGCCAGTACATGCCAAGCACAACGGTGTACTTGCTTGCTTTTCGGTTGGAAGATTCGGGTCTTGGACACCGTCGGAACACGCAAAGGAGATGGGGAAGTCAAAGAAGGCGGCGACATGGAGTGGACCTAGGATATCAAAATCGCTGCCACTGCCGTTGAGCACAGGGAAAGTGTGGCATCCTCTAATAAAATCTTGCAGCTGCTTGGCGAGGGGCATGATATCCAGTGATTCCCAAGCATGGGCAGACCACGAATGATAGGCATATTGGACGAGGGGCTCGGCTTGTAGTGAGGAAAACAGGTCATTGACGGAATTGAGGTTGGTGCTTTGGAATCCGCAATCTACAAGGTGTGTCATACACACTGCAGCAATAGCAGAGTGAGGGTGGGGAACGGCTTGATGGATAAGATGCCGCAAAGTGTCTTTGGCTGTGTAATCTGCAGGAAGGCAGTATTCGTGAAAGACCTCGAGGGAGAGAAGGATAGAGCACGCACGGACAAGCCGAACCAACCCACTGCTCTCTTCCATGGTCACAAGACCTCGACACAGGGATATAAGCATGGATGCAGGAAGAACACGATCGGCTTCGAATCGGTGGGTGTCAGGGGAGGTCCCGACAGCATGCCATAGCTCGTCCACCGTAAGCGACCTGATTGCAAACAAGACCCATAGCAAAGCTGACGTTGCGAGTGACGCCTTTTTTGAAGGCTGGTTGAGGATTCGGCCCCAGGCCTGGACGTAGACATCCTCGATGGGAGCAGGGAACTCTTTGAGTGTCCCCTTGACATCGCGTATGTTGGTGCAGTCCCGGAGAGCATCCAACTGAAGGGATGCATGCAGGAACCTGTCAAAGCGTTAGTCCTCACGGAGCCCCATGCAGCATTGAGCAAGGATGAATGACATACATTCCTCCTGCCTTGCGTTTGATCGTCGACACGATCTCATCCCGCCATGTGGCGTCAGTGGTTGCAAGCAGAGCGCGAAGCTCAGCACTGCGGGAAATCTCCTTGGCAATATGGAGATCCAGGTCCTCGTTTCGAGTCACGATGGGGAAGCAGTGAGCGTCAGGGAAGTGCATCTGGACGACCTTCATAGGGCGAGAGGTGATGAACAACTTCACATTCAGCGAGGAGAGCTTCTCAATCAGCTCAAGCTGGATTCCAGTGGGAGCCTCGTCCAGCGCATCGAGGATGTAGAATGTGACTGCCATATTCTTCGTAAAGCCTTGCAGCAAGTGGAGAAGCTCCTCTTCTGTTGGCTGTGTCTCCTCACGCGCATGGGACCCATATAACTCGTTGACGAATGGCAGACAGCTTGCATGCCTCTCGACGGTTTGCCTGACCAGGACTTCCAGGAGGTCTCGAACTGTAGTCTTCGCATGGTCACTGTAGTGGACGTAGATATAGGCAACGCAGACGGGCTTTGTGGAAGCTTTTGCGTAGGCTTCGAGCCAGTTGATAACAATGGATCTGGTCAAAAATTGGTAAGAATCAGTCGGGATCAATGAGAAACCACACATGCCAAGATTGTCTTCCCGGCACCAGCTGCAGTAGCTTATCAGATGGGTGCGTCTGAACAGAAAATGGGCAACATACACATTCCATGACCCCACATGCAAGCCATCGGGATCCAACCATAACAGAAATGTCTCCCATACAAAGATCCACAGCCCTGTTCCAGGTGTTGCCCTACCCAAGGTGGCGATATGTATCTTGCGGAAGTTGGGCACCAGCTTGAGTCCAGGCGGGATATCAGGGACTTGCACGCCATGGAAGTGCATGTGATACTGGATGACATCTCTTGCAGCGACATTGAGGTCCCCAGCCACAGTCACACCGTGCACGTTTTGACTGACTGCCGTTGCTTCAACGATAGCACCTGATCCTAGCGATGTAGCTATGTGAGCAAAGGTCATGGCCACTGGGACGATCCGTGCACCAATAGCAGCAGTTACGGCGAGTGGCGTCGACTGATCCTAGTCTTTGCGTCAGTTGGGCTAGCCTACACGATCCCACAAATACGCACGCTCACCATCTTGGAGAGGGCAGGTATCAGGCCAGGAGTCGAGTCGTCTGTCAAGAGAGAGGTGGGGGTCCTTCCATCCATCAATTAAACGATCCCGTAATAGGCACGTGGATTACCACGGTTCCATTGACACTGACAGCACTGGGACCTGATAAAACCTCATCGGGCTATGACTGTATTGATCAAGTACTGGTAGACAAGAGTCTGGAGAGTTCGCCGTCAAATCGGCCCTCTTGTGTCTAGCCAAGTCGGTCAGGCACATCAAAATCCATCGAGGAAATGTAGAACAACCGTACTTTGGACTGAGGGCAACTATGCCCTTGACCACTGATGCTCGCCCAGAATGATCAAACGAGCTTGGTCACCGTCTGGGGATTGGCAGTACCCTTTGTGGCCGGGTGAAGTTTGGACTGTTGAGGGCTTATGGGACACTGAAGGACGAGGGGGCCGTTTCCGACGTGCTTGAGTTCCTGCCATGAGGGTAGGAGGCTCCAAGTTGAACCTGTCAGTTTGCTTTGAGATGGTTAGTTAGCGGGACGAATTTTGAAGAGACAAGGAGGGTCACTCACTGCAGGTGTCATGATTTTGTAGACGACCAGCCTTTGCTCTGGCATCCTTTGTCCCGGAGGCTCGGAATATTGTGACTCGCAATATCGCACAGGCCACAAACCAGCCTAATTCAGCCCTTTGACTCGTCGAAGCTGAGAACGCTGTCATCAGCACTTTCCCAATCGACATTTGCGACTGCACCACTCTTTCGTCCACCACCAGTGGATCCAACAGTCATATGCCACTGCTGTCCAAGGACGCAGACTGGATTTGCACAGGGAGAGCAGAGAGAGGGTGCCATTGGCGCTGACCCCACTCAGCATGAGCTCATCGCCAAAAACCAGCAGGGGCCATCGTGTCGTCCCCTACCGAGACTGTGGATATATGGTATTGTGCTTCTCCATGAGATTAAGAATGATGGTCGTATGAGTATGTATGGGAGGCTACGGCGCTGGTGGCGATGTTGAAGAGATGGCTGCTAAAGACAAAGATCAGCTCAGAAGTTTCACCGAGGCCAGCAGAGAAAGAGAACGCGAATCCAGCATAAGGTTAGTGGATGCTTTCATTTTTGTGAGCTGCAGGTACCATGTTCTTGAATATCGTGTTCTTGCGTCGGTCTGGGCTCTATTCTTCTGTTGTATTCACAATGGTTAGTGTCTTGCATTAATTACCTCCTAAGTTTCGCTATCCTGTCCTCTGCACTTGTCTATGCTGTATAATTGAAGCTTGAAGTACCCATAGATTCATGTAGCATCGTTCTCTACAAGCATGACATAGACGATATACTTGTTCGAGGAGAGCTCTATCCGACCTGCGGGGTTATCGTTTGCAACCGTAGGTACCACCTGAAGATAGCGCTCACCCCTCGTGTTCTCGCTGGACCTCTCGGGGAAAGCACTAGCGGCGTAGTCATAGGAAGAGGTGCAAGGGAAGTTGCATCCTGCTGGCTTCAAGTCATCGAGCTTGTCAAGAGGGTAGTCAGCAGGGGTGAGCACGTCTTTCAAGCAGGGTCAGGGCCATGTCCACCAACAATAGGGTCGGGATTCCGCACTGAGGTCAAAGGGCTACTTCGCCATTCCACAGGGGTCATCCATCCAGAAAGGTCACCATACACGCCAACTTGGTTGTCATATTCCAATCAGCTTTCCAGAACAGAACGCAGACGAAATGTAGACGTATTGAGACCATAATGTCTCTGACCCGCCGAAGCGTCGACATCTCATGCAAGAAATGGTCCCCATCTCCCCAATTGTACCTCTTCAACGTCCAGAGAGTTTATAGCATGCGTTTGGCATATTCCAATCGGCCCTTTTGAATTCGGAAGATGGCTAAGGGCTTCTAGTAGATAGACGATTGTCTGTATAGATTATGGGATGCAAGGCATAAGCGCTTCTGTGGGTATGCCCAGGCCTAGGGAGAGGTCCATGGTTGGTGATGAAGAAAGCTGATGGAGGCAAGAGGGCAAAGGCCAACACGACCAAGCCAAACATACAATGATGTCACCCATCAGACAGGTTCGCCCCTACTGGATCCAATCAGGAACCGGGTCACACAAGGAAGAAGAAGGTGTATAGAGCGCATTTTCTACGTTAAATACTCCAAAATTTATATGCGCATTGGCACCCATTTCGCATCAAAGGATTTCGATTTTTGTAGCTATTGGAGGTGTAGAAAGAGCTCCATAGCAATTCCGCCTGCGAGTGTCCATTTCCACGCCGGACTGGCTTCCGGGTCACGCATGCTTTACTCCTCTAGTCAGACCTTCTTCTACTCAAAACTCGTTGCATATGAAAGCCTCAATTTTCCCGAATCCATTGAACCAATTTTTGTGCCCAGCTTCACAATATTATGATCCTAGAAGTGGAGGGGAAGTTGGCTGACCCACTTGATTAGGAAATCCACTGATTGGAGCCTTGCCGACCATTCAACACCCATTTCCACCCCACACATTGCACAAATGGCTTCAAAAGAGTTGTATTCTGAAAGGCAGCTCTGCCTTTCGTATATAAAACTCATTTTTATTCCCCCAAGAGGTCGTAGTTGAGCTCAGCCGCCCGAATGACCCACTTCCCAGGGTGACCCGTTCGGTGATCGGACCCAGTATTCGTTTTAAGCGCCAACGGCTGAGACGAAAGATGTTTCAAATACCCGAGAGCTTTACGGAGGGATGTCCGAAAGTGTATAGTACAGCGTTTAGAACAAGGCTTTCGAAGTAAGCCGTATGTGAAAACAGCTTTCGAATGTTCAAGGTCTTCTTGTTTGTCTTCTTTAGTTGGTCTCAGGCTCTCAGTGCTTAAATGTACTTCAAGGCCTGTATGAACAGATGCTCGTGAATCGATGTGGTGCATGTGATCAAATGTCTGAAATTGCATGAGACAGGGCGTGCTGACTTCAAATACATCTTTCTTCCGACACCGTTGTACCTTTACATTCCTTGGGCACAGACGTACCATTCTCAGTGCAAGCGCATGTTCCGAGCAACATTAAGGCAGGCACTACTGTCTGCACGACCGCCGATCTCGAGTGACGGCCTTCTATCCATCTTCCACTTGTCCGCTCCTGCCATGAGAAAAAAGGTAAGCCTGTGTATTTCTCAAATTTCCCTCGAATATTCATCAAATACTCAAATATACCCCAAAGTACAACCCCAAGGAACGGCAGATCGTTGGAACCGCTCCAGGAAACCAAGAACTCGCGTTTGCAAATGTGGTCGATGGTGCAGACACTTGGTACACGCCCGAGGGCATGACTGCTGCGGAGATCATGCAGATTCCAGGCGCAAGGAGGTTTTTCGACAATGAGGAGGAAGCTGAATTTTATATCCAGTATATGGCAAAGGTGAAGAAGCGGCACCGGGAGAACGGGATATTCCAGAACTGAAATTTGTTGGATCAGGACCCATAAACTAGAATCCATTGCCCAAAGGGAGGCAAACAACAGGCCACTTCGTTCTTCTTGACAACATTCTACATTTACATTCGCTGTGCACAGACCTACCATCGTTTTCAGTACAATTGCATGATCCGAGCTGCGTTAGCACTCTCTGCACGACCGGCGAAGACAAGTGCCGGGCTTGAATCCGGCTTCCATTCGTCTGCTCCTGCCATGGGCAAGAATTCGAAGGTAAGCCTCCTTGTGCTGACTCTCGGATGTCTGTGTAATACTCAAATATACCCCCAAGTACGACCCCAAGGAACGGAGAATCTTTCCAACCTTTCCAGGAAACCAGGAACTCGTGTTCAACAATGTCGTGGACCGCACAGTAACATGGTACACCCCCGCAGGGATGACTGCTTCGGAGATTATGCAGATTCCATACGCAACAAAGTACCTCGCAAACGAGGGCGTTGCTGAGTGGTATATTGAGCATATGGCAAAGTAGAAGAAACGTCATCGGGAGAAGGGGATATTCCAGGATTGAATATATATTTTTGGATCTGCGCGCTTATCATTTTTGCTCCCATCTGCTCCCATCATCGTCTCGAGGGCCGCTCGACCCCTGACCGTAAAATAAAACCACTCCGCCACCGACGCGCAACTTCTTTCTTCTTGACAACACTCAACTTTTATATTCACCACGTACATTTGTGCTATTCTTAGTTCAATCGCATGTTCCAAGCAGTGTCAAAGCAAGCACTCCGACGTGCACAACCGACGAGAAGTGGCTGGCTCAAATCCTTCCACTCATCAGCCCCTGCCAGGAGCAAGAAGGTAAGCATCCGTGTCCTCGTGTCCTTGCTTCGCCGGACATTTCCCTCAACTTTCGTGAAACACTCAAATATACCCAAAGTGCAATCCCAAGGATTGGAAAATCGTTCCGACCGCTCCAGGAAACCAGGACCTCGTGTTTTTCAATAAGGTGGACCGCACAGTAACGTGGTACACTCCCGAGGGGATGACCGCTGCGGAGATTATGCAGATTCCACGCGCAAAAAAGTACCTCGTGCATGAGAGCGTCGCTGAATGGTATATCAAGCATATGGCAGAGAAGAAGAAGCGGCATCGGGAGCAGGGGTCATTCCATGACTGACGACAGGCTTTGCACCACTGCGCGCAGTAGTTGGGAGTGAAAGTATATTACTATTCTGTTGGCAGGAATATTCATGGATTCTTCGAAAGGTTAACGTTGGCTCAACATCCAACGTCTCATTCGTACCCAACTTGAACTACGGCTAATGTCTATCGACTTTTTGTATCAGAAATTACCCCTAAATGGCAGCAGCGAGACCCTGCCAACACAGGAGGGTAATCAGGAGTGATAGAAGACATGAATCTGTAATATGATGATCTTGTTCGCGGTTTCAGGCGCTTAAATGTCATTGAAACTAGCGTGATTGGATAGTGGACTGCCAAAGGCATCACATAGTATATTAGCCCTGCTAAGGCTGTAGTTGCCCAAGAGCGCCATAAAGCTGCTGATTCGCACCTTGAGATTGTACCAAGATGTATCGTATGTGAATCCTTGATTGTGGGAGATTCCGGTGCAAGGACGGGAAGGAATGGCGAGCCTGGCCATGTGGCATCGCATGCTTGCCAATCATCGATCCTTCCGGCCTCCTAACCCTTGACCAATCTGAGACGGAAAATAAATCACTGTAGACTCAGCATCGCTTCCTCTTGACGGCGTTCCGCACACATACATATCATCCCTAGTGCGATCATATGTTCCGAGCAGCGTTGAAGCGAGCACCCTATGCACGGCCGATGACAAGCGCCAGGGTGGAATCCAGCTTTCACTCGTCGACTCCTGCCAGGAACAAAAAGGTAAGCCTCTGCGTCCTTCTGTCGCCTCCCACAGCCCAAATACTCACACTGCATACGCGAAAGTGCAATCCCAAGGAATGGAGGATAGCTCCAACCGCTCCGGGAGACTGCGAATTCGTGTTTATGAATATGGTGGACCAGACGCACACGTTTTATACCCCCGAAGGTATGACCGCTGCGGAGATTATGCAGATTCCGCGTGCAAGGAAGTACCTTTGGGATGAAGAGACCGCTAAATTTTATATCAAGCTGAGGGCAGAGAAGAAGAAGAGGGCTCGGGAGAACGGGATATTCCAGGACTGAGCTCGAGAATTTTGAATCTAGCGCGCCTATCATTTTTGCTCTGTCGATCTCCCATCATCTACACCGCTCCTCGTCCCCCCGACCGTAAAATCGCTCCACCACCTCAAGGGAGGCAAAACAAGGGGCCACTTCTTTCTTCTTGCCAACGCTCTACAGTTAGGTTCACCACACACATGTGTACCATCCGCAGTGCAATCGCATGTTCCGAGCAGCATTGAAGCAAGTGCTCTCCACACGACCGACGATGACAACCGGTCCTGCATCTAGTTTCCACTCGTCTGCTGCTGTCATGAGCAAAAGGGTAAGCCTCCGTGTGTTTGCATCGTCCTTTATTTTCCCTTGACTATTCATTCTGACGCTCACATACACGCTAAAGTACAGTCCCAAGGAATGGAGAATTATTCCATGCGCTCCAGGAAACACCGATTTTGTGTTCAACAATGTGGTGGAGGGCACAATGACGTGGTACACCCCCGAGGGGATGACCGCTGCGGAGATTATGCAGATTCCACGGGCAAAAAATTACCTCTTGCATGAGGGCGTTGCTGAGTCAGAGCAGAAAAAGCGGGATCGTGCAAAGGGGATATTCCAGGACTGAGATTTTTGGATCTGCGCGCCTATCATTCCCATCATCGTCTTGGACCTGAACCCCTGACTGTAAAATACAACCACTGTTACACTCTCCGTTCACCACATATATTCGTATCATCCTTAGCGCAATCGCATGTTCCGAGCAGCGTGGAAGCGAGCGCTCTGTGCGCGATCCGTGACGAGCACTGGGCTTGAATCCAGCTTCCACTCGTCTGCTCCTGCCATGGGCAAAAAGGTGAGACTTGGCGTCTTTTTGTCGCCTTCCGTTCCCCTCGATTCTCAAACATTTGAAAAAACACTCACCTATACGCCCCAGTACAATCCCAAGGAATGGACGATCGTTGGAACCTCTCCGGGAGACTGCGAACTCGCGTTTGTGAATACTGTGGACCGGACGCACACGTTTTACACCCCTGAAGGCATGACCGCTGCAGAGATCATGCAGATTCCGCATGCAAAGAAGTACCTTCGGAATGAGGAGTACGCCGAAGATTATATCAAGGAGATGGCAAAGAAGAAGAAGCGTTCTCGGGCGAACGGGATATTGGTAGATTGAAAATCTTGGATCTGCTCGCTTATCATTTGCTTCCTTCATCCTCTCGGCCTCTCGGCCCCCTGACCGTAAAAATCCAACCACTCCACCACCCAATAGGCGGCCAAACAACGGGCCACTCCCTTCTTCTCGACAACACTACCAATACTCACCTCGCACATATGTACCATTCTCAATGCAATCGCACGTTCCGAGCTGCCTTGAAGCGAGTATTCTGTGCACGATCAAGGGCAAGCGGCAGACTCGAGTCCAGCTTCCACTCGACCGCTCCTGCCATGAGCAAAAAAGTGAGCCTCCCTGTTCTAGGGTCATCCCCCATTTCCACCCTCAAATGTTCGTCTAAATACTCACCTATAAGCCGAAGCACAACCCCAAGGAATGGATAATCCACTTGAACTGTGCAGGTCCCTTTGAATTGCTGTTTGCGAACACAGTCGACAAGAGGATGACGTGGTACACGCCCGAAGGGATGACGGCTGCAGAGATCATGCAGATCCCAGGCGCAAAGAGGTACCTAAACAGTGAGGCGGGTGCTGAGATTTATATCAAGCGAAAAGCAGAGGAGAAGAAGCGAGCTCGGGCGAGGGGGATATTCGAAGATCGACTACTACCACCATACGCTGCGCAGTAATTGATAATGCAAGTGATGCTCATTGAAACACGCTTGCGAGCTGACTTCGAGAAGGGTTGGAACTGGTGAAAGCAAAGCCGGCATTAGACGCCATGTTGAACGACCGTTCCTCCACTTCAAGCCATCCAAGGGCGTGGATGCATGACACGAGCCATGGAAAAAGACTGACAGGGCTCTTCCACGACTGCCGCTGCTGCCCTAGCCACGCCCAAATCTCCTCCAGCCCTCGATTCATACATACCGCGTGTCGGGAGCAACTAGCTTGCCGTCGAATGGGCAATGACACCTGATACGATCTGGACGCTCGCTCGTCAAAGAAGGCAAAATGGCTGTTGGAGCATCCATGCGTAGGTTGGCCACGCTCTCGCCTATCAGTGCCCGGTCCGATGGACATCAAGGCATGTCGTTCGGGGACGCTTTGGGCTACGCCCGGGTGGGCAAGGATAGCGTATCTGAAGTGACTTTGCTCTTGCCCTTGTCGAAGGTCCCAGCAGCACCAGAAGCGCAGGGTCTGGTCCCCCACTGAGGCAGTTGATATGTGCTATAACCGGGCTCCGCAGGCACCAGATCGTAGATTGGTATGGGGATGGGGACGGGGACGAGGACAAGGCTCCGCTGGAGACATTCAAGGGCGTGTCAGCGCGGAGGAGACCGGTTTAATGGTTGCGCTGAGGACAGCAAGAGAAGAACCCAATCCCAGGACAACTCCTTGTCTTTCTGTTTTCGTAATGAGTGATGCCCTTATACATTACCTCCCAATAAGCTCCTCTGCTTTCTGTGATTCGTCCTGCTGCCCAATTGAAACTTGATAATTCCCATGGATTCAAACAGCATCGTTCTCTACAAGCTTGCCACATACGATGTACTTATTCGAGAAATGTTCAATCCAACCTAAGAGATTGTTGTCAGCTACGGTCGATACCGCTCGAAACAGCAGCACTTACCCTTCATATTCTCGCTGGAATTCGCAGGACAGGCATTAGCAACGGAGTCATGTGAAGAGGTGCAGAGTGACCTACATCTCGCTGGGCTTCAAGTCGTCGAGCTTGTCGAGAGGTTGGTCCACAGGAGTGAGCATATCTGCCACGCGGTGTAAGGACCACGTTCACCGGCATGAGAGCTGAAACTACGCACCGAGGTCGAACGACTGCTTTGCCATTCCACGAGATGCATCTCGTCCAGCAAAGTTTCCATACATTCCATCTTCATGGTCGCAACCCAATTAGATATCCAGAACAGAACCGAGTCGAATCGCAGACGTACTGGGACCATAGAAACTCTTCCCCGCCGAAACATCAAACACAATCCCATTAATCGCAAGAAGAATACGGTCCCCATCTCGTCCACTATACTTCTCCAGCGTCTTGGGGGTATACGTCTGGAAGAGCACGGTAGGTGGATGTGCCTTGGGCATCCATGAATACCCGTTCTTGAATTCGGTGGGAATTGTTGTGGGTTTGGACGTTGGTGGATAGACGATTTTCTGGACAGAGTATAGGATGTACAGCATGAGCGCTGTGTTTACGGGTGTTCCGAGGTCTAGTGAGAGGCCCATGGTTGCTGAGAGAGAGAACTGGTGGAAACAAGAGGTCAAGGGATCGCAGTGACGCCAGACCATGCGCTGATGCAGACAGCCGGATCACCGATCAGACGGAGTAGCCCCTATTCACTTATAGGCGCCAGTGGTTGAGGCTCGTGCAAGGCAACTGTGGAATACCTTTATGAAGGGGCATACAGAGCTATCTAACAGATATATCATCTAATTTAATTTGCCACCCTACCCCCTTTCCCCCTTTTCCTTCCCCCTTTTACACAAAATCTTATCCATAAACCTGACGCATTTCTAGATAAGGAATCAGGCTCAAGTGGTTCAACTGACCCCGACAAGCGAGGACAAGCGCTCAGAACGAGGGTACAATAAAGCCTCTGAGATTTCCAACTATAGGGTGCGTTTTTAAGCTTCTTCGGAGGCATGGTCCACGCATGGTTGACCGCGTTTTAGCCTCATGCCATCCTAACCAAACCGCTGGCTTAGGCTTCTTCGTGGAGAACTTTGCACTCAACATTGCGCTTGGGGCAGCTGTAAAAACACGTCTCTGTTTCGATGGACGGATGATGGGCAAGCAGGGCCCGGCTTCACCTTGCAGCGGGTCCGGCTGCGCCGGGACCACAGCAACGGGCCTTGCTCCAAATCTACATTTCTTGGTTCTATACCTTTACATTCAACGTGCACACACGTAGCATCCTGAGTAAAATCGCATGTTCCGAGCAGTATTGAAGCGAGCACTCTTCGCACGACCGGCGATGACGAGCGCCGGGCTTGAAACGAGTTTCCACTCGTCTGCCCCTGCAATGCGCAAGAAAGTAAGCACCCCCCCTCCCGCCTTTTTGTACCCTTTCATTTCCCATCGACTCTTAAATGTTCGGCAGAATACTTACACATGCCAAAGTACAACCCAAAAGAATGGCAGATTGTTCCAACCGCCCCAGGAAACCAGGAACTCGCGTTTGCAAATCTGGCAGACGGCAAAGACACTTGGTACACGCCCGAGGGTATGACTGCTGCGGAGATTATGCAGATTCCAAAGGCAAAGAGGTTCTTTAAAGATGAGGAGAGCGCCGACTTTTATATCAAGTATATGGCAGAGCAGAAGAAGCAGGATCGGGCGAAGGGAATATTCCAGAACTGAGAACAGCGTTTCCACCACGTACAGCTGAGCAGTATTAGATAGTGCAAGCAAACCTTGCCAATCCGGCTTTACCTTGCAGCGCGGCTAGCCGCGGCAGAACCGGGCTCTGCTCCAAATCTACCTTTCTTCTTGAAAACGTTCACTTGTGCACATACGTACCACTCTCAGGACAATCACATGTTCCGAGCAGCGTTAAAGCGAGCACTCCCCACACGACCGGTGCAAATGATGAGGGCCGGGCTTGAATCTAGCTTCCACTCATCTGCTCCTGCAATGGGCAAGAAGGTAAGCCTACGTATCTTTCAAATCCAAGGTTCATGAAATATTCAAATATAACCCAAAGTATTACCCCAAGGAATGGAGTGTCTTTGCAACCGCTCCAGGAAACCGGGATCTCGCATTTGCGAATATGGTGGACGGTACATTCAGTCTCGCCTTGGGCATGTTGGACAATCGCCTTCGCTTGCTAAGGATTCTAACGGAATTCTCATGGCGTCTTTAAGATCTGGGATGCGCTTGGGTAGTTTTGTGCACTTGGGCTGGGGAGACGGTGTCAAAGCGAAACCCCCTGTAACCTTGACGCTCAAGTTTGCCGCGATGCGCGCTTTCCCATTTACATCGCTAAACACGATGCCCACCCGACATGTGTACAGGGTTGCTCGAGTTCAGGGAGAAGTCCCGAGTCGGATGTTTGAGAAGAGTGGACGTTCCAACTCCATCATCCAACACTTGGGAAAGGCCTTGCCTTTTCCCGCAGAACAGGGCCCTCTGACAGAGGTCTAGGAAGACCAGTAACCAACCAACCAAGTTCGATCCGTGCAGAGCGTTTTATTTTAGCGATCGGTAGATACAACTGTATTCGAAGGCGTCGGTCCGAACGATATCGTCAAGGAAAAGTCAATCAACTCACATTCTTCTTTCGACTTAGCCTTCAATTCAGTCGCTTTCACTTTCCGATTTCGTCTAACCCTTTGCAGCGAACGCGATTCCGTGCGAGAGTACGGCACTCGTGTCTGCTTTATCTGACCAAGATGACCCTGAAGCAACGCGAAAGATGACGAGCTGCGGGGCGAGAACCTGTCAATACCAGTCAGCACTAGAAGGCTTAAGAGATAGGTTCACGATCCACCGATACAGCGTTGTACAAGATCTCAAATACAGTCCCCGCTCTCCAAGCCATCTCGATAGACCTGGACAGTGGTCTCAAGATGATGGCTCCAAGTCCGAATATCGCCAAAGGTGCTGCGGATTCGATGAGTACGGCGACGATACTGAGATATACTTTATGATCGGCGTCTGGCAGGGTCCTTGATAGCTCTCTCTGGGCTCGAATGAGGCGAAACGATATAAGAAGTGTGACCAAGACGTTGAGGGCAACCGTTAGAGATATATCGGCCGTATCTAGTGTACCGTCGTAAAAGTCGATAGGAATGTAGGTGCGAAGGCCGAAGCCTTGGACGGTGTTAGACAGTACCCATTGAGCGAAAGACTTGATCCTTGCACGCACCTGTTCCGGCGAGGTGGACACAAGCTGGTAGAATGGTCACCCAAGGATGGTCATACCACACAATATAGCAGCGGTACACCCTTAAAATGCATGAAGTATCGTCACCAATCGCGTCTGATGGGCGGAAAGAGGTACTATTACCTACCAGGATGGTGTCGGAGATCCAGATCGAGATATCCCAAAGCAGACTACCTATCGACAGAAGTCGAGTGTAATCTATTTCCACTCTTTCCAAGGTTACGATGCCTTCGGGTCCCGGCATGGTTCCGAGGAGGAGTGCGTAGGTGTAGACTACCTCGATGATGGACGTCGCAGAAGTAAGGAGGAGAATAGCCAAACTGGCGATAATGTAGGGTAAGCGACGTTTTCGGGTCTCTGGTGTAGCTTCAGCTAAGAACGAAGCCATGTAGATCCACATGAAGACCTGGATGGCTAAGGAGGCTCAGAGAGCGATCGAGGAAGTTATCTGACTAAGGATGCATACCTGAGACGTTCAGGTCCACCACGGCATTTACGAATACGAAACGGAGGTGCCAGTTGAGTTGCTCTGAAGAGGACATGATGGCGTATTGGATCGTCAACTGGGCCTTGAGCTGAAATATGGGTTCCTTGCGTTAAGCATCTTGCTCCGCTCCTTCTATTCGCCTGTGATGTATCCACTGAGGATGTCATACGTACCTCCAACTGGATGTGCATTCAGTGAACATCTTTGATTAATTGCAAGCGGTGTGCAAGTTCCCGATTCTTGCCAGCTGAGAACGAGGAAATGCCTGGACGTGCAGGGACGGAGTCTCACCCCTCTCCTTCGGTTCGGAGTTCCAAGTCAAGAACGCGCAGCATACCAAGGAATGGACGCCGGCAGGTCAACGACACCCGAAATCTCCCTCACAGGGTAAGAGACGGCCGAGAGAAACCAGTCAAATCAGCCGTGTCCGCACGAGATTTGGGGAAACGTGTTCGGGATGTGGGTGATTCCAAGTGATCAGTGCCAGCAGAGCAGCCCAGTCGTCGCCAGAGCACCAGAGAGAACACTTTTCATATCTATGCAGCATTCCAGAAAGCAATCCAGCTGGATTTTACGTCCTCAAGCGACCCGGTTGAGACTCAGCGACTGGAAAGGACGACGAGTGATGGGACTGGCTAGGGGAGAGGAAGTTGCCGGCGTTACATAACCGATCACTAGCAGGGGCCGTGTGGCTGAGATTCCGAGGTCATCGTGTTGTGCACTTTGCCCTTCGACCCCATTCCATGTCCCTCTGCCCTACCAGCTGCGGTTTCAAAAGCTCTGGATTATGCGCTGTAGTGGAATCAGTATCATCTGGTGGTAGATGGTAACGGTTTGCTGAATGTGGCATTTCACTAAAGGTACTTTCCTTGCATCTTCGTCCCCTTCACAATCCACAAGTCAAGTGTGGGTTGAAGGGAATAAGAAGAGGGTCTAAAAGCGGGCAAGCTGAAGAGGGCTAGGGAAGTGAGCTTGTTCGTTTTTCAGCACTACGAATTTTCTCTTGAAAATCCCATATTTGGCGGCGTTCCGCGGAATCTGGCCTGGTCACGGCGCAGTAGTCCTGCGTCCTTTCCTTTCTTCTCCTACGTTTTTTTCTCCCTCTAGGGATGCTCTGGAGTGTCTTTGACTGCCAGGGCTCTTTCGATAGCTGCAGACGCTCAGGATCGTCGTTGTATATGGTGCGTAATTTTGCCCTGCCTCGTTCTGTTTCATCTTGACTAATCGTCGCTTGCAGTATCTCGCAGCCCAATAAACGGATATCTACTGCTTAGACTGCTGCACAGTTCCCTTGAAGCTGATTTGCAAGGGCAGTCATCCACCCAGTGGCCTTGCTCCGAGACCCTCCCGAGGGTAAGTTTTCCTGACCACATGGTGCGATCTGGGCATTGGGCACGGTGTTGTACGCATTTTGTCTTCTCTTAATTGCCCGTGACTGACTGGGGCTTCCAGCAGTACGCATTTTGCTAGACAAGATGGCCAGGCGACTTTGCCTCGTTTACCCGACGTGGCCGCCCCATTCACTCAGTGTCTCGATAAGCACTCTCTACCAGCCCCCATGACCTCAATATGAGTCTCTCGCAGTGTATACAGTGAGTGACGATTATCATCCTGCCACAACCGTCACCCATCCCAATGTGATTGCCTGATAGGTTGCTTCGCCGGATTTAAGCTTTGGATGGTGTTTCTCACAAGAAAACGACGCAGCAGTCCTTCCCGACTTCCTCGCTTATCGGACGCATTTTCAATGTCTTCTCCAGCCCTTGGACGCCTTTTCCATCTTTTCTGCAGCGGTCTCTGTGCAAGCGCCGGGAAGGCCCCTGATTGGATCGGCGCGCGTTTGGAACCACGTGACCCTGAATCTGAGTGACGCCGATGGCCTTCCGGCGCCGGAACGCTTATTCTGGCCGAGGACGCTGAACATCCCAGTGAACGCAGGCTTCAAATCTCTTTCTTTGCCGTTGAATTTTTTCTGTTACATCCTCGACACCGGCAACGACGACGACGAAACGGATCCATGTCATGCCTCGAACCCATTTGCAAGGGGCCAGCACGCTTAGAAATCGCAACCGCATTACCAACAAAACCCGACTCAGGATCATCAAAGGGAATGTCGACGCTGAGGATCTTCTTATCCCTGACGAGGACGAGGAGAAACACCGTCTCACCAACCTCGTCGCTGGAGTCGACGCCGAGGACGCCAATGTGAGTGACCACGGCCCCCTTCTTTTTCTGCCACGTCACCCATCGATAGTGGCAGTGCATTCCACGGATTGGCTGACTAAGCAAACCCCTATAGGAGCACCATTTGCAGGAGGTCCTCTCTGCTGCCCATCGGACCCAGGTGGCCAAGAAGACTGAGGAGAAGCCGGCTGCATACATCCCCACTCCAGAGGCTAACGGCGTCGCCGACAATGTCGATGACCTCTATCCTCCTAATCGATGGCGAGACCCAGCGACGTATATCTGCACATCGACTGGCGTCGAGGAGTCTGTCGTCAATGGCATCGGCGGTGGATTCACATACTATATGGACGAGCGGGACAAGGAGTGGCTGGACAAGAACAACGAGGAGGCTAGGGGAGAGGGAACAAGCGCCCAGGGTGCCGTCTCAGCATCGGGTACCAGAACCTCTGCTCGTAGCTCCAAGGCCAAGGGCAAAGAGCCAGACGTTGCTCAACCAACCGCTCTCACCGAGGACGAGTTTGAACTGGTAATGGGTCTGTTCGAGAAGATTACCCATGACAAGACTGAGTTTCTTCATCACGTATGTTGTTTAGTTCTTGTTCAAGTCCTAGTATTGACAAACCTCTATAGTCTCTGGAGACAGGAATGCCATTCCCCGCATTCAGCGACTATCAGGATGTCTTTTCCGCACCCCTCACGCCGCCAATGTTTGCAGCCTTCGCCGTTCCCTCATGGATACCCCAACCTCAACAACTTCTTCGCCTTGCTCGGACCGTCTATCCTTATTGGAGGGAACGACGGATCGAAAGGGCAGGGCATCGAATCATTCCGACGCTAAACGTATGTGACTGTCTCTCTTTCATACCTTCCATAGTCTAACACCTCTTCAGGGCGACGAATCTGATACGTTGAACGAATCCTACATCTGCTTCCGTAGACGAGAGATCAAGGCCGTTCGCAAGACTCGACAGGCTCAAACAACCTACTCGGACAAGCTCGTTCGCTTACAGGCCGAATTCACTTATCCTCTCGAGCTTGCCAAGCTCGTGTTACAACGAGAGAAGCAAAAGAAGGAATGTTCATCTGAAGCGCAAGCGGTGTGGCTGGAACGGATGGCGCTGGCGGACCTCAAGCGCAAGTTTCCAGCGTTTGCAGAAAAGGGAGACGAGGAGCTTTTGGTGGACAAGGAGAGGCCAAAGAAGACCGAAGTTGTGTATGTATCCTTCAGGTCACGCCCACGTGCTGTTCATTGACCTGTTCATAGTCGTCTTCCTCCTCGCCTTCCTCGACCACCCGAGACTGTGCTCACGCCTCTACAAACCGTCATTATCAAGCCACGCGAGCGTATTGCTCAAGTCAAGGCGGCGACAGAGGCGATCCTCGCAAAGCAAAAGGAAGCAGACAGAAGTTGGGAAGATGTCATCGACAACCCCTACCAACAGCAACCGGTTCCCTATGCATCGCGGCTGTTCCAATACGTCCCTCCCTCCGATACCGCGTCCAGCTCCAGCAGCAACTCTGACAAAACGGCGGACAGCGACGACGAGCATGCCTCAAAAATGGCGAAGGTGTCACGGGCCGTTCGGCTTCGTTATGGTCGTGGTGGACGCCTGCTCATGGACCGCCGGGACTCGATATCGCGCAAGCCTGTATCCAAGGCGGCGCGGTCGTCCTTGTTTGCATCCGCCGACGAAGACAAGGACGATATGCAGGTGGATGAGGAGGATCCTGAAGAGCAGGAGCGGTTTGAAGCGACTGGAGGAGAAATGGCGGTTCGACTCGGACGATGCCCCTCCATGTGGCCCCTCGGGTTCAGACGAGCAGGATCGTGTTCTCGTCGACGACTATGACCCCAAGTACTTGCGATACTCCATGTCGCTGCTCACGGAGGCCGACCATATCGCTCTCACTGTCGACCCAATACTTCATCTACCAACAGCGGATGGACGTCAGACGGCAGTCCTGCCGTACAGGTTGGGCATGCAGCAGATGGTGCGGCGCGATGCTCAGGGCAATCTCCGGTACCACACTCTCCAACCCATGCTCCCTCCCAACCACGCGCTCGCCCTCCAAGCGAACATTGCAGGCGCAGTCGCCGCTGGTACACCAGTCGCCATGCAGCATCAGATCAAGAAGATGCCTCCTCCAACTGCGGTACCTCAGATGCGAATATCGTCCAATGGCGGTATGAGACCACCCTCTACGCCTGTCGTCGCCTCTACGTCGCAGCAGCCTCAGCAACCACAGCAGTCTGCGCCTACTCCACCGACACCGACTCAAGTTCCTGCTAGTCAGCCTGTGAATGGCGTTAGCCCCGCTACTCGACCTGCCATTGCCATGCCTCACGTCGAGTTGGTAAAGCCTGCAGATCCTGCCACCAATGGCGCTCCTGCTCAGCCATCGACAGAGCCTGCTCAGACTCAGGACGTAGCGATGAACGGTGTTGCACCTCCGCGGCCCAAATCGCAGAACCAAGCACCTGTTGCGCTGAGCGTCCCGGCTAATGGCTACCACCTTACTCCTATGACGGCTTCCAACCCTGCTGCTGCGTTCGCCCATGCCCATCTGCAAGCTGGGCAGCGGATACCGATGACTCCGCAGAAGATGGAGCAACTCAAGTCGGCGTTTGGCAGCCTGACCCCACAGGAGTTGGCTGCTCTGGCAAACAGTCGAGCTCTGGCTGCTGGCAACTACGTCAACTCAAACGGTGCCATGCATATCCCAACGACCAATGTGAACCTCAAGCTTCCTCCAGCAAGGCAGATGCAGTGGGCCGCGATGGCGGGCGTTGGCGTGCAGCGGCCGCCGTCTGCGGTCAACGGAGATGCTCAGTCCTTGCAGGTGAACGGTGTGGTTGCTCCAACCCCTGCGCACATCATCCCTGTACGATCTCCCTCAGCGAATGGGGTTCGGACAGGGATGCGGATAGGATCCAACGGTCAGCTGCAAATGTCGCCCCATCTACAACATGCCAATACTCCTTCACCTATGCCCAACATCTCTCAGTCGCAATCCCCACCGCGACCTTCTATGACGCCTACTATGACTATGGCTACACCTCCTCAGCAGCAAGCGGTCGGTGGGACCCAGAACGGATATTAGTCTGCTCCACTTCGTCTTCTTAATGCACATGTGCCACCCCATACAGTACCCTATTCCCCCAATCTTGCCCTCGCCCTTCTCTTTCGAAGAGCAGATATAACATTTAACGGCCTTTCGACACGCCCCCCACTTGGCCTTTCTTCGATCTTAGTAAAACTTTGCCGTCTTTCCTCGTAGTTAGTAGTATAGTTCAACCCCCCTCTCGTCTTCTTCTCTTCGACGCCAAGTTTTCTTTTTTTTGGTATGTAGTATGTATAATTATTTTTCGCAAATCTTTTTTCTGGATTGATATCAAGATGTTTCCTTGTGACTTTCATGGCTCGTGTTCGAGAGGCTTTTGGAAGGTGTTGCTCTGGCAGGTGGGTTTTATGACTATCAGGACTTGTGACGACCTCTGGGCCTCGTCGTCCGGGCTGCACAATGTGGGGTTTGTTTTCTCTTCAGGATTTCATAAAGTGTATTCGATATGTTCTTCTCACTAAGCAGCCACTTACGTGCCTGGGCTAGTGAGAAAGTCCGGTGAGTTCGTCTCAGTCAGATTCATTCACTCGATTGTTCTGAAATTGTTGGTAGAGTTCTGCAGGCTTCCATGCTCGCGTCCGCCTAAAATCCTGCTGTTACGCCGTTCTTCTTCCTTCAAACCCCAGATTGTAACGACGGCACCTTATCAGACCTTTGAAACAAACCCAAAGAGTCCATTTTGGACGTCTGGATCATTCGAAAGGTTAAGAGACTGGTGCTTCATGCGGGTCCTTTCATCTCCGAGTCTTCGCTGTCTGCGCCTAGCGCCCTTTCATGGTTAGTACGCCTTCTCAACATGGCTCCTGGTGACTTGGACCTTGACCTAGGGGTAGCATCGGCCCCTTCGGAACGTTACAGGCATAATTACTTTGACGAGGACCAGCGTGGTCCGGGGCAGAGCATGTCTTGTCACCTGTGCAGCAGATCATCAGCAGAAAACTCCTTCTCGACATCTTGTGTGAAGAAGCCAAGAGCTTTTCGAGGGGGGCAGCTTGTGTAGCAGATGGCGGTGGAGCTGGTATATGCCCCTCTAAACACACCCCGTCGTTGGTAAGTTTGCGTATTCTTGGACACACAGTGTCGGTGGCTTGTAAATTCCCCGACGGATGAATCGAATCGAGTGAAGGTGAGCATCGAAGTGGAGGCGTGATGTGATAAATTAGGCTCCTTACCCCGCTGATTAGGAATCTTACAGAACAGACCCGCTCGCGGGTACCGCGAAACTGCGATCCCAGTTCGAAGGCCTCTATATTTCGGCATGGTGGGCTTCTTTTCTGACATGCCAATAGGTGCAATCCAGGCCCTAAAGCCGAGTGGACGAGGCACGGCCGGTCGTCAAAGGCAATGCGACACAAGACGAAAATGGTTTTCAATTTGTCTCGCTGGGCCTTGCACGGAGGTACGGGAATTCACGGCGCGTCACTCTCCCCTTTCTGTCCTTTTAGCTTTCAGGGCCCCCTGGTATGATCGAGCCTTTTCAAGGACACTGTGCTTCCTTTCCAAGTGGGGTCGCCGTATTCATAGACCGTGTCCGACTCGGCGAGATTTCGCGACAATGAAATGCGGGCTCAATGACAAAAGGTCAGGGGGCTAGACTCGAACGAAGGATGGTACAGGGGGTGGCTTATCGATGGATGGATTTTGAGAGCAAGAAAGACGGGACCAGCCAATGAGGAACACCCATCTATCACTATCATCGCATATCCCCTTCGGCATAATGGGAAGGTTCATCTTCTTTGATTTGCGACTCTCACGACCCTTCTTTTTTTTGCAGCGAAAGATTCGGGTTCACGGAGGCGCAAGTCAGCGGCATCGTGTATCAAGAGCTGTCACAATTAACCGGGTGTCCCACCCGCCGCCCCTTCGTTTGCGGTTTGATCAACAAGTCGAGATTTGACGGTTGTAGAGCGGCTGTTCCTCCTCGTTCCCAGAGATCTCGTTATGTGGTCATATAAAAACGACGCGTTTTTGGTAGGGAGAGATTCCTCAGCTAGTCCCCTAGCCTTGACACCTGTCACCTCCTTCCTTGCCCTCTTCACTCGAGTCAGCCCTAGTCAACCATGAAGGCCATCTTCGCAGCTCTCTTCGCCGCCACTCTTTTCTCCGTGACCGTCGCTGAGCCTGTCGCTGAGCTCGAGGAGCGCACTATCTTTGACTTCAAGTGCCCCAAGACTTGCAAGTTCCCTCCTCTTGCTATCCCCAAGTGTAGCCTCCTCCTCCCCTGCCACTTCGATTGCAAGGACGGGTGAGTAGCATCTCGGACTTGAATCGCTATCTACAGCGCCTAATTACCCGACGCTCTCAGGTACATCCCCCACCCACTCCTCAAGCCCACCTCTTGCGTCTGCAAGTGGCCCTTGACCGAGTGTAATGGCAAGTGTGGCATCTTCAAGCACTGCCCTTCTTCCGGACACCACAAGCGTGACCTTAGCCCGGAGAGCGTCAAGTGCCCCGTTGGCTTCTCTGCCTGCGGTGTCTATGGACGCAGCACCGATTCCTGGGAATGCCTCAACACCCAGAAGGACCTCGAGAGCTGTAAGTCTTTTTCCCACTTGAACATCTAGCGGAATCAGTAGGCTAATGTTTTTATCAAGGTGGTGGCTGCATCGTCCCCCTCAAGGGTGACTTGAACCCCCAGGAAGGCCGTGATTGCACTGCTATCGAAGGTGTCTCTGACGTTGCCTGCGTCCACGGTGCTTGCGAGGTCAAGAAGTGCATGGATGGATATGAGACCAACGAGACTCGTGACTCCTGTGTCCCTGTAGGCAGGAAGAAGTCTATCTTCCAGGTCGCTGAGGAGGTTCTTGCCGCCCAGTTCGGCGCTTAAGGTGGGAGTCGATGCACTGGTACTCCACTTTCCAATGTCCCCGCCCTTCTTTCGCCTGTTGTATACCACAGTCTCACGGACACTCCTCCTATCTTCACTCTATCGTTTGTATATTTCTGGGCTGAGATCTCGTCTCGGACATTCTTTTGGTCTAATGTTGTAAAAACCTTCTTGTGAAATAGACGCTCTATCTACGTTGTATATCTCGGTGGAGGACAGCGGTGCTGGGCGCCTTTAGCATGTCAAGCCTCTCTCGTTACCATCAAGGGCCCGAAGGCATCGAGAAGATTCGAGATTCGACACATCTGAGACGCGAAGTAAGAGTGCTTTGAATATCAAATAGATTGCGCTGTTAACGCGAATCAAAGTTGTCCATTCGAATCGACAGCGGCAGCAGTTTCCCATCCTTGCTTCTCCGCCTCCGCTTCTATGCCTCCTGTTCCTTGCAGTTCGTGTCAAAGCCCAAAACCTACTCGCCGCCTTGTCAGCCACCCCATTCATTTTTGCCGTGCCGAAGGTAGACAAGCTTCTAAATCTCCCTTTTGGTGCAGATTCTGCCGGCAACTAGTGGACAAGGGTAGGACCTGCTGACAAGTTGGATGTTGTTGAACGTCGAGATTGTGAAGGGCATGTCAATTCACTGGCAGCTTGGCGATAGATAGATAACAAAGGGTCTCGCTCTGAAACGTATAATTGGCTGATTTCCAAGAATCCTGGGATTCAAGATCAACACCCGCCGTCGGTGTGGTAAAGATCCACCTGAGGAAATAACGAGGCAGCAGTTGGCAAAAGAAGTCATAACGAAATGCGAGCATGTCGCGTGCTGATCGTTGAATCTGGGAAGTCGCCAAAGGCGGTCGCGAGCGTCTCCCTCATGGTCAGTTGCTAGAAGGGTCCCGGCGAGGCCTCGAAACTCTAGATTGTGCCTCTGGCATGACAAGAAAGCCCCCTTCTTATCTAAGATACAAACAGAGAATCGTATTGTTATCAGGGCCTTTCCCAAGTGCGCACCTAGAAGATGCTGGAAGTAATACTGACGCGATCCAACACCGCAAGCATGGCCCTACTCTTCAACTGCAAAGGCTTCAGCGTCAGCTCTGTCTTGTCAGCTGCCTGTGCACAGGAAGGACGTACCGCTCATCAAGCCCATACTGCATCCTATGCACGTACAATACGCAGTCTCGACGAGGCTTCTTAGATGCTTGTCTTCCTCTTCGTTCCCTCCGCTGCAAATGAAGCCAAAGAGAGTTCGAAGGTTTTTCGGCGGCCCCTGGGTTGAGGTAGACGTAGAGTAGATGCCCCGCTGCTGAGCAATATGAGTAAGGTCCTGGGTTTGCAAAGTTCGTAGTTCGAGTTGGAGAATCATAAGCGATGGGAGGAGCCACTGTTCCCTGGTTTCGCCATGGTCACCAGAGTCATTGGCGGTGAGGGGAGCACTGAAGATCCTAGCAACTTCCTTTCCAGTCGCCTCGTCTTCATGCTCGTCGTCATCGTCGCGATTCCAGCCCAGGACTCGGCCTGGTCTGAGACCAACAATGGTAAGGCGAACGAGCCCCGGAATCCGTTGAAGGAACGATACCAAAACGGGTATGTCTCCAGGTATGATGCAATGCACGAGGTTAAGAGTGTGAAGCTTAGACGGGAGAGATTGGGCATCACACCATTGAGATAGGAAAGGGGTGAGGGTGCGTCCAGGGTCGTCCAGTAGTGTAGGCGCTGGTTGCCACCACCGCTGGCGAGGGTTTGTAGCCCTCGCAGTCCATCCCACGCGATCGATAGTCAGCGTCTTTAGGTTTGGCGCGCTGATGTACGATAGCAGGAGGGAGGGGTAAGCGTGATAGGCGATGTCCAGCGTTTCGAGGTGGGGGAGAGAGGCCACACGAACGGTGGAGAGTAGTTGGGGTTTGAAGTTGACTTGGCGGATCTTGCAGAAGTGAAGGAGGGGAAGTTGAGAGAGGAAGTTGATGGTTTCGGCGAGATCGAGAACCACGTCAGGCTGCCCTATGTATGTGAGGGATGTAAGGTAGGGCGATAGGAATAATTTCATGTAGCTGGAGTGGACCCGCTCGAGGACGACTTTGCGGAGCTTCTTGCTCGGTATCTGAGCATTTCCCCGACTGGGGCGTGTGGGTGCTACGTTGCTTCTAGGCCCCGATGTGAGCACCAACTCTTCGAGGTTGGGATACATATCGGGCCAAACGCGTTGCTCGAACACATTCGAAGGGATAGCGGCGCTCTCCCAGTTCTCCGACATATCAAGCAGCCGGTTTACCAGCGCTTTGTATGGCTTCTTTCCGATGTCTGAAGAGCCAGCGAGGAACACAGTCAGAGGAGCGGCTTTGCACCGTGCAAGCTGGTCCTGGATACGTTGAGGACTGACATTCTTGTATATGTCAATGATACCCCAGAGACGAGGGGTATTGCAGACAATGCTGTTCCAGGTACTGCAGACGAGGCAGACCGGAGGGAGGAAGCGGGGTCCGATGGTGAGGACACCGAGCTCGAAGGCTGTGGCGAGGACCTCCTCAGGAAGTATGTCGATCATAGTGAGCCTGCTGATGGTGATGACGACAAGGGTTTTTTTGTGAGAATGAATACCACATTCGGTTGCGTTAAGTGCCCAGTTGAACTGTCGGTACCGCAGAGGCCAAGCAGAAACAGTCGAGATGGAGACACAGGCCTGTCCGGAGCCGTGATTGCTCCCGTCAGGCGGAGTCACCGGGAGAGATGGGCGTATTTGTACCCCCTGGGTGCACCATGAGTCCAGTGTGCACAGCGGTAGACGGTGAGCAACTATGGGTCCGTGGAGATGAAAGTGGTTAAGCGCCCGTCCCGGGTTGACCCCAGCGGATCAGTGGGGGGTGTTTGGTCTTGGGGTTGTCACACAGCGGAGCCGCGTGGAGACAGGTCAAACTCCTCTGGTGGGCTAACCTGCAGCAACTGGGATAAAATGCATGTGAGTCAAGTAAAAGATAAAGGTATAATAATAATACCTAGACCATGGGATGGATCTACAGGCACCTGAAGAGCGCCCATAGATAACGATAGAAACCGCGTTGTTTCCAGCCAACCTTGGCACCGGGGCTCCATGCTGCTGATCCGCTTGAGCATGCACCCGACTCTCCAATTGAAAACTTTTACGGCAACATGGAGGTATTGAAAAACACAGTCCGATAAGCCTATCGACGGCGCTTATACTTTAACCGTCACTGAGCCAGGGTGTAGCCGGTCAACCTTTTGCCTAATTCCCTCCCCCTAATTTCTTTCTGTGACCAGTCTGGGTCTATTCCGGCCGTTTGCTCGTCATGGCTATCGGACATACGATCGAGAGGATTGACGCTGCTGTACGCTTTCTCTCGCGTCTAAGACTAGGTCGAATTGACAACAAATCCAGGTTGCGAGGAGTGTCGTTGGAAGGTGGTTCCAGCTGGAAGGGTCAGGAGCGAAGAAGGAGCGTATAGGGTCGCGGTTCTCGGTGTGTTTTAGTCCTTGATTCCAGGTCAAGCAAACCTGATGATTGGTACCAGATTGAAATACGTGCTGGCCTCACAACATGGGTAAGTATACAACACAATTCCAGCTTGCAACTTATCTCATGAGAAGCGTAGGCGGCAATGGCGTATATCGTGAGTGAAGGTTACTGAAACCCACCCATTGGTATTGACACTAGGACCTACAAGATTTCCGTGAATGCCTCCATCCTTTCAGATTCAGGAGGAAGCTGCGTTTGCCCGACAGACGACCTTTGCTTGAACGACCCCGAATATCTGACCTGCAAGAACGAGGTTCGCAACAACCTCATCACGGCCACCGCTGCCATCTCTGCACTCTCCACCGTCCTCATGGGTGTCTTTGCCAACCTACCCGTTGGGTTGGCGCCTGGTCTTGGTCTCAATGCCTACGTGAGTAGACAACATTTGGGCCGCTTGCAGCAGGTTGCACAGTATCTTACACCCTGTCCAGTTCGCCTATTCTGTGGTAGGTTTCCATGGAAGCGGTCTTATCAGCTATGGAGAGGCTCTCGCTGCTGTGTTTCTGGAAGGGTAAGTCTTCATCCCTGGAAGTCGTGCAACGTGCGGCGCGGTGTGTTCCATGACTTCCTGCATCGTGTTATCTTCCGCACACGACTCTATTGTTCCTGCGCCACAACCATGCTCACTGTCACTTTTTTGGTCAGGTGGATCTTCCTGTTCCTATCGCTTATCGGTCTTCGGCAATGGCTCGTGCGTATCATGCCCCAGTCACTAGTATTGGCTGTTGGTGCAGGCATTGGTCTCTTCATTGCGTGAGTCAACATCCAACGAGTTCACTAGAGCAGGCGCTAATTGCAAGTTCAATACAGTTTCGTTGGGTTGTGTAAGTTCAAACTCAGTCCAGACAGGGGGCGCGTAACGTTCTTAACGCGTCTTGTGTACAGCATCCCATGGCCTTGGCGTAATTGGTGGCGACAGGACCAACTTTGTCGCCCTTGGTGGTTGCAAAGCTGAGGGTGAGTCGAAGCATTCGACATCTCTGCATATGGCGTTTCCGAATCTAACCGACGTATCACCAGAATTCCTCAGCGAAGACTTGCCCTACTACTGCGGTGGAGGTCAACTACGAAGTCCGACCATGTGGCTCGGTATCTTCTTGGGAGGGTATGCAGCTCCATCTACCTCAAGTCCTCGCTCGTGCTAAGGATGCTTTTGCATAGTATCGTCACTTGCTTGCTGATGATGTACCGCGTGCGGGGTGCCATCCTTATTGGTATCTTCCTCGTTGCAATCATCTCCTGGCCTCGTCCCACCTCCGTCACATACTTCCCCCATACACCCAGTGGGGACACCATGTTCAACTACTTCAAGCAAGTCGTCACCTTCCAGCCACTTGATCGTACTGGAAATCAGATCTCGGTTAGTGCCCCGCCGTGCCCCCGCCGCTCTTTCTAGGACGCTGACCTTTTGCCTCAGTATAATTACAGTTCTGGGCACGTCTGGTATGCGTTGATCACCTTCCTCTATGTCGATATTCTCGACACCACTGGGTCGGTCTTGACGTTTACTCTCATCCATGTTATCACCCACTCACGCATGCGTCGACAGTACCCTTTACGCTATGGCCAAATTCGCCGGCCTCCGCGATCCCGAAACTCTCGACTTTGAAAGGTCATCTGTTGCCTACTGCATCGACGCCTTCTCCATCTCCATGGGCGCCCTCATGGGTCTCAGCCCCGTCACCGCCTACGTCGAGTCTGCGACTGGTATTTCCGAGGGTGGCAAGACAGGGATCACTGCGGTGGTGACTGGCTTGATGTTCCTTGTCTCTGTCTTTTTTGCACCCATCTTTGCTTCGATTCCGTCTTGGGCGACTGGTGGTGCGTTGGTCATTGTGGGGAGCATGATGATTCGCAAGTGCGTTACTCGATTTGGGTTTTGTAGAAGTGTAGAAGCGCGATACTGACAAAGCTCTCGATTGTAGTGTGCTTGAGATCAACTGGGATTACATTGGAGATGCTGTTCCAGCGTTCCTGACTCTGATCATGATCCCTCTTACCTTCAAGTATGTTTTGGCCCACATCTACCAAGCAACGTTGGCTGACCTAGCTCCAAAGCATCGCCTACGGTGTCATCGCAGGCATCTTCTCGTACATCATCCTCAACGGCATTCCCAAGCTCTTGGGGATCATCAGTGGAGGCAGAATCATGCCTGCTAACTTTGAAATCTCGGAAGAATGGGTTATCCCTCCTGGATCTATCCTTCCTTCGTGGATGTAAGCCTCCCATTCTTCCAAAGTATCTTGGATTCCCATTAACTGTTTCTTTGCAGCAACAAGCTCATGGGACGCAAGAAGAGAAACTCAATGCAAGAGCCTATGGAAGAGAACGCCGGAACAGAGCTTGAGCACAGGTCCAGGAGCGTCAGCGTCGACGACGAGAAGAAGGGTCACGTAACGAAAGCGGTGGATGAAGAACCTACCATGGAGGTTCAGGTTCCTGTTGTCTCGAGGAATACATAAGTGTTCTCGGGATGGCTTTGGACCTCGCTTCCTGAACATATCTATCTCATCTTTCGCCTTGCTCTTTTGAGGACAACCGCTTGCTATCATTGCCAACTAACGAAACAACCTTCTGCCCATCTTGCTACTAATTCTGCTACTTCCTTCTGTCCAAAATTTCTTCTTCTATTGTGTAGGTGGGAAAAGCATGTGCAGTGCTTCCTATTGTGTATGTATGTATGTATGTAAGTTTGTGTAGAATGTATGGATTTTGCGTCAGACTTGGATAACCAGGGTTTCCTCCAAGTTTCAGTCGGAGGCGTGACCGTGTGCATAGCCTGACGCCGTCGAGGCCGACCCTTTGACATTGTCGACGACGGGCGACTTGGCTCACAGGCTTGCACAGGTCGACAGGACCATGACTTAGTTGGCCTCCCATGTGGCAAATACTCGGCCAATACCGTATTTAACAGCAAGGCTTCTCAAGCTGCTATTTTATCATCTCTGAACAACCAACGCCCAAGTCTCATGGACATCCAAGACCTTCCAGAGGAAATCCTTGCCAAAATATTCGAAGAAGGCGTACACAAGCTTGGAGCTATTGCATTCCTCCACCCCATCTGCCTTGTTTGTAAACGATGGCACGCTGTTGTATCAGCCACCCCCCGCCTCTGGGGTATCATCGATGTCGCCAGAGGGTGGACTGCACCTCGTATCCGGCGTCACATGGCGCGGTGCAAATCTGCGCCTTTGACCATCTTCATTCAGTCCGAGTGGGCTGAGAGGTCAAAGAAGCGGCAGAAGAACAGGCACGAGCGGTGGAAGGTCGTGACAGAGCTCTTGGATCTTTCCGAGAACTGGGTCAATGCTGTATTGCCGTTGGAGACGTTTAGGAGACGGAAGTGGCCTGAGGGCTATCCCAACCTTGAACTCTTAACGCTCGTGGGCGACAGACCAGGAACGTTCCAAGATCCGCCAACTTCCTCGCAGGGTCTAGCAGATGTACACCCCTCCCCGCGTCTTGCAAAGCTTCGTGAAGTGGACCTCTCGTATGTCCATCCAGGATGGATTGAGCTTTTCATCTCGTCCTCCATCCGATCCATCAGATATCTTGCCGATCCCCTCGCTCGAGCAGACGGCCCTGCCCCGATTTTCTCGACTCTCAACTGGCTCTCGAAGCTTCCTAATCTACAAGAGCTAAACATTTTCGACAGCATTTACTATCCTCCCTCTTCCAGCCCTGAAATCCTCCAGATTCAGGGACGTAGCTGCGTCGACCTTACCCGCCTTGAGAGTCTACACCTAACAGGACGGGACCACCCAGTGCTGCTCCTAGAAGCGCACGCCATTCGAACTCCCTCTCTCCTTACGCTCTCCATTCAAAGGTTCGGTCGACTGCGCGAGCCGTCGATGGACCCGACGCTTGGATTGGGGCCGGTCTTTCTTCACTGGTGCAATGACAGAACAGGCCAGTTTTTGCCCGTCCATTTGCACACCCTCAAGCTGGAGAATTGTCTGATCCCAGACGATGTCCCTAGCCTCGTCCGCCTTCTTGCGCACCTACCAGACTTGGTTCGGCTCTCTGTAGGGAGCATTCAGACTCCAAGCGATCTTCTAGAGGGTCTGAGCCCGAGGGTGGACCCTACCAACGCGCACATGGTGTTGGATGCGTTATGCAAGCCTCTTGCTATGAAGGGGAGCGATGGGTCTGTCAATGAAGGAGAGCCTCAAGTCTGGCTCTGTCCTTCCCTCTTCTTGCTGGACCTGTCAGTACCCGATGTTCAGATAGACGACTTCATCGAGCTGGCCCGAGTGCGTGGCGTTCGATCAGACGCCCATCTACTTTACGCGGGCGCCCCTAAAACTTTGAGAAGACTTCGAGGGCCTCTTTGCACTGATGGACAACCTGGGGCGTTAGCAACGTTGAAAAAGTCGGTGGATGATTTCGAATGTGGATGTCTTTCATGTGCAATGGACCATTATTCAATGCTTTGCTAAGGCTTCTATATAGAGAATCTAAGGATCTGAAAGTATTCAGGACAGCAGAACCTAGCATCAGTCATTATTTTACTAAAATACACTCTCTTGAGAACCATCTTTGTTACCGCAGCAGGGACACATCAGGCTGGAAGCTTTGTACGAGCGACCGCGGCGAGAGTATGGACCGCGCACAGATGAATCCATCGGAACAACTCTTGCTGGCAGCTGGTTATCACCCCGGTAACTGTGCCTCATCGTCCTATAAATTCCTCCAGCATCCGAGCAATACCATGGTGCCCCCAAGTGCTTAGCAGCCGACAGGTAGCCAACTCGGAAACGGCAAAAACAAGCTGCTGCCTGGTATTATGATCCCATCGTTCACACTCCGCTGCCAGCTTCAAGCAGTAAATATGTTCTTAGAGGCCCAGTGACCGCTTCTCCAGGTGTTTCGAGAAGCTCAAGAGAAGGTTAGCATCCATTTATTCGTTTTCAAAGATCTTCTTCGCTAACAGGCGCACCCAACGCGATCTTTGGGGTGTCAGGATGAAATTCGATATCAATATGTCGAAGACACGTCTGGATCTTTCTTAAGGCCGCTGTACTGCGTGGCCTAATGGTTTTAAGGCACCTTGGAAAGGGATCTACGCTACATTAGTACCTGTTGTGGCCGGCGACGATCCTACTATGGGGGCTTCCTAAAAAGAAGCGGTAGTCCCCTGACAGCGCCTGTCTGTGGGATCACCTGAACGGCCGATTCTGAGAAGGCGGAGAATTATATGATAGAGAATATGGAGCCTTCTGTCACTCCGTTACTGACCGCAAAGTCGCAGAAGATCTGCATGGACATGAAAGTCTGACGGCTGCAGTGCGTTCGGGACATGGAAGGAAGTCCTGGGTAGACATCGAATGGTAAAGACCAGCTATGATTTCTACCAGGCAAAAGAAGGGAGCGAGAAGCAACACCGCAATGATTAGTATGAGCGGCTCCAAATCCTATAAAAACCCTCCCTCTCCTGCTGTCAACCTTCAGAATCAAACCATCCACCCCCTCCTATTACCACAATGCAGCTCAGGCTCTCTCATCTCACATACATTGCATCTTTCATGCCCGCACTGCTAGTGGGTGCCACCGACATTTGCGCGTATACGTCCCGCTCCTGCACCGGCTCCTTTGGGTGCTGCAGCAATGTTCCCCCTGGGACGTGCTGTCAATGGGGCCAGCCATCAGGATACGGATGGTCCGTAAGGTGGCAAAATAATGCCGTTGCTTGGTTCGGTACTACGTATGGCGACATCGGCTGCAGCACCAGAACTGGAGGCCTTGGAACATCCGCAGGCTCGAACGGGTGTAAGTTATCAAATGGCAGTTTCGCTGGGAGGGATGAATCCTGACTGCTAGGTTTATTAGGCCTCAGTGTCTGGGATGCACCGACCTGGCTTAACTGGGCTTCTTCCCGATGGGTCGTCAATGGTACACGCCAAGCAGAGGCTGCAGAAGTGTGCCAGAAGCCGGACACGGTAGGCTACACCGACTCGGAGGGCAAAGTCCGCGCGTTCAAGGTTCCCGAGGGGAGATTGGAAGAGGCGTTCGATTTGCTTGAGAAGGAAGCATTCAGTGCTTTGGAGGATTTTGAAGTGGTCGATGTTGCTGCATAGTCAGCTTTCTTGTAAAAACTCTCGAAAGAATTCAATGGTCTATAATGGTTCATTCTGAGGAACATATGCGAGGCTTCCTGTCAAAGTGCTCTTGATTGCGGAGCCAAAACGTAGCGATATAGAGAATTCAGAAATGGAAAGTACCAAGCCTCGACTTCTTCGCATTGGAGCGCATTGCTTCGCTGTATAATAGTAATCACCGCAGATATCTGCTTCCAGGCAGAGAATCAGGCCAGGACCGATATCCGGTATAATCAGATTGTGCCTTCTGCTCCACCTCATGGCTTCACAAAGTTGAGATACCCAGAGCATTCGCCGCCGATTCGACGAACTGATAGGAGAAATACGCATCACCCTCCGTATGCGAGGTCGAGACTACGCACATGTCCGCTTAGTTGAAGGTTTCTCTGCTAACCTGTGACAATAACCAGGCACACGGCTGGCTATGTCTTACTTCTCCCGACCTGATCGAGGAAGGCCTAGGCCTGGCTACCGCCCCAAAGAGCGAGAGGCTCTCCAGTCGTCACAGACGTATCGCGCTGCCAGCGTTAATGGTGTCTGCCCCAGACGGTCCTCCAGATTGGTCTGAACTTGCGGGTGGCAGAGGAGAGGCTTGACTTTACCAACATAGGCGTCCTGAGCCCCCGCCATTAAAGCTGGAAAACCAGGTGTATACCTTAGGTTGACCTGAATCTAGGGGTGAGCAAGGAGAAGCCTGACAAGCTGTTGACCGAAGGAGTTGGGGCAAGCGGAGTAGCTCTTCGATTGCCGCATGGGAGTCAGCATGACAGGCTAGCTACGACGGTGACCTTCTCTGTCCCGATTGACAGGGAATTCAGGCCACGAATTTCTTTAGAGCCTGCCAAGGGTATAGGAAGGGTGAAGACGGCGACGAGATGGAGTGGACCGAGAGTGTTGAGTTCACTATAATACAAGACCACCGGGAATGCTCGACATCCCGTACAGTTCGCCGCAAGAAGAGTTATGGATACTACGTGCAACGAGCTAAGAAGGTGGGCCGACCAGCTCTCTTAGGCGTATTCAAGAAGTGGGCCAGTTTGCAATGCGGATGCAAATTCCCTCTTAACCATGATGTCCTTTTCTTGGAGCCCGTAGTCTATGAGGCGAGTCATGCAAATGGCGGCAAGCAGAACGTGAGGGTGGGCACTGGTGGATGAAAGTCAGGATGTGGCTACCAGTCGATTGCACCGATGTGCAATAGCCACATGCCCACGTGAACTGGCACAGTACTACCAGAAGTAGTGGAGTGCAATTCTAACCACTAAATATCGACGGTTTAAAGGGACTTGTAAGCGCTCATCGACGCTTTGGGTAACTCAAAGTTTACGTCCAAGATGGGGCCTCGAGCATCGTTCCCACGCATTGGGGGCTGTTAGACAATATCGATTGAAGCTTGAAGAAGCATCGCGCCAACCCAATGAATCTTCGAAGAAAGGAGGGGCAAATGATAGTCTCGTCGAAGACCGTCCCGCATCAAGCGTGAGAGGGTTTGCTTAATTGAGCCTAGGACAAATTACAGAAATCCCCCACGGTAGACGGTCTCCCGTAAGTACTTTGGCAGACGCTCCAGGAGCCCACCGCAGACATGGCTATAGACTGAGTGGAACAGTGGTAGCTCATAGTAGCAACGAACACCTTATTTTGATTTACTACAGAATAATAAAGGCAAGGCACGAAGTGCTCGGGTGCCTATGCTTTCAGAGGGACGCTGTTACCAAATGCCCATTCGAATTATGAGTGTCTACGATAAGATCTACGACGCGACCACATCTATTGCACCTTCGTCTTCCCGTCGTAATTCTCAGCCTCCTTCTCAGCCCGAATACCCTCAGCCTCGACCTCGTTCATCAAGTTCTCCTCAAACTTCTTGATGTCCTCTGCCGAAGCGTTTTTCATGGCCTTCTTGGCAGCCTTGACCTTGTTACGATACTCTCTGTACTTGGTATCCGTTCCAAAGGCCCAATCCCACCAGCGGAAAGAGGTCGAGTAGTTGTTGGTGAACGCCATATGGTGGAAATCGTGATGCTCAGCACCAGACCAGAAGGGAATGATGTTGTGCAGGGACCAAGGGAAATCATAGCCAGAGTGAGCGTCGATGGCTTGGAAGAGACGGAGGACGATCCAGAGGTAGACGGTGATGATGTGGAGGTTTTGGGTAAAGTAGCAGTAGATGAGGGGGCCGAGGATGGTGCCTGCGCCGAGAATGAAGACTTCGGCGGGGTGGGCGTATTCAGCGGCCAGACCGAACGGCGCAGAGTACTTGTGATGGATCTTGTGAATGTGTCGGTAGAGAGGGCCGTAGTGGAGTGCTTGATGAGCTGGAGCAAATGTTAGCCGCCGTGATATTGAGCCGCAGGAGATCGTTACGTACCAAGGAAATGGAAGAAGTCCTCGAAAGCGAAGAAGAGGAAGATTTGAGGAGCCATGGTCGTCAAGCTGGGGAATGGTACGTGATAGGTGGACATTCCAAGGGCCTCTGCTGTGGGATGGAAACCCCAGATCTATACAGGACGTCAATGTCAACTCTCTTTTCCGACAAGAGCCAACTTACCAAAGGAAGCTCGATGGTGAAATGCGAGAACAGCACTTGCTTCGTGCACTCCCATTGTTCCTTGGCTGTAGGAACCTTCTTGGCCTGCAGTTTCCACTTCCTGAAGTATGGCATCGAGTCGATGATGATCCAAGGGATAGCTCGACCAAAGTACACAATCTGAAGCGGCAATTTAGTTCCCCGAAAGGTTAATGAGTCGCCAGCAAACGCACCTCGTGAAGCAGGAAGCTCATCAAGCCTGTAGCCAGGACAGGGTTGCCAATCTTGACATACCACTGAACCCATTGCTGCTCTAGCCACGACAGTGACGAGTAGTCCGTCGCACCGTACATGGCCCCATAGAGGGCCGCCGTCGAAGTCGTCGCGTTAAACATGGTCGTCGTCGTCGTCAAGAGGGGCTCCTAGTTGTTCGCTGGCAGTGGTCCCAAGCCAGTAGCTGAACAAAACCCAAGTTGTAGTTGGTGGTAAGGAAACTGAATTCCCACTGATGAGCTGGCCACTTTATAACTGGGTATGTGTCCAAAGAAAAACAGACCACTTTCCGAAAAATCAGAAAAATGGCGTGAGTGCCAATCAATCAATTGTTGGAATACCCCTTTCGGAGGCAAATAGCGGAGCGTGTGTGGGCTTTGGATTACTAAAAGGGGAGCTGATGGCGGCGCGTCGCGTCTGGAGCTGCCTCGTAAATTGCCCCGGTGGGTCGAGGTGCGCAGACAAATGCTGGAGCTGTGAGGCGGTGGGAGGCAGGGAAAAGTGGAGCGATATTTAAGCTAGAGTAATGCAGAAAGGCGCCTGATATTTCGTTATTTCTGGCCGGTCCAGAAAGACCGCGATTCTTCAGCGTCGCATCCTCTTATGCACTTCAGTAGTGCACTAGAAACTCACTGGGAGAGCGATCTACAAGCCTAAGGAGGGTATGCCATTCCTTCAGGTAGATTTCGGATGTAAGGATAGCATCAGGCTTTGCAACGCGCCGCCCTCCGAATGTAGGCGTCGGGATCTTGGCCAGAGTTGGTCAGAGGGTGGACAGAAGTCACGCGTGGGCGAGCAAGACGACAGTCGATCATTCATGGTGATGAAGCTCTGGATTCCCTTAAACGACAACCTCAGGGGCCGCAATAACCTCCCTATAGTCAATGCATAATCCAATGAGCATATACTGGGTTCCACCGCCCTTCATGATCTCCCGCTTCCAAGCAGATCAAGGACTGAAACATGGCGCAGCAGGCCGCCAAGCACCAAGCAAGGCCTTCACAAACGAAGCACAAAAAAGAATTATGCAGATGCAACTACTAGACAAGGGACCGTTTTCTACCGTACTAATAGGGCGTACTCCGGTTGCTCCATATCGCTCTTTCGCTCAGAGTCCTCTCAGAGCTTACCGGTGTCTGCATACTCTTGGAATCTCGTCTGAAGAGCAGGATCATGGCAAACGTACTCAAGGATCATACAGTCTACAGGAAGTACGCCATCGTAGTACATCTGCTGGATTTGTGCCTTGAGTGCGACGTACCGCGCTGCCAGCTCGGGAGTCCTTGGCTTGTGCGGGAGGATTGTAAGCTCTGTCAATGACCACGCGGCCTTGAGGGGTGCGAGAAGCAAATGATGAGAACATTGTTCACTCTTTCGAGGCAGGTGAGGCGCTCACATTTCGTATTTCTTCACCACCATAGCCAATCGGATTATGGGCTTGCATGTCAATGCAACGATAGCGGCCCACCCAACAAAATTTCTGTTGATCACTGTAACAGACCTCGGCAGTCCTGTTGAATCTACTGTCGAACTCCTTGCGAAGGGTCCAGAGGTTGTTCTCAGGCTCATAACAGAAACGCGGTGTTAGCACGACCCCGTGTCCGTAATTGCACCATAGAACGCGGGATTGACCACCAGCAAGACAAAGTAGCTGGGCTCCCATTTGACGCTCCTGGGTAGTGGTCTAAGAAACAATAGAGCATACAGAGGACGACGAACAACTCACCGGGCGCAACAAGCTGAGCAAGTCTGTGAAACGACTGTCATCGCACAGAGGGTGTAGTCGTCCCCCAGAAGGCTTATTTTCCGGAAGATTCTTTGTTATGAATGCGCTGTAATCGTCCAGGTCCCAAGGCTAACAGATAATAAGAACGAGCGTCAGAAGAATCCAAGGGTTGTTCCACATACGCGAAGGCGTTGGGCCTCCTTGATACCATCGTGGTACCGCGCCATGCGTAGGTCTTCGACGGCCAATTGCAACGCATCATGTTCCAACTTCAAAGCCTATCAAAAGAATGAGCAAGCTAGATTGAGTATGCGCAAATACATACACTAAAGTCTTCCTTTAATGTTGCATTTCCCCGTTGTTCCCATACTAACTCGCTGGAAGAAGCGGATAATTTGGACACCAGGACAGAATGCGCCGAGTTTAGAGCCTCCAACTGCTGCTTCGACTGCGCTGAGTTCTGTGCCTGGCGCTTCAGGATAGCTGCGATGCGATCCTCCAGAGCCAGCTTTGCGGTGTTCGCATTTCTCAGCTGACGATTCAGTTTAGTAAACTGCAACTGAGCCGATTCATGACAGCCCCCACAGAGCCTTTGCTGATGAATGAGCTGGCACTCTAGGTCGGCTGTCTTTTTCAGGGCCGCCTTCTTCTCGTCCTGTGCTTTCTCCACCTGTTCGTTCACCTTGGAGATTTCAATCCGGGCATTTCGATCTGATTCGCGTTGCATTTGTTTTCGAAGCTCAAAGCGTTTCTCCATTTCTTCAAGTCTCTGGAGGCGGGCAGCGCTGACTCCCTCAACCTCCAGGAGTGTTTTTAGAAGGTCTTGATATTCCTTGGTCTCTTTAACCTGCATCACCGGTTCCGTCTCTCCAGCATGGAGACCGACATCTGCCTTCGGATACCGATCAGCCCTTCGCAATGATCCAAGAAGAGGCGATAAAATTCGGCTGACCTTCACTCGTGGTATTGAGCTGCATAAGTCCTCTTCTTTCTTGGGGAAGCTACCACGTGCCTCTGCATCCTGTGGACGAGTTAGTTAAACCAGGTTAAATCGAGGTGCCCGAGAGGAGAGAGCCAACCTTGACTGCCCACTCGACATTTGCCTCTCGTTCGAGCTCCAATTCAGATAGTTTCACCTTAAGCTTCCAATTTTCATTCAGAAGAGTGTCGCGCTCGTCCTTTATCCGACAATGTACATATTTCACAGCCTATCACATTGCGGAGCCGTAACCCGACAGCGATGTCTGAATCTTCTTCATGCAGCATCGAGTTAACCCTCATCCACGATAGCGGCGATCAGTGGGAGGCAGGGAGAATGGAGCCATATTTTGTGCTCGAGTAACGTAGGTGCAGTTGAAAGCACCTGATAGTTTCGTTCCTTCCGATTCCTCCAGAAAGACCGCAATGTTTCAGTTTCGCATACTCTTGTGCACACCAGAAGCTGACTTGGAGAGAAAGATACGAGGAACTTGAGGATAGGATACCGTTCCTGTATGTGGATCTCGGATTTAAAGATAGCATCGTCCTTCGCAAGGCCCCGCCCCTCCGAATGACACTGGACCCTCGTCGTTCCAGGGAGAAACAAAGTGAGGTTCTATGACAGGAAATTGCAGATACGCCCTCTCCCAAGACCCAGAAAGGGCTAAATCTCGAATTTCTATGCCAACAGCAATGGAGGATTGCGACAGAACGACATGGAAGGTATGGCTCAGTTGAATCCTTGATAACCTGATGAAGCTTTCTCGTTGGCCAGGGTGAATTTAATACCAGATACTACTTTGGAATCTCTGGAAATACCAACATAACAAGAAATCATAGGCTTTAGTGAGGTGCCACTGGCTGGCAGGAGAGCTAGACGTCAGGATATCGCTCAGAGAGCGGACAGAAGTCGAGCGTGGGTGATATGATGTGACAATCGACAGTCGATCATCCTTCGTGATGAGCGCTGGTTCCCTTAAACGTCAACCTCAGTGGCCGCGATAACCACTCTATAGTCAATCTAGTGGTCAGGAGCGGCCCTCGAAGGGGTATCCCACAAGCAGACCAGGAGGCTTCACGGCGACAAATGCAAACCCTATTACACAGCGTGCGACTCACCACCGGAGCGCATCTCAATGTTGCTGCCAGGGATGCTATCATCCAGAACTACCACACACACTACTACAGCGCACAGACCATTGACCTCCCTCCTGGGTTGAAGTCGATTGCCAACTTTCGAAAGATCCACATTGCCACTTTGGGAAGGGCGACGCCTGGAACGGGATTGTGGATCTTTAACTGGGAGACTTTCGAATCTGGCTCAACCCTGATGGCTTTCTGGAGATTATGTGGGGCTCTGGAATGCGTATGTTGCTGTCCCATGATTTCCTTTGAGTCACTTCTTTCTGACAATTTACCTCTTGTAGCGGGGGCTGGTAAAACCATCATGGCGTACGTCCAACTCGCTCCTGATATCCTTTAGCCTGACAAGGTTCCTGACGCCCTGGCACTATTTCCATTGCCATCACCTTTCTTGAGGCTCATGCAAGAGACTCGACGCAGCCCATCTGCGTTGCTTATGTGTACATCCGCTACAGCGACCATGCAAAGGCCACCGTCAGAGGTATCTTGGAAGTCTTGGTTAAACAAATGGCTGAGAGGCACACTGGATGCCTAGCACTAGCCAAGGAAGTTTACGCTAGCCATAGCCGCGAGGAGCCACAGGCAACGGAAGAGGAATTGCTCTTCCTGCTTCAGCGGTTCACGGCGATGATGTCAGTCACATTCTACGTCCTTGATGCATTGGACGAGGCTCCCACTGTAATCCAATGCTCATTGCTTTCCAATCGTTGCCCAGGACAAGGATATCGAGCTTCACATCGCCAAGGAGATCTCTCGGAGCGCAGAATTTCGCGCCATCCTTGGGCCTGCGAACGCTGCACTGCGAGACGAGATTGTGTCTACGATCAAACAAAAGTGTAGAGGAATGTAAGTGAACGTGTCTTATTCTAGTTCATCAGACTGATAGGTTTTTGCATGCGGCGCTTCAGTTGGACACCCTCCAGGATTGCACTAGTGTTTTCGACGTGAAGAAGACACTTGAAGAGTTCCCAAATCCTATTCAAGGTGTCTACACTCAGACATGGAAACGGATCCTTGACCAGCCTAAGAAGAAGGCTCTCTTGGCCAAGAGTGTCTTGATGTGGGTCTTGACTGCGACATGGTCGATGATGATGGAAGAATTGCAGCACGCTGTTGCGACATGCCCCGACTCTTATCACTTCGACACCAATCGACGTGTTCCAGGAGAGATTCTTATAGGCCTCTGTCAGGGTCTCGTCGATGTCGAAAGTGGCCTAGTGCACCTCGTGCGTGAGTCTACCTCCCCCATTATCTTTACAGTGGCTTTCAACCATGGGACCAATTGCATTGGTCAAGGCATTGTGGCCTTGAAGACTCTAGGAGCCGTTCCCAGTTATGCCCTGTCGCTCTCTTCCTCTATGAGCACAACATAATGACTGATGATGGAAGGGCGGCTTCATGTCAACATATGTGAGGAGTAAATTTCTCTAACCTTGAACGGCCTGGTGCTCATCTTTCTGCCATCGGCCTAGGAAGCGCAAGAGGCCTGTCGAAGAGAAGGCTGATACTTAAGACTGGTATGCGCCTACCCAACATGTGACACCAGTAACTTCCTCTCCTCTATACCAATCCCATCACTCACCTTTCCTCAAGCCGCTGAGTCCCAGCTGGGAGCTTGGAAAGGTCGTAAAATCCATTTGGACCGCTTTCTGTAATGCCAAATGGATGAAGATATTCAGCTCTGGTTCTCTGGCGACAAATGGTACTGCTCTTCTGGCACTGATCACTTGGACTCACTCTTGTTCTCAGCTGGCAAGAATCGAGCACCCGCGCATTTCTTGCAATGAATCAAAGATGCTTTGCTGAATGCATGTACCGCTAAAGGTGTGTGTATCGCATTGACATCGTATAATACGATCACCCTTGGGTGATTGTCCTACCGCTTGCATCTGTCTCGCGGCGGCAATAAGTGCGTCAAAGATTGCACCTTTCATCCTGTTAGCAATATCTAACAACTGTGCAAGACATCGGGCTTCGCACCAGCATCCCTATTGAGTTTTATGACAGAACACTGGATATGCCCAACATATTTCTAACAGTTGCCCTCGATGTCCTGGCCACGCTTGTCATATCCTTTTGCCTCATTTGAGCGCATCCAACCCTGACCTTGCTAGACGCCGTTCATCAAGTATATCTCGGTATCGTTGTCGCACCATCGAATCCGCAGCTGAACAAGGCCAGGTGAAAGCAGAAAGCGAGAGCGACTGAATTGAAGTCGCGGTCGTGACACTGTGAGTTGTTTCACTTTTCCTTGACAAGATTGTTCTGATTGAGGCCTTCGAAAGCAGTTGTATCTATTGATCCCTGGAATAAAAAGTTTGGAACGAATCGATCTTGGCTGGTTGGTTAGTCTTTCAAGACCTCTGTCAGTGGGTCGATTTCTGCGAGAAAAGGGTGATGAACGAAGCCATGCTTTGCATCTGATCGCTGCGTACCGCTTCGATTCAGATTCGCAGGACAAGCCGCGGGGGTAGGATCCCAAACCCATGTGCAGAGTCTCCACGACCCGGAGTGGCAATGGGAGATACTGGCAGAAAGCATGTCAGTTCTCTCCACTCTATATCCCTGCAAGGCCTTTCCCAGGCGTTGGACAATGAACGTCGTACAACAAAGTTGGAACCTCCACATCCGACTCGGGACTTCTCTCTGAACTCGCTTCAACTCGGGTGATCCGTGTGTGTGAGCTAAGTATAGGGCTGTTGTGGTGTTCTCCCCTTGCTACACCATGTCCGCTTGAGTCAAACACAGATTGCTCAGGTATCCATTGGCGTTATCGCATATCCAAATTCCTCGCCAGTGATGAAATATTTTCGTTCCTCCGAGACCGACGAAATGACTGGAGAGTCGGACAGACGGGTAGAGCGTACTTACATGACTCGTATTCAAAAATAGATCATGGCTTTGGGGGCCGGAAAACATCTCTTTCCATCTGTTCCTGTAGACCTATGAACCGTTGAAAGAAATGGGGACTTCGCGCGCATCTTAACGGTTATCGTGACTGCTTCGGTTCGTTCTTTGCTCAGCTGCTTTGCAGATACTAATGAACCATGACGCCAAGTTTTAGAGGCATATAGACCGCATCATTGTGGCAGATTATGACATCATGTATTTTTATAAACAAGATTGGCGCCCGTGTTGCATGTAAATCAACGAGATCCTGTGAAAAATTAAAATACAAAGATATATGCAAGAAGTACCGCGTTTTCATATCACTTACTGACATTCTCTCATCGCTCGATAACCGGCTCCTACGTTGCTCTTCACGAACGGCCAGTGATCGAGTTCGCGGTTCCCTGCATTCAAAGTCCGCCACGCCGTCGAAAAGGCTGCTTGGCGGAGCCCTCGTCAGCCCGCCTTGTTTCCCAAACACCGTCAAGCTACAATGGGTCGTTTTGCTGCTTTTCTGTCTCGGCTCTCGCTCAACTTTACGTCTAAGTCTGGCTGCCCTAATGGGATCTTACAACGACACTTCAGACGTTGGCTCTTCTCAACCGCCATGGATCTTGGCTCTCCATTCATAGCGAAGAGACTCTTTGCAAAAATCCTGAACGCAATCACCCCTTCTGTGCCTCCCCTTCCACTCGAGGGACACGGCCGCCCAACCTTTGGCTTGGTTGAATCAGCGTCTGAATTTACTTCTGGCTACTGGCACCCTTTTGAATCATTGGAGAGCCACGATCTGCTCTGGGAGGACCTTGAAGCCTTTATCGTGGGGGGTGAAACTTCCCGACCTTCCCTGGCGAACGACTCGTACCCCCTCGTTGATATCGCAAAGGCGATTCGATGTGCTTACTTCGAAACCGAGCCTGGACAGGCGCTCTTCTGGGTCGGGTACAATATATCACCTTCAGGAGATGTTCTAAGCGTTGCGAAAGTTGCAACGAAATATGCTCGGAAGTACGGGAAAACAACCCTGCAAATGGCGCTCAAGCAACTCGGCATCAAGATCCCACCATTCAGAAAAAACGACTATGAATGGAACGCCCGAATTCTTATACTCTGGCGAATAGCAAGCATAAAGTTTGCTAACTGTGCAAGCGGCGTGATAGTCGTAATCCGAGGGGAGCACACCGCCGACGATAGCATCTACCTCAATTTTGAAAAACCAAGACTCATGAAAAGCCCAGCTGTCACAACGATCATCGAGCTCATCCGCGGTGAACCTCCGCACTACGCCAAGTGAGTTCGCTTCTTGCCTCTCTTTGAGTAATGATTTGACAGGAGCACCATTACTGTCATTAGGGGCGGCCATGAACAGCCCTGAACTTGAAGATGAGAAGTAGAGACCTGGATGCCGAGTGATACCCACAAGTGGCACTTTGTGGTCAAATGGGACATGGATTATTTGGCGCAAACTTTCAAGCTTTCCTACTTGTTTCTAAACAAATCTCAACAAATAGACAAAGGAGCCTTTTACTCTGAAGGACTGGTATTTTGCGCAAACTTTTTCACGGAGCGCCCATTTCCTGTCGTGTCAGCCGAAGCGTACACACACATTTTCGGGTTTCAGGCAGGCCCTTCGCTGAGCGCAAATTATTTCCTTCTGTTGAGATTACTAGGTAGGTGCAAGCCAACCCAGCTTCAGAACTCGGAAGAGTCTCTGGAGCTTGATTCACGTCGAGCTCGCGATGGATAGGGGCTAGTTCCCTGATTAGGTTAAGTGTCTTTGAGTGGTTTCGGTCATTCAGGATGGCTGCTGCTTGGCCCTCAATCAGCACTCCTGGCGTCGCTTGAGCTGCATATACATGGAGAAATAGTTGTTAAAACTCATAATTTATCTACTGCATAGTGTTATGAGGAACAGAACACTGTCTGAGGAGTAGTAGAGTTCGGATAGGGGCTGGCACTTAGGATCAGTGACTCGGCCAACAAGGTCAAGTTCAGAGCTCCTTTGCACAAAGTATACTATATTTCTATCAACTCTAAAGGCATTTCATGATTACTTGGAAGTTATCTATCCGTCGAGGAGGAAATGTGTGCGAGGCCCACCTGAAGCCCGAAAATGTGCGCGCGATTCGGTGGAAGCGACAGAAAATGGGCGCTCCGTGAAAAAAGTTTGCGCGAAAAATATCAGTCGTTCAGCCCGAATATGCTGCTCCGTTTGCACACCCCGACTACCTCAGAGTATATTAATTAGAAACCAAACTAACGAGATGCAATACCAAGCAGGCCTTTCGACAAGAAAGCCGGAGGAAGGCCTAGGTGGCAAAACAGGTCGAGAGCAGCTTAGCGATGTTAGAAGCCCCCTTGAAGCTACATCTTCGTTAGTAAATGACTCTAAATCTTGGGGGTAGGGCCCAAATCTGTAACGAGCTAAAATCAGGCGAGCATGGAGTATAGGTAATAGTATTGGCGTGTAAGCCACTGAGATTGTCGCCGCTGGTCGATGGAGCAGGCGTGCTGGCGGTGGGGGAAGCCAGGCCACAGTGTTGGAATATGGAGGGTCAAGTAAGAAATCTCGAACAGTGTTGAAGCTGAGAAAGGGGACCAGACACGAATTAAGGGTGCAGCATTCTCGAGGGAGAAGGGGAACCGGTAAGGAGTAAGGTTGGTGCTATGGCTGGGGAGAAAAATGCTGATGCACCAATGGCTGGTTTTGATCGTTTGGAGAGGACTTAGAGATAAACTGTGTCTCTGGGTATAATTTGTCGAGTGATCAGTCCTTGCGCGCATGTGTGTAGAGCTCAATGACGAAGACTTAGACCCTTTCCAGAGTTGGAAGTCTCCAAAAGTGACAACCTGTTGGTACCATGCCCTCTATTAAGGTAGTACAAGCACGCAATATCCAGCGAACAATGGATTCAGTGGTGAGGCTGGGACGGCACAAGCAATCAGCAACGCACCTTGCATTGAAACAGAAGCAGAAGCCAGTTGATATCAAGGAGCAGCAGGCCGTCCAGGTGGTTCAAGCACCTTCCCAAAGCAAGTGTCCTCAGAGAGAAGGCATGTTGCACCTGGCACCACGACTGAGAGCGTTCATGGGATTCTCGTGTGTGCTGTTAGGGCGTATCGCAAACCTTGTCAGGACCCAGGGATAAGGCGTAGGATGACTTGACGTACAGTCGTGGAAGAGACCCTAATCACAACCTTATCTTTGCGCCGTCTTCATCCTCGACCGTCGCGCTGTCATGCTTGGGCACTTTGATCCACCTCGCTCCAAGGCGAACAAGCTGGTGGATGGATGAAGGAAGGAACACCAGGGGACTTGAGAAATGGTCGAGGGTTCCCGCTGCAGAGAGTGCCCCTAGAAGCAAGGGGTGGTCCCAAACACAAGAAGTCGACAGCCGTAGTGTGGTATGACTGGCATGTTGGAAGTCGAACAAACCTTCCAAAGGATCCATAAAAGGGCCAGCCTCCCAGACTTAGAAGGTGTCGAAATAAGGTTCACTTGTTGGCAACTATTTACTACTGCGCGCAGTGGTGCACACCCTGTCATCAGGGTTGGATTAACCCCTTCTCCAGATGGTGTTTCTTCTTCTCCGCCATATGTTTGATGTACCATTCAGCGACGCTCTCATGCACGAGGTACTTTTTTGCGCGTGGAATCTGCATAATCTCCGCAGCAGTCATCCCCTCGGGAGTGTACGACGTTATTATGCCCTCCACCTTATTGCTAAACACAAGATCCTGGTTTCCTGGAGCGGTCGGAACGATTTTCCAATCCTTGGGGTTGTACTTTGGGGTATATGTGAATATTTAGAGGCAACACAAAGACGCGGAAACTTACCTTCTTGGCCATGGCAGGTGCAGACGAGTGGAAGCTGGACGTAAGCCCAACGCTCGTCATCACAGATCGTCCGGAAAGCGTTGCTTTTAACGCTGCTCGAAACATGCGATTGTCCTGAGGGTGGTACGTCTGTGCACGGTGATTGTAATGGTAGAACGAAAGAAAGGTGGATTTGGCAAGGATTTGGAGCAAAGTCTTACTGCGGCCCGGAAGCGGCCGGACGCGCCACAAGGCTAGACATCATGGGACCTGAAACCCAGTGAGAACTCGGGTTACCCAGAGGTAACCCATAGGTGCCCACAGCCACCCACCTGGCGGGTCAGTGTGGACATGCCTCGGCACCTCCAGGGTGCCAAACCTGGACTATTTTCTGACCCATAGACACCTCTCAGACACCATCAGGCACAACGCGATGAAAGTGGGCAATCGATATATTTGGCTACCTATGGGTACAATACGGCTACTATAATGCCGCGTGCGATATCGACCATTCTTGTCCCTTTACACATCCACAAGCACCCAAACCACTGCACCGTCCCAAAATACAGCCGCCTCCTAATCCCCTGTCCCCTACCCTCCTGCAATGAGCGGTTCTGCACGATTGTTCGAAAGACAGCTATCGCGCAATCAGCGCAGGTTCTTCAAAGATAAAGATGATCGCAAATACCTGAAAACCAGTAGAGTATTTGCTGTAACAATTAGCTGCGTTAGCGAAACGAAGACGGTCACACCCGAACACAGACGCACCAGGAAGCCCTGAGGAAGGTAAATAGGACACGCTAGATTGATTCTGACTGAGCGACCTCGCCATCTGTCGATATCGCTGGTCGTCCTGTGGGTTCGGTTTCTGTTGAACGCGAGTCTTTCAATCGTTCGCATCCCCTTCATAGCATGTAGCATCTCTCAAATGAGGACCGAGCTCGAAGGTATTGAAACTAGATTGACAAAGGAATCAGAACACCTTTGATTCGAGAGGCGTGGTCCAAGATATACCATCGGTTGCGCAGAGATCAAGATACACCATCCAAGTCCCGCCAAGCAGTGTGAGCCACAAGAGGTCGATGAGGAGCAACATATCGTCTTGAAGGTCATCTACGCGAGTTCGAGCAAAGGCGGCGGGCTGGCAGAGGGCGGCATGGGGAGGATGGCATGCGACATGGTGGCGGGAAAGATCGAGGTCGCACATGCGCCGTGTGGACTTAGAACATTTCTGTGATGCGTGCGAAAGGACCCGAATCCGAAACCACAAACGACCCTAGTCCGGTGGTGTGTACAGGCATCTCTGGCGATATTGACGAGAAGCCAAAGAAGCGAGGTGGAAGAACAAAGCCAACGGTGCGTGAGACAATTGCTTGCCGTTTGTCACGGCACTTCTGGGCACCTCAGGCAACAGAAAATAAGTCCCGGTGGCTATGGGTATCTCTAGGATATCTCTGGGTAACCCGACTTCTCACTGGGCCTGAAACGAGAAGCGTGAGATCTAAGCCTGAGGGTGTGCTCAAATAATCGATATTTAATGTGAAAGGTTAAATGAGGTCAATGGTAGTGGCACGGAATGGCGAGTATGGGACCAGAGATTTCTGCTCTGATGCAAAATCTCTCGCGGCTTTCGCCTGTGTGGACAGTCTATAGACTCGCCCAATGATTTCCAGCACTAGCGTCCGACCCAAGACTCATGGCTGCCGCGAAGCGCCCACAGAATAGGGGCTCGGCACATGCCGTAACGGGATCAAGGCGCCGTGGCTTAACAAGATAAAGGCTTTCTCCTCGACCACCACCACCACAACGTCTATGGATACTTTTCAGGACCTATTTCACAGCAAAATAAAAGCCCTAGCAACACTGAATGAAAGCATCATCAACAGCAATCACTCCGAACTATCGCGAGAGCACGCCATGACTCGCGGCAAGTGGCATGGGAGCTTGGGAGCAACGAATGGAGGTATAAACCACTGTAGAGGCTCAACAATCACACGGGGCTCTCCGACTTTGCGGTCAAAACTTCCTGTGGAAGTCTTGGAACTCGTCTTTGGCTATCTCAGCAAACCTCAACTGATACCGGTCCTCTGCGCCAATCGGTCCTTGCAGAATGCCGCTGTACGACTACTCTATACGGCTCTTGTGGTCAACAAACCGGTGTCAAGTGTGCTACTGCTCAAGAAAATACTCGCGCAGCCAACTCTTCACTGCTATGTTCGCAGCTTAGAACTCAATATCTCCAACGCGGGCACCCTGACAGCTAACTTTTATCGACTCCTCCGGCGTTGTCTGCGGCGTACAACAGCATTAACCACTCTCATTCTCGACTTACCAAAGGCTAACTCGCCCGTCTGGATCTTCGAGGGCTGCAACTTCCACTTACGGGTATTCTCCACGAGTATGCAATGTAATGCGTCCCTCGCCCGGTTCCTCGATACCCAACCATTCATCCGGCAACTCACCTTGCGTGGTTTCCAAACAGAGAATTGGGACTCCCCACATTTTGTAGGGGACATCGTCAGCAACCCCAGTTCGTTGTTCACCCCACGGCGTAACTTCCGTGATTTCGTGTTACAACCCAATTCCCTCCCTTCCCTTACCCAATTCAACGCGATCCACGCTGGCCCTTTGGTCATCGAGGCTGTCGCAAAGGGGCGCCCAATATCTGTAGCCAGTGTGCCTCTCTTCTCGGACACCGCACTGCAATCACTGGACGCGCTTAAAGGCGGCAGCGCTGCGCTCAAGCGACTGAGCGTCATCAGCTTTGACCCCACCGCACCGAATTTCATATTCGAGGAGGTCGCCAAACGGTTTCCGAACTTGGAGGCACTACACGTCGTAGTCCTTTTAGCCGAATTTACCTCTGTAAGTTTCCCATTCACCTGATCTGTCTGGCACGTAGGCTGACCCTTGACTAGGATACTCTGCTGGCCGCTTGCCAACATCTCAGGTTATTCAAATGTCTCAAGTATATTACCTGCGTCGCAACTTCGCCAGAAGAAGCGACCCTGGCAGAGGAAAAGGAGATTGCGAACAAGTGGCATCAGCACTGTCCGTCGCTGCAGACGATCATCTTGCCTAGAGGGAGAGTCTGGTTCCAAGCTCCAGCTCCACCCCCATTACGGGGAAAGGCTTGGGCGTGCTTCGAAGACAAGGAATGAACGTTACAGGTGGGCTTTCGAAATGCTGAATATACAGTACGTATTCTCGTCTTGGCCCTGCTTAGAGGACGAAGTGCTCATCGAATTGATAGGTAAAAGAGAACACTGGGTGTTTTGATTATGGGATTCTGACGGAGGGCGATATGAACGGTCAATCATGGACGGTGTATTGAGTGTCGTAAGAAGGCAATGTAAACAATATGGGGATGTTCATCACTGAAGCTAGACGAATCTGGAACAACGATTAAGCCGCTCAGCAGCCTGCACTCTCGAACGTGTCTCGTGGGCTGGCCATTCCAGATTCGCACTCTCTGTCTCACGCCAGATCCACGAGCCAGGAGGCGGCTAGCTGCAGAGCCTTCTCCCTGGCAGGCGCACTGGGCACGCCATCCATGCCGACAAAATCATGAACAGCATCTGGTTGTGTGTCCATCAGGACCTTAACGCCGTCCTCTTTCATCTTGGCTGCAACCTGTCGACATTCCTCATGGAATGCATCGCATTCTCCAACAGAGATGAATGTCTTAGGGTAAGGCGTAAATGCACCGGGAGGTGAGCGGTCTGAAAGAAGACGAGCAGTCAGGTTGAGTTCAATCGCAGTTCGGGGAAACACTTACTGGAGGACATCAGAGGTGTGTCGAAGATGTCAACCGACTTGTCACCGATGAAGCGCAAGTTCGCGTGTATGGAGGTGCAGAGCATGTCGATTTTCTCATTGGGTCGCATGGCCGCCAAACCTTTGGAGATCTCCTCGTCGATTCTGGTGCAAGACTCTAAACAAGGGAAGTAGAACCCATACTGGTAAGACTCACTCATATCAACCCAAGGCTATGGCATGTGTCAGTCCAGCTCTCGAGTGTCTGTAACGAGGGTCACTCACCGAGAACAGCATTAAGCCTCCAGGCAAGGGAAGAACCTTCTCATCGACAAGATACCGAATAAGCATCAAAGCCAGATGACCTGTGACCATGTTATCATTGGGAACCGCGAAGCGTGCCATCACCCTTCCAGGTACCCCACCTCCAGCGCAAGCACCAGTGACCACGATTCGTTTTGGGTCCACCCCAGCATCGTGAACCAGGCGAACATATCCCGCAATTGCGTCGATAAGTTGGGCAGGATGTCGACCTTCATGGGCAAGTCGATAATCAACAGCTACAAAGTGGTCAGTTGCGCGTCTTCTTGGTAACTGATGTAAAACTTACAGAGTACTTGGGCAATCCTTGTCTGTCGAAGCAGTTGCCGAGCGATATCTGGTAGGCTCCTCAAGTCAAGCTATGCCTCCCGGGCTCAAAATGCATGGACAACGTACCGCATTCGGGATAAGTCTCGCCTGCGTGCCCCATCATTACCCCGCCTCCATGCAGGAAGAGGCAAATCGAGCCAGTGCCAATCGTCATCTGGCAGGCCCCAACACTGGCACCTTTGGGCCAGATATAGGCTGGTACCCTGGCGCGCGCGACCCTCAGCATCGCCTGCGACGCCTTGCAAGAACCGAACTGAGGGCCGGCTCCAGCCAGACGAAGCTCGTTTCTTTCAACTCATGCTCGGGCACTTCGCGAGTCTTGTCGGTCGACATAGGACTCATCCCGCCCATTGCATTGAGAGCATGATCCAGCTAACAAGCTTGACCATGATTGACTCTTTCAGCGTCCAAGACGGCCGCCCACGGTTCTTGTGGGGGAGGTAGTAGAGAGTCCATCCGGGAAGAAGCCAGAGAAGGTGCACAACCTTGAGTAGGATGTACAGGGAGTTGAAAGGCTTTTTCGACCAGAAATGGGAAGCGATGAGCATGGGCTTGAGGAATTCCAAGACGCGCCATTTATGTGGCGATTGATCAAGTCATCATCAGGTTATATCCGCAACCAAGTGCTGCGGAAACTTGTCCGCAGCAATCCTCTGACATAGCGGCTACCCTTTGTCAGTGTCGGGCGTGGCGGTCTGAAAGATATAGGATAACCTGGGTAGCACTAGAATACATGAGTGGTCGAAATGAACGGGTCGATCAAAGTGTAGCTGATAAGTATGATACATGTGTGTTGTCCCTAGAATCGAGGTTGTCAAGATAAGGCAGCATTGATGTAGAACGAGAAGCATATTACGGTATTATGCTTGGGTATATGATTAGTGAACAAAGACTGTATGGGCGAAAGCAGAGTCGTGACTAGAATGGCGGCGGGTGTACCCTGTGGTAAGACCAAGCGGGAATGGCTTCGGCGAGGGCGTTGGCGGTCGAAGGGCATCGAGTGAATGTAGGGCCTCCCACATTGCTGGTCTAGTGTCAACATCCAAGGACCAGCATTGCTCCAAGATTGCCAAAACTTGTCCTGGTCGACGCCTTGGATAAGACACTTCTCAGTGCGCCGAGGTAGTACCCTCGAATGACGTCCAGCGTAACAGAGTAGTCGGTCTTTCGATGAGGGTAAGGTAAATCGTCGGTAGCAAGCTAGGGAGGGAATTGTGTCAGGACGTTGCTTCAGGGTGGCATAAACGGCGTTCATGATCTTACCTCCAAGCAGATACTTCCAATGCAAACATCGCTCATGGTGGTAATCTTTGGGCCTGGTCCTTCCTCTCCGTCGTCCTCGACAAGGGCCATGATGAGCTCAGGCGCCATCCACCGCGTTGAGCCAGCAAAGATCGAAGTTCCACGCCCGGTAGCGCCAATTCTTCCTCCCTCCTTGCGCAGAGAGTCTCTTCCATGACTTTGGATAGCCCAAAGTCTGTGATGATTGCCTCTCCATAGGTGTCAATGAGGATGTTTCCCTAACATAAGGTATCAGCACGACTGCTACTATACCAGGGGTTCACCGAACCACTCACCCCTTTGAGATCACCATGACGATAGGAGGGTTGAAAGAATGAAGGTGGCAAATCCCAGAAGCTTTGAATTAACTGGAAAGCCGCAATTAGACGAAGCGTGATTGGATACGAATAAACTCACTAGTTTGAGGCGGTCAACAGTGGTGTTCTTCCTGTAAATTCGGAGAGTGTGCCATTGCAGTACCATGGCGAAACCATCCCGATACTGCTGGCTGTTTGGACGATTCCGAAGAACTGACTGACATTCCGGTGGCACAGTTTGTGCCATGTTGCAACTTCTGCTTGTAGTCTCTGGAAAGGACGTCAGATATGTGGAAAAGCACAGCCAAAGACAATTCACCCTTATCAACCTCTCCTTCACATTCTTGACCATCGCTTGCCTCAGGAACTTGACGGCAACCTGGAAGGGAATTAGTCACTCGTCCATGAGATAACTGCGGTGTTGACTTACAGCTTTCTCTCGCTTCTCAATCGGGTCCTTCAAGACGCCTTCCCAACGTCGGAGAATGTGCCAAAACCAACGGCCCATTCACCCTTCAACTCAACTGCATCACTCAAGTCGAATACTCGCACTTCCTCCGAACCAGGTGTCACCACGGGCGACGGGCTGTGCCGGTAGTGGAGGGCCCTGTACTGGGACATCTGCACCATTGGACAGCACATCCTCCCTCAGTACAAGGGTCTTGACAACACCTTCCTGCAGGAACTTCTGCCGGCAATGCATGCGCAAACGAGCATATCATGATGTTCGTGGGCCGATCGGAATTCGTAGTAAGACGAGACTGAGAGGGATATGCTGCGAAGCGACGAGAAGACAATGTATGGAGGTATGTCTGGAGAATCATGGCATTTCGAAGGTGGACGTCGATTGCCATTTCCTGGCCAACAGAGATTATTGTCGGGGTGTCGTCGTCATCAAACACTTCCTGGTCCAGGTCAGATTCGCCAATAATGTAGATGGCGACTGAAGGAGAAATGGGGATGAAGAAGTCTGCAAAGTCTCTGCGCATGTGTTAGAGTTGGCATTCTTGGAAGAAAGCAGCAGAACGCACCTTTCTTCTTCTGTTCCATCATCCAAGATTCCATAGCAGCAGCCGGGGATAACGAATTCATGTTCTTCCTCCGTGACCCCGAGGCATATCTCCGACTCCAACAGCCCCCAACAGTACCGCTCCATGATATCGCGAACGAGACCCACGAACTTGGAGTCCGATGACAGACCCAGTTCCTGAAGGTGGCCCCGCGACCAGCGCCTATCGTCGCCTCGTAGGAAGTCTGCGAAGCATTCCAGCATGTAACGCCTCTTCATGCGAATTAGGAAGTGCTTGAAAGCAGACGCGTGCGCTGTTGCCCCAGCCTCCGAGGCACGAAGTCTCCAGAGAATTGTGGAGTAACCTGGGCTATTTCTGAACCTGATGAATACCAGGTACCGTCGAAGCTGCGAAAGCCCGGACGGGCGGGGCAATGTGACCAGCTCTGGTACGGAACGAATATCCGAAGTGAGGTTTCGAGGAGGCCAAGAGGTTGCAGTTGGGAGGTCATGGAATCTAGTGCCACCATGGCGTCCTCCTGGAGCGTCGAACGCCTCCTCCGCATCGTCGTAAATTCGTTGCGTCTCCTCGGTTATTGTGATAGGTTCGCCGTCGCTGTTGCAGGCGATGTCCGCAAAGATGGATCTCGAAGTTGGCGGAGCTTGGTTGATTTCGGCGAGGTCGTTGTCATAAACGTCGTACAGTGAATCCGAGAACGTTCTCCTCTGGCCAAAGGGTTAGCTAAGAGTTGCGTAGCATTTGTCCTAACTCGTAGACGTACCTGCAATCGTTGCGGAACCATGATTTCCATAGACCAGGTGGGAAGTACGGAGGGTTGTCGACCATAGGCGTTCTTTGGAAAGGATGAGAGTTATTCGTGAAAGCACAAACCAAAGTTACGTACTGCATGATTGAGATCTCGTCAAGGGCGCTGTGATAATGGAGGGTCGAGTGCAGTGAATGGGATGGAGGAAGGTGCAAAGGCACTCGGGTTCATGCCAGTGGGAACCACGTAAGAGGCTAAGAGAAGTGACTATCCCTTCAAGAGAGCGAGAGAACGAGCTGGCGGTACACTGTTAAGAAGCGTTCACGGAGATGTGATGGGCATAAAGTGAGGTTGTAAAGTCAGGGGAGAACTGCGTCCCATGGGCGCTGCGTATAAATGAGGTTCTCGCGGCGAAGTGGATGCATTGATGCGAAGATCGTGATGCGGGGCTATACTTGGGAGAACAAGGCACGACGCGCTGCTGTCGACGAGGCGTACAGGATGGCGTCACTGGCTAGAGTCAGAAGCGTTCATGCCACCAGCGTCTCAAACTAGGATGTGAATGAGGTAAGAGACGGGCTAGACTTGCGACCGCAGAGAACTGCCCAAGATTTCAATGACATCACTTGAAGCTGTGCACTTGACATGAGGCGGTTGTGATAAATGGCAAGACTCGATGGTCTTCCTGCCATTGAGAAGCTGAAAGATCCAGGCAAGCCCTATCTTCGGACTTGGACTCCACAAGTTTGGTTCTGTACCTGCAGAAACAATACAAAATAGCTGTAAAGGCGACTTCAGCTTAGGGTCCAGGCTTTCGGGTGACAGACTACTAACCAGGAACACACTCCCCAACGCTCCTCTGCCGCTTCGACCAAGCGCTGTCAAAGGACATCCTTCCTGTAGAAGGGGTTTCATATGTAGCTCTCTCCTCCAGATGAGCCCCGGCTGGCTTTGGCCGCCAACGCGGCTAATGACGCTCACTGGGGCGGCGACTGGCTGGCTTTAAGGAGAGCCTTTTCGTTCGTCCGATGCACCCGCAGGCGGTCGCCCAAATAACTCCACAGGGATTCAATCACCAGAGACGGGCCCGTGCTGTCTGGAGTGGGAGCAGTATCAGCTGGGCTCCCTCGCCTTGTGATCAAAAGGCATTACCGGTACAGGCTACCATGAGTGATCCACAGAGCATCAGATCAGCGTAGTCGTACGCGAAATCCGGGACTTGCAATCGTCGACAGCAACGACGCACAGGGCTGAAAAAGTCCAGAGAAATCTAGGAGGGGCCGAGTCAGTTGTCCCGCTGAAAAGTCCCCTATCGGTGAGGCTGGTCATTCTATTCCTTCTTTGGGAGACGCAACTCGGGCGAATGACGGCTTGACAACACCAGCCCGCCTCCAGGTAATGGGGATGGTTAACATAGACCAGAACTGCGGTCAGCACTAGAAGCAGCCTAATGGCATGGCATTAGTGTCCTGAATATCACAGCAACCACTGGAACTTACTCCTACTGCTTGCTGGATCCGTTTTGGCAAGGCTTCAACACGGCTCAAAACCATAACAACTGTTTTGACTTTTTGACCAGAGTGAAAAACGCAGATGTACGCTCTTCATGGCCACATCACCACACGAGGGGCACCAAGCTACCCATCATAAAGCGCGGATGACTGGCAGCGCAAGCATACCAAGAGATACAGAAAAAGTCAGATGATCCTCGCGGAAGGACTGCCTGCAAGCCATCTCCAAGTCGTTGTCAGGGAACAAACTAGATGCGAAACCCAGGCGCAGCTTCGAGGTCTTGGCCTTTCGTTCACGGCGGCGGATCGATGCAAAGGATATTAGGCGATATCGATTTCGAGGACTACGAAGATTAGGTTTAGTTATAACGCCATTAAGTGAGCATAGCTGCGCAAACAATATAGGTGGGGATAACTGTAGCAGAAGGGATGTATACCCTCGAACATTCTACTCAGTGCGGGCGCGCTTCTTGGGTGCGCCGTCGGCGTCACCGTTTGCCTCATCATTGGCAGCGCCAAAGTATTCAAGTTTGGCGATAGGGTCTGCCTTGATGGTCTTCGAGCATTCAGTCCAGTTTACAGGGCAGACTTCGCCATGCTTTTCCTGCTTGAATGTTAACTTCAGGAGCCTTAGATGGCAGACGACGCAGACGTACATTGAACTGGAAAGCCTTGATCAACCGGATGGTCTCGTCGACAGAGCGGCCGACGGGGAGATCATTGACGGTGATTTGTCTACATGTAAACAATCTTGAGCATGCTTCTTGCTGATGTGATTACATCGCCCACGTACCTCAAAGTACCCTTCGGATCAATGATAAAGAGGCACGGAGAGAGATGCCTTCATCCTCGAGAAGGACGCCGTAGTCACGCGAGATGGCCATGTTCCTGTCAGCAATGAGGGGAAGCCGGAGGTTGGGTCCAAGACCACCCTCCTTGCGAGACTGTGTTGCCCAGGCAAAGGGGAGAATTTGGAGTCGGTAGATACGGCTGGAAAATGAGATGAGCGCCGAATCTACGTGATTTGTGGAAAGTGACGCACCCAGAACCTCGGTGTTTAAGTTGGCGAATTCAGGCAAAGCATCATTGAAAGCAATGATTTCACTAGACTTCTATTAGCTTTCATCACACTCCATTTAGCCTTCCAAGACGTACGTCGGGCATACGAAAGTGAAATCCCTAGACGAAATGCTTCAGATTTGACAAGCCACGTCAACGAAACAAATACTCACATGGGATAGAAGAAGAGAACAACCCTAAGCATCTGGTTAGGCCGGATTACTTTTCAATTAACAGCAGTCATGCTCACCATTTGCCAAGGTAGTCTGCCAGCGAAACCTCGGTGAATTGGCCTGCGGCTACTGCCTCAGCCTTGAAGGCAGGAGCAGGACGTTGAACAAGGGCAACCATAGTGTTTGGATGTAATATAAAAAGGTCCTAAGGGCTGAGGGGATTGAGGTTTGATATTAGAGCGTGGTCAAGGTCTCTGTATATGCTGGTAGAAATTGCTGTCACGCCAGCAATCGAATTTTGCTCCGACGCGTTATTTGCTCCTGTTTCGGTCGGGGCGGCAATCAGCAGGCTAGGGCTTCCGGCCCTCTCGGCCACTTCTTGCCCATGACACAATATTGACGCCTCTTTTCTCTGTCGACCCACGGCCTTTCGATGTTCAAGCTTCTGCTGTATAGATGTTCCTCCATTCGAAGCCCGGATTGGAGGCAACAGAATGCCAATCGCGAAAACCCTTAGGCCGCCGACAAAACTGGGCGTTGGCCACCATTACTCTCGTGACTGCCTAAAGGACCCGCCTCTTGGCCAGGACTATTTGCCACTTGGACATCACCAAAATGCTGGAAAACTGGCCTGGACGCACCTGCGTTGCGGCGATGCATCAAACTGGCTGACTGGGCCACCAACTTTGGTCTTTCCCGGTCGTCGCATCCCACTTAGACTCTGACCACCAGACGAATAGCAACCTTTCAATGTGGGACGGAAGGAGCATTAAAACATCCATCTTCCAGTTGTAATTCAAATGACTTGTTCGAGAGCTTTCCATCGCTTCAATCTGCTTCGATTCGGGCACCCCCGCCGCTTTCTACTGAATACACGCGAGGTCGATCCGAAAGAAGTGTGACCTGTCAGACGAGCAGACTGCGTTTGAATTGACCTTCACGTGGATTTTCCTCGTGGCTCGAGACAGGTAGGCTCCGAAGGAGGATGCAAGGTACATCGTTGCTTCCCTTCTACGTACTGTGCCTGCCTGACTCCACCACTAAGGAAATTTTGTCTGACAGTCACGGCTGCAAAAGACGGGCTCGCTCCGCACTCGACACCGCTAGCCACGAGGGAGGATGGCTCAATTTATTCGACATGAATTACTCACCAGAAGAGAAGGGCTATGAGAACACCTTCTCAAAGGCTCGGGTAAACGATTTGGCGAAGATATGACATCTACATCGTCAGGCATTAACATTCCCTGCTATAGTTTGCTAAGTGCCTTCGCAGACATTCGCGCCTCTGGTTATTAGACACCGGCGGCCTTAAGGCGTTTTTTACCCCGGAAGAAAGTACCAAGACGATTGCTATTCGATCCAGACAACTGATCCAGACGAATCTCATAAAGAAAGTTGGTTTCGAGAAGATCCAGCGCCTCTAACTAAATTCATACGGCATACAGTTTGAGGGGAGGCTACCTCGAACTATGTAGTACACCACATTAAACCTCAAAGTCAACCCCACGTTCTTCCTCTCCACATCTTCCATGCTGGGGAAGCGGGGAAGGCATCGAAAGAAGTCCTCCGGGTGCAAACGAGGTGCGTCGGGTGCAAAATATTTGCCACAAACAGTCAACTCAACTAACCCCTGATCCGTTTGCTTCACCGAGTTCAGGTTTGAATAAACGGAGTTTGCTCGCAAAATCCAGTAAAATCCGTGAGTGTCGACCCCTGTTCATGGGACTCGAAAGGCACGTAAAGATCCCACTCGTAACCGAGTTTCAGCCGTATCTCAGACTAGCGTTGTCACAACCCATATACGAAACAGACAAAGGTTAAGAGTTGGGCCTCGCAGGGATGGAGTTTATCCGATGCCACATGGTTCGGCGATCATCAGGAAGCTATCGAGGAGGGCGAGGGGACGCAATGCGTGCTTGGACAAGTCTTGTCCATGCTTGGCAATGCAAATTGAGACACCTTCCGGTAAAGATTAACCCAGCGTTGAGCCCTCTAAATCGCCTCTACTGGATAGAGGACGGTACGGGTTCACTGAAAACGATTGGCAAATCATTAGGGTGGAATTCTTGCAACATTAGTGAACAACCAGCAGCAAAGTGTCACCGTTCTCGAGGTATGGCGCTGACGTATGAATTCCGACCGGTTAGGTCTACTACAGAGATCTCTAAGGTGAGATTGTCCTTGACAAGTAATCCCGAGCAGTATAAAAGCAACCCGGCTTTTCCATGCCTTATCTGTGTTCGCCAACCTCGCAGTACTCGAAATGGTGTCCTTCAAAACCCTCATCGTCGCTGTCTCAGCCGCTGTCTGCGCGCTCGCTGCCCCATCTGCCAACTTGACCGCTCGCGGGGGTACCCCAAGCGCTGAGGGAACCCATGACGGTTTCTTCTACTCTTGGTGGACAGATAACGGTGCTCAGGCTACCTACACCAACGGTCCCAGAGGCAACTACGGGTATGTAGCACCTCCAAGCCACACGTTTTTCGAATCCTGACACAGCACGACAGCATCTCCTGGGGCTCTGGTGGTAACTTGGTCGGTGGAAAGGGATGGAACCCTGGAACCGCTAACAGGTACGTTATCATGATATTTCTCCATGCCACAAGAGCGATTCTAATGAGCTCTCTTCACAGGGTAATGACCTATGGAGGCAATTACCAGTACAACGGAAACTCTTATCTTGCTGTATACGGCTGGACCAGGAACCCGTTGATTGGTATGTCTTCTTCGAGGTCGTCGGTAATTTCTATGCTGATTTTTGTGCGAAGAGTACTACATTGTGGAGAACTTTGGTGAGCTCAAAGAGAGATGCGAAGGTAGCGTCGTACTAAACGCGTCTATAGGAAACTACGACCCCTTCCAACGCTCAGAGGAAGGGAACCGTGACTCTTGATGGCTCCGTCTACGACATCGCCAGAGCACCCGTGTAACCAACCCTCCATCGACGGAACCAAGACCTTGAACATTTGGTCTGTCGTAAGAACAAGCGCTCGGGTGGTACCGTCGATGTTGGGGCTCACTTCCGCGCCTGGGCCAATGCTGGCTTGCGCTTGGGTTCCAACCACTACTACCAGATCATGGCTTGCGAAGGCTACTTCTCGACCGGTAACTGCAACATCACCGTCAGCGATGGCGGCAGCAGCAGCCCAACGACTAGCAACCCTCAGCCCACCACACAGAACCCCAGCCCACCACACAGAACCCTCAACCCACCGGCGGCAGCTGCTCTGCTCAGGGGGCAATGTGGTGGAAACGGATGGTCCGGCCCCAAGTGTTGCGTGTCTGGAACCACCTGCAAGTTCACCAACGACTGGTACGTTCACGATCTAGTCTCATGTTGACCGACTGCTAATCTCTTCTTGTAGGTACTCCCAATGTGTCTAAGGACTGATTTGAGTGGAGTAATGCATTCGTAACACGTTTGCTACTTTGTGTTCCAGCTATATATATTCTTTCGACTCCACAGGCCCTGCGAGTTGACATGACCAGGAGTGGAAGGCTTTGAAAGGAACTCTCTTATTATGATATGCGGATTGAATGAGCGTGAGTTCTAAGGAGAGGCACAAATTGTCAACGAGTCCTGAATGAGCGTGTTCAATGTGAAGACCTGCCTAAACATGAAGACTGAAGTTCGATCACATAGATCTCGGACGAAGTAGAGGGCTCATTTTCTGCTCACTTGCCACTGCTCAGTATACCCAATACATTCTGGTGACGATCCTAACATGCGACGGTGTACCATCCACTCTTTTTATGAGCACGGCTCGCCAAAGTCTATCACAATCAATGCATACAGTGCGAAAGCGCTGCACAATGAACTCCCGATGTACTTATCTTGAAATGGAAATGGGACTGCCTAAATAAGCTGGAGTGATGATCCGGAAACCTACATGCTTTCGAAGCGCCAGCCAGGAACCGGGCGTTCCATTTATCCACCTCGGATGCAAGGTTTTATCCGTTGTAGGAGACGAAAGGGTACCGACAGGAATAGATCGCATGTCCTGTTTACCCGAGCCCCACGCACGCGAAGATTGGTCATTATAGGCATTACTGCAGCAGTTGGTAACTATGAGCCGACGATTCCTAAGTGCCATTATATCACGGAGGATGTACCCCGGAGAAAGCAAGGGTTCGAAAAACAGCCTCGATGCTATAAAGGTTCGCAGGCATGCGGTCCTCCCCTCTTCACCAACCATACCCACGTTGCGATGGTCTCCTTCAAATCGCTCTTTGTCGCTGTCTCCGCCGCCGTCTGTGCGATCGCGCTCCTTCTGCCAACTTGACTGCTCGTGGGGGTACCCCAAGCGCTGAGGGAACCCACGACGGTTTCTTCTACTCTTGGTGGACGGACAACGGCGCACAAGCTACCTATACCAACGGCGCCCGAGGCAACTACGTGTGCGTTGCGGAAGTCGTCTCGAGGCGGTTGAAGTCACTGACACGGTAATCATCTCCTGGGGCTCTGGTGGTAACTTGGTCGGTGGAAAGGGATGGAACCCTGGAACCGCCAACAGGTGCGCTTTCAAAACTATCTCATACCACGAGAGCGATCCTGACAATCTTTTACATGTAGGGTGATGACCTACGGTGGAAATACCAGTACAGCGGCAACTCTTACTCGCTGTATACGGCTGGACCAGAAGCCCGTTGATTGGTATGTCCTTTTGAAAGATATCGAGAATCTTTAGACTAATTTTATTGCGAAGAGTACTACATTGTGGAGAACTTCGGTATGTTTATTGGAATATTTTGGCAGAATTTTATGCCAACTGTGCGTCAATAGGAAGCTACGATCCCTCCTCCAATGCTCAGAGGAAGGGGACCGTGACTCTTGACGGTTCCGTCTACGACATCGCTCAGAGCACCCGTACCAACCAACCCTCCATCGACGGAACCAAGACCTTCCAGCAGTTCTGGTCCGTCCGAAAGAACAAGCGCTCGGTGGTACCGTCGATGTTGGAGCTCATTTCCGTGCCTGGGCCAATGCTGGCTTGCAACTGGGTACCAACCACTACTACCAGATCATGGCTTGCGAAGGCTACTTCTCTCTGGCAACTGCAACATCACCGTCAGCGATGGCGGTAGCAGCACCCCAACGACTAGCAACCCTCAGCCCACCAGCCAGAACCCGCAGCCCACTACTGCCCCGAACAATCCTCAGCCCACCGGCAACTGCGCTGCCAAGTGGGGACAATGTGGCGGGAATGGATGGAGTGGCGCTACTTGCTGCGCTGAAGGCTCATGCAAAGCCTCCAACGAATGGTAAGTGACTAGTCCTTCTCAACTACTTCAGCTGGCTCACAGTTTTGTAGGTACTCGCAGTGTGTCTAGACGATCGACTGCGGAAACCATCACTCCTGGAGCGAGCGAATAGTCATAGTTACTACATATGTATACCCATTCAAACTTTCTCAATAGGTGTCTCAGATGTAACCCCTTCATTGATTTTTTATCCATTTCATTCATTCTTCTCATTACACTTTGCCGCCTTGCTCACGAATGCCTAGCACAAACATACTACTACGCCAAATCCCTACTTGCTCTCGAAATAATTCTCCTGCAAGGCATCATGGAGCTTGGCCAAGACGCCACCATGCCACGTCCTAAATTCTTGCCACTCCTCGTCTGGCATAACGACAGAAAGCATGTTCAACCATCCTCCAACAATCAGATCGGCATAATTAGCCTGTGCTCCTTCGAGGTACGGTCCACCCCCGTGAACAGTGAACAGCTGAGCCAGCGACGCCGTTGCTTCCCGGAAAGCTACCATGAGCTTCCCCCTTGCCTCACCGTGAATGCTGAGGTCGTCCCAGGAATTTATATGCGCACGCTTGGCAAAGAGAGCCTTGGTGGCCTCAGCCGTGCTGGGATTGAAGGGAAGGTATTCGCCGAAAAGCGCCAAGTTGGCACTAAAGGTTGTGTCGACGTGAAGGTTGAACTTTGCATAGTCGGCATTTTTCGATCCTTCGTTGGTAGTGACGGGTGCGTAGAATGGGGTATCCTTGGCCGGACTCTCGTAGTCGAGTCCCGTTCGGGTGGAATCAGGGGGAAACAAGCGCCCAGCGCCTGAATCGGGGAACGTATCGTCAAGATAATTGGCGATGTCGAATGTATCGCCTAGGACCTTGCCTGAAGCTGGGATCTGCAGCATAGGTAGGGTAAAGAAATCGGAGCCATCATCAAGCTTCCGAGTGGCCGGGCAGTTGAGGCTTTTGCGAACATCAGCGATATCGAGGATCTCGATCCACTTTGTCGTGAATGGTACCCCTTTGAAGTTGAGCGCAAGGCGACCCTTGGAGGGGTTTGGCGCATAGGTTCGGGGCTGGATCGGCGAGGATATGTCGTAGTAGATCAAGGTATTGCTGTCTGACATTGTGGAGTTTTAAATAAGTTGTATCTCGCTCGAAATCCCTCCTTCATATCGATCAGGGCGTTTTGGTTCAAAGGTAATATCAAGACATCCACACATGGCCAAACAAGTCGCTGGTGAAAGAAGATCGTCGAGTGGAGACGTGCGCAGCTCCTTACATAGTGTTCAAGCTTTAAAACGTTGTTCTATCTTGTAAGGTACGTTGAGCGGTTTTTGGGGCTCCCTCCAAGCTCCCTCGCCGGTTTCCCTATCAGTCTCAAAAGGAAATATCGCTACCAAATTAGTCGATGACCGTGGCCACCGCGACCCGTCAGAATTTCGAGAGGATTCAACTTCGGTTGCCTTTCGCTGCGAACCGCTTCGAGGATAATACCTGGCTACTGTCCGACGGTCGCGAACCGATCACGAGCTTTAGCACATTTCACTGGCGTTCCTGGTTTTATCCGGTGCCGACGAATCAATACAGACCTTCCTCCATAAATAACCTTGACACTCGATGGCTCGATGCATCCCCACGTGGGTAAATCTACGAATACAGGATGCTGACAGCACCCGTGCCTCACTTCGCCAATGTATTTCTGGCGCTCGTTTTGGATGAACGGCTGCAGTTCGTGTAAGCTCATACGAGTGGTGGGATCTACTCCGGAGAAAGCAAGAGTCAGGAGGATGGTACCAGAGTGCTATAAAATGAGAGATATGTGCCACTCAATTCTATAGCAAACCTCTCTTGGTTTTGCAATGGTGTCTCTGAGAACCCTCCTTGCTACTGTCTCGGTCGCTGTCAGCGCCTTCGCTGCTCCATCTGCCAACTTGACCGCTCGTGGTGGCACCCCAAGCGCTGAGGGAACCCATGACGGTTTCTTCTACTCTTGGTGGACAGACAATGGTGCGCAAGCTACCTACACCAACGGTGCTCGAGGCAACTACGCGTGCGTTGTCGGACTTGTCTCGAAAATTGTCTCGGAATCATTGAAGCCGTAACAGCATCTCCTGGGGCTCTGGTGGTAACTTGGTCGGTGGAAAGGGGTGGAACCCTGGGACCGTTAATAGGTGTGTTATCCAAAGCTGCTTCAAGGGCGATCCTAATGACTTCCTACACGCAGGGTGATGACTTATGGTGGCAACTACCAGTACAGCGGCAATTCGTATCTCGCTGTATACGGCTGGACCAGAAACCCTTTGATTGGTATGTCTTTTGGAAGATATTGAATTTATTGAGCCTTATACTATCACGAAAGAGTACTACATCGTAGAGAACTTCGGTGCGCGCAAAGAGAGATTGCGAAGGTGACCTCATACTAAATTACATTTATAGGAAGCTACGACCCCTCCTCCAACGCTCAAAGGAAGGGGACCGTGACTCTCGATGGTTCCGTCTACGACATCGCCCAGAGCACCCGTACCAACCAGCCTTCCATTGACGGCACTCAGACCTTCCAGCAGTTCTGGTCTGTTCGTAAGAACAAACGCTCCGGTGGTACCGTCGATGTTGGAGCTCACTTCCGCGCCTGGGCAAATGCTGGATTGCGCCTGGGTTCCAACCACTACTACCAGATCATGGCTTGCGAAGGTTACTTCTCCTCTGGCAACTGCAACATCACTGTCACCGATGTCGGTAGTGTCACCAGCACTACCGCCCAGCCCAGTACGACCTACCAGCCTCCCACCACCACTGCCCAGCCTCCTACCACTACTGCTCAACCCCCTACCACCACAGCTCAGCCTCAACCTACCTCGGCATGTGCTGCTCAATGGGGTCAATGTGGTGGAAACGGATGGACGGGCCCTACCTGCTGCCAGTCTGGCTCTACGTGCAAGTGGACGAATGATTGGTGGGTTGATAGAACCTGTCGATCGCCAGCGACTGACGCCTTTCTCAAAGGTTCTCCCAGTGCTTGGCATAGAAAACCGGCAAGGGTCACAAAGTCGATGGAAAGACTCTTTAGTTCGTATCCGTATCCGAGCTCCGTCGACCCTTTTCTCTTTTTACTTGTTTTTATCAGCGCTTTCACCTGTATTATGTTGAGAAGAACGTTGCGTTTTTGTTGTAGACCCAGTGACGCGAGTGAAGGCAGCATCCCAGAGGAATCCCATGTTTGCCAACAAGTCCTACCTTCACTGGTCGGCAGATTTCCGAATAACTGAGCAGCACAGCCTCACAAGCGCATGCCGCGGTGCCGTCGATTCGCAGGGATCTGAGCGACGCCGCATTGCAAACTTTGACCGTGCTGTTCAACGAGTGGCCAACTCACCTCGGACAATGACGAGGCTCAAGTTCAATACCAGGCGATTCTGTAAGCGAGTTTTAGACGATCAGCAAAGCTCATGATGAGAGATGAAAACACTGATTACTATGACCCCAACAACATGCAAAGTTCTGTACAACGGATTGACCACAAGCCACGACGAACTGGTACAAATCGAACGAACGGAAAAAGTACGGGTGAATGATTCAGAGTTTATGCCCAAATTAAGCTTACGACGCGTTCGCAGCGTTAATGGCGTCAGCTATCGTTGCATGCAGACGCCGAGGTTCTATGGCTACACAGAGGGTCAGTCGGACAGAACAGAACACCTGAGAGCGATGCGTACTTGGATCAGGGGGAATAAAAGGATCGTTTTCTAGCGCGACACGTCAGCGATGTATGTGCAAAGAGGTTGGTAGGCTCGTCGCTGACCTTTATTTGAACTCGCTAGACTTGAAGCGGGCTGGGGAAAGTCAACAAGATCGTCGTTCTCGTCAACCTCCTCGCCGTCAGCGTCCTGGTCATCCACACCATCGTGCCTTCGTAAGCCATTGACAATGATTGAATCTCCATTCACTGCGCCATTCACAATGTGCCGAGAAATGATGACGACGCCATCGAAAAGCCCTTTACTGGGAGCAATCATTGGAGGAGCAGCCTCCTCAAATAGGGGATTCTTCCTTGGGCGACCTCGTTTTCGCTTGGGCGGTGGTGGATCGTTGTTCGATGCAGATTTCGCCCCAGACCCAACAGCTGCAGAGGGTTTTCGTCGGATGGAGACAGATCTTCGAGAGGAGGAAGAGGACGGAAGAGAGTCGTGCGTCACACGAACGCGCTTTGTGCCTTTATTACGCGTGTTGTGGGGCTCTCGGGAGAACGCTGCCGGGGACTCGAAAGTTCAGGTTCCGCCTGCTCTACTTTTCGTCGCTTCTTTGTTCGTGCTGGGGTTTGAGGTTTGGGAGCGTCGTCTTCAGATCCTTCTTCGACCTCCGGACTTGCAGCCTGCTCCTCAGATCCATGCTGCAGAGCATCATCAACTGGTTGTTGAGTTAGTTAAAATCATACATTAGACGACGAGTAGCGAATTTAGCAGTTAAAATGGAGGGAGTTCGACGCGATTCAGTCGATCGTTCTCTCTAATGTTCGAATTTGAACATAGGGATTTGAATGGGAAGAAAGGCACGGCGTTGGGAGTACTCACGTCCATTTGCTTGTACGAGCTGCAGGAACTCTATCATGCGAGCTTTCGTAACTGTCCGCTTCCACCCAAGCTGCTGGCATACGGTACGCAAGCAGTTGGCACCGATGAGGTCCCAAGGAAAGGGTGCCGGTTCTGAGGTCGCCTTACCCTTCTTCACCATTCTGCTACAGATTCAGAGAACAAGGAAGGCGAATCGTCGCTGAAGACGACCGCGCTAGGGCCAAGGTACCGAGAACGTTGGTTGAAGGATGGAAGGAAGGTGCTTGGGACGAGCGTGAGACTCATTGCGCAACATCAAATAATTCAGTCTCAGCAAGGCGCCCATCGTCATAGATCAACTTGCAAGCGGTCTATAAAGCTTTGAGGCATAGCTATGTTACATAATTTGGTACATATTCGAATCGAATACTGAAAAAATTAATCGTAATCAGTCATAGAAGACCAAAGCACGAAGCTCGATAGACTCTCGAAGTGGCGCGTCTGCGGGAGTGGTAGGTATCTTTGAAGCCGGTGTGTGGCGTGAACTGGGCGACGCTTCCATCTTGGATCGAGTCAAAGCTAGCGCCAAAGGTGGTCAGCAACTTGCAACATGGTGAGGCTACCCGGAGAGCTCACCATTTAATCAACACAAGCTCGTCCGGGGTCATTCCTCTCAGATACTTCCACTTGTGTTCCGGGTTGTATACCACACCAATGTCTCCCTCTGCGATGGTGGATAGACGAGCGCGACGGGAAGAGGGATCCTTCTTGACATCAACACTCCTGAAGTCACAGAGTGCGAGGGGCCAGTCCAGAGCGACGTTGTTGATGGGTCTCCAGAGGTTGATAATCTGGAACCTCTTCTTCAAGAGCTCAGGAGCTTCGTCAGCTGGGAGATGGAGGTTCACTCGGGCGACGGCAGCTTTCGGGGTCTGGTCAACGTGGACCTGGGAGACAGGCTTTCGTTTCGATGGACTGTCGTCGAGTAAATCGGG